>OX387294.1:1250000-2500000 GCA_947562105.1 Shargacucullia verbasci | reverse complement strand
TTCAAATAACATATGTACCAACACATTATTAAAATATTCTCGTCTGAAAACAGCTCAGCAATTCGTATTGAAAATGAAAGCTCTCACTCGACTTGCAATCCTATACGGTTGTACTTTGACTGCCTTCTCGGATTTTTAATATGACTGTGTTTTAAATATCTCGACAACAGCTGGAATATTTTCTCGTGAAAAGTACGTGATAATTTGTCTTGTAGGAGTAATGTAATATTAGACTGACTCATGGTGTAATGTCGTATAATAAGGGGCGAGCCTATTGCCATTTACCGGGAATATTTCCAAACTCCGGCCTGGTACTGAGAATTTTCTAACTAATCCAGCGACTCTGCTCGGCTCGGGGATCGAACTCAGGACCTCAGCGGAAGCGCTTGCGACCTCTAAGCCAATGACGCAGCAATACTTATAAGAATATTTTATTGATACATAATGTATACTACTGAATATTAATAAACTTTCCAAAAATAGCAAAACAGCTGAAAATGATTTTGTCTAAGAAAACTCTGTCCAACTTCACGATTTGTCCTGCAGGGTGTAACATGAATTTATTATTGAAGTCATTGTGTTGTGCGGCCACTCGACCTTAATAAGTTGAGACGAAAAATACGGAGGCATTCCTTGGCTAAGTTCTAGAAAAAAATAAACAAAACGATGTTAAGTATCTAAACAGGGACAGACGGGCTTTAGCTCAGCTATAACAATTCTTCTTCTGATCTATAACGGTCATCACCATTGCCCAAACATTGCTAAAAGTTTTGCGTGTTACCATAGTTTAATTCACTTTACATATCACATAACCCCTGTCTTCGTGGAGAAACTAACCGAAAAAGCCTTACGATTTGTAAATGCCTTTTTGTGGCCTACACGAATAAAAAAGTTTTGAATTTGAGATGAGTTTGATCACTTATATTTCCATTTTTAACCAATCTTGGTTCTCATGGTTCTTATTACCTAATTTCATTTACTGGACATGAAAATAAAAAGATTTTGTTTGTTAATGGTGTCCGTGAATATATTTTCATTAGTTTTTTAGACGTTTGACGTGTAAAGATAATTTATGAACTGACTAGATAAGATATAAGACTAGACTAAGTATCTAATTTAATCTGACTCAAGGAAATCTAGCGGCTAAATGTAAAAATTATCCACTTTTTATGGCTCTACAATAAAAACTGGGGAATAATGCAACCTACGAACTCGAAGGAAATACAACAAAAATAGTCTTGCAAATCATACCTGCTAAAACAAAATTGAATAACTGTACAAAATTAATTGTAGATTACAAAACTTTCTTACGAAATTCTAAAGAATTCCTGGTGTGCTAATGTCCTCAGTAATAACATGAAATTAAAACTGTCAGTTGCACTACTTATAAAACGAAAGAAAACAAGTGATCTTCACTGTCTTAAAATGCTCGCTTTAGATTATAACAGTATTAAGTTCTTTGTAGGGTTGCCATATTAATTTTAACCGGCCGGGTTTTGACAGGTGTCTCCGGGAAGAAGTAATTACCCTATTTTCTTTACCAACGTCTATTGATTATTATAAGCTAATAATAAAATTAACATCACATTTTATATACAGGTATTTTAAGCCTTGAAGTAGTCAATCAATAGTTCCCAAAGTAATGTAAACTTTTGTGAATAAAAAATGTGTTTCCAAAAGTTTATTCACAAATATTGTTTCGTACAACATAAATAAACTTTACATGATTTTACGTAAATGTTTGTGTAACTGGAACAAATAAGTTGTATGTGTTATTCGTCCTCGTTTGTGTCGATCTTATATATATTGTATTTCGATAAAGTAAAAACAAGCAAATTCACCATGTTTGACCATCAAGTGTCAAATTTGACAATTTGTGGCTAAAAAAACCGGCCACGCAGATAACGACAAGAAATAAAGGTTGCATCTACTTCTTTCATAAGTGTTTCGTTATAAACGTTCTTGTTTAACATGCCGTGACGTCAGTTACACGCCATCATATGTACAAAATAGTAATTTTCAATACATAAAATGCGGATCGATGCCGACAGATGTGATAAGGCTATAAAGAAATCGCTTTCCTCCTTATATCGACGTTAATCTGAAGGATCTTGGTAACAACGACACAGATAATTTCTATTATACTTGGTTTAACTATTCTGTTAGTTAGCCGAATATTTTTCGCAATTTATATTATTATATTTATTTTTGTATAATATTTTTCTTTCCGCCCAGTACTTTTTTTTTGTTCTACCAAAACTGCGTTATATCTGAAGACCCTAATAATAAAATTTATAATTAATCAAATTTTAAAGTAAAACAATATAACTGAGCAATTTTCCGAATTTATTGTTTCACTAGCTTCCGGCCACGGCTTCGCCCGCATTTATAATGAACCCGTGCATTTTTTCGCGTCACACGTAGCGCCATCTGGCGTCCTAAAGCAATTGTGACCGTCGAAAGTTATTGTTCTTTCCCTCGGGAATAGTACTTTTTTCTGGATGAAAGGTACCTTAAGTCCGTTTCTGTAAAAAAAAAACATGATGATCGGTTCAGTAGTTTAGTCGTGAAAAGGTAACAAACAAACAAACGAACTTACTTTCGCATTTATAATATTAAGTTAGGATTTACTACTTATTTTTAGTCTGCTATATTTATAAACATTAATGAATGAACTACATGCATGAAACCTACCGCCACCTTATAGTATGGGCCAAGATTACATAATTATTCACTGAATGAGTGAGTGAATATAATGATATTATGTGACACGAAACAAAATAGTAGTAATATCTTATTACCTTACTTCTTGCTAAGTCAAATCAAGTAAAAGTGAAACACTTTGCAAGAAACGGCATTTGCTTTGAGTATTAAGAATGACAGACAGGCAGGCTTTGCACAAGACTTATGTCTGAAAAGTTTGAATATATTATGAAAGACTTTGTGCTGTCAGTTTTCAGTGTAGGAGATCTTCTTTTGTAAACGCCAGAAGTCTAGCTGAAATATAGCATGTATTACGCTGCTGCAAGTTATTTCTTCTACTAAGTAGGTATATAATATTATTAACTCTCCCTCGTTTTAACAAACCATAGAGAATTCGTCGTTCGTTCGAATTGTAACAGACCATAGAGAATTCGTCGTATTTGTGTGCGTCTGCGTTCGCCGTTCCCTAATAAAACCAAAACAATATAGAATCCAAAGACTACAATAGCATACTGGAAATAGACTGGCAACTCGAGTATTATCAACGATTAAAGGAGTGGCGCTCTCTGGCCGCCAGATAGGGTAAACTACTCCATAACATATAGCTATACGTAGGTATACAGCTATCTATAGAATGCTACATTTACGTAGCTATAGCTATACGACTATAGAATACTATATTTACGTAGGTATTGCTATCGTTATATGATGTATGATTATATTATTTTATTGTTCTTTTGGCACTAAAGCAAGAAAATTTGTTACACATCTTATTAATAATGTAAATTAATGCATCTCAAAGTATAATTATAAATGTAACATAAGAATGTTTGTGCAGATAAAATAACACATTACTATTAATAAGAAACAGCAAATAATGTAACAAATTCTTTGTTTTAACTAGAGGAAAATTCAGGACATCCTAAATAAATAACACATTCAACATGTACATCCACATGCGAAACAATTTAAGCAAAACAAAACCGACACGAGCAGAAAACACTCGCGCGCAGCCATTTGCAATTAAGTGATTTTAGTGATGCCATTACGAAATTAGAATCTTATCATACTTTGAAAAGGCATCGGAATTAATCAACGAATTCTTTATTTTAAGGCAACTGAGCATATTCATAAGTTATAATTAATCAATTCTTTTAATTTCTGATGTACATATTATAGATTCAATGATTAAAAATTTTATTAGTGTAATTTATTTTTGGGTAAACTTCCAGCATAAAAATAATATATTTTAGTATTGCAACACTTAACATTTTCACGATTTTGTTTTGGGTATCTGACTTCTAGATGGCGCTATTTTGATTTAAAAAAGGGTTTGTTCTAAGTTGCCATAGCATGATAGAATCGATGGCACCATAGCTACTGAAATCGAAATAGCGAAAGCACAAGTAACTCGTCGTAGTATAACATCACGCATGTATTCCCGACGGGTTAGGCAGAGGCCTCAAATTGTACACCCGCATTTCGCTGATGTACTACTACAAAAAATATCTCGTCATAAATACTACAAAAATAATCGGGGAAGGACGGCAGTGAAACAGTAACAATTGTTGGACTCGGCAAAAAGTTGAAAGTGATTCGCTAGCATGCTCCTGTTTGAACAAATGCTTATGTCGTGTGAGCGTTAATCCAAACTATCTATAACTATAAATGCGAAAGTAACTCTGTCTGTTTGTTACCTCATCACGATTAAACCACTGAACCGATCATTATGAAATTTTACAAAAAGATAGCTTGAAACCAGAAGAAAGACATAGGCATATTGTTTTTACTATTGCAGCAAAACGCAAAGTACATAATAAATGCAAAATACACTCAAAGTCGTGGGCAACAGCTAGTTTATATTAAAACATTCGTTGGAATGCTCATTTCAACTGGATGCTCGAGTCTATTACCACCTTTATGTCAGACATATTCCACCTTTCTTAGTTGACTATTTACAAGAAGCAATTTCAAATAGGACAAATAGCACAAAACTGAGCGAACTTTATATTCAAAATACATAATGTTATACTTGCCTCTATGAACTTATTTACGTATACAGGCATATTGACCTATGTATAAGAAAACTACATATAAGACAAACAACTAAATTTGGTAAAATATGGCTGATCCGTGACCATGCTTTGTGTATTACCCACATTTTGTAAAATAAAAATTTCTTTATACGTACATATGTATTATCAAACTTATTATTTTTCTACGTAAGTTGATTCAGAAATACAGGATAGATTTTATTTTTACTAAATAACCTTTGAACTTCTTGTTGTTATAAACAATTTATTAAATAAATTACTTTTCAAATAAGTAACTATGTTATTTCCGTACTAATTAACCACTTTTACTAAGAAGAAAATTATAAGCGGTGTCTCAGTAGTTTTCAGATATAATGGAGATTTAGACCCGTGATAAGTAGCTAAAAATGCAAACCTAATGTTATTTACAAGGTCGAATCACCAAGCTTTTCAAACATTGAACCCCCTTTTTTCATCTCTCTTATAGGTCAAATTTTTTCATTCTCTTAGGTGATGCCTACACGCTCTACGAAACCTACCACCGCACTATTCGCCGCGTGCCTTATAGTATAGGCTGCGATTTCGTGATTAGCGACTGTGGGAGAAGTATTTCGCTTTTATATATTAAAAAATCATAGATGACTGTCTCATTGGTCTAGTGGTTGCAAGTGCGACTACTGAGCGTGAGGTCGTGAGTTAGATTCCCGGGTTGCGCAAAGTGTTATTGAGTTTTTCCGTATAAATTCTCAGTAGCAGCACGGAGTCTGAAATTGGGTCTGGTAGGTGGCCAAAGGCTCGTCCTCTATTATATGGGACTCTATAACGGCATCGGCGAAATGAGGATGTACAATAGTACACCTCTGCCTAACCCTTCGGGATGTACAAGCATGATGCTATGTTATGTCACGTAAAATTATAAATTTCGCAATAGATTTATTACTGCAACAATCAACGGAATGCATCTCGACGGCGAAAATCTTGATATTAAAGTATTTTTTATCGTAAATCTTGCCTGTATAAAGTTCTAAATACCCGGGCTCATTAATTATGTAAGTCCAATTTTACCGTGTAATGAACAGATACATTATGATCATTCTAACCCCTACTGGGAATACACCAACGAGATAGTAAAATAGCCTAATAATTCCTTGTTTTATGCACGGCATAGGTATTATGGCTTTAGTTTTAGTACTCAATTCATTAACCGTTATAGTAGCAATTGTAATTTGATGAAGGAATATGAGAGCCACAGAGAAGCTACATAGGTATATATACGAATATGAAAGCCTACAAAAAAAAGTAACTGTCAAAAGATGATACGCGAATCATAACGCCCGATTTTTCAATAACCAGGTAAATGTTACTTAATGTATTAATTTTAAATTGGAATAGTTTTGTATGGATTTATCAGAGGAATAACATATAGCAGTTTATCCAGCTACTAAAAAGGAAAAATTTAAGAAAAGAGACGAACGGGCAGGCCTATATGAAGCTTTGTACAAAAAGTGAAAGAGAAAACAGCGGTCGAGTCGTATCAAGAGATAGATAGAGAATAGTCGTGATTGTATTAAAGAGAAGCAGAAGATCATTAGGTAATCTCTAACTTGTATGGAATACAAAAAAGGAAGTCTAACAAGATGAAAATTCGATGACTCCTGAACATAATTAACCGCTTACCATCAAGCGAAAAATAAAATAAAAAAGTTAATTTAATAATAAGAATTTGAACATAATATTTTGAAAAGATGTAAATTTTGCGTATTTACATAATTTATGATCATCCCAAAGGACGGGAAGCTAAAGTATAATCATAGTTTCACGAGGAATAAAACCGAGATTAAGATGGCTTATTAACAGAAGTGACAGATTAAATCCCTCAATTCAGCAACTAATTCCTACTTTGAGATTCCTTCGCAGATTACGGGATGACGAAATAACGCGCCGTTCGATTTCTAGGAACAGGAACTACAGCTTAAGAATAAATTAATTCTTTTTAAGCTCTTTTAGTCTTCTATTCAGAATATATATTTTGTTTTATTAGGTTTTATGATAAATCTAATTTAAAGGGGTCAGTAAACCTTCCTACAAAATGCACTTTGTTGTTTGGTTATTGATTATAATGATGTACACTGTAGCGACAATTACTCGCAACATGGCAAAAAGTAAAGCGCCATCTATCAGAGTGAAGCTACAACTACAAACCCTGAATCGCACTATGAAAGTTTACAACGATTCTAACACATATACAAATGTCCAACATCAACCGTTGGGTTTCGGCCCGCCAGGCTAATCACCTTGCCTGGTCGGAGGATCTTCCCTTTTCCGATAATAAATACCGATGGATTTCATGCCATCATCCGCAAAAAAACGGCATCACTCCTGAGCAGAATAAGAGGCAGTCACAATAGTATCCTGAAGGTTGTGGCGGCAGATACTTCTTCCGCCATAATAAGGCAATTTGTGAGAAGACTTGTACCCTAGTTACCATTTCCCGTTGTTTCTAGTTGTTAGGTGGTCTTCTCATCGATTCGTCTGTAGTTTAAGTTACTAACAATAGTGTTTTAAGCAAACCTGTTACTAACAATTTATGGATTTTAGTTGTCCGAAATAAAATGATTTATTATTATTATTATTATTTTCAATGGAGGAACACCATACCTCGTTCCTCCACAACATTTTGTCGATTTTTTTATGCGTCATCTTGAATTTTTTACAAATCCAATATGATGCCCTTATTGAAATTCTTTTCTTTTTAACTTCAACGGTGATCAAATCGCGAATCTGTATATAATACAGTTGGCGCAATGGCCAAACGATTAAATTTCTGCGCTGAGTGTGACTGGTTCTATTCCCGCGTAGAACAAACATTTGGATGGCTTACAAATAGTTATTGGGGGTGTGCGTGTTTGCGAAATGTAACTTTTTAAACTGTACTAAGAAATGAGAGGTAACGATTTATAAATTTCAGCGCAACTAATGAAGTAAACTAAACCGTACCTGCAATTACCTAAAAATGTAAACACATTTCTCCTACGACCATTTTAATAAATAAAATAGAATTAAATGTAATCTTTGTTAACAGAAGCTGTAAATTCACAAAGAGCTTTGTAACGATTTAGAAAGGAGGTCAGTTAGTGTTTTAATGTGACTCATTTAACACGCGGGTTCACATTTGTACATAAATTATATTCCATTTCATATTTTTGAACGTTTTGGTGAAATAACTTGTAAAGCTATATTTTATAAAACATCCGTAATTATAAAAATATGGGTTTAACCTTTTAGAAATGAAAATAGGACCCTCATTATCAGCAGCAATTGTTTAATTAATAAAAACCACTTATCTCTTTTTTATATCAGGCTGGGCGTGATTTGTTTGCACACAAAGTCACTGCCTTGTTGGTTTACCTAGTACTCGCAAGCGCAGCTGCTGAGCGTAATATCCCTTCGATCTGGATCGTGCACAGAATAGATTGTTTTTATATTATAAAAATCTTAGTAGATAAAATAGATAATAGTCTCGATCTACTTGGGACTTAATTACATCATTGGCAAAATGTAGGTATACTATAGTACACTTCTGCATAAACCTTCGGAGAATACAGGCGTGATGCTATGTTAAATAATATAACATAATAAAGAACATTAGGTTAGTTTATTAGCGCATAATATGGTTAAGATAGACGACTCATATTGGCGTAATAAAAGTATTCTTGTGTATTTGATTATATTAGTAACAAGTTTCCGACCGCGGCTTCGCCCGCGTGATTACGCACCCATGCATTTTTTTGCGCGGAACGCCAAATCTTTTTCTAAAATAAAATTAGCCCAAGTTACTCCTTAAAACTTCAGCTCCGCAAGTGAAAGTCCCGTCAAAATCGGTCCAACCGTTTCGGAGATTAGCCGAAACAAATAGACAGACGGACAAAAATTATTAAAAATGATTTTTTTTTTTGTTTTGAATACCGTATATACTTTCATATGCATTTAGTCAAAAGCTGTTATTTTGATATTACAAACAGACACTTCAATTTTATTTATTTGTAGGTATACGTATGTAGACTAGCTGTTGGCCACGTCGTTCGTCGTCGTTCGTCTGCATCCATTTATTATTTAATCACTAACACCATCAATAATAAATAGCTGAAAAAAGCTGATGATTTTTATCATTGAATCGTTTAAAAGAAACGTGGCGCCATCTATTTTTTTTATTAGATACAATGTTACAATATTCAAGATGAAAATTCAGGATAAAATATAGACTATATCTTTTCTCAGGTCCCTAGCTACCTTTTTACAAAATTTCTTTACGGTCCATTCAGTAGTTTAGACGTTATGAGGTAGCAAACAGACAGACAGAATTACTTTCGTTTTTATAATATAAGTGTGATGAAACTATTTTGCTTCATTAGGATATTCTTTTATAAACAGTGTTATAGGTAGGTGGGTAAGTACCTAATTTCTGAATGAATAGAACGCTCCGTAGCTTTGATGTTTTTGCAGACAGGTAATTTTATTAAGTAATTGAAAATCATAACACAATTTTATATACTTACATATAATAAAATTATAACAGGCCGATGTCTGTACATTATAGATATTGGAGAAAAACTAATATGGGTGGTCTTTATTAGAGCAACAGAAGTCAAAACAACAGTTTCCAACAGGCTCCATCTTACCGCAGGAAAATATCAGATTAAATTCCCCGCGTACGAAGTCGCGGGCAAAAGCTAGTTTGATAATGAAGCTTTGATGAGACATTTTTACAGAAACAACTATCGTTATTTGTAATGTATGTCAGCACAACACCTAATTGATTTGTTTTTAATCGCAACCTATGTTATGTAGATTATGATAACCAATATGGAACTACTACCAAAAGGTGCCCAAGATTACAGGTTTGGGACCAAAAGAAAATCTTTTATTTTAAAGATTTATTGGGTTTGTTTGTTTTTTTAAAAAACATTGCCCCACACTAGGATTTCTCCTGTGTCGTGGGTACAGTTTACAAACATACATGTCACATACAACACACAACCAGACCCGAAACAACTATCTGTAGATCATACAAATATTTGTTCCGTGCGGGAATCGAACCCGCGACACTTAGCGCAGCAGTCGATCTCTCAACACACTGCGCCAACCGTGCCAACCGTGCCGTCAAAAAGATTTATTGGGTATATACTAATTTGATTTTATTATTTATCCAAAGAGTATTTGACGTTCTCCGTCTGACGTTTCCGTCCTCTCACTAATCGGTGAGCCACTGCGATCCCCAAGCCGCCTGCCAAGCGTGGGGATTATGGCAAACCCCCCCCTTGGGGGAGGCCTTCGTTCAGCAGTGGACGTTTTCTGGCTGATGATGATGATGATTTGACGTTATTTAAATTACGTATAAGTAAAAATTGGCTGAGTCTCTCAAGTTACCCAAAACCAAATTCCACTAGTTCAACTTTAGAATAGAATAGAATAACTTTTATTTCTTATATGGTTAACTTTAGTTTTCTTTTTTTTATAATCATTACCCGTTTTTAAAATAATTCCTGTATCATAGGTGTGTTTACAAACACAAATATTCACATACACAAACACCTAGACCCGTACAAATATTTGTTATTTGCGGGAATCGAACAGGCTACACGTAACGCAGCTGTCGATCGCTCAACCAATGCGCCAACCTTGCTGTCGAATTTGATATAGAATTTAAAATAAATAAGGTTGATAATGAAATAACTAGTTCCGCAATATATCCGTCAAATATAAGCTGGAACATTATTTTTTATGGCATCGGCGTCAAACAAACAGACGGATCGCCTGATGGTAAGTGATTAACGTCGCCCATGGACACCCGCAACACCTGAGGAGTCACAAGTGCGTTGCCGTTGTTGCATAAAACACAAATTATAACAGAGCATAAACAAACGCGATAATTTACTTTGAACGAATAACTATCTGCAAATAACAACAATTTAGAAATCAACTCGCTTTGACTTACTTACTAATAATAGAATGAGTTTTGTATGTATTACTATTATCATCAGAGAAGGGAGTGATTTACGTTGGTATGTCTGACTTCACAACTTTATGGGGTAAGCACATCGGTACCACAAATAGAACTTCTGAGGAAAGTGGTGTCGAAACTTATGCTCGTTACTTGTGACTCATTTGGTGACATTCAATATTTAACACCTAAAAGTGATTTAAGAATTGTGTCCGTGTGTGTGAATAATGAATATTGGAGAGATAAATGAAAGCCATTTGTGAGTCTCATTTGAAAAAAAAGAGTTATGTATTTATTATTTTATAGCACATTTTCACATAGATAGAGCAGTGATAGCCTGACGGTTGAACGCTTGCCTTCAAGGAGGGTCCCAGATCAAACCCAAGCTGCACCTTTAACTTTTCGGCATCATGTGTGAATCAGAATTTGATTATCGCTTGCGTTAACGGTGAAGGGAGAGATATTCAGGAAACCTGCACACCTGAGAACTCCATAAAGTTCTCGATGGTGTGTGTGTAACCAAACCATACTAGGCCAGCATAGTGTACTAAGGCCTAACCCTAGTCGTTCTGAGACAAGGCCCTTGCCCAGCAGTGGGACAGTAATGGCCTGAAATCTCTACTTTTTCCCATATTGTAGGTAAATTAGTAGACACAAACTAAGCACCAATTTCATATATCTAAATTTAATCTTGCAAAACACTGCGTATTTTTTTCCTATCTCTAAACACAAGCATTAAAATGTATTTTTAGAAGCCTATCTCCCCTCAACAAATAAAGAGTCCTGTTTAAACTTACGAAAAAATCCCTTTTCAGCTGTTAACGATACTTTGCTGACTTTTTAACGGCGACACAATTTGCCCACAATTATTTTAATCGGCCCCTATTGTAGCTCAGCTGGGTACCAAGCATTACACAAATTACATTAACCTCTTTATTGTTTAGGGAGATTTTGGAATCAGTTACTGGAAAGAAACCCTTTTCAAGGGTGTTTTCGGTGAAATATTTGAGATTTGTTTTGGATTATCTGATTTCTGTCTTCAAGTTTATGAAGCCGGAAATAGTTATTTGTTATACAAGAGTGCAAAGTTGCTTTTTAACCGCGTGCTCAATTTTGATGACCGAGCAAGCGAAGGATTCTAAAATTGAATCACGAGCGTAGCGAGTGATTCAAAACTTAGAATCCTGAGCGTTAGCGAGGGAATCAAAAGAGCACGAGGTGAAAAATCTTTGCACTCGAGTGCAACACGTAACTTTTCATCCCACCTCAGCGAGGAAATGACTAAATGCAAAAATAAAAAACATTTACAATCACAAAATACTTTTATTTCAATTTAGGTATTAACTACTACATTATGATAGGTAAGTATTACAGAATGATCTTTAAGTTATAACAAATAACACTTAGGTATAATTAAGAAAAATTGAAAGTAACGTTGCTACAGTTACTTATGTTGAGTGTAATATTTTTGTTAGGTACTGTAATGTTGCTGTTAGTGACTTGTGTACTGTTTTTCGGTAAACTATCTGTCATACTTAATAGTTGTACCGGATTTTCATCGGATTCCCTTGGCGTAAATGTTGGCGAGAGAGGGCGATGGTTAGGTGTTTCGTAACGGCTCATTTTTGATGTAGAAGGACCAGTCCAAGGATCTGACTGAGGCTCTTTCAGTGTAATGGCTCCTACGATGCCTTTACATATTTTAGACTTATTTTGGATGGAATCCTCTATGTATCCCTCTACAACGGAATTGGACTTCCAGCCTCCATGGCGCTTAAGGGACAGGAGATCAGCTCCTGAATCGGCCAAAAGTGTGGCTGAAGTTCGTCGGAAACAATGACCCGTGTACAACAGGGGTTCTGGAAGTTCAAGAAATGTTGCTATTTCTCGTGGGATACTGCCAATTTTATTAGCACCCATAGGCTGTCTAACACACTTTCCGTTGCGATACTGTAGAAAAAATCGATTGATTGGAGTGTTAGGCGGGCGTAAGGCTTGATATTTCTCAACAATTGTTACGTATTTCTTGCGAATGACGAAGTTGCGGTCTCTTTTTGTCTTTGTATTAGGTAAATTAATTAATAGTAAGTCATCTGAATGTTTCTCAATGTTTTTGACATTAAGTTGTGTTAGTTCATTAGTTCGACATGCTCCGTTTATACCAATAATAAGAACAACCTGTAACGTAAAGAGTATTGTAGTAGATAAGTTAATAAAATTGATATGCATGCATAATAGAGGGGCTCGTAGCTACATAGCTGCTGCGTAGAATAGTAATTGATCTGCGAGGTTAAGCAGCGCTAGCTAAGGTCATTCCTTGGATGGGTGACCGTTATTTACACATCGAGACCCCTCCGTGACTCGGAAAGCACATTAAGCAGTTGGTCCCGGGTGTCATACGAATACCTATGACAGTCGTTACGGGTGTCAGAAGCCCAAAAAATCTTTTAACCAGTCTAACCTTCGAGTATCAGTGTCTCCCAGTAATTGGGTGGTGGAGGTCTGATGGCAGTCGCTTCATGTAAAATACTGATATTCAGCCGCAACCGGTTAGACTGGAAACCGACCCCAATGTAGTTGGGAAAAGGCTAGGCAGATGATGATATGCATGCATAATTATGCCTATCAACATCTACTAAGTACGTATTAGATTATGTTAATTAGTTGATTAATATACTTAAGTAGATACTGAATGTGCAACTGACTTACTTTTGCCGCCAAATATACGGAATCAGGTGCTTCGTTAAGAAACTTTTCAATTTCAGATGCTGTTAAAACCTTCGATTTTTTTGGTTGATGACCAGATGAGGCTCTTTTTAAAAATGCCACTAATTTAGGATAGGTGTCGTTATGTATGTCTTTTTTCATCTTAATTGTTGCTTTTAGCATTGAATACATACTCCATAGAGTGCTTGATTTCTTGGTCTCGGATAATTCAATAAAATATGCCAGCAAAACGTTTTCTGAGAAAGTTTTTGCTCCTTTACCTAGTCGCCACGTGTTAAACATATCGTACTGTTTCAAATACTTCTCGCGTGATTGTTGAGGGAGAAAGCTCATTTGCGCATTATTAACAGTTTCAGTCAATTCTGTTGGCGTCAAATAAACTTCCTCGTCGCTAGAATCACTCATTTTAGGTTTTTCACTTGTTTTCAAGTTTCATGTTTTTAATAGGTTTTAACAATATGACGTGAAAAGAAAAGGGCGCGCGCAAAGCAAATTAAAAAAAAAAGTACACCAAGAAGGTTCCGAGTCTGAGTTTTTAACAAATTAAAAAAGGTTATATGATAAATTCGGCACCATGGAGGTAGAAGTAAATAGGTTTAATGATGTTTTCAATTCACAAACTTAGTGCACACGATGTTCCAAATTCAATTTTACTTTATCCTCTAGCGGATAAAAACGGCTTTTGCACTCAGATATCGAAGAGCAAAAATACTCTTTCCGAGATGGTGGGATGAAAAGGTTTTTTTTTAAGATTGTTTGGTTGATTTTTAAATAAGTCAAATGATTTTTATCCATGAAAATAAATCAGTTAATGAAATAAGATACGTACTAAAGAGATAAATAAAAAAATAATATTATAGCGCCTTCATTTTTTGATACCTACCAGCGCTGTAGTGTAGTATTGTGGTCGTAAAATAATCAGAGGCCCTAGTGTAAGTTTCTTTCGACTAACTCGATTTAACGCATCCGTCCATCCATTGGTCCGTTTCGTGCTGTCCACCAATTGGAGCGCCTAACACGTTCGATGCGTTAAATCGAGTTTGTCGAAAAAAACTTACACTAGGGCCTCAGATGTACTTACTTACCTACCTATCCGTAAGGGTGGTTTAAACAGAAAGGGGACATCATTTACTGAGTAAATACATTTTTTAAAGATTAAATGCCCTTTATACTATGTAATTTAATAACAAGGTAAACACAATATTAACCAAAGGCTTTGAAACTTTGTCTTGTTGATTGACAACTGATTATATAGGTACTCAAAGCTAATTACTTTCTAAAAGTCAAACTGAATTAAAAGTTATGCAAAACAATGTCACGTTACGGATCTTTTAAAAACTTTTCCTTCCATCGCGAAAGATTTAAATTGTTTTAAATTATGGTGTATAGTTTACTAAAACTTTGTAAATAATCACCTAATCATAACAAAATCATCCATTAACCCGTTTTTATATATGTCGCACCCTTAGAATTAAAGTGACCTAAGTCAAAAATGTAATTTGTGGGAAATGAGCAAGAAAGTCTTCAAAAAAGTATACATTTAAGGTCATTTTTGGTTGTTCAGGAATTTTGAGTTAGATCACTTTCATTCTAATTGTGCGATGTAATCTGTCGTTTTCATTTTGAACATCAGTTATATAAGGACAGTATCTCATAAACACACACGAGCACGGTACACCTGTACTCCTGATCATGTTAACTTAGTAACTTAACGCGCTAAAAAAGGCTATAGTAAGAAAATATTGCCACACTTGGTACTACCCTTAGTAAATTGCAGTTGTTTGTTATCATCTACAATCACTCCAGAGGACGCTACTATGTAATCAGCTGTAATGTTGTTGTGGTGCCGTAGTGTTACCAGGTCCCTGAACTGGTAATATAGGTACCTACAGGGTATTTTTTTAATAATTGTTAGATATATAAAGTTTTGTCGGAAACTTATATATATATATATTACTCTTCCACACGTATTCTTGTAATAATAAAAATTTGCCACGAATATGACGCTAAGAATCCTGCTCGAATAATTCTTCTGTTTCAACAAGCTCAACCTGTTGTTGTTTAGGTGAATATGATATCTATCTCACTTCACGATGAAGATTGCCTAATGTAAGTAAACTTGCCAAACACAGCCACGGATACGCCTCAGTCACATGATTATAACAGTTTAATTTTCAGTGAAATAGCCCATGTCATATTATTTAATAAGCTATCGTGATATTCATAGGCAGTTGGTGTTTGCGCACCTTAGGTGTCATGTTAATTACAAAGAGGCTCTCCAATGGTAGGGATAATCTCATCATGAAATCACGCAAGCTGAACTCATATAGTCCCTAATGAACTCTCGCAAATGCTGATATAATATTTGAAAAAATGTTTTATATATTTTCCTTAGCCTCATTTTTTAATTTCCAGATACAAGTCATCTAGATGTTAATTTGATATTGGAAAAGTTTTTGTATGGACTTATCTGAGGTTTATCCAGCAATTGATAAATCAGCCCAAGATATTTTAAAATCATCGATATTCAACTTTTAATTTGAATCTTACGTTAGAATTTGTGGTGGTTAAGCAACATAGTCATATACACATCAATACGAAAGTAACTCTGTCTGTGTGTTTGTTACCGCATCACGACTAAACCACTAATGCGATCGTAATTGAATTTTACAATGAATTATCCTGGTACCTAGAGAAGGACATAGGCTTGCTTTTAGTTTTGCAGCAAAACACGAATTAGATAAAAATACAAAATTTACGAAGACAAAGTCGTGGGCATATATTATTTAAATGTATCGATATTCACTAACGTAAATATTTGGGCTTCTTAGTTATTTGAAGTTATTTCTTAGTGTTTCCACTGTAAGCTCAAACCTCTTTCCTAAGAGAGTGATTTCAATATAAATTCTGTCGTTTCACACTCATTCGAAGTATTGATAACCATAAATAACTCATTTCGAGTGAATCTCAACATAATTAAAGCTTCTGAAGTGCAAAGTAAGTGTATTAGCTAAGGAGGAAGCACTCAGTACATCAATACACAATCTGCTCATGATGCTATCATGGAATAAACTTATTAGATACTAGCTTCAGCCCGCGACTTCGTCCGCGTGATCTACATATATAAATTATAGCCTATAGCACTCAGGGATAATGTAACTATCTATTGGATCATTAATTCCGGAGATTCTTAAACAAATTTTACCTCTTTATAATATTAGTATGAACAATTATAGCCTGAAAGTCATAAATGGATGCCGTAAATTGACTTAATGAGATGAATTTTAATTAGTGTGCTTCTTATTCTATCGTGTTAAGGGACAAATTTTTTTTTTTTAAGTATTTGGCCATCTCTCGTGTCAATGGTTTAACTTTTTTTAAGTATGTAGCCGCCTGATTTGCTTTAGGTATTAATTAATTAGTATGCTCTGGACGTGATACAAGAATATAGTAAATATTATCCGTCATTGCCAGAGTTACAGGGTTTTTTGCAGGAGATAATTCTGTTAGAACATTCCTAATACGACCGACGCCATCTTGTTTCAAAAATATGACATGTAAAAGAATTTTGAACGACCTATTTATAGAATAAACAATTTCATATCACTTAATTTTTATTTAATTATTTATCCCAATTTATTATCACCAGTGTAATAACGGTGAGAATGTGAGACTTGGCTACTGAAGTAACTTGATTTATAGATACATGAGAAGTAATTTAAATAGTATTTTAATTCAAAACTTTTTGGAAAATTATATTTTCCGTAGTCTGTTGATGTCATCGCCATCTATTCAACTAGAAAAGTATACGTAAATGGTAGGTAGGCATTATAACCGCAGTATATATAACAATCACACATGTATAGCATATCAAATTGATGGCCATGGTAGGTTAAATGTCTCTAACTAAATTTACTTTTAATTAAAAGAGAGGTGGACCCGCAAACCTACCCCACTCGATAATTTGTGGCCGGACATTAAAAAATACTTAATCCCGTTCAAATACTTAACCCTGTTTACGCCGTTAAAGCGAACCCCTAATTAAGTGTCAAAGCCTCAACGAGTATAAAGCCTGATCACATGAGCGTTACGCGTTTTGTGTAAAAATTAAACACTGCAATCGTGACGTCAACGCTAACATGTAGGTTTGGAGCGATTTCATATGTGAGGTATCAATGCCCCAAAGCCCGTGTAGATAGGTCCTAAGCAATTGTTGCAGAAAGTTTCTCCTAAATGAAAGTTCCTGCAACAAAGATCGGCGACAGAGATCCCTGTGTAGCGGCTTATAGTTCGGCCGCTCAGAGAATGCGTTTGACATTTGTCGTTCCTGACATCAAATTTAGCACAAAAGTATAACATTGATTGTCTGTTGAGATAATAATGTTGTTTTTAATGCTTATTATTTGTTAGTGGAGGAAATAAATAACAAAAATATTTTAAATGCCATTTCAAAGTTACTTTGTCAATTCGATCACGTCCTGTCAGGAATGCATTCCTGTACCTCTGTTATGAGTTTTTTACTATTTACTATCATAGTAAAGTAAATTTTCATGCAAGCGATTTCATTTCTTAACTTGGTTTCATTAGGGATTAGAGTCGCTAACATGACATCTCTATAATATAGTAAATCAAAACTTGACGTTACACGGCTAAACTATAGTGTGGTGTATATACTATTTTGAGGAGCTGGTGGCATGATGAACTATAAAATTTTACGTGTGTATTGAGCAGTATTACAATTGGTAGGGGAGAGTTGCCACAGATTAATTATAATTTCCACATTTAATGTTGGGTGTTGTAAGCAATAATAATTAAAACCCCCAACGATCCCTCGATCGTGACTTCAGACACAATACAGCTACATAGAATGTCGATATTAATCTCGGAGCGAGTATGTCTCTGTTATATTACAGGCAAAGCACAAGTTACCCTGTATTGACACCTCACCCTTTCAAATAACGACATAGTTACTTGTCGAGTTATGACCAACTTTGTACCGACAGAAGCGAACTGTGAGAAAGTTATTTAATACTAGGATAGCCGAATAGACACACCAAGTTGCAATCTACAATCGTTTAGTGAATAGTAACGCAAGCAAAAGGCAATGGCAGATGGTCAATAATGAATCACGTGACTATTTGACAACTTATGTCAATTTAGTATTATTTTATGAGTTCCATTTTGATGACGTTTCCATTTTGTAGCGAATTTTGATTGCACACTTGTCTACAAGTTATACAGTAGATGACTACTGAGTTACTTTTTATGAACTGTCAAAAACGACATTTTGTTCTAAAAATGTTTGGAATACAAAAGCGTGACGTCATAGTTTTGCATTGCCATTGACATGCTTATTGAGTGATTTTGATAAATTAAAAATTGAAAACGCCAAAGATAAACCAGAGATTAAGTTTTACTGAGTTTTTAAAGGAAAACTATTTACCAAACAAGATTTCTAATTTATTTTTGATGCAGTCATCTAGCCTATTGCAATGTTTAACATTTTACAGATTAAATAGACTATCCGATAATTTGTCAATTTAGAACGCTTTGATGACGTTTGCTGGCGCCAGTAGCAAATAAATATGCCTTGAGTAACTGACTTAACTGACTGCATTGCCAGTCAGTATTCTACGGTCAAATGACAGTCACTTTTTTTCTGATATATACTTTTTTTTTTGTTATTCTGTTACATCTCTGCCCTTCTTATCACTTGCGTGACCGCACATTAACGTTACCACTATTTAAGTCATAATAAACGACGAAAAAATAAACAAAGATAAAATTTACTTAGCCAGTCTTAAATTGCCAATAAGTATCATATATCGACATTAAACCCGTCTCTTTTGCGTACCGTACTGTATGTCAAGAGATTCATATCGCAACTCGATACCTACAGATCGTTCCTGTGAAAGGGTTCGCTTTAACTAGTTGTCAATATTAGATTGTGATGTATCCTTTTGTTATCTGTCAGTTTGACACGGGTCTAGAAAAAATACTCTTTCTCCTAATAAGGCTTTGTATCATGTTCATCACTTAGACGTTGAAACGATAGCGCTGGCTGTTGTTTTACAGCATCACGCATATTCCTCAAAGGATTAGGCAGATCTGTACTATTGTGATTACTTTATGTAAATAAAAAACTTGGACAGAAAAGATTAATAATACTAAACATACTTCTATTAGATATTATATCCCTACTACGATGTAATTTTACGTGGATAATGAGAGGGTTTCCTCACAATAAGCATATTCTTAGTCATGTGAAGACTCGACCGTTCCGCCCCTAAACCAATCTCCAGAATATCCACCGGACTAAATTAAAATCGACCCCTGAGAAGACTATTGTGTGCATCTAGTATAGTATATCTTGCATTTGAATTTTTGTCGAGAGCCCACTGCTAGGGCACCCAGTAACAGATAAATATTCATGCAATCTTAGAACCGCATGCGAGTTGTGAAGGAGATGAATTAAACACGTTTTTCACCGCTTAAATTTGACCTTTTTTAACATAACATCACGCCTGTATTTCCCGAAGGGTTAGGCAGAGGTGTACTATTGTGCACCCACATTTCTCTGATGCAGTTATTGAATCCCGGTAACAGAGGGCGAGTACCTTTTTTAATTTTTCAAATAATCGAGTGTCGTTTAGGTACATTCACCTACCCTTCGTCAACAAGTCGCAATGGTCGCAATCATGCTTTGTAGTTTGACATTTGACAGAAAGATCTGTCAAATGTCAAACTTTGACGTTTGTTTTTTTATTCATAAACCATATTTACAGTTACAGTAAAAAAAACAATTTGCAGTTTTAAGAAGTATATTGTCATAATTTTTATTTTTATTTTTGTAAGTTAATTAATTATATTTACTTGCTTTGATCATAAGAAATTGTTTACATATTATAGCAATAATTAATAAAAAAGCCAAATATAATGTTCCACTTTTATGTTAGGTAATTTATTTTTCGCTTGGAAAACATTACTAAATAATCATGATGAAAAGTATTTTTCGAGTTAAAGTTAAATATGTTCCCACAATTATTAAGTAAATATTAGGAAATTCAGAAACTTTATGGTTTATATTACATTTCTAACAAATATCACTGGACTTTTTCATATGAGTTCATTGTTGAGTTACATAATTACTCATGAATAACGCCCTCGGCAATTTATTACTTTCATCAATAACCTACCTTTATTTCGAGTTCATATAAATCTCTACAAATCTCTTGAATCTTCCGGAATAGGCTGCAATTCAATACTCAGTTTAAATCTTTCTCTTTTCCTTTAATTTTGTATTTATTGAGTGGCTTCTGGCCTTTACAGCGGCTTCTTCTTCATAACTCGATATCGATTTACCTGTGTTTTGTGTTTAGTGAAATGGAGAACACATAACGGAAATAATTTTATTGACATTAACATATACATGAGCGTTACTTTTAGATGTAGGGTACGCTAACGTACATTTTGAGGAACTTGTTCCTTATTTGATTTTTTCTCTACCACAATACGATAACCTATGTTTAAATACACTACAGACTACCACTCACCCGACTCATTTAAAATTTAGAGATCCCTCGTTGGGCGCCAAGGGTTAAAGCTCCATAAAATAACACATGACACTATAGTGACGGATTTCCATCTCATCAACAACCTTACTATTATTACAACAACACAATAACCCTTCCCCTTTGACAATATTTACGACATTCCATGAAATTATAAGCCGTTGACATATTGTTTTTCTTTGTTTGACGTGGTCGCGATCGACATGAAAAGTTACTGTTTCATATGAATCATAGATATAGAGACACATAAAGGATGAAAGTCAAGAGCGTTGAGATAGCTGAGGCCAGTGACAAATAAACAGGGTCACCGAAGAATGGAGCATGACTACTATTGCCCATCATATACTGAGCTATACTTCCTCATTATTAGAGTGTATAGAGCCGCACACGTTAACAAGCCTAATTATATTTTAGGAGTGGAAACAAAGCGAGTATTTTACTCCATCACCCGCTCATACATCATCCACAAATTGTGAGTCAACGGGGAAACGGGTAGTTATTGTGATGAACACACAATTAGTCAGTAACTACCTACGTAGCTAGGTATACTAAACACAGAACTCTCTAGTGATTGTTATTTTTACGTAATGAACGTACGTATTTAAAGTTTGGAATATTTTGAAATATGCATTCTGTCTACGTTCGGCCAAATAAAAATTATATAGGTTCATACTTTTAATAGTTTTAAAAGTAATTTTTCGAATTTAATCGTATTAAAACTAATGAAAATCATCAAAAGTTTTACAGTTATATATGATAAAAATTATATGTTAGCATGTTTTTCCTAACTTTGTAGTTCCGACCGCACCTACCTCGATGGTTACTACGTTCAGTTTAATCATAAAACCCCAGAATTCTATGTACATACAGAATTCTACAATGAAACTTTTTACACCAAACGTAACAAAGAGAAAAGTTGCAAATCTAGTTCATGACGTAAAACACACAAAACGACCACTTACGCTTCTTAATTAATAGATATGATTCATATAAGGTTCATATTAATTAATTTCTCTGTTTAACTAAAGAGATTCGTAGAGAATTACACACTGTGGCCTATTTAGGCCCTCAGTTCATCACTACAAGCCATAACTATTGAAACAGAGTTAGTTAGAGTAAATTACTCTACACTACACCTGTCCTCGCTATCGGTAGTACACAAAATGTACAGACAGACAGACAATAAAAATACTATGGGACACAATCAATCTTCCATCGGTACACGTCCTAGATAGAATAAAAAGTTCAACGCGTGGTGAACAACGAAGCGAGTAGGAAATATTTTATGTAGGTACATAGTGGTCAGCAGATACTTATCTGTGTGACAAAGTTCTGCAGTATTATAAGTATTGTTTCAAGATTTATAAGGTACTAAAAACGCTCTGTAGTTACTATATTTACAAAATTCATGAATATAATTACTTCCAATTTGGTACTTTAATGGTAAACGAAAACAATTTCATAACTCAGTCAAAATAATATTTAAATGTCAAAATAACAATTTCATCTTCCTGATACAATTTTCGAATATTAAAGTTGTTTATGGAATCATCAAAATAATTTGAATAAAATTATGATGGGGCACCACAGAACAGAGCAAGAAAGGAACAATTTTCAGTAGATTGTAGGTTTACCACTTTTTTTCAGGATAAGTGAACCGCCAACCTCATGCACACGACATCGTTAGTGCAAGTTGAAATTAACGTTAGAATGGCGGGTCGAATATTATATTGATGCATAATAATATCACACAATGACTTAACGTTTCACATCAGAACTTAAAACTGTGTAAAAATGATTATCGTAGAAAGAGATTGACAAATTAATTATAATACTAACGACCTGCCCCGGTTTCGCACGGCTTTACTAATGAAGAAAATTCTTTGCTGTTATGAAAACATGTGACAGCAGAACTGTCAAACTGTACATCACTTTTTTTTAAATTGCGATTTTACTGTTTTCATGCAAAAATACCATCCAAATTGCCAACTATTCCGGTGGATTTTCCAAAAATTTTCTTTCGTACAAACCTTGTTCTGACAATTACGAACACAACAAAAAATACAGCCGCTCGAGCCGTTCTAAAGTTTTGATCTTTCATACAAACGGCAATTGATTTTTATTTATATAAATTTATACCTGATGAATTTCTATAGGGTCTTCTAGTCTTTAATTTTAATTAAAATATTAAATACTATATTTCATTAACCATTTAGCCGCTATCCTGTCAACAAAAACAACATTGACAAAGATTTAAATACAACAAAAAAATTACAACATATATTTTGGAGTTTAATTTCACAAGAATTATTACAAAACCATGGCAATAACATACATAGATTTAAAATAATACAACGTCCTATCATGTTGCTGTCGTTAGTGGTAGATATACAATGACGGCTATGGACGTCGATGGCGGCGAAAGGGTTAAGAGCATAATTTTTTTCATCCGTATATTACCTACTTACATTGTTAATGACACATCAAATATGTAATGATAAATGCTAAATACAATTATATCATATTAGGTATAACTATAAAACACACCATTGTCCATAGCGCAGCTTTATACCGTTATTATTAATGGTGGTGGCTTATAATGGCGAAAGCAAACCTTTATTACCCCTAACACGATAATTTCTAGTTACCAGTTCACACCTTTCAAACTGATTGCCATTAAAAAAGGAACATATGGTAATTACAGAGTATAGTACATGACAGTGTTTTGTAGTTATTTCCCAACGGACGCAAAGCTTTTAGGCGCAAATTAGAAGGAATCTTTATGCGACTGACCATTTTTAGCTGTCTCTCGAGAATTTTTGGTGTCGAATTTATTGTCCGAAGAACTTATATATAAAATAAAAGCACCAACTCTCTACAGACGAGTAGTTTTATATTTTTAATTCAATTATAGCTATGCGTAAAACGAGCCTTTGTGAAGTATTCAGGGTGGAAACTGGGTATAAGTGTTTACACATAATAATATTTACACATAATCGTGTTGTGTGTGTGTTTGCAAGTAATTATATTATTTATTAATAATATATAGCTACTTAACGTCTCGTTATGAAAAAATCCGACTCTCCAAACTGTGACATCTGTGGACTGGAAGAGGACATACAACATGTTTTGATGGAGTGTGCCAACAACCAAGTTGAAAGAGAGACACTGCTAGGAACACTGAACCTAAATCATTATGATGTAGGCTTAGCACAAACTATTCTGTCATTACCAACCTCAAATGCAGCAGAATGTTGTTGCATAGCAACAGTGTTTCAGCGTTGACACTCTTTCTGAGAATAATAATATTGATGATCATAATGGGGTTAACATGTTCAATTATGGATAAAAACCCCTAACTAATAAAAGAATAAAAAAAAACGTCTCGTTAACATCGTTAGATCCAATTGATTCATACCTTAATATATAACATAACAAGTATAGCATCACACCTGAATTTCCCGAAGGGTTAGGCAGATACTACATTTCGTCGACGCGCTTACTGAGTCCCATGTAATAGGGGGCGAGCCTATTGCCATATACCGGGCACAGTTCCAGACTCCGAGAAACTACTGAGAATTTTCATACAGAAAAACTCAATTACAGATTGCCCGACCCGAAAATCGAACCCAGTACCTGACGCTCAGCAGTCAACCACTAGACGAATGAGGCAGTTACCTAAATACCTATCGTACACTTTTAAATTTAATTTGACAAAAAAAGTATCAATATCAGTCTTATTTAGGAGTTGATTAGTTGAACCCTGCGGTAATAAAAACTATAACATTTATATAAAACGTGCCTAATTATACATAACATCAACTAACAAAACTTAATTAAAACTTCAGAAATCCTTTGCATCTCAAAAAGAACTTTAATTAGTACAACACTATTCAGTAAGAAGGATCATTAAAGAACGAAGACTGATAGGCTCCTGTAATTATAACTTAGGTACATCACAACTTGCACCAAAGACACGCAGAGTTATCCGATAACTTTTCTCTAAAGATATATTGCGCCACCTAGGCTTATCACTAGAGTGTGTAGATCCATTTTAAACTTCTCATCATGACGCCTTTAAAAAAATACAAATATACGATAGGCAATATCCAATCCAATTACAATATACGAGGGACTCGTATCTATGTAGTTACTGCGCAGATTATTGAATCTTCCAACTTAAGCAGCGCTTGCTGAAGTCAATTCTTGGATGGGTAACCGTTTTTCACACATCAAGACCTCTCTGTACTTTGGAACGCACGTAATTGGTCCAGTGTGGCACAGTAATACCTATGACACTCGATAGTAGGTTAGTGTCTCCAAGTAATTGATGATCAGATGGCAGTCGCTCCTTGTAAAATAGGTACTGATATTCAGGCACAACCGGTTGGACTGGAAGCCTTCCCCAATGTAGTTAGGAAAGGAGGGTAGGCAACATCCATCGGTATATGTACTTCTTCAATTCTTCCCATCTTGATTGTCGGTCTTCATCTATTCTCAGTCACGACTTTTAAGGCTTGGCCAGATTTTGCATCATTGGCCTATCTTTTTTCCGATTAGGTTTGTTCAAGTTAGCTTCTAACTTAAACAAATGCAGTTGAAAAACAGTACCTAAGTACGTTTTTCTCACTCCTTCAAGTTTAGAAAAGTCATCTTCAAAATAATGACGCACATACAAAATAATGTATAACAATAAACTTTGATTAAATAATGTACATATGTGCATGGTTCTGATTCTTCGATTCGGGTCAGATATTCCAAGAAACTGCGTGATTGAATCTCAGAGAAGTTTCACTTTATTGTTTTGCCTAAATTAACTCATAAGGACGCCCTTATATGTAACTAGCTATTGCCCGCGACTTCGTGTGCGTGAATTTTTTATTCACATATCTTATTAGTGTTTTACTACAAAAGTATAAACCTATGTCCTATTCCAGGACCCAGGTCACCACTTTGTAAAATTTCATAATGATCGGTTCAGTGATTTAACAGTGATGAGGTAATAAACAGACAGAGTTAGGTAACTACTTTCGCATTTATAATAGTGATTGATGATTGAACATTTTATTGATGCGTATTTGTTTTATGTACGCCAAAAACAAAAAAAGGTTAAATAATGTCTAACCACACGACCGAATTTGGTAAATCTTTGGTCATTTAAACTAATATCACTATAATATTCTCATCCTCCAGGTGCCTCAACCGCCCTAGCTCAACACAGGGACTACCGAGGCCAAAGCCTAGACCTCCTTCGGCTGCTCGCCGAGAAGCCATGGATCGGCCAAGGCCCTCACAACCGCTGGGACAGGGCGCCTCGCATCGATATGGAACTGGGCACCACCGGGCTTGAACATCGCATGGCGCAGTTACAAGATACCGAAGATAGGAGTTACCTTGATGATGAAATGAGGTATGTCAGCTAGTATACTCCCTAGAGTTTCTCATGTAACTAAGGATCAGCCTGGGTCTCCGACACTGGGACAAGGAGCTTCATATTGAGATAGAACTGGACACCTATGGTTTGCCCTATGCACTGCTCATGGGGGGTTATTCTAGCGCGCTTCAATCTCTATGAGAGATAGTATTATGCATTATAGAATAAAAGGTCTAAAAAATCTCGACTGCGTCCAAACTATTACAATTCGAACGTTTGAAGTAAATATACGTCTAACGTGGTACTGAAAAAATTAAAAAAAGCAGGTGGGTGATCTCTGGCATGTTTTTTCCATACGTCTTGATTTCGGCATGATCTTTAATCGTGCGAGAATTGCCCCCCTTACCATCGACGTCACTAAGTTCTTCGGTTCTCCGTTTATACAAAACCTACCTTGTAATAGAATCTCCTCAACAATATTCTTACTTCCAGGGGTGCCTCTGAGAAGCGGTCAGCGGTGGCGACAGCGCTGAACTCCGGCCGCCGAAGACGGCAGCCAACACCGGCGCTCGGTAAGGCAGTCACGCCGTATGTCGGCGTTGGTAAGCAGCCGGACGCACCGCTATATACCGTCAATGTTGTATATTTCTCACTGCCCATGTTCATTTTGAATTTAATTAGTGTTTACATTTGTACCGTACCACACTTCACGCTGCATTTCAAAGTGACCGAATGTATTGATCAATGCTTTTTTATTTTTTCTCTGTCAATCTTAACGCTTTGTATGCTCTTGGTGTTTATTTGTAGCCCACTTCATGTCCTACCGCCAATGTCGTCCTTCTTCTCTCTGTCTTCAATTTTTTAATTTACTTACTGTTTCTTCCGCACTCTTATATAATTTGGCATTCACGATATAATCGAAGGATTGATTGTAAAAATAAGCAGATATTTTGACATAAAAAGCAAAAGTCTCGTTATTCTATTAGATCCTTTTCCTATGTCAAAGTAAAGACTCGTTGCATGCATATAAGTACAGTACATAAGCCAATGTAAATAACATACAAATGTAGCTATTATTTCATTAACCTAATGTTAGCCACAAAGCTTTGTTAACTAGTAACATTAAAATGTTCTGTAACTAACATGAAACTGTTTTTGCATTCGAAATAGCACTTTGTGCAAATAGCACATAATGTGAAGTTCCTTTTCATATACGTATAGCAATATCTATGTATGTAGGTACACGCTAGTCAGTGTTTGTAAAATATTGCTTATTGAGATATTTAGCACACTTTGATGGGAACATTTTGTGGGACCTTTTGCCTGTTTTTGCCGTATAGGACTCAGCTCTTAACTGCCATGGCAATCTAATTAAGAGTCAAATCATTTGTAATTATATTCACCACTCTATTTTTTAATTTCCATGGAGATTCTTGCCGGTTCTTCTCCATATAACCTACTATTTGGAACAAAGCACCTAGTCTCGACATTTTATAAGTTCCTGAATCTGATTTACATTAAATAAAGACTTTTCCTTCAGAGAGGGAAATACGAGCAAGATATATTTATTTTCTGTTTATTTATCTTATTAAATTTAAATATTCATTAGGTTCGAGTCGTAGCAATAGACACCAAAAGTATCTGTTATTATTGCTTTTTCGTATGAAATATTGTCATAGGTGTAGATATAGCCGATATAGGTAGGTAATAAATTTCAATTTAATATTTTATGTTACGAATACTTCTGTTTTGACAAAGGCAAAGGTCTCTTCATCGCCACCTATGAATTCTTTAGTGACTTTTTCATAACTGGAAACTCTGTGCCAAGAATGGAGGTAGAGACTCTGGTCATAAATTTAATAATATCTATTAATAATGAAAGAACGCCTATGTTGTCTTGTACTGGTTAAGAAACTAAGAATGAAAACCTCACAAAAGCATTGGTTTGGTAAGGTAATGTTAAGCCAACTACAGTCGGACTTCTCTGCGATTGCCACAATTTTAAATTGCGCAGGCTTGCCGTCGATATTCAATCCATTTACGACACAGGTAGCAAGGGCTAAACAATTAGCTTTCAGCGTTACGTGTCGCAGGTACGATTCCCGCACGGAACAAATATTTGTATGATCTACATATAGTTGTTTTGGATCTGGCTGTGTGTGCATGTGACATGTATGTTTATAAACAGTACCCACGATACAGGAGAAATCCTAGTGTGGGACAATGATAATATAAAAAAAATTGCACTATCCGCCAGTCTTCGAAACAATTCCACAATTTACACATTGTCTTCGTTCGACAGGTGTTCTCAACGACGTTGGCTCGTACTTCGCTTCTCTACGCGACAACTTGGAGACGCTGGTGTCCTTGTCGCCTCAGGAACGCTCCACACTCTTCCAGGACCCGCCTTCCGTGGTGCCCGCACCGGTTTCCAGTAAGTTTTACACATCAGTATACTAAGACAACGCATATAATAATATCCACTCATATAGCGTGATATCGTGGAGACGCTGGTGACAATTTCGCCTCTGGAACGTACCAGACTCTGCCGGGATTCGCCCTTCGTGATACCCGTATGAGCATGACTGCTTCACTAGCTTAATATGGCTCTACAAAAAAAGAGTAAGCATTGCCATAAAAAGAAATCTAGTAATGCCCAGCCAGTACTCAGGGCGTCAGGTCCTCGTTATTCAGTGACAGGTTGGCAGACGGACTAGAACGGTATAGTGAAGAAGATACTATAACGAGACCCTAGATTTTGCTGCTGTTCATTCGTAACTTCGGAGGCATCCTAGCATCACGCCTGTATTCCCCGAAGGGTTAGGCAGAGGTGTATTATTATACACCCACATTTCGCCGATGCTGGTATTGAGTCCCATGTAATAGGGGGCGACGCTATTACCACCTACCAGGCACAGCTCCATACTCCGTGAGGCGACTCAGAATTTCCGAACAGAAAAACCCAATAACAATTAGCTCGACCCGGAAATCAAACTCAATACCTCACAGCAGTCCCGGTTACGATCACTAGACGAATAAGGTAGTCGGACCGATTCGGAGGCGTTTAAACTAACTTAAAACAATATAAAAACATTGTGTATCCCGCTACTGAACGGTAAGAACATTAGCATAAAAAAATAAAAGCAACACGTACTTACGAAAATTGGACCATAATATTATTATGCATGACCCGACGTTCTTTAGGAAAGGTACGCTACGTTACAGAAATATGAATGATATATTAATTGAACATAAGAAAACAAGGGTAGGTACGCAAAATGTCCTCCATATTTATAAATTAGTATTTAAGATAACATAAACATGACATACCATCACGCCTGTATCCCCGAAGGCAGAGGTGTACTATTGTGCACCCACATTTGGCCAATGCTGTGATTAAGTCCCATGTAATAGGGGGCGAGCCTATTGCCAACAACCGGGCACAGTTCCGAACTCCGTGTTGCAACTGAGAATTTCTATACAGAAAAACTCAGTAACACTGCCCGACTCAGGAATCGAAACCAGGACCACACGCTCAGTAGCCGCGTTTCCGACCACTAGACCAATGAGAAAGTTTAGTAACTTCTAAAACGTGCAGATGATGAGATGGGCGTTGATTTAACGAACTAGTTAAATCAACGGTTGATCTTCAACAGTAGGCCGTCTATCAAAACTAGTTAAAGTCAACTACGATTACGAATTTTAAACGTACATAAGTCCAGAACGCAAACTTTCCTCTCAAATAATTACAGATAGTGCCGTTCTACTTCCTAATTGCTTACAGTACAAGTGTGCAACCTTCCGCTAGTGTTTTGTTCTGTCGATACACACTAATTACTTAAGAGTGCACACGCACACTATGAAATATTAACTGATCACGAAACAGCATTACGGTCAGCTGGAAAACCTCTTCGTGGATGGCACACATCTATATGGTTATTTTGGAAATAACGGCACATTGAAAGTTGAAATATGTGATTTTGACTCTAAGTCGCTTCTGTAGAGGTTGAAATTTGACCATCGTCGCGTTTAACACATTAACTATTGACAAACGGAAATTACCGGTCGAGTTACGTTAATGAAAAAATCGTGAACGACCCATCGCCAATGCAGATAATATCAACCCTTTACATGGAGTTTTTTTACCCGGCTAGTCCATGTTTTCATATAGCTCATTTATTTGAATACACGACAGTTTGTTGGTTGAACCAATATTCAATTAATTGCAAATATTTCGTCGTACTTCAACAATGAAACTTTCAAAGATAGGGTTACCTCCTGCAATCTCAGCTGCTTCTTTTGGAGCAACCAATTTTTGAACTCAATATCATCAATAAGCAATAAATTGAGTTCAAATCTTGCTCATTTTGTTTATCTCCTCAAATTTTCTAGTATTTCTACAAATATTTAAGTAAGACAACACGGTTGGCGAAGTGGTTGAGCGATTGACTACTGCGCGCAAGTTTGATTCCCGCACGGTACAAATATTTGCTGCATGATCTACAGATAGCTGGTTCGAGTATATCTATGTGCATGTGAATATGTATGTGTGTTTGTAAACGCACCTAGGATTTAAAAAAGACTGACTCATTGGTCTAGTGGTCGCAAGCGCGACTGCTGAGCGTGAGATCCTGGGTTCGATTCCCAGGTCAGGCATAGTATTATTGGGTTTTTCTGTATGGAAATTCTCAGTAGAAGCACGGAGTCTGGAACTGTGCCCGGTAGATGGCAATAGGCTCGCCCCCTATTACATGGGACTTAATAACGGCATCGGCGAAATGTGGGTGTACAATAGTACACCTCTGCCTAACCCTTTGGGGAATACAGGCGTGATACTATGTTATGTAATGTTATGATTTAAAAAAGAAAGAAAGAAATATCTTCAACTATACCTAATAAAAAACAAACCCAGTTAACTATTATAACATACCTCAACTCCATAATTTCATTCAAATAGATACGGATCTAATCTAGAAGTATAAACAACGTACAAAAAAATAGAACTCCAACTCATTCATATTATTAAAAAGCAAACTTTTGCAGTAACTCATGTTGCCGTGTATCATAAACTCACACAATATGTTGTGGAAACTCCCTCGGGTAGCAGACGGACTGCCTAGCCAATTAAAGTTAGGTACCAACAATTATATGCAACTGAAGTCTCTAGGGTGATAATATTGTGTGATGCTGTTGACATAAGGTCACACCTAACCAGTGGCAATCCGAGGGGGGGTCATGACCCCCCACAAAATCTTACACGTCAAATTAACGAACCTCCTAAAAATAGACAATTTACGAAAATTTTAAATAAATTATCAAATTCCTGCTTAGAACGTCTAAACAATGAAATCAAGAATAGGTTATATTATATTTAATTTTTTTATGAATAATTTCTAATTTTCTCCACTTTTCCCCCTCCCCCCCGTGATCTTACTGTTACTATGTGTCCCGCCCCCAAATTATACGGCTGCGTCCGCGCTTGCACCTAACACCACGGTTGGCGCAATAGTTGAGCGATCGACTGCTGCGCTACGTGTCGCGGGTTTGATTCCCGCACTGAACAAATATTTGTATGATCTACAGATAGTTGTTTCGGATCTGGATGTTTGTGCATGTGAATATATGTGTCTGTAAACGCACCCACGATACAGGAATTATTACAAAGATGTGGCAAAGTTTAAAAAAAAAGATGCAACAAGTCCTTTTCAAACGCGTCGTATTAAAACGATTTTTTATTAACCCTCTTGCGACTAGAAATGCACAGACGGGCGAACTAATTTAACTTTGATATCAGATGTACTATTTCCAAGTTGAAACTTAGTGGCACATCTAGGGAATGATTACAAGACTATTCTTGGTTCTTGTGGAGCCCAAGCTATACTTAGATTCAACAAGTGGAAAATGGTTTTAACTTGGAATCGATGTTTCCGCCGCATTTGATATTGGTGTAAAGAATCACCAGAGACTTCTTTACAAAGTTCTTAAAATTCTTCTGTCGTGAAAACGTAAGTAATCTAACCTTTTAAGCCTTCGAATTGCTTTCACATTGAGGTTCGGTACGTTCGAATTCCAAGAGCTCCTCTGCTTGTTCTTAAATGCCTTAGTTGTTAGAACTCCAACATTCATGCTGTTTTGGTTGTCTCAAAATAAATATCAAAAAAGTCGATTCTAAATATTTTTACACCACTCAATTTGCACCATTAATATATATGTTCCCTTGAAATCAGTTAGTTTACAAGAGATATCGCATTGCAAATGACTTCTAAAGCAGTACCTCATTGGTCTACTGATCGCAAGCGTGAATGCTGAGCGTGAGGTCCCGGTATCGATATCCGGGCTGGGTAAAGTTTTATTGGGTTTTTCTATGTGGAAATTCTGAGTGGCAGCACGAAGTCTGGAACTGTACCCGGTAGATGGCAATAGGCTGGCCCCCTGTTACATAACGTCATCGGCGAAATATGGGCTTACAATAGTAGGTACAACTCTGCCTAACCCTTCGGGAAATATAGGCGTGATGCTATGACTTCTAAAGCATAAAAATTTTCACAGGAAACTCTGTTTTGAAGAAGATATTCGGTGTAGTTAGGATACTACGACACCACCGTAATCAATTTTCCAAAGTTCGCTGCCCTCACTTATTTGAATGACAAACAACTTTCATAGCCCCGTTTATCTTACCACTACACGCGAAATACTTCAATAATTTAAGCCGATAACCTAGAAAGATTTATCTTCACTGATGATCTTCAAAATCCAGAGAGACTAAAAAGAGACCACGCAAAAGAGTCCCGAAACGATGGAGTGTTAGATATACTATACATGCCCATGATGCACACGTGCACGTGTTTTCAGCGCCAAAACGGGGTACGTAAGCCATATCAGGGTGCACGGTCGAAATCCACCAGCCTAAAAGCTATTATACACAATAATTAACTAGCGACCCGTCCCGGCTTCGCACGGGTGCAATTAACTAATTAAGAAATTGAGGTTTCCAATGGATTTTCCAAAAAAAAAAATTTCATTCAAACCGTCCTGACAATTAATATCACAAAAAAAAGAATTAGCCAACAAGATGCAGCCGTTCTGAAGTTATGCGCATACATACATTTTTTACAATTGATATTTATTTATATAATAGCGACCCGCCCCGGCTTCGCACGGGTGCAATTCATGTGACAGCAGAACTGTCCATCTGGATGTCACATTTTTGTATTGAGATTTTCATACACAAATACCATCCATATTTCCAACAATTCCGGTGGATTTTCCAAAAAATTTCTTTCATACAAAGCTTGTCCTGACAATTAAAAACACAACAAAAAAAAAAGAATTAGCCAAATAGGTGCAGCCGTCTTGAAGTTATGCTCTTAGCAACACATTTGGCGAATCATTTTTATTTATATAGATATAGATTTAATAACATATACATAACAATAATGAAACAGAAGCGGTCACCATAGCCAAAATCGGCAAGGAAGTATATAATATATATATATATACACATGCCTACGACACTCGACCCTCTGTCAAGCTACTAAGTAACATGGAGCTATGGATGATCATTAACGGAATACGGAGTCACGATCCTCAGTAAAGAGGTAACGACTATAATGGCAAATTGGCTTGCCAAACGACAGAAAAAGCCAAAGTCGTAGTACGAATGATCTGGAGATCGACCCCGCTTTGATTACGTAAGAAAAATCTGATAACCACAGTGACTAGCAGTACATCTCTTTCTCGCATATGTATGTTTTCATAAGAGGATACGGAATAGCATGATTATTAGCGACTGCAACTGTCACATTGTTCTGACGTAATACGGGTGCCATGCGACCGGCATGCGGCAGCCTAATTACCGATGTAGTAGGTAGTAGTAATCAGTTTGCGACAGGCGTAGATAGCGCGATAACTTCTGTCAAACGTAATTTTTGTGTCATATAATGTATTGGCTGACAGTGAGATTGCTGTCGCTTTTTTACTTAATTAGGCTGCCGATATTGTATGCAGTCCGGATTTCAAATCGAATTTATGTTTATGAATTGTTGGATTTTAAATGTTCCTGCGCTATCGGTCCGCCATGCGCCGGCGCATATACCACCCGACCGCAAAAAGTCAGTTAAAAATTACAAATTATAACAATTGAAACGAGAATCTTATAATTATTATATTAGTAAGGTAAATAAAAACAGCGATAATTATATGTCCGGGTTTAAACTTGAAAAGCTTCTTGTTTAAACACAGATGGCAGCCCTAATGGCGTATGACACGTAGTACACGCTTCAACAAGTCAATTTATCAACGTCAAACCGTTAAACATTCGGAATGAAACGTTTCCTGTACCTGAGCCCTTCGTTTTAGCAAACAAATATACTCCTGCGTACCCAACATCATTACGATTACGATCAATGATGCATCAAAATCTCCCCCCTCCGCGGTAATAATATAATTATTGAAATTATTAGATGAGGTTACGATGAGGCTGACATACCTTTATCAGGTAAGCCTCGAAATAAATAAGTATAAAAATAAATATTATTACGAACAAAGTTTCTCTCTTTAAAACTAAACGAAGGTGATACCTATTTAAATTCTCGTCTAATAGACGTATGCGCAGCTGCGAAACTGTGTTTAATCTCCGGGTCAGGTAAAGCGTTATTGGATTTTTCTATGAAAATATTCTCGGTAACACCCCGGATTTTGGAACTGTTTGTACCAATTTTTTGACCCCGAAACCCGTGCAAATGTTCAATCAGCCTTAATTTAATATACAGAATAGATTAACAAAGCCTATAAAGATTAACCAATTGGTCAATTACCAATTTTCGTAATTGGTGATAATGGGCCGTATGACCGTTCGTTGATGCTCTCGTTAGGAACCCCATGTTCAGCAGTATATGTTCTGATGAGATAGAATTAGACTGAGCGGTTTCCAGCGCAATATTATCAATAGCATAAACATAACATAGCATCACGCCTGTATTCCCCAAAGGGATAGGCAGAGGTCTGTTGTACACCCACATTTCACTGATCTCGTTAATCAGACACATGTAATAGGGAGCTAAGGTCTAGTGGTCGCAAGCGCGAATGCTGACCATGAGACCCTGGGTTGACCCACAGGTCTGACAAAGTGTTATTGGAATTTTCTGTAGTGCAATTCTCAGTAGTAGCACAGTCTGGAACTGTGCCAGGTAGATGGCCATAGGCTCGCCCCCTATTACATGGGAATCAATAACGGCATCAGCGAAATGTGGGTATACACCTCTGTCACTAAGGGGAGTGCAGGTGTGATGCTGTGTGTTATATATGTGCATGTACACAATGTATAATGCGCTAGGTCGCATCATATACGTAACAAATACTTTAGATAAATAGATATACCGCCAAAAGATTCGGTATAGTATAGGCAAAGTTCTATAGCCGTAAAAATAAATGAAATCTAAAATTCTGGTCTTTAAACTTGGCTGCGGGAACGCTTGCTTCCTTATTCTCGAACTTTGGCCGGCCACTACCATAGCATCAGTGGCGGTCCAAGGGGGGTCGTGGGGGTCATGACACGCCCAAAGTCATACATGTCAAATTGAAAAATCTCCTAAAAATTTACAATTTACGAAAATTTTAACCAAATTATTAAATTCCTGCTTAAAACAATGAAATCAAAAATAGGTAATATTATATTTAAATTTTTTTATGAAATAAATGCTAATTTGCTCAAATTCAACACCCCGTCATATTACTGTTAATATGACCCACCCAAAGTGTTTGGCTGCGACCGCGCCTGCATGGCACCGGATTATTTCATGAGTAAGTTACATACACACAGTTCAGAATACCCATTGGTACTAACCTAACTGTTGATGGTACAGGAAAATATTAAGGATTTACTGGTGCGTCAGAATTTTTAATCTTACTAAAAACAACATAACTTTACGAAGCCTAATTGTCATTTGATAGCTTTGAAAACGCCGACATCAATCATTTTGTAATCGACACGTTTTTTGTGGGACGTTAAAATATTGTTTAAATCATGTAATCGGTACTTTGTCCTTCGGAGTTTGAAAACAAATAGGTTTATGCAAATTAATCTTTAATGCAGAAATAATTCGCATTTCAGCCACTTTTAGCAAACATTTTTGCATTTGAAGAAAAATTAAGAATTATAAAGAAATTTAAACTATTATATAACCACTTAAATACATAGTTTTATTCTGTAAATATGTATTAAAATAGTTTACATCATCACCATCATTATCATAATGCAGAACAAAAGCCATCTCTTGTTTAAATCCTGCCCTGTTTTGGAATAATCTTGACTTTAATCACTGTCAAACTTTACCCGAAAACTAAGCATATACCTAAAAAGTACAACATACTGCCACATCCAATCTTCTATACTTCTTCATGTCAACAATCACACAATGTACCAGTCTAACACATCATAATTCATCTAACGATAGCAACGACCTCATTCATCACCATTGAACTCCACGCCACCAGTGTCTCAATTAGACTCGTTGAGGATACTCGTAATATAACTGCTTCCTCGCGTCAATACTGCGAAGGAAGCAGGAAAACAACGGAATGTAGGAACTGTCAATAACGATGTCTATCAAATTGCAAGGAAATGGCCTTTGTGTGGAACAATCTTGGCGATTGTCATCTGTTTTTGTTGAAACCGCCCACGATAAGGCATTGAGATACAGGACAGTGTTTTAGAATGACGTTTACTGGTGATTAGTACGAGTACTTAAGCAGCGTTTAGTGACGTATTTTTATGAAATAACAGACTCAAATCAGTGTTCAAGTAGAGATACTTTAATCTATCCTGTTTTTCACACATCACTTGATTTTCATTCTGTAATACAACATTAGATTGGTATTTTTGTGTGTGATTAGAATTTTCCGTAACGTGGGATGTTTATGGGATGATGTATTAAATGTAGGAAATACAAATCTGACCTTTTACAAGTCACCGTCAAAATGTAGTATCTCTTTTGTCAGAAACTTAAGTCAAAATGATATCAACCCTTGAACCGAATCCAACAGGTTATATTATAATGAGACTAAATATATCATATTATACTGAGTCTCATTGGCCAAGTGGTCATAAGCCCGACTGCTGAGCGTGAGGTGCTGCAGCATCGAGCAAATTGTTATTGGGTCTCTCCGTATGGAAATTCTTAGTAGCAGCGCGGAGTCTGGAACTGTGCCCGGTAGACGCCAATAACGAAATATGGGTGTACTATAGTACACCTCTGCCCCTCCCTTCAGAGAATACATGCGTAATGCTTTGTTATATGTTATTTCAATATATTTAGTACAGTGATTTGCGATAAATTCTAAATAACACTAGATAAGTTAACCTCTTACTCTGTCTTCTTAGAAAACCGTAAACATTCTAACATTAAAGTAAATATTCTGACGAGTCGACTTCACTCCGTACACAATATCATTTGTAATTGAATTATTAGTCGTCACAAAATCGTCAAAACACAAATTTACTAATCTCAAAATAATTCATTACAAAACGAATTCATTGCGATACAGCTAGAAAACAATTTTACACGGATCTAATTTCAAAATACGGAAAAACACAGAAAAATATTTAAAAAAACACAAATAAAAATAAAACTTTCTTTGATCTTTAAAACATGTCCACAAACCGTTTATAGTTTCGCCGAGTCGTAATAACGAACATGCATATTACGAGACTTGGTTACGCAAAGCAATACGAGAGGCAGGAATGCCCTATTTCCCTAAGAAGCCTCTGAAATCACACAAAGTCTAACTTCTCATCTTAACTACTTACATGCATACGGAGAATTTACTTTTAAAACTTCGTTATGTCGTGAAGCAGTCAAAACTCCGTGTTCTTCTTAATACGAAAGTGTTCTTGTTAATTTAAACCACATTAATGGAAAAAAATGTGTCGAAACGCGGTCATGGGGTCCGAGTGTTCACCTCGTGTTTAATGAGATTGCAAAGCGATTAGTCGATTCTAACCGTGATCAGAGGACTGGCCTATTCTTTGCCCAAAGAATCAGCATAGCCATACAGCGTGGCAACGCCAGTCTTCTGGCATGTTGCCGGTTGATAGCGATGCGGATGAATATTTTGATGCGTTGATGATTTTGATATTTTTTACATTTTAAATATTTTAGTATGTAACTAGATATATTGATATAATAAGTAGGTAGTTTAGTTAATAAAATGTATTCTAATTTTTTATATTCGGGGATGGATAAAAGATCTTAGCAAGAAAGTTCTCATCCCTCAGAGAGCATGATAGGCCGACGGTCTCAGTTTGTAATCCGAATACCTGTGGCAGTTGTTACGAGCAGTAAGCAGCTATAAAGTGTGACAACCGGTCTAACCTTAGCATCGGTACTTCAGAATGACAACCCTAATTCAGACTACAATCCCTTACGGACATTTTACGGTAGATTAAGAGATCCATGACCAGTATTTGAAAGTTTATACTTCAGAATGAAACCCCTAATTCAGACTACAATACCTCACGGACATTTTATGGTAGGTTAAGAGATCTATGTCCAGTATTTGAAAGTTTATACTTCAGAATGACAACCCTATTTCAGACTACAATCCCTCACGGACATTTTAAGGTAGGTTAAGAGATCTATGTGCAGTATTTGAAAGTTTATACTTCAGAATGACAACCCTATTTCAGACTACAATACCCACGGACATTTTACGGTAGGTTAAGAGATCAATGTCCAGTATTCGAAAGTTTAAGGAGTGATATGAGAAAGTGTTAATATTATGTTATCTTCACAGACAGTGGCGGCGGCGGCGGTGGCATTAGGAAGCTCTACGCTCTCCGCCCTCTTAGACCTACAGGCAATATCAGGTGGGCATTCTGTCTTTATACACACATTGTTTTATGATTTCCTCTTTATTCTCATTGCATGAGTATTCTATTCCTGAGTTAAGTCTCGTTCATGTTGATAATCAATGTCAATAAGTTATCTTGTAACTATGTTTAACTTATTAGTTTAGGTTTCATTTATAAGTTCTTTCTTTAGGCTTCACCGAGTCATTTAGAATGAATGCTCTATTTTACATAAACCCTTTCACTTTACTACGATAAATGTTTATATTGTAGAATGACAGTAGTAAAGTACCTGCGTACATAAAAAACTGATTGATTGTGACGCTTTTTAATTGAATGCTTGAGACATCGCCACGCACAGAAAGAAATCCACTACTATCGCTTTTGCTGATCATACGTATTTTTTACAACGCACTAACGTTTTTTTACAAAAATGTTGTCTAAAATATCGTTGTACGTAGATCTTACAACCGCAGATCTCTGGTGGAGGCGGACGGTGGATATCCGGGGGCCAACCACCACGATCCGGGGCTGCTGTGGACCGGACTGGGCCGGTAGACGCACACAAACATCCGACCACTCACTCTCACCCACGGACTCACACACACATATCACAGGACACGGACATTACGAGCGTACAAGTCCCGTATTTAAACAGCGTACACCACCGCTTATTTCACATTTGAAACATAATTATTTCGATGTAAGTGATGTGCTGTTACCGGAGATAATATTAGCGTTGCAAGAATACTGCTAACTTGTACGTTAGGTTTATATAGCCGTATTGTTCATACATTATTATGCTAAGTATTTGTTGTGTCGATCTCTGATCTAGTCAATTGCAGGTTCGGTTAAACTTGAAAATTCCTTGATGTGACTTCGCTTGTTTTTTACAAAACTCTTCAATACGTTCCAGGAATTCAAAATTCTTCCTTAATAACGATGCGTTGCACTGAGTTTTACATATTCAAAAGAAAAATAGCATTTTTTGTAAAAGTGAATTACGTGTCTTGGAATTTTCCAGTCTCATTGAACCTTTTTCTTCATAGTCAAAGAAAATGTTTTCATATCCCATGTGACTAATATAAGATTTTACCCATCAATGTCTAATTAGGTAAATTAAACGTAATTATAATCATCTTTTTTTCCTTATTGTAAAATTTTGATTACATACTCATCTTGCTACAAAATGTTGTTTTATTAAAAAATAACAAAAAAAATCAAACTTACAAATATTTAAACGTAGATAGATTTATTTGAAATTTTCATTGTTTCCAGATTTTAAAGGAACATCGAGAATGTTTATCTAAATTTCCTTTCATGCAAAAGCATAAAATAACTTTCTTTTTACGTTTGATATCTTTATAAAAATAAGCCGATTTGTGGTACTGAAAATATCAAAGATATGCGAGTCAATATGTCTATCAGAATTTTCTGCATTCAATTATATATTCAATGGAGTTTATATTATAAGTTTATTTCTATTGGCTCACATATTGAATTTGAGAATGAAATAGCTTATTTAATTTTCATGCAGACTTCACTTTGATAATGAAATATTTATAATTCTCTATCGTTTACTTATATGTTTTCGATGTCTGTAATTTATATACTTATAAGAATATGTGAGTAAATTGAAGATCTCTTTTTACTTAAATGTCTACTTACAATATCTACCGACTACCCTAACTTAGTAAAGTTAATGTACTTAGATAAGTATGTAAACTAACACAGGCTATTTTCAGAAGATTCCAAATTTTTCAAAAATCTGCAATCCGTTAAAAAGTAATAATTTAATTTCTAAATAAAATATACTGAAATTAATAATACAATTTATATACAGTTTTTCAATGTTAGTTTACATACAAATAAATATGTCTAAATAAATGTTTAATTAAATATTTAATGTAAATATAACATTTTGTCTCCATCGTATTTACAATGTTAATGTACGTTTTAGCATTAAATGGATAAATTATAGAAATATCTAGCTTTTAAGTATTTAATTATCGCGATATATTTATGGAAATAATGAAATCTATTACAATGCTGATTTGTTTTATTAAAAATAACCCCAAATCACACCTACTAGTCGATTTTTTATTTAGCCAATTCTTTAATAGTAGTGACAGTCAGTTTCAATAATTTAAGGGCACAGTTGGCGCAGTGGGTTCGATTCCCGCACGAAACAAATATTTGTATGATATACAGATAGTTGTTTAAACCGTAAACGCAAGAGATAATCAAATTCTGATCCGCACATGATTCCGAAAAGTCAGAGGTGGGGGCCGGGTTTGAACTCAGACCCTCCTACATGGAAGGCAAGCGTTTAACCGCTAGACTATCACTGCTGTTAATTTACAATTAATAATCTTAAATTAACATGCATTATACATATAAGTAAAATACAAACTTAGCAAAACGTTGCATTACGTAATGAGGTTATTAAAGTCAAAGATTTTTATAACAACTGGGCCTTTACAAGCGCTTTTCAAACGATATGATTCAAATTGCAGTTCCAAAAGTGGGTAGGTCCTATGGAGAAAATACCAGAAAGAAACTCCATGGATGCCCTTTTCAAATATCAAAATTATTTTACTTGGTTTAGAATATTAATTTCAAGTTTAAATCAACGAAGATTTAGTGACGGACAGGCACCGAAGATTCTTTATTTTCTATTTTATGAAAAAACGTTGCCCCAGACTAGGATTTCTCCTGTATCGTGGGTACAGTTTACAAACATACATGTCACATACACATACAACCAGACCTGAAAAAAGTATTTGTAGATCATACAAATATTTGTTCCTGGCGGAAATCGAACGCTAATCTTAACATAACCACTGTGTCAACCGTGCCGACAATCACCTTAACGGATGTAAGTTTTTTAATTATTTTTTTTTGTCCATAACTCTATCTTTTGTACGTAACATAGATTGTAAGTCTCTCTCACTTCCTCAAAGTACTTCGTGGTCATAGAAACGTCACTCTTAACCGCTACCAATTGCCGTCAATTCCCAAAGCCGAACAGACCAAAAACACATCCTTATTGTCAGACAATCATCGTAATAGCCACATCAACGAACAAATGATCGACTTTTGGGCGCATTATTTAATTTAGTTAGATTGTGGTAACGATAAGACACCCACTCGATGTTCTATTGTAGACGATAACAGATGATTAGTTAAAAAAAACCTTACAAATAAACGTTAGGACTGTCTCATTGGTCGAGCCGTAAGCGCGCAAGATCCTGATGGATTCAATTCCCGGATCGAGAAAAATATTATTGGGTTTTGCAGGAAGGTTTTTATAGTCCGGGGTATATGATTGTGCCCAGTAGATTGCAATAAGTTCTAAGAAAATTGTGCTGAAAGCTCTATTAGATGGGGTTATGAAATGTAGGTGTACAGTCAGCATGAAAAACATGTACACACGTAGCGAAATTCAAACGCTTATTCTTGAAAAAGTATTGGTTAAAATCATAAAATTTTAATGACTATGTATTTTTTATATTTCCGCAGATAGTATGTGTAAAATTGGTCAAGAATTCAATCAGTATTTCCTCTAAAATCGGTTTTGAATTTCGCTACGTGTATACATGTTTTTGATGCTGGCTGTACAATAGTACACTTTCGGGGAATACATGCGTTATATGAGCTCAACTCCGAGTTCTTCACCAGTAGGAGCGCCACTTGCACATCTACCCCGACCCCATACATCTATCCGTAAGCCATATGAACCCGCGACATATAACACAGAAACAGCAACCACTTACCTACTGCGCCAATCGTGTGTATACCTACCGGACATGATATAGAGCTGATAATTTCCCCATTACTTAAACCTAACCCAATTACCAAACTGTACTGCGCATGGCCGTCATTCGACTCTTTACGCTCCATTTGTTGGGTCTTAATTCAGTGTAGTGGTGTACAAGGTTTATTAATCCCACCGTGCGTGCCCGGTGTCGCAACAACTGACATATAATATTTATACTCATAATAACAAGTGGTATGGTAAAAGGTGTCTTGGTGTAGGGTGACAATGGATAAGGATAATTGTGGAGGTCTCGGTACTTTGCCGCTGTTAAGTAACTTACTCTACCAATATAAGTACTTTTGAAGTATGAAAGGCATACTCTGAATGTAAATTAAATACTGATTTATAGACAAGAGTATTATTGAATTAGGTTACGATGAGGTTGACATACCTTTGTAAGGTAAAAGCCTAAAAAAAAAGAAAAAAAAAACACAATTTAATTACGATTTTATTATTAATCGTGTTTTGGTTAGGGTCTAAAATAATGGCAATAAATACCAATTGATTTTCATTTTGGAAGCATCTAGGTAATATATAAATGATATTTAATCATTACTTTGTAAGTAATAAGAGTTTTGGAGGAAAATATAAACATCTGAAGCCTATTTTTCATACCTTAAGGTATGAAAAATAATCTTTTATTAGTGGATTCCTATACCTTTTAAAGAATCTAGTGGCCAACTTTCAGGTTCTGCTTAATAGTTCCTGATCCAATAAATGAATGAGAAAGGATATGAACAAATATTTATATGATCTAGAGATAATTGTTCCGGGTCTGGTTGTGGATATATAACTCTATTGGTTTACGCGGCGCACGCCGGTAAAGATCTCAGTCGACATGAATTTTCCGACATCTATACCAATCATCATCATTTAAACCTTCCTCATAAATCACTCCGTCCATTGGTGAAAATTTTATGAAAATCGGTTCAATAGATTTTGAGTTTATCGCGTTCAGACAGACAGGCGCGGCGGGGTGATTATGTTTTATAATATGTGGTGATGACTGCTATATCGTAGAAAAATACTAGATAAAGGTCTATCGCACCGATAAACCAAAAAGTATGTCACAGACAACAGACTTGACAAGGTAACAGTTTTCCACAAGTTTCAAAGACCTCAATTAATTAAAATATTCTTAATTTGCCAGCGTGGCTAATCAAATCTGTATTTCATAAAAATATCATTTAATTTTAATTAAACCTCAATTATTCACAAAGAACAACTTTTTGGTCTGTGTAATTACTTTCTAATTATTTTATAAAAAGACGTTATATTTCATTTAAAAAGAAATAGCTCCCCATAGTAATCTGGCAGGTAAATGCTTTAATTATTTTTGGATGTATATTTTTTAACATGAGATTCTAACCGAGATTTTGTATGATTCAATACTATAATTCTAAATGCCTAAATTAGTTCAACAGTACCTATCTATTCAGTTTAACCTAAAACACCCACACAACATTGCTGAACGTATAATTTAATTTTTAATAATAAAATAAGTATTTTTCTTGTTATAAATCCTCCTAGATTTAGTCACCTTAATTAAAACAGTGCCGGATTAAGCAAGCGCGGCCTGTAGCAAATTCTATCGAGGAGCCCTTGATCTACTGGGCTCTTAAGTATAAAGTAACTTTTTGTAGAACTTGTGCGTTTACCGTATGAAATTCTGTATTATATTTTCGCCAACAAAATAATCGGTTACCGATTGTCTGACGTGGATTGTCTTAGTCGGAAAACAGGTGTAATGTTTCACGTGCCATCCCGTAAATTCAATATACCACGTCTTAATAAGTTTTACTCAAAAAATTACGCTGAGGTGGGTTTGGATACCGGGCCCCCTTTTGCGCGGGGCCTGTCGCAATTGCTACTTTTGCTACGTGGTTAATGCGGCACTGTACATGGCCAAAATGGGCTAATTTTAAAACACTATCATAACGTTGCCTACTCAATCAGAAACAAGAAAGTCTACTTTACTTTGAACAGACTCTTGAATTTGATGGATAACACTGTTAATTCCACAATCCTTCCTACCATACGCACAAAAGAAAAGGCACAAGTTAACCAAACTCAAATGACACTATTATAATGTCAATAAAGAAAAAATATACACTTCATTGAAATAAAATCGACGCCTACGCTTCACGCCTCTCGTCAAACACTGACCGGTGTCAAAAAAACCGTTTGATCCCTAATTTCTAAATGGAAATCTGGTCCGTCCCGATCCTAGTCAAAAGCATAAAGCCTCCATACAGCCTTATGACTTGTATTTGGAGCATGTCATCAATGACAGAATATAAAGTAATTTTGCCTTTGTGTGCTAATGAATTCTGAGTTTATGACTTTTCTCTACATATTATGTACCCTCGAGGTACCCTCGTTTTTGCACAAAATAATTTAACTACAACTGACGTAAGTAAAACACATAAATACGATAGTGTTTCTTCTAAAATAATTAACTTGTCAAGACGTAAAACCATGGAGTCGGTAGAAAGTGTTTTTTTTTATAAACGTTGCCCCACACTACAAACATACATGTCACATGCACACACAACCAGACCCGAAACAATTATCTGTAGATCATACAAATATTTGTTCTGTGCGGGGATCGAACCCGCAAAATGTAACGCAGAAAGCTAATCGCTTAGCCACTACGCCAACCGTGTCGTCAAATCATCAATTTATTAATTGACGACACGGTTGGTGCAGTGGTTTTCTTAACTAAAAGACATTGGAATTGAACTATCATTGAAATTATTTTCAAGAATTCCTTCCAGTCTCACCCCGAATCATGGTCACCGGCTAGTCCGAAATAAACTAAGCCTAATAACGCTTACTTGGCTATAAACCTGGGTGCTGTTGTTTTAGGACCTCGTTCATCTGAAGATTGTTAACATATGTATCTTGTTACCCACAACCCTGGGAAATTGAATTATGATTTGTTATGGTAGACACTATTTTTAGCTTGTTGATGACCCTAGCTAAGATACGCTACTACTTTACTATTGTAGATTAGTCTTTTTTTTTTTTTTTTTTTTTTTTTTTTTTTTAAGAATCTCCCAAACTAGGCGAAGCCTGTATCTTGGGAGGCAGATTATAGATAGTCTCTGCGTAGGTTTCGAGACACATTAAAATTCGATCGTTTTTTCTGTAGAGCTGTCACTTTCAGGGAATCAGTGGGTAAAGTCTGGTCTGCTTCTTTTATTTTTATTGTAATAGTTGAGCATTGTTGTTGCTATTTGATTGTCTCATTGGTCTACTGGTCGGTCGTAAGCGGGACTACCGAGCAATAGATCCTGGGTTCGATTCAAATCATTTTTGTTGGTTCTTCTCATTTCTCATTGGATTCATTTTTGTTTTTTATAAGGTAAGTATAAGTAGTTAGTACAATGTATTAACATTTTTCGTTTCATAAAAAGTATATAGGTAATTATTTGGCTTATATAAATAGGTTACATAGAGATACCTACATGAAGCAAGTCATTAATTTTCTATCCTATATCCTTTCCGTATCCGTTATCCGTTATCCGTCAGTGATAGCCTAGTAGTTGAACGCTAGCCTTCCATGCAGAAAGGTCTGAGTTCAAACCCGACCCGCAGCTCTGACTTTTCAGAATCATGTGCAGATCAAAATCTGATTATCACTTATCTTAACTGTGAAGAAAAACATCAATAAATATCAATATCTTGACATAGTAATGAAATAATAAAAGGTTTTATTAAGAACACTGCGCTAAATTAAATCCACATTAGGCTAATGCTCCTATTTTACCGTGTTTTGTTTAGACAGTCTAGCTAAAACTTGATTACTTGTACACACAGCTTTGTATGTCTTTCGTTAAGATATTATATACCTTAAGATCAAGATGTCAGAATTCAAAGCTGGCAATAAATTAATAAAACAAACTGCTCAGACTATATAAAACATGAGTAAAGGTGTTGGTCCACTGCATTGTAATAGGATGTTATCAAACAAATTAAAATACGATGACACATGAATCATATCCTGCACAAAGGAAATTGGCCTTGTAAATCAAGCGTCATAGAGAAGGTTTGTATTTGTTTTCGAAGCGAGCCGGCTCGGTCATAGCCCGGATAGTTGCGAAACGGTTTAGTGGGAGCGTTAAATCTATACAAAGAATATTTATTTATCTATATAGATAAAAATCAATTGCCACATGTATGACGGAGCGTCACTTGATAACAGCTTGACCGGTTAACTGTTACCTGTTTTTTTTTTTCGTATTTTCCAGATTTGTATTAAAGATATTTTTTTTGGAAAATCCACCAGAAACGTCGGCAATTTAGATAGTATTTTTTGTATGAAATTCTCAATCATCATCATCACCAGCCAGAAGATGTCCACTGCTGAACGAAGGCCTCCCCCAAGGGAGGGATTTGCCATAATCCACACGCTTGGCAGGCGGCTTGGGGATCGCAGTGGCTCACCGATTAGTGAGAGGACGCTGCTGCCCGTCCTCCGGTGTCTAGCCGCAGTTTTAGGACGTACCCGGGTCCAAATTAAATCCAAATCCAAAAAGAAATTCTCAATATCAATTGCAATTGTGTGAAGCTGAGACAGGTCGCTAGTATTATAATAAATTTATTGATGACGGCACAGTTGGCGCAGTGGTTAAGAGATCAAGTGCTGCGCTACGTATCGCGGGTTCGATTCCCGCATGGAGCAAATATTTGTACGATCTACAGATAGTTGTTTCGGGTCTGGGTCTTTGTGTATCCTACTTCTTGTCGTACTTCATATCCTACTACTAATCCTACTAATATTATAAATGTGAAAGTTTGTGAGGATGGATGGATGGATGGATCTTCGATTCTCTTTCACGCCACAATGGCTGAACGGATCTAGATGAAATTTGGCACAGAGATAGATTATAGTCTGGTACGGGTTCGTAAACCACGCGTGTAAAGCCGCGGGCGGAAGGTAGTGTAAATATGTATATCTGTATGTAAAACGCACCCACGTTACAGGAATTATTCAAAGTGCGGGGCAAAGTTATTGAAATAAAAAAAAACAAAAAAATATTCAGACAACAAAATGGGGTCCACAGAATTAGCGTCAATTTTTAATTAGCCTATCTTACTACTTCATGACTAGGACAGATCTGGTTCGTTTGGCTAACGACCACACAAGCCGGCAGTCTGCCCTGCCGGCTATCGCTCATATTTCTTACACCATACTGCGTTAAAGCTGTCAGTGCGTGCGTGGGCAAACATTGCGCAAGCACTACAAAAGCGCGGCATTTGGCAACAACACTGATACACTTGTATTACGGTCAAAATATGATACGGTATAGTGGGCAGGGACCTTTAGATACCTACATTTTATTATCAGATGGAAAAGTTAATTATATTTTCTCTTATAGAAATATTTTTTGGTAATAAGTAATTATCATTACAGTATTGGATGTCAATTAGTTAATTACTAGGCACATTCGAGCTAGTCAAAAAAATATCATTAGTTAGAAACTATTAGTACCTACCCATGTTATAATTGAAAATATTTATTTACCTTGCCTTAGTGAATTATGACTATTTATTTAGTAAAGATAATTATGTAATGATATTTGATATATGATATTTTTATTTTATTTTAAGAGAGGCTCGTAGCTTAGTATTATTCACATATCGATGAGTTGGGGTGTCAGTTCCCGGGTGTCATACGAAGACCTATGACAGTCACGGTCATAACAGTTACGAGAGTCAGCAGCCCAAAAAGTCTGACAACCAGTCTAACCTTAGAGTATCAGTCCCCAATGTAGTTGGGAAAAAGGCTAAGCAGATGATATGATGTTATTTTACGTACGTACGGTACGTGGTCTATTACCAATTACCCCTGAGAACTTCAACCACCCTTAAGCATTGTCGAAGATTCCTAATTTGCCCCCCTGGATCAGTTGCAAAGTGGGCACACCTATGGTCACATCTATAGGGTAAATGCAACATAACGACATTAATTTATCAAGGACAGAATCTCCATGACAAAACCTGAGATCGTCTGGCGCACCCTGGGCAGTCAGCCTCGATATCACCATTGCTGACTGGCTAATCTTTCCAATACTGCATGAGCAATTCGTAATAGCTCGTGCCGACACGGTAGGAGAATAATTAAATTGAAGCATGACAATTTTGGAAAAATCACATCTCTAATAGCGAAAACGAGAACGTAGTCGCTCCGTCTAATTCAGCTGCATCTAATTGCAATTGATACTACCTATGTATGCTATACGGCTTATAAAATCTCCGTAAACTGCACAACGGAAACAATCTCTTTGAAAACGATAACATTATTGAATAACCACGGTGAAAATTTCAAACCGGATTTTTGTTGAATAATTTATTGAAAGGTTAGTCCCTTTATTAATTATAGATCGCAAAACACATAATAGGGAAAAGGGGAAGCATCTTTCAATATTTTCGTAGAGTCATGTTGGAAAACTTAGGTGGCTATCGTGATAAATCATTATTTCATCAATCACTTTTATCTTGGTAAATGAATTCTGTGAAATCCACAAGACATGAATGCCTTCAGTTTTTTTTTTCGATCAGGTTGTCGGTTTTCGACTTTGATTAATTTGTCTTTGATTCGTTTGTCTATGAATGTATTTCTTAAGGAGTTATTACACTACACGATAAATTGGTCCCGATTGATAGAGTGGGCGTGGCAGGCTGATTTATTTAATTGATAGAAACGTAGACTAGTCATCTTCATAATTATAGTATCATGCCTGTATTCCCGAAGGGTCAGGCAGAGGTGTACTATTATACACCTACATTTCACCGATGCAGTTATTGAGTCTCAGGCGGCGAACCTATTGCCATCTATCGGGCACAGTTCCATTATTATTGGCACTGAGAATTCTGACATGTCGAGGGTCGGTTTGGGTTGCATGTTTCAATATTCATTATTCATTCATTATCATTTCATGGGCGAAGTGAACTAGTTTAGCGGAATTAAAAACTAAAAATTCTAATTACATATCTTGTATATCATGGATTTCCGCAAATTAACGCCAGATTCCATTAATTAAACGACGATACGTAATAACGGTCAATAGAATAACTACATACCTAACTCCGTTTAAATCTATCCACACGCCAGTCCTTAATGACCATACCATAGATAACAAACGCGTGACTTGCTCTGCCTTATACCCCCGTGACACAGCGTGAAGACACGCCTCGAAACTATCGCGAGACGGTTTCTCAAGAACACCAATTGTAGCAGTTGACGCCGGATGGATGTTAAACGCTGGCTTCCTTCGATTCTTGTCCGTGCAAGCTATGAGCGGATAGCGGGTATTGGAAAACTACACTCGTAGATGCGCCCGCGACGATCTTTCACACAAATTTTGGACCCACATCTGAGGTAAAATTTTGGAAAATCCTTAACGGATGTCTACATCCTTTCAGGATAGGCGTCCCGATACATACACTGTATTTACGATTTATATAAGTCAATGTCTCCTCCTCGTTCTCCAAAGTCATAAAGAACATTAATTCCTTAGAATTTCATAAGTATATCTTCCGATGCAGGGACAAAACCCTTAGTATACAGATAACTAAAGGCGGGTCACACCTTCACTGACCTGTAATGTCATAGGATTATTATTTCGCAAGTAATCTCCCTATATCTGCTAACTTGCGCCACCCAGTTCGCTGGACCGCGTGACGGCCCACGTGTATTATCTCATGTTCCAACGAATTTTTACTTATCTCACTTTTACCCACAAGATATTGCACTTGCTTTATAATTGTTCATTACATGGCCGCAACACGCATGTCTTTGTGAGACCGAAATTAAAGCACGACGTCTTATTAAAAAGCTGGACCACACGGTTGGCGCATAGGCTTTGGCGGTTGGTTTTCTGGTAAGATTCGACAGGATCAGTTTCCACACGAAACAAATAAATGTATTTATGTTTCTGGTCCCGTTTATGTGCGTAATTAAGTGATTAATAACCAGGAGAAGTCCTAGTGCGGAGAAAAACAAAAACAGGAATTAGTTCATACATAACCGCTTATTAAATATAGTGCAATACTAGAAATGTAGACACAGGTCTACGCAGCGGCGTGCACAGAGTTTTTAGACAGGCTAGGCAGAACATTTTTAAAGCTAACTTACCAATAATACCTACTGCATGTTGGTATTGGTTCGTCGCCTTGTCGATTAAATAATGATGTATGTGATTTGCCACCTCAAATATCTTATAATAAGTATTTATCTGAGTTATGTAGGGTAGGTAGTCTTTTTGTCTTTATGCACCGCACGCCACTGAGTCTACGTATACCAAAAACGGATTAGTTGTAGTACTAGCCGCAATCTAGTTGTTGCAGAGCTAACCCTGTCACACCAGTAACGCGGCTACATCGACCTGAGGATTCAATAGATCATTTTGTTACTCTACCAGTGACAGAAGGGTTTTGGTACGATATTGCAAACCATTGATTATTTTAAGAAAATTTTATATTCGATTTTCCATCTATATTTTTGTATGATAACAATAGTTTAGCTCATTACTGTCCCTCTGAGAAGGAATAAGGCCTTATCTCTTTTTTCCTAATTAATAAACATTGCCTGAATAAAACCTGTATCGTGGGTGCGTTTACAAACACAAATATACACATGGACATACACCCAGACCCGAAAAACTATCTGTAGATCATACAAATATTTGTTCTATGCTGGAATCGAACTTACGATAGGTAGCGTAGCAGTCGATCGCTCAACCAACGCGCCAACCGTGTCATCAAGTCATATCTTGTCTTGTCACTGAGAAGGGGATAGGCCTGTACGATTTGACAAGATTCTGTTTATCGTAGATGAATGGAAAATCTTGCAAATTGCCCTACCGCGTTCCCCAATACCTCTAATTTTTTTTTGAGTTGTCTCTCGCAATTAGCTCCGGGAGCTTTTACTACTTAACCGGGCATGTGGCGAGACCAGAAGGGCCTCCAGCCGAGGGTTCTACCTCTCACTGAATCTCTCATCTCTTATTTTATTTAACATCGTGTTTATTTAACAATATACTACACAGTTATACACATAGTAGGTAGATTTCCTCACTGGTCTGGTGGACGCAAGCGACTGCTGAACGTGAGGTCCTGGTTTCATTCCTGGGTCGGGCAAAGTATTATTGGGATTTTCTGTATGGAAATTCACGGAGTCTGGAACTGCGCCCGGTAAATGACAATAGGCTCGCCCCCTTTTACGTGGGACTCAATAACAGCATCGGCGAAATGTGGGTGGGTGTACAATATACTACACCTCTGCCTTACCCTTCGGGGAATACAGGCGTGATGCTATGTTGTTATATGTAGATAAAGCCGTACAAAGTTTACGTGACATAAAAGAGTTTAATCATCTTTGGAAACCAAGTCCACATGTTAAGGCTGACTCACTGTTGATATAGGTAGGTATACGAAATTATTACAGTAGTTCTGTTTTTACTTTAAAAAAATATTAAATAATTTTGTATATTTATATGTATAATAGTAGCAGGTGCATACAGTACCTGCATATTTATATTTTTGTTCTTGCAATAAGATAATAAACTTTCATTAAAATTTGATTTTTAAATGTAATATTTCAATATCGGAGAATTTCTTTTTTAATATTTATCGATATCATTATATTAATCAATAATGAACCGTATATTAATCATTGTTATTGACTATACAAATGACAAAAACATAAGTCAGCGTGCAATAATTTTGATTATTCACCATTAATCAGTAAAAATAATCAGCCCATAAACGTAGTGATTCAAACTATGCCTTTGTTTACTACGACACGCACACATACACACTCACGCACACAGTCACAGCGTATGCGCAAGTTTTCCTGAAACATGCGCATGAGTGGATCGCTGCTCTTCCGGTCATGTGCAAAGAATATGAAATTGGAAGGAATATAGACTCGTTTTTCCTTGAATATTTACACGTGAGATGCGAATCAATTAATTTAATGTGTGATTGTATAATTAGGGAAATAATCTTAAATTTTTTTTTAGCTTCACTAATAATATCACTGTATGTTTAAATCAATATGTCATTATCCTGTATAAAGTAATCATGTGTCAGCCATCATTCATCACATTACTTGGCAATTCCTAGCCAATATAACCGATATTTGGTACATTTACCTTTCTAGCTCAAACGACTTGTGCTGACTTCACGATTCGGTAGAGTCTTCGGGATTCCTAGACCCACTGCCTCTGGCTCTTCGTGACCATGAGTTTTCGTCCTATTCACACATTTAGCAGTTGTAGGAAGGAAACTAAAATTTACCTATAAGGAAACGCCTTATACTCACAGGTGGTTAAAACAATGTTATTGCCTATAATGGGCACACCTCACCCGATGCATCATCTGTCCCCACTTTTCCGTCAATTGCTCTATGACCGGCGCCGGCGCATTTTATAAAGCAACAAAGGTCGGCTACAACTGCTCATCCGTTCAGTCCGGTCAGTCAGCTACGGTCGCGCGAGTCGAATACACGTTAGCGCGCGAATTAACAAATAATGTCCACAAAAATGTTGTTTTTCGTAACAGTAACAGTGCTTTTAGCTAGTGTGAACGCGAAGTTTTATACGGACTGTGGTAATTATTTATTTTTTATTCTTTATTTGAAAATGTTTTGGTGTCGGGTACTGCGTTATTCTGACACAGGCATTTGCGTTTTATTAGTAAATTGCGTACTGTGTTACTGCAGATTAAAGATGTTAGTGCGAAGTATGCCGTAATGTGAACATGTAGTGTTTGCTGCATATCGGCCGGTTGAAACGAGAACCCATGTAGTTTTCACTGAATACACATAATAGGTAGTTAATACCTGTTTATGGAGAGTCCATTTGAGTCCCATATCTGGGCAAAGACATCCGAGAGCGTGAATTGGTCTCCACTGCACTTTAGATTCAATAATGAACAAAATATGAGAAAATTCTTATATCCATCGTCGGTATCTACATGAAATTGTGACAAAATTTAATTTAATTTAAAAAGATCAGACGCAGTCAGATAAAAGGGAGTCCCGGGGGTCATGACCCCCAAACAATCCTGGCAACCGGCGGGATACCCACGCCAACATCCGGCTACGTTAAACTGTCCCCAATGGTTTTTATGACAAAATTATATTACGTCAATTTTTTTATACGAAATTGTTCTTGACCCAAATTCGCCCCTCAAAATGTTAGCCTGCGACCAAATTTCTTCACGCTTTAGAAAATTTACAAAAACAAAATTGATACATATAAGATTAAAGACAGTAAAGAAACCACTTCACTGATTAATTAGGACTTTTTACAAGGTCTTAAGAAGAAGCACGCAGCATGAGGGCCCACTCACTCACTGTTATTAATGGGCAGTGTTTAATGGAAGATAAACATCAAATATAAATCTTATTTCATATTCTTCATATCTTCGAGTACCTATTACATACCAAAAGACAAATAAAGCCCATGTGAGCAAGGACATAAACAACATTTTTGCTTCAAGTAGGGATTCTACTATAAAGAAAGGGTTCTTAGTCTATCGATTCAACATTATAATGTATTAAGATTAATGGTCAAACAAGATGATCTGAAACTCTATCTTGTATCTTTTTGGGTCACTTTTGTCTGTTGTCATAAAAAATGGAGTATATGTAACAACCTCCATATACGTTTTGAAGATTTTTTAACGGCCTGATTAACGTAGTGGTTGAGAGGTCGACTGCTGCGCTACGTGCCGTGAGTTCGATTCCCGCACATAACAAATATTTGTATGATCTACTGATAGTTATTTCGGGTGTGGGCATTTGTGTATGTGAATATTTGTGTTTGTAAATGCACCCACGATACAGGAATTATTCCTAGAGTGGGGAAACGTTTAAAAAAAAGAAACAAAAGAATGTTTAAAAGCATTTTCGCACTGAAACATTCCTCCTGCATGTAACAATTATATATTACTTAACATCTGTAATAAAAACAAATATTGTTGAAAATTGAACTCGCGATTCAGCAGAAAGCCATTCGCTTCGCTTAGCGACAGCACCGATCAGGTTGTTGAGTGCAGACCGAATCTAATTGCAAGGAAGATTGTTTCCCTTTTTTAATTAAAAAATAAACTATAAGTACTAGTAGGTAGGATCTTTCTTCTATAGTTCGTACAGTTAACTGTCATACATCTGACATGCACACATCATTACCAACGCCTTGAATAATAATGTATAAGAATGTATATATGTAATAGTAGCGACCCGCCCCGGCTTCGCACGCGGCACGGGTAGCACACAAAATTACCAAGCAGCCAAAAAAAATGGTTGATCCGATCGCTATAAACTTCACAGCATCACACGCTGGGCTAATCTGAAGATTACCTAAAAATTTCATTAATATCACTCCAGCCGTTTTGGAGTCCATGGGGAACATACATACACACGTTCATTCATATATATATATATTGATAGATAGGTAGTGTATATAATACCTATGTAAGAAAAAATTAACACCAAAAACGACTAACAAACTAAGGCCTGATTTATCAATGCCCCAATAAAAGTTATCTAGTTGTTCATTTGAAATTGGAACAGTTTTTGTGTGGACTTATCAGAGGAATAACTTAACTGAGGTTTAACCAGCTATTGTAAAATCAGCCCATATGAGATGTTTGTGTTTCACTTTTTTTTTTCAATACCTGAATACTAACTCTCCCAACAAGGTACATAATTCCTCTTCTTTAATTTAAGCGCTCAACTCTTATCGGTGCCACTGCTCTCTATCCTCTGCCTTCGTTTTGACCTCATGATACGACTCTACCAGTAGCGGACCAAGGCGAGGGGTCGTAGGGGTCATGACTCCCCAAAATCGTACACGTCAACTAAAAGATCTCTTAAAAATGGACAATTTACGAATATTTAAAATAAATTATTAAGTTCCTACTTCAAACGTCTAAACAATGAAATTAAAAATAGATGCTTGAATGTAGCAACACAATATTTTGTATATATTTATCTTAAGACCCGTATCAATTAGTGTTTGACATATTATGTAAACAAATGATAACAATAGCATTCTGTGAGCTGTCATCAAAAATAATAACACAACAGAGAATGTGCATCTGTCATCATCATTATCATTTGCAGTTTCAGTCACACATCCTAAGCATTATACTAAACAATTTGTATACCACACTGATTTCATCTCGGACACACAGTTGTCAAGTGCTATTAATTACTCTTAGGTGTAATCTAATACTAAAAGAATATCAAATTATACAAATAAAATACTGGTTTTACAAAAAACTCTTTTTACAAAATACTACTTTTACAAAATACTAGTCTTACAAAATACTGGTTTACCTCTTTAGCCAAGGGCGGTGTCCCAGCTCTAGATAGAGCATACTTAGTGCTTACAATGAATAGCATTGTCGTTCCATTGCCAATAGGACCAAATTTTCTGGAATGTATAAATATTTCTGATATGCAGCTTAGAACTGTGACAGGCCACTTGGATAACTAAATTTAAATTTAAAAAAACGCCTCTCGTAGGATGTGACCTCTACTCCGATGGCTGACCTCAATATAGATGGGATAAGGTAGAGAAGTAAGGGCGATTCTTGTTTAATTCTTCTGTAATTTAAGAGTTTAGCTCTTGTCGGTGGAGCAATCGCCACTGCTCTCTATTTTCTGCCTTTGCTTTGACCTCTTAATAAGGTAATAAAAAAAATACGATCGAACAAACTTTCACGAAGCACACTGTTTTTATTTACTGCCTATTCCCCGCGGTTTTGATTCGCATGCTAGAGGAACTACTTCATGTAGATACCATCCTGGATGGTCTGTGTGCCAAATTTAATCCGACTCTTTTATCCGATAATGCACAACTAACGAACGTCTAAACACCTTCACAAATACATATTTTATATTATAATAAGCAAGATACTCGTATACACAAATCGTTATTGTTTAAAATTTACACAAATTTACATTTCTGATTATTTATACAAATATTGACAAGTATGTCATATCAACTCTTTATATAATATTTAGCGGTCTATCAGCTACACTACAATCAAAGTGACCCAAAGTTCAAAGTAAAAGTTCTTTTGAACCATTTCTTTAAGTAATATTTCTCAACGAAATGAAATTATTTATTTTACAATTAGGATACTTTCAGTCACTTTAACAGTTTTTTTTTTAATATAAGGTGGCGCCTGTTCGCCTTAGTTGATCGTTCGTAAAATGATGAATTCCTGCTGGAACCAAACGCTTTGTTTATTTCTATACATTTCCTTGATAAAGTGGTGATCCCATATTTGTCTATTGTTAACGGAGTATCGGTGTCAGTCGCCTCGGAGGAAGCCAGTCCTCGCCAAGCTGGTCTGATTTGGCGATCAATCAGATGTACCTTAACCCGTAAGGGCGGTAATCATAAGGTGGAAATTCATTCACTGAGTCGGTTCTGTGAGAAGACGGTGTGATAGGTTTACTTGTCAATGGTTATTTAGTTTTAATGGCTAATCGCTGTACTAAATAAATAAATAAATAAAAGTAGGTACTTCCCTACTTCAATAAAAGCTTTGTCTCACACACCACACTCATTGGTAACTTTAAATCATACAACACTAGCAAATCTCACGGTCAAACAAGACCAACGCATATTCACGTCTTTTATGGCGATCAACTTGTCTTTGATTTTATCACAATTAATGCTGATTGCTGATACATTGCTATATTCCAGAGGTCAGTAAACTACTTATCAATTAATAGGGCGCGTTGTGTATAATTAAATAGGTTATATAAAGTAAGGTCATTACACTTTTGCGATAAAATTAAAGTTACAATGAAAACAAACAAAATTAGTACCTAAAATATTATTGAATGTATCGCAAAATCTGTTGATTAGGTTAAAGGTAGGAAACGAAACTATCTGAAAGAAAATGTTTAGTCCGGTTTTGGGGAGGGCTTTGCCCATCAACAGCAAAAAAAAGCCGTAGCCGAGCGGTCACCATCTCCAGTCAGCATAGCCTTGCCCCGCATATGAACTACAGGAACGGTACCTGGAACATTTGACACCTCCATAAACGTTTCGTACCGAACACTCGCAATCATAGGTTCCCGTCAGCCGGCATTTATTCTGTTAGGTATAAATGCCGGCTGGATATACATATGAAGCTTTCTTCATTGCACCATTGTGCATTGTTCTGTCTTGCGCATTACCTACTTCTTGGAAATTTCCACCACGCGCATATAAATTAGGTATCTAATTACTTAATTAATTATTTTATTTCATAACATTACAATAGGCCTAACTTGGATCATAAATGGTCATAAGAATCATACGATACGAGATTATATTTTGTGCACGTCTCAAATCAATATATGGTGGAACGAGGCATGGTGTTCCTCCATTGAAAAGGGAGGATCTTCCAACCAGGCAAGGTGGTTAGCCTGGCGGGCCGAAGCCCGACGGTTGATGTCGGACATTCGTCACTGTTTTAGAATCGTTGTGAACTCTCATAGTGCGATTCAGGGTTTGTTGTTGTAGCTTCACTCACATAGATGGCGCTTTACTTTGTGAGTAGTAATCGCTACAAATATAAAAAATAATGAAGTTGATAAAAAAATAATGATTCTTATCTATTTAAAATAACTACAATATTTTAAACAAACAAGGCCATTACCTTTTTTCACTCACATAACATAATAATTCTCTATATTATCATATAATGTTTATATAATATGCGCCGCAGTGCCAAATCATACAATCATACTAAATAATCACAGTATCGTTCCAACCTAAGCAGTATCACAATAATAATATTATGATTATATTATTCTCTGTGCAAAAAATTTGTTAGACATTATCATTTGAATAGAATTGATAAAGCATTTTGCCGTATTTATTTCTGCCGTATTTATACTTTACGACAATGTAACTATTAAGTATAATTTATACTAGAGTAGTCGCTAGAATAGAGGTCTTTGAATTTAAGACTTAATTTTAATTATAAATTTACTTTTTATTTTTTCGAATTGCGGTCTCTTCTCTATATGACCTACTCACTTTTGAAACCGTGCACCTAGAGTCTGGCCTTTTTAAAAGTACCTGCAAAGTTCCAAGTTCTTTAAAATACAGTACTCTGTACTGTCTAATGAGTACACCAGTCCAGTACCTATCGTTTTTTCTATATTTAAATTGACACTAAATAATATATAATACTCGATGCCTGATTTTGGCGAATCGGAAATAACTATTTACAAATAACATTCGTTGCACTGATGACCTTCTGGCGAAAGGACATGAAAGGCCGATAGCCCCAATGATAGGGACACAATGACCATATTCAACTAATCTCTTTGGACATTGATGACACAATACCGGACATTTTAGCTGTCTAATATTGTGTCAGCTCCCTCTGCAGCTTAGTTTGTTTTTTAGCCCTCTGTGCTTTTAGTATAACTATTATTTATTATGTGTCTATAGTCCCGTAGCCTCCTTCCCTGGCGTAGTTTTGTACACATTGCACCATGTTTTTAGAGACACGGAAATATTTTCACCAGTAAGAACTTAGGTTCAATAAAAAAGGGAAATGAAATAAGCAGTTTCAGTTTATCCCGAATTTTCCAATTTTCCGGACAACTTTTCCATTGTTACTTTCCCTAAAAACCTTAATCGGACCATTACAAACATTAATAATTAAAAAAACCTTAAACCATAGATTTTCAAGAAATTAAGTCTATAATTTGTTCTGGGTGAGGGCTAGGCAATGCTCGGATAAGATTTTGGTAAATACTGCAATGCAAACGAATCGTGGAGACAATAGTATGTCTGAGTACAGAGTCTGTATTACGGACAGATACCAAAAGTAACTTTAATCGATGGCTTTTTCTTCCTCTTAAAATTTTTATATAATTTCAAACAGTAGTGACGTTAATTTAGCCCCGGTTCAGCCACAAATCCTAATTAACACAATTAACTCCAATTACTTGCGTGACGACACGTCAAGCTATTGTAATTTCAGGAAAAATTCAAGAAGCTAACTAAAATAAAGTGGTATCTCTGCCATCTTTACTTGTAGTCATATAAGATACATACTTAATATTATTAAGAGGTAAAATTCGTTTGTTTGCAAGTTTGTATGTAGAAGGTAATCTCCGGAACTAATGATCCGATTTTGAAAATTCTTCCACTGATAGATAGCCACATTATCCCCGAGTGCTATAGGCTATAAATTATATATGTATGGTCATGTATGGTCATGTGGACGAAGTCGGATGATTAGTTCCGGAGATTTCTCCCCTACATACTTTTTTTTTTTTTTTTTTTTATATAATATTAGTATAGACTTATATGACGTACAGAATGTTCCACTGTGATTGCAACAGTGCAATCAGCCCCCTAGCACGTACCTAGATACATGAGAGCGTTATCGAGCTAGGTTCACTTATCATAAACTTATTTACATATCTACTGGTTCCCTACTGATAGGAAAAATTGAAGAAAAACACGTTTTTATCAAATGCATTTCAAACTCTATTAATACTATGTAGTTAAACTGTGATTGTTATAACTCTGTATTCTAAGATGCATTTCATCGAACATTTTTTTATAATTTCAAATTGCTGATTACCTCATTGGCCAAATGGTCGCAACCGGGACTGCTAAGCGTGATTCAGTTCCCGGGTCGGGCAGTGTTATTGGGTTTTTCTGTATGGAAATTCTCAGTAGCAGCACGGAGTCTGGAGCTGTGCCCGGTAGATGGCAATACATGGGACTTCAATAACAGCATCGGCGAAATGTGGGTGTACAGCACACCTCTGCCTAACCCTTCGGGGAATATAGGCGTGATGATTTGTTATGTCAAATTGCCATTACGGGGCATAATTGTGTGTCATATTACGTAGCAATAGGTACGATATAATAAATAATATAAACGTTTTAATTGACTGCATAATAATAAATACCTATAACCTATACGTTATTATTCTGCCTACATGTAGTAATTAACGGTTTCATGTTGTCGTGAAATAATAATTGGTACTTTGTAGTTATTATATATTTACCTAGATATATTTTCCTCGTGTTACCTACCAAGGGAGCAGTTCTTGGTCGCTTAGATATATTTATAAGGATTTAAGATTTGGTTTTGTATTTACAACAAAGTCTCATGGCAAAATTTTATACAATGGTACACAATGCCTCGTTTGTCTAATCGTTGAAAGCGCGACTGCTGAACGTGAGGTCCTGAGTTCGAATCCCGGGTCGGGCAGTGTTACTGTGTTTTTTTCTGTGTGGAAATTTTCAGTAGCAGCATGAAGTCTAGAACTATGCCCGGTAGATGGCATAAGGCTCGCCCTATTACTTGGAACTTAATAACGACATCGGCAAAATGTGGACGCACAATAAATAGTACACCTCTGCCTAACCCTTCGGGGATACAGACATAATGCTTTGTATATATTATAATAGACGACCGTTGGATGAGGTGACTTGAAAAGAGATCAAAATCGAAAGTATTAGCAATCTCAAAAGGCAAATTTCAAACCTAGGAAGTCAGGCTGGGGAGCAATTCCCGTGCGAGTAAAGATTTTATCGAAATCAAGATATTTAGAAAAAGCAACGGGGATATAGAATAAACTTCATTTCAAGTCTTAGACTCATATAGGTTAGAACTAGTTAATAAAATTGCACTGTGGTACATGCCCCAGCGGCGTGAACAGAGTTTTTAGATATGGTAGGCAAAAAAATAATTAAAAGCTTACTTACCAATAATTATTAAGGTATTGTTTCGTCGTCTTGTCGATTAAATAATGATTTATGTGATTTGCCACCTCAAATATCTTATAATAAATATTTATCTGAGTTATGTAGGGTAGGCAGTGTCTTTTTGTCTTTATGCACCGCACGCCACTGCATGTAACAGGCTACAGTGAACTACGTATAGGCAATCCTACTAATCCTATCCTACTAATATTATAAATTTGGAAGTTTGTAAGGATGGATGGATGTTTGTTACTCTTTCACGCAAAAACTACTGAACGGATCTGGATGAAATTTGGCACAGAGATAGATTATAGTCTGGGATAGCACATAGGCTACTTTTTATCTCGGAAAAATGTACGGGTTAGTAAACCACGCGGGCGAAGCCGCGGGCGGAAGCTAGTACAGCATGTAATGGTCGGATGCAGTCAAGATTTTATTATCGACGTTTTCTATTTGTGTCGTCTTATAATATGGTACCTACTAAGAATATGCAGTAAAATATTTTTTTCTCAATTTTCAGGTTCAAAGCTATCCACGGTGCAGAGTGTAAGAGTCAGCGGGTGTGCAGATGATGTGAAGGAGTGCGTGCTCAAGAGGAATACCAATGCAACTTTCAGTATCGACTTCACACCAAGTGAGTAGCCTTCAGGAACAGCGAGTAAAACTGCAAATGCTGGACATTGGAGCTCCTAATACACAGTCCCAAACTTCGTTTTTTCCTGTAACTGTAGTTACAGTTGACAGATCAGCGCCTTGATGACGTAAGAAAAAAGTGACAGCCACAGCGATACAAACAGTGCGTCCCTTTCTAACTTATGTATGTTTTCATAAGAGTATACGGGATAGCACGATTATTAGCGAAAGCAACTGTCATTGTTCTTACGTAATACGGGTGCCGGAAGAACTAACTGTGGGCCGTACAAATATTTGGTCCTTGTGAGATTCGAACCGGCGTATCTTAGCCGTGGAAGCCGTGAATAGCTACAAAAATATCCATTCAAATTTATTTACCCTACGTATTTGCTTAATTTATGTAATTAGGAGGTGTCGAAAAATTTGAGCTCACGTTAAAAAAAAATTTGATTATATTATAATTAAGTACATAGGTAATAAATTATTTGTACTGAAACAATAACAAGCAACCCGGGTACGTCTTAAAACTGCGGCCAGACACCGGAGGACGGGCAGCAGCGTCCTGTCACTAATCGGTGATCCACTGGGATCCCTAAGCGTGGGGATTATGGTAACCCCCCCCCCCCCCTTGGGGGAGGCCTTCGTTCAGCAGTGGACGTCTTCTGGCTGATGATGAATAACAAGCAACCCAAATATCACTGATACGGAACCTAATGAGCTTCATTCTATTTCCTGTTTTTAATAAAACTACCTACATACATGACAAAATGTGGTCAAGGTCAAATAAGAATTTTCCTCGATTTATAATAAACCTCAGTAGCAGCACGGAGTCTGGTATTGTGCCCAGTAAATGGCAATAGCTCGCCCCCTATTACATGGGACTCAATAACGGCATCGGCGAAATGCGAGTCTACAATAAATAGTACATCTCTGCCTAACCCTTCGAGGAGTATAAGCGTGATAAAAGATAAAAGATAAAGATAAAAGATAATTTATTTTGCAAATATGGGTACAAAATGGAGTTACACATGCATGATGCTATGTTATGTTATGTTATAGGAAACCATGTATGAAAATTAAGTGCGTGCGCGTGATTTTTTCATACATTTTTGGCTTAAACGGTAACGACGATAGACGTCAAGGAAACTTCGTGTTAGACGCCCTTCAAACGATATTTGCATATGAAACTTATTTTTTCACGCTGTGTACCATCTGAAACTTAACTTGTTGACCCATTTTTTATTCTCCGAGAATTTAGTTCTTATAAATTCCGCTTTAGAGAAGTAGATCACCGTTTGCTTTATAAAAATTCCGATACAGTTGAGATTCAGTTACCTGTTAGACTGAGCTAGATCTCATCTTTCGCAGTGTCTTTGTTGGAGGCCAGTGTTTGTGATATAGTCGCAAATACAATAGTACTATACACAAAGCAGTAGCGGTAAATCGTGGCCAGATAAGTCGCAAAAATAAGGAAAAACCAATAATTGGTTCTGAAATATTTTACTTACCTATATCACTTGCTGCCTAGATACGCCCCACGTATTCTAAAATTCCGATGCCCGCTGTTTATAATTCTTTTACTAAACTGCTTCATCGATTTTGATGTTTTTTTTTTTGTGCTTCAATAAGCATATGGTATATAATCCAGGCATCCCAATGGATGTCTGGATTGTTCTTAAGTTGGACCCGGCAGGTAGCGCTGTTGTCGATATCAAGAAAAGGGTCCTTAGGCTATAAGTCTGAAAAACCCCGCGGGTCTACGCGTAACGCCGGTGGTAATGTGGATTCAGTCTAGCAATGAATTAAACGACGAAATTAAGACCCTTAAAACTACCACGTAATTTTTTCTTAATCATATCGTTCAAGAGTGATCATTATTATTATTAGGAAAAAATTAACACGGTAGCTCTATCTTATATCTCTTAATTTCGTCTTTCAAGTCATTACCGAAGGAATATCCATCGCTACCGGCCGGCGATAGGCAGTAGACCCGCTGATCTTGATCATCATACTCTGAGACAGTCAGTCATGTCCCATCTCTAAAACACAAAAGCTATAAATGCCTAACAATAAACGCTTCAATTTCCAGCTCAAGAAACGAAGGTGGTAACAACAGTGGTCCATGGAGTGATAATGAACCTGCCCGTCCCGTTCCCCCTGCCGCAGCCCGATGCGTGCAAGGACAACGGACTTACCTGCCCCCTGACGGTAATTATATAGTACTTTGCGTTGTTGGATACTGTAGTACATTAATTTACAATGTTGAACCGTTAATGATTTATCCACGTGCAAGTTTAACTATGACGAAGTTACAACTGGTATTATAAACTGCTAATGAAGACGGTGTTATTTTCCTTGAATTATGTAATGGAGGAACGAGGCATGGTGTTATTTGAAAAGGGAAGATCCTCCGAATAATTTAATTGAATGTCTGCTTTAATTAATTTGCTTGATAGGTATAATTTATGTAAATTGAAATTTTTATATTTGTACGCCATTGGCTATGGTAGAATGTATTGAGCTACTTATAATAATGAAACATCATACTATGTAATACTACATTCTTACAAATAAATGATTCTGATTCTGATTCCGATACCGACCAGGCAAAGTTCTGGCGGGTCGAAGCCCGACGGTTTTGTGTTAGAATCGTTGTAAACTCTCATAGTGTGATTCAGGATATTCTGTTGTCGCTCCACTCCGATAGATGACGCTGTAATTTTTGCTATGTTGCGAGTAATCGCAACATAGCAAAAATCGTGATTCATTTATTAATTATAGATAGATAGCATAATAAATGTCTTTATTTTTGACGTTAATTATGTATAAGCAAATACTCAATAATTCCTAGATAGCGATCTAATATTTCATAAATACAGTTTACATTACATACCAACAACCTCAAAGTTAAGCTGTCTTACGAAAAAGCAAACTTAACAGGTATCTCTAAGATCATAGTTGCCGAATATACTTGTGTACTTAACCTAAAAATATTTTTCCAGGCCGGCCAGGAAGCGAACTACGTAACAACCATGCCTATTCTGAAGTCGTACCCGAAAGTCAGGGTTGATGTCAAGTGGGAACTCAAGGACGAGAACGATGAGGACCTTGTCTGCATCTTGATTCCCGCCAGAATACAATAAAACGAAACTCTTTACTTCTAAATACTTAATTTACTCTGTTCTTCTCTCTACACACAGCACTAGAGGCTATGTAGGACCCGGGATTTTGGATTACGTTAAGGTTTGAATATTTGAAAAACGAACATTCCAATCTATCAAATTGATCGCACTACGGATATTCAGTTGAACATAGACAAGCAAGTTTATTTATTAGAACTTCTATGCAAGTTATGGTCAAATAGAGGATTTTTTAAGTGTTTGATATGCGTAAATAAACGTAATGTGTTCTAAGAATTTATTTACCGACGTATTTTTGTTATTTCCTACACTAAAATATATCTTTATACTTTAGAAATTATTTATGATGTTTCTGTAAATAAACAGTTTCCATTTTCATAGTCGAAGCCTAATAATATCGCATCTTGTTGGTGAAAACACGCTTTTGTCACATTTATCTATGTTTTCTCACATTTCTATGATAGTATGAGACGCAATATCGTGTATGAGATTTCCTTAATTTATAATACTTTCTTTTTTACTAAATGTAGGTTAAGGATTGTGGTTTTGTACATTATAATATAATAATATTGTGTAAAAATGTTTTTCTTTTTTTTATCATTTGTCTTCATTTGTTTTCTATCTTTGTCATCTGCAACGAGTGAAAACCGAAGAAACTACCTACGTGTATTTTTTTTTAAACTTTACCCCACTCTAAGTATAATTCCTGTATTGTGGGTGCATTTACAAACACATATTCACATTCACAAATACCCAGACCCGAAACAATTATCTGTAGATCATACAAATATTTGCTCCGTAGAAGAATGGAACCCGCGACACGTAGCGCTGCTGTCGATCACTCAAACACTGTGCTAATCGTGTCGTCATATTGAACGGCATGCAGATAACTTCTCACAATTAAGTAGGTGTTACACAGGCTTAATGTTTATGTATAAATGAGACGGATAGGTAAGTATGTTTCGATTCGGTACTCAATCACTTCAACTTCACTCAAACCTCATTAGGCGTGAAAAATAAGCGTAATTGTCTCGTTACTAGCATGATATTTTGTGGCATGTTAAAGCCACCCTATTTGGATGGGCGCAAACATTTTACATAAGCAGGGGCAGGAGAGAAGGCGACTTGTGCACACATGCAGCCTGCCTTCATTTAGTAGATTAATTATGTGCCAAGGTTCTTATTGTCTGAAGGAACATGAATCCAAAGTCAAAATATTTCAACTGGATCTTGGTTTATAGGCAATTATAAAACATCGAGATTCTAGGTGCACGATTCCAAAAGTGTATTGGTCCTGTGGAGAAGTCCGGCCAGCGAAAGCATTTAATCCAGCCCGCCGACGGTCCTTCGACATGAATAGTATATGGCCCGCGATAATTATATTTTGACGGTCCAGAAGTATAATGTAAATTCTACTTAGTAGAATAATAGACGCATAGGTAAAGGAGCCCGCAAGACTAGCCGCGTAGTTCATGATTGTGTTGCGGGTCGCGGGGCAGCGCCTTCGAATAAAAGTTAGAATTGTATTTTTTAACATTTGTGCAAGTGTGTAATGCTGTATTAATGTTTTTATATGATTAAAAGATTCAACACAAAATGCATTTTTCCTATAATTCTGGCCCTCCTCTGAAATTTCTTAAATTAAGAAAGTTTGTCCACCACTGCTCTAGGACTTCGAAAAAATTAGAAATGCATAACTTTAAAAAAATAAAAACAAGTCATAGCATGCCGTAGGCAATCCTGACGACTTGAAGGGTAGGTACGAAGGCCTGCTAGAAAACCTGATTTATTACCTACAGAGTCCGCCATACCCATCATACCACCATAAGCAGGACATAAAGAGATGTTTCCCTTTAGATACCCCAGCTTCCCCACCCCGTAGGATAAATTATTTTTTGTGAAATATTATCAAGTGAAACATAAGAAAAATATACTTGCAATATACGCAATATACTTGCAATGACGGCACGGTTGGCGCAGTGGTTGAGAGATCGACTGCTGAGCTGCGTGTCGCGGGTTCGATTCCCGCACGGAACAAATATTTGTATGATCTACAAATAGTTGTTTCGGGTCTGGGTCTTTGTGTATGTGAATATATGTGTTTGTAAACGCACCTACGATACAGGAATTACTCCTAGTGTGGGGCAACGTTTTTAAAAAAAGAAAGAAAAGAAAGAATATATCAATTTTTATCTTTGAATACACAGTATAGGTATAAATAAAACATTTAGATCAAAACAATGTAAATGTATTCATTATATAATTTATATAATCTAAACCATAATTATATACTTCCTTACAAAAATATAATCCACTTAAACAAATTATTTTACATAAAGTCATTTTTTCGGAACAAATAAATCTTAATAAACATTTCAGTCATATTCTTATAAATAAATTCTTGACTAGCATATAAAAATACGAAATATAATTAATTTAGAAAACTTAATATTATTTACAGGATAATTTATGTCTTGCCTAGGCAGAAAATTATGAAAAGCTGCTCCCAGCTGTACTAGTCTTTTAGTAGGTGAGATAATATGACATTGTACATTATTATATATATATATATTATATATTGGTTTCTACTAAACATACCAACCATCACATTTGTATTTCCCGAAGGCTTAGGCAGAGATGTACTATTGTACACCCACATTTCACCAATGTCGTTATTGAGTCTCATGTGTGGCGTGCCTATTGCCATTTACCGGGCACAGTTCCAGACTCCGTGGAACGCTACATAGAATTTCAACACAAAAATACCCAATAACATTGCCCGACCCGAGAGTAATTAATCTGATTCTGCTAAAATAACGGTAAACGCCTAAGCATTGAGTACCTGAGTACTTATACGTATGATATTTCTATGGTCCGTAGATTTTCTATCGACATTTTACGGAAAATCACTGGCAGGATGTCCTGCCAACGTGTTACGATTTTAAAAACATAACCTTTTGACCGCCAGTGTTCCTATGACGGCTACAAATTACGTGTAAGTCACTCTAATGGCATCATTACACGACAAGTGTGTTACTAATTTCAATATAATAAATCGTAAAAAATGATTTATTGATTAACGCTTGCTTATGAGACCAAAAACGGCCCCGGCTGATAACAATAGGGATGTAATACTAAGAATGTACAATCTTATATATTATTTATACCTATCTACTATATATGTATAATAAAATACATAACTAAAATTATAAAACAAACCGGTGCCGCGTCTTTCTGTCTGTCTGTCTGTTCGCGATAAACTCAAAAACTACTGAATTGATTTTCATGCGGTTTTCACCAATAGACAGAGCGATTCATGAAGAAGGTTTAGGCGTATAATTCATTAAGGTTTTGTGTAAACTGGCTGAAATATGACGCTGATTGTTGGAGATGTCGGAAATCATGCCGATTGGGAGCTTTACTTGCGTGCGCCGCCTAAATGCTCGACGCAACAGGCTGATACGACACTACGACGGAAAAAATATGTAGGCGTACATACTCTGCTACCCGTGCGAAGCCGTTACGGGTCGCATGTTATGGAGGGCGAGCCTATTGCCACCCTCCTAGCACAATCTACTTAGAGTTGCTACTGAAGTTTTCAACTCTCAATAACACTTTGCTTGACCTGAGAATCTAACTTAGGACCACATACTCAGCCGCACGACCACTTGACGCATTAATAATGAAGCATTTTTGTTAACAAAATTTATATAAACACTATTATTATTGGTTTGTAAGAGGCCGGCAGACCATACAAGCATCAGCAACATTTTAGATCCTTCCTTTTGTATTACTATATACCGCTCCAAACTGACCAAAAATTTGGTTAAAAAGACCCCAAGCCTAACTAATGAATGACTTTAATCACATCTCTTACTCGTACTTAAATAGGAACGGTTTCTGTGGACACAAATTTACAAATTTTGAACTGCACGTAGGCACAGTATTGGCGGAAACTTTTCAAACATCGTTATCTCATGCTACATTACTATGGAACTTCCCGTGAGGAGCTGGACACCCACCCATTAAAGGAATATGCAGTTATCCACACATCATCAACTCAAGGGGTATAAGGAAAGACCCTTCACAAGTGACGGAACCTAAGGTCATATGGCGCTCGCTGAGTACTCAGCTTCGATAACATCATTGCCGATTGTCTGATCTTTCCACTACGGCATAGCTCGTGCCGACTCGACAGAAAGTCATTTAGCAATATAACTTTAAAATGGTCATTTAAATGACACAATCAGTGAGATGCAGGATTAGATTTAATACCATCTTAAAACTGAGGTGGACTTTCCACTTGACAATACATCTCATCTTCAAACCAACTGCTAGGATAGTCAGCTATTTTGAAACCTGGTTAGCAACCAAATATCACAACATGCCTCGAGTATGATGTATTGGCTTTCACAATCAGGCTGGAACCATCAGATAGGCTAATCCAGTGTACGCATCACTGTCTTCCTTCAGTCTTTTCCAAGAGATTCTTTCAAGAAACATCACTTTTTCTTAATTGTACTCTTACATCGACCACACAGCTGTTGTTCAGACTTCAATTTTCGAAAATACAAATTGAATTCTTGTCTAAAAATCTTCCTGTACATTGATTCTTTAACTGGCACTATATTTTCTTTGTTACAGTCGCTAAAATACATATTAAACATCTGTTTGACACTCAGTGTTGGATCCAAATACTGCTTCTTTTTCGAAAACTGTATCACAGGCTTTGATTCAACTGTTGTAAAAGACTGAATGTGCTTCCGAACTCTGTCTTTTGCTTCACAAGGTAAGGAGTGAGTGCTTGCTTTAGAATGTCCTCTGCCATCAGGCTTCGGCATATTCAAGTCTGATTTTCCCATATGTACATTATATACTGGCTTCTGAGATATTGCTAGTGTTCCCAAGTAGAAGTTCTTGCATACCGTATGCCTATCAGACTTAACAAGAAAGAAATATTTGAAAGTGTACTTCCTTTTATGACTGTTGATCGCTTTGTTGTGTTTGATGTAAGTTCTTTCAGTTGTGTTGAGTAGGAAATACTTCTTTTCGTTGGCATTTAGAGAGTAGAAGGCTTTGAAGATGTGTTCTCTATCTTCATCAGTGATTTTATCATTGCATTTAAACTTGCAGTTTTTGACACAGTCCTTAGTGTTCCGTATTCGTCTCTCGGGCACAAATTTGCCTCGCCTGCTGATGTATGCCTCTCCTCGTTGGTGTTTTAGCTTACGGACATTGCATGCCCAGCTTGTTGGGTCTGGTATTTGGCTTCGAGACCTCTTTTTTTCAGGCTCTGGTTCATTTCGCGATATGTCTGTTTCACATCTGGAAAGTAATAATTAGGCAATTTAGTAAAGGATGCTAAACCACAGATGGTTTAGCAAGAAAAAAAATTCTTTTAATTATTGTGAGTTTACTAGGACTTGATTTTTTTGAATATAAAATGGTAAGTTTTAACTTGCAACTATGGCATTCTACTAAATGTGTGCTGAAGCAACAGCACATATTAAAATATTCTTCTTTCTTTAGTTATAAAATAAAGAAGACAAATTGTTTCAATACTCACTCATTATCCTTTTCCATCAGCTGCATTTCTGGTTCAAGTTTAGTAAGGAGACAGGGCTCTTTTGGATACTCATACGGACTGTAGTAAGACTGCACTCCATTCACCAGCATGTGCTGTGGCAGTATCACATGGGATGCTATCTGCAGAGACTGAGTCATATCTGAACTCTGCAAAACTTGTGACTGGACCTGGCTCTGCAGAGGCTGAATAGTCTGCAACCCTTGCTGACATGACATCACTATTTGGTTCTGAGACATTTGTATCTGGCTCTGTATTTCGGTAACATGGTGTGATGTTACCGGTATGTGTATAGATTCTGATGTGATCGTTTGTTGGTATGTAACTTTGCCCTGTGATGTTTGCAGTGAAGGATGAGATATGTGGATTATCTGTGGGTTCTGTATTTTTGTGTTGGATATAGATGGTTGGTAGACTTGAACAAGGTGCGGTATGGTTGAAGGCTGCTGTAGCTGTTCCATTGTTTATATCTGGAAATATACATAGTGGAATTGTTTAAATATTCAAAGTTCTTCTCAAATTATTCTACCTGAACAGAGTTTCTGTTATTTAATTGATGTTCCTGTTTTTTAGAAAAGTTCTCATTATTCATATATTTTGGAAGCTTAGTATATAGGTATGTCAAAGTGCAACCAGCCAGAAAACTCCTGTGAGAAATGTCCAAAAGACTGTCTAAAAGTACCTGAGAAGGGCAAATTACTCATTTCTTGGAAAAATTACAGATGTATTCAAAATAAAAACAGAAACCAGAAATGCTTATTATAGCAGCATCATTATCTTCACTCTAGTAGTGAATCAACCACTGCTTGGTGTAGGCCTCCTTTCGTTTTCGCCAGCATCCTCAATCTTGTAGCAGCATAGCATAAAGAAGTTTCCACCAATAAGTATTCCTTAATATTTTGTAATAAGTGACAATTTTTAATGTAATGACTGCAAGTTTGTTTCTAATATACTTATCAAAACATACTTAATAGCGCTGCGTGAAGATATTAATTATATTTTAATTAATATCTTCACGCAGCTATCCTAGAGGACACTGATAGCATGCATTGAGAATACCAATGTAGTTAGTTATTGCCTCGTAATTTGATATACTGAAAAATAATTGAGGTTTACGTACATCATGCATACTAATATAAATGATTTAGTTACCAGGTCAGAGGGTCGTCTAACTTATGCGATGAACGTCAAAATATTCAAGATTTAACCTTATAATCCGTAATGGTGGCTAAAATGGGCCTGACACTCATGTCACCGCTGGCTCAGTATAAGCCCTAAAATGGGCCGGACTGACACTTCAACTTATGTCAATCGTCACGATAAATATTTTTTCAAAATTATTGTATACTAAATGATCGAATCATGATATTGCGTGTGAAACAAAATACTTTAATAAACAGTTCATGTGTCTAAGTTAGCAAATCTTAACCATTTTATGCCCAAATTGCATAGTTTACCTATAAAATATATGAGTGCGCAAATACGATGACGGCCATTGTGAGTGCCACGGCTACGGTGCTAAAAAACATCAAAAAGATGGATTTTGGATCACCAAACTCCACAAACTGGGCGTGATAATAACGTCTTATTCATTAGGTTGTTCATATCATCCATAAATTTGATAAATAAAGTAGTGATAACAAAGTTTTTGATGACTGAAGTAAAAAAATTCCGCGAGTCATGCGTTTGTTATTTTTTATTTTCATTAGTATTACACATTTTACTGTTAACTTAGATAATACTATATCACAAACTAGTTATAAAATCTATAAAGTTCACGTAAATGTCCATATATCAACGTCAATATCACTTCAAAGGTAAATATTAAAAATTCTTTGTTATCACTACTCAATTCGATTTATAAGGATTTGCCGCCATATTAGATTTTGTCTGCAAGAGATTTGAAGAGATGTTCGAAACGATTATTTTAACCGATTTATTTTCGAATTTGAATCGTAATCGATTAATCAAAATGAGTAATTATAGAAATCGATACGAAAAAATATATAATTAATGTTAAAAATATTATATGATAAAATATGAAAGTAATATTCCAGTAGGTACAGTCAGCATCAATAAGATGTATACACCTTATGAAATTCAAAAATGATTTTTAGAGCAAATAGTGATTTAAATCTTGACGAATTTTACACAGTATTTGTGAATACATAAAAATACACAACCATTGAAATTTTATGATTTTAACATTAGTTGTCCAAGAATAAGCGTTTGAATTTCGCTACGTGTATACATATTTTTGATGCTGACTGTACATGTTTTTAGGCACGAGAAAATTATGTCCCTGAATGAGCATTTTTCTTCCGTATTTTTAAATTTATAACTATTAAATTTTACTCGGTTAGTTTTGGTACAAGTATTTAATTTGTAATAAGGCCATGTCCTGTCTGGGCAACACGGTGCGGCTAGCGCCGGTGCCGTGCCGCTGCTATAGGAAAAGTTATGACATTTGTTCGCCAAAAATGCTCGTCCTGAATGTGCATTGAGCACTAACGAGGCTATAACAACACGACGGCCGCGCCGACGAGACGCGTTGCTCGCTTCACGGCTGAGCTAGGACAAGGGGTTGCTGTCCACTACCGTCTATTTTATTTAAATCAAATTATATTAATATCATTATGTATGTATATTTTTATGTTATTTTGTATATCGTTTTTATTCTGTGATTTAAGCTGGTATTAACCCAAGATGGCGGCATTTTAAATTTAATGATATATTATTGAATTTAATGAAATTTTTCAAAGGTATACTTTTTTTGGTTTCCGGGGGTTCTGACACTGAAACTGATGATACAAGATGACGGAAGTGCATTTTCATCGATTTTTTATGGATACGAACGAAAAAAATCTGTATCATGGCCGCCATTTCAATACACAAGAAATTGACAAACTACACAAAAAATGATATGGCCGTCGCCTTTGATTTGATTGCCAACCATAAGCAGGTTTAGCTTAGCTAGTATCCACCTTTTAATTCTGACTGTTTTGGAAAAGCCCTCTGTTCCAGTATATATAAACTTTTGCTGCTCTCTGTATATTTCATAAATATTATATTTATTATATAATATTTCCCCAGAAAGAATTATATCTTTCTTGGAAAATATTGTTTTACAATTAATTATAAGTGGAGGAAAGATTGAAGAGGATAAATATAAATATTGTAATAAAAATATTCAGATGATTAGACAGAAACACCGAAATTTAGTTGCGAAAAAAATGCACTAGAATTTATAGACTTAAAAAAAGAGTATAACCTCTTTTCTGCCAAGCTGTACGTGAATCGATTAGGATGAATGCAAGATTTGTATTGTTATAACGATTTTAGCTGAATTGGCAGCACTATTTGAAACTTCGTTTTTTGTTCAAATTTCAGTTAATTTCAATCTTGTTTTTTATGTATTTATGTATGAATAATGGTATAAATGAATCGTTAAATAAAAAGATAGTTTGTGAAATTATTACAAATTATAGTGTTTCAGCACATAAGTAGCTTGCTTAGGTAATTTTTTTGAGCTAACCTGAGACCCGTGATATTGTAATAGGTGTAAAAATTAACATTTTATAGGCGTATCGCAGCCTAATGATGCAGTTTTACCAATACTGACACAAAAATGAATAAATTTACTGTAGACATTGGTCTTTAAATCGATGAGGTAACCTTTTTTTCATGTTCAATAGTCGAATATAAATTGCGTACAAAATTCAGTAGTTCTTAGAATTCATGACGTAATTTGCGACAGCTCGCCGAATCAGCGGGTATGTCATGTGTCAGGATCCGTTCGAGCCGAGAGGTTAAATCTCGCAGTTTTTTACTTTCTCAATAAACATAGTTTTCAGTAAGTGTGCCACAGTTCCATCGTATTTCAAGTAAACATACAACATTAACGCACAATGCAATGACGCGATACAACTTCGGCACATCAAGATTTGCTGGATGCAGGCATAAGTGAATTTTTCTCTTTTTTCCTAATGAGAACAATAGAAATAAAAGAGTTTCTATGCTATAGATATTCTAAACAAGGGATGGAACGCCCTGACTAAGTCACTTCACTAGCGTTGTACTTAAAACGTATACAAAACCGGTAATGTTTATTGTTAAATGAAAAAGCAAAAATATGAAGTTTAAGCCGGAGTCAAAATTATAATACTATTTAGCGAATAAATACTCTCAAAATGACTCGGAACTATATATAACATCGGTTATAATTACGTCTCTAATGTCCTCCTTCCAACGTCAGCAAGAGGCGAATAACAGATGGCGTCCCCTAATAGCGCATAGTTCATAATACTTTTTATAATACGTTTACAGCGTATGCGCAGGACCATTTTTTTACAAATGAATTTAGAAAAAAATTAAACTATAATTTATTAATATAAATAGCAGCACGCCTATATTTCTTGAAGAATTAGGTAAAGGCACACCTATATTTCGAAACTTCGGGCTGCTGCGAGAATTTCCTACGAATTTTAACCCTACCACAATTTTTCCCGCCCCAGAAACTACTGAGATTGTGTCCACTAGACCAAAGATTAAATTTTTCAGGAATTAGGTAACTAGGTACATATTTCATGATTTTGTATTTTTTTTACTATTTGACTACGGCGACGAAAATGTCTCGACATTAGTGTGCGCCCATGTCGTGCAATTTATGTATAATCCTAAGGACTGTCTCCCAAGGTTGCCTTGCAAAGTTGCAATACCTTATATTTACTAAGCTTCCTGAGCTTAGATACGAATAGCTTCCATAGGTTGGTAATTGAAATAATACTCAAATTACTGAATATTTTTTTTTATTTTTCCATTGTTACAAAAATAACATTTTGTCTTATTTATCTACGTAAAGCGAAATGCTAAGTCTAAGTAAGTTGTAACACGTATCCTATGTCTACGTACAATGTACATAAAACTTTTAAAAAATCAAAAAAGTATAGCAACTATAGTAACATGATAAATAAATGCTTGAGCCCTTTAATATTCTTACTTTATTCGCACCATTTTACCGTAGGAAAAGTATGTCAAATTCAACATTTAATAATATAAAATGATCTATATAAATAATATTGTTTATTTTGATTTCACTTATAATTATATGTATAGTATAATGAACATTTGGTAACAATTGCTACATAAAGGCACTTTTATCACAACATTATCCCCTGACGATACTGTACAATTAATAATATAATCTTAAGTCTGAAATTTTAGGTAAGTATAGGAATATCCGTATAAAAATATTCAAAATCTCAACAATAATATAATATAAATATTTTACTTCAATTCAATGATGAACTTGTTTCAAAAAACTGCCGATTGCAAAGTTAAGACGATATATCATAATAATATTTTAAATTGTTATCCTTTTATCAAAATAGAGTAATGCAACACTGAGACATATTGTACTTTGGTATTAGTACCGAATCACAGCGACAATAACTTGGTAACATCTGCACTACAAATGATAATGTAATACTTAAGTATTTGAAATAATTCTTACTTACAAGAAATGCATCAACTCTCAACAATGGAATCTGCTAAGTTAATTGAAAGAAGATAATTCGTACTATAAAATATTCGCGTGTCTGTGTACTGCCTACGGAAACTTTCTCTGTAAGAAATGATATACATAATCGTACATGACCAACATGATTGCACCTCCGGGGCCCAATCGAAGTACTTTGGGTAGTAAACCTTTGTATAAAGCACGGAATCTGGAAACAAAATACAATACATTTTAAAAAAGGCCTTTTGGTTCCTAAAACATTATCTGCCTAGCCTTTTCCCAATAACATTGGGGTTAGCTTTCAATCTAACCAGTTGCGGCTGAATATCAGTATTTTATACACGGAGCGACTAACTGCCTTTTGACCTTCGCCACCCAATTACTCGGAGACACTGATGCTCTCAAGGTTGGAGTAGTTGTCAGACTTTTTGGACTATGGACATCCGTAATGACTGCTTAACGTGTTTACCGAGGCACGGAGGGGTCTCAATATGTGAATAGTGGTCACCCATCCAAGGACTGACCGCGTCAAGCGCTGCTTAACCTCGCAAATCGACCGATCTGCGTGGTAGCTACGTAGCTACCCCCTAGTTCGTAAAACATAAATTGGCACATTTATTTATAAAGTTAATCTTAGACCATGACACTGGTTCTCGTGGTACATATGTAGTTTCCACGCTTGATCAGTCGATCTGTGAGGATAAGCAGCGCTTACTAGTCATGTGACCGTTCTCCACACAGGGAAACCTATCCGTGCCACGGATAGCACGTCAAGCAGTTACTCCCGGGTGTCATAAGAATACCTATGACAGTCGTTACAAAGTTTACACCCACCCCCCAACTGGTCTAACCTTAGAGTATGGTAGATGAAACTCCGTAACATTCTCGTCATCTTCAACTTCGCCGAGGCCTGAGCAAGTAGTAAAGTTTTATCTATCTAGTAACAGAGGGGCCTCTGTTACTATATAGATAATTATATATACTACATAGTGTAAGTTTCGATTGGTCCGTTTCGTGTTCTCCACCAGAGGCCCTAGTGTAAGTTTCTTTCGACAAATTCGATTTACTACATCAAACGCGTTCGGCGCTCATATTGGTGGAGAGCACAAAACGGACCAATCGGAGCACCGAACGCGTTCGATGTAGTAAATCGAGTTTGTCGAAAGAAACTTACATTGGGACCTCAGGGCCTCTGGTACTACATAGATCAAACTTTACTAGTTGCTAAAAATATTTTTTATAAATACTTATTAATAGACAGGCACTTATTTATAAGCGTTTCCTGTCTATCGACCTCTATTCAATAGCAATACAATTATTAATAATTATTCTAATCGGTACAAATAGGACTTTTCACAATCCTATTGTCAAGACCGATATCTATACAAATAAATAAAATTGAAGTGTCTGTTTGTAATAGTTAAAATTGAAGTGTCAGCTTTTTAATAAATACATATGAAAGTAAATACGATACTTAACTACCACGGAAAAATCAATTTTTAAAATGGTTGTCTGTTGCCGTACCGATAATCTCCGAAACGGCTGGACCGATTTTGACGGAACTTTCACATGCTGCTGATGTTATAAGCAGTAACTTAGTCTTCTTTTAATTTAGAAAAATAATTAGGGTTCCGTGCAAAAAAATGCACAGGCAACAATCCACGCGGCAGAAGCCGCGGGCGGAAACTAGTGTAATATTTAAATTAAAAAAATGGTATACTTAATTATTATGTTTTAACTTGAAAACCTGCCGTACCATTAACTAGCTCATTCATATCTCTTACAAATTAACTAACTAGGTACCAAAATAAGACGGACTTCGTTATGTAAAAGTGCACAATCTGCAAATATTATTTTGAATTTATAAAATCATTATTTAGACCGCTTCCATATAATCAGGCGTGACGCCTTGTTGCATTATTACACGCGCATTCAAATTAGAATATTTTTAGTTAGCTGGGTGGTATTATATTATATCTGTGGCTGAGAGAACACTACAAGACTGGGTGGATGTAACATAAATATAAAATACCATTACGCCTGTCACCCCGAAGGGTTAGGCAGAGATTTAATATTGTGCACCACCGATGCTGTTATTAAGTCCCATGTGTGGCAAGCCTATTGCCACACGCCAGGCACAGTTCCAAAACCCAACCCCGGGAATCGACTCACGCTCAGCATTCGCGCTTGCGACCACTGGACTAATGAGACAGTTATTACTAAAATATCGAGACTAGGGCGCTTACCCGTCTATCCAACCAATATCTTTACATTTTCCGATGAACAGGATAATTAGGATTTGCCTTCGGAATGGATTTTCTAATTGAATTTCCTTATCGTTTCTTTGTCGACCAAATTAGTCAATTTTATGTTGTAATAATCCATTATTATGTGACAATTACCATGACCAATCAATCAAAGATTGTTCCTAAGTAACATAATTGAACAGTTTTGCATAACACCAATTTCTCGAACTTAGAGTTAGTCCAGTTTATATCGATAAAAAATATAAATATTATCGCCTAATACAAAGTTCACGTATGTATCTGACTATAATATCGTCGTTGAAGTTCTAACACCACGTATGTAAAGAATTGCAACTTTTCCGGACAGTGTAAAAACTGCATCATTTTACATAGACACCAGTATAATACCAATTTATATTCATTTCATTTTACGAGTTTCTATTGGACGATGCTTGTTTCTGATTGGCTGAAACCTGCTGAAACAATGCGTCTTCCAATTCAAATGTCATCAAAATGTCAAAAATCGCCAAAAAATAACTTACGTAGTGTTAGAACTTCAACGGCGATATGTAATTATTTTGTACTAGCTTCCGCTCGCGGCTTCGCCCGCGTGGATTACGAATCCGTGCATTTTCCCGGGATAAAGCCTATGTGCTATTCCAGACTATAATCTATCTCTGTGCCAAATTTCATCCAGATCCATTCAGCCATTCTGGTGTGAAAGAGTAACAAAGATCCATCCATCCATCCATCCTCACAAACTTTCGCATTTATAATATTAGTAGGATAGGATAGAACTATAGTATCTCATGACACGATAAAACGTTTGTTTAAAGAAATAAATGTCAACAATTATTAACTGCATAGTGTTACTATATACTTAGATGGAAACAACACTAGAAATAATTATAAATAAATTATTTTTCAACAACATGATTCATGTTTGGATCGGTATTTCCATCGATGCAAAATTTTAGTTCAGTTTTTATTTCAGGAAAATATCACAGGAATGTATTGTTGTTAACAGGATGCTACTTAAATCAGCGTCCCGCGCTTAATATGAAGTTTACTACAAGGGTCAAGTATTGGCAAGAGAATAATATTTTTCTTGTACACAGTAACTGGCATTTAAGGGTTAAATATGTACACTAATCGCCACGCCACACGCCAGTAGTAAACTTTAAACAGCCTTTTTAAATAAAACTAGCTTTTGCCCGCGAGTTCGTCCGCGTAACCTATGTGCAATATATAATTTATAGCCTATAGCGCTCAGGAATAATATAGCTTTTTACCAGTGCAGGATTTTTTGGAATCGGATCATTAGTTTCGGAGATTACCCCCTACATACAAACAAATTTTTATAATATTAGTATAGAAGTATAATATATAGTATGTAGATGACAGCTTATGATTGGGATATGGGGACTCGGTCCACGGCACCTTCTAGGTAATTGTTACTGAATCAATTATGTAACAGCTATTAATGAAAAAGAGAAGAGAGAGGCGGCCATTATTTATTATTTTTCAAATTCCCTCTTTTGGTTGTTTTGAAAACAAATCGATTTGAGGTCACCTACACTTATGACCTACAGAGACAAAAATGCATTCTAAGAAACATTTTAAGAAAATGCGATTTCTTTACTCTTTGTAATATCCAATTCACTTGGCTTCTTGCCCAGGATTCACTAAGAGACAGTATGCACAAAGTACCTACGACTCAATATTTATAGACGGCGTATTTACAGAATGCTGGTGAAATTTTGCGTAATCTCGACGGTGTTATTTTCAGGCTTGCAAGATTTTTAACAATACGGTTGCAGTTGCACAGTAAAATATAAGCCATGAGTCTTGGAAATGTCCATATCCACATAATTTTTAAGTTCACACATGACATATCATGATATAAAACTAAGGTAACCTAAACTTTTGTAAAATATGAAATATTCTAACAAGGTACTTACCCTTCCTCCTGATACACCAATTTTATAGTTCCAAAAGTGGATCTGTACTTAATGACGCCCGGTGTCGGCTGCGGACCCTGGATTCGACTTTTAGCCACGTCGAACGGTATATTGGCGAAAGAGCCTATAACTCCAGATGTAAAACCTATCGCAAGTTTGCGAAGGAATTCTAAAACAGAATCCTGTAAAAATAAAAATAAAAGTGCTTGAGATTTTAAAACACTTTGGTAAAAAGTTTTAAAAGACTAAGCCCTTCTTGGTGAAATAATTTTACTTACTTGAGATTCAGGTATCATTCCTTTCACACTGTGATAAAATCCGAAGTACACCGTATTGAATACACCATTCCTTGCTATCGTCGCCGTTAGACCCTTATTAAGGCCTTTGAAACCTAAACCATTTTCTCGCACAATCTGCCTGGTTACTGACCATGTGCTAGGAATTTCTTTCGCGGCCTTGTTTGACTGTAATGTTACTTTAACCACTTCGAAAGGATTGACTAAAATAGCTTCTGTTATACCTGCCCCTAGACCTGCTAATGAGAATGTCTGGAAAGAACAAAAAATGGAAACAATTAACAAAGGTTACATAGCTTTATTTTAAAAATATGTTTGAAGAGACATAAATATTGCTTATGTAACCATAACAAACATTTTAACAACTAAACAAACATGACAAAGGATTACACCTGTAATCCTTCAAAGGCTAGGCAGATGTGTACAGTAGTAGAACCCTCAGTTATTTAGTCCCATGTAAGATGGTGCAACCTTTTTCCATCTACTGGGCTACTGCTGGGAAATTTCCAACAGTCTCAATAACACCTTGCCCGACCTGGGGATTGAACCCAGTACCCCACGCTCAGCAGCCACGCTTGCGACCACCAGACCCTATTCATGAACAGACTTGAACAGTAAGGCGGTTCAGACTAGGGATGTTACGGAGCTTCGACTCCGAATCCGATATGTCGGAACCTCCGATTAAAATTACACCTCCGAATCCGGCTCTGGTTCCGATATATCAAAACGGAGGTATATATCAGAGTTACAAGTTATGACTTGCTATCGCTGCAGCGCTACCGAGCGTTTTCTATGTGACACTGACAATTGACGGAGTATATGTGTTCTGTGCAACTGATGAACGAAGAGTGAACGAGTTGCGACAAGTTTTTTCTTTTTTATTTATTTACATTTTAAATTCGTAGATTTGCTCCGACTCCGACTCCGATTCACCTCCGACTCCGCGGAGGTCACTACGAGAACCTCCGACTCCGATTCCGCCTCCGATAAATCCACCTCCGTAACATCCCTAGTTCAGACAATAAGCTTTACCTTTCAAAGGAATATGGGAATTTAGGCTTAGATTTTTACAAAGGCTTACTTTGAATAAGTATACCAAATTTGTTTTTTTATAAAACAATTCAATTTTAACTCCTTGTTTCCAATAAGCAACAATGAAAAGGAAATGTATTTTATGACAATATTAGTGACCTGCCCCGCCTTCACACGGGAAGAGAATGTATGCCTGCATTTTTTTGCTGTCGTAGTGTCGTATCAGCCTGTTGGGTCGAGCATTTACGCGGCTCACGCCAGCATGTCGTCATGATTTTTTCCGACACCTTCAACAATCACCGTAATTTTTCAGCCAATTATGATGATTAAAGATTTTTATGAAAATTCCACTGTAAATGTCAGAAATTTGGATGGTATTTTTGTATTAAAATCTCAATAATACTTAATATTTATTTGCTAAGTAGACTTCTCATTTTCTGTATTGGTAAATTGCAACCATGCAAACCCGGGACACATTGCTAGGTTTAATAAATATGTCAGTGTATGAAAGACCTTCCTTATTCTTTGTTTTTTATTGACCATTCACTATAGAAGTATATAGCATTCCTAACTTACTGGTCACATATTGATCACAAATAAGCTTATAATGAAATACTCTGTCTTCACTGCCCAAGATTATTATTTTCAGACACACAACAATAATGACTCGAAAATCCAATTATCATATCATATACCTAATTTCGAATGTGATACCATATCTTCCATTAATTTGCAACAGCATTTATTATGTAGTATAAACTATAATATATCAAATGTTGAGTTCATTCTCAAAACTTTTTGATAACACTTATCAGTGACTTGAGTGTTTGTTTGTTTTGAACTCAAGATAATGAGACTGGTATGTAGGCAAATATGAGATGAATTTTGCTTATCTATTCATTATATTATATTAACATCATAGAATTACAAGAAAATAATTTGTTAACAAATTTAATAATTTATTTTCTACTTTACAGTGTGACCAATACCTAATACATTATAATAATAAAAATAATATATTATGTCTGATCTACATTTATTCATGTGAATACTCGACACTGTTAATTTTTCTGGACAGTGTTATGATGCACAAGTATTACGGTATTCTTATATTTAATTAATTAAATTAAAAATTGAGTATCCTTACTAAAGGTGTTGCAGTGCTGGAGCCGAACATAAAAAGCTTTTTATACTCTTCAAATGTTGCAAACTTTACTGCTCGTTTAGGAGTTTCCGCCATAATAGGGGGCAGTATACCCTTCCAAAATGATGTCACGCCTTCATACTTATACATTTTCTTTAGGCAGTCCGCTATACCCGTATAGTAGTTAGGATCTGAGCTCACAATCACAGACTTTGTGGCTTGAAGTTGCAGTCTTGTCTTCACAAGGTCTAAAGGATGCATGATACAGACTTCCACAAAGCCTGCGCTACCGCCAGCACCAACATGCATAGCGGCTTCCTTCAATACCTTACGGGTTTCACTCATTTTGACAAAGCACAGTCTATTCAATAACAGTAGCACCCACTGGTAATGTTGAAATGGTTATTTTAATTAACAATAATTATGTAGTCGGGTCCGTCCGACTCACAGACTAGACTTAGCATTTCGCTTACGACTTTCAATCTCAAATAAATAAATCAACAGATGACTTTGACAATTGAGGTGTGATGCCATTTCAAAAATTACAGTTGACATTAGACGGTTTTTCGAAATGTAAAATTCACTTCTCTATAAAAACGCACATAAAAATTGGCAACCCACCCAGCCTTTAACTGTCAAATAGTCTCGATGGAAGGAAAGTGTTGTTTCCAGTTTCGCTGATTTCATCCATGGATCTTAGCTCAAATTTATTAATTTGTGTGTCCATAATTTAATTAGGCTAGCGTTTTTGTTATTTACAAATGTTTCTTATGATAAGGACTCGCTACTAATGTAGGAAGAGGAGTGTATATAACAAACAATCAATGTCTTTAAAGTCCATTTTCGCGTGTAATATATCATTCAAAATGGCAGTGGTATTAACAATTTGCAGATGTGAAAAATGATTTCGTGAGTTTTAAACAGTGTCAGTGTGGGTGAAGGGTGAATTAAACGCGGAAATGTGGACATAAAGTGTAAAATGGGTTCCCAGACACTAGAGATATTGCGCCAAGGTGTTTGGGCATCGTTAACTGGAGGGTGGTTTTATGATCCTCATCAAAATTTGTTTTGCAACACTGTACACCTGTATGTTTGGTTGTTCCTGCTATGTTTGCCGTTTTCTATTTATCTGGTAAGTTGGAAGACTAAGCTACATTCATATATTTTTAATGTTTGGTTATAAAGAGGTTGTAATCAAAAGCAGGTCACTGGTGACTTTGGTTAGGATCATTGTTATTCAGCATTGTGACTTGAGTCATTATGGTCATTGCCCTTATGAAGCCTTAGCAATTGTTAAGACTATTCTATTGAGCATGTTACACCTTCAAGGCGGTTTTATTAATTGTTTTAAGTAGGACAGTGTTATTTTAGCAGTTGAATTAATTTTTTATTGTTTCCTTATCAATTAAATTGCGCCTCGTTTAAACATCATTTATTCTTGTTGCAAATTATTGTAAACATTATTTTTCTTGTCTTGATAAAACTATGTTGATAACTTGAATTATATACTGTTTATTTCACACTAGAAAATACTTTATTATTACAGATACAGAGATAATAATAAATAAGAGTAATTAATGGTGCTTACACCTAAATTGTCTCTTGTGTAACTATGTATTTTGTGTCTTCAATGCTGTTATTCCTAATCCTATCAGCCAGGACACAAAAACAAATCTTAATACTGAATACATCCCATCTGATGTAAGGAAACCTACTTTTTACATTAATATAGTGTACTAGGGATACTAAAACATCCTTTGACTAGGTTTCAGATTGTTATAGCTGGTTCTGACAGCAACAAAAGATATTAACACAATGATATAATATAGAAAAATGATGGATTATTTCTATATTAATATGTTATGCCATTCTCTGCCTTATTGTGGTTTCTTTATGTGTTAATAATGTCTCATTGTGTTGTCAAAATATTTTTTTATTCTCTTTAATTGTATCTAGGAAGTTCTCTTGTTTATTTTGCCAGAAACAAGTTTTTTTATTTTGTTGTAGTAATATTTATTTACCACACTCTACAGGGTGTCTTGAACACCCTGTAGAGTGTGGTAAATAAATATTACTATCATTAATCACTGCAATTGAAGATCAAAGGTCATTATTGTGTGTATTTTAAGAATTTTTCAGATAACAGTTAAGTTAGTTTTGATACTATACACTCTTGAGTGTGTTGAAATATAGTATATTGTTCTATAGCAGTATAGGAATGGAGCCATGTGCATTATGGTGACTAGTAACAGCATAATTCACTAAGCAGCAAGATACCTTTTGCAACCAGAAACAATACAAATGCTATACAACAGATTATAAGTTTTAAAATTCACTTGATTCTAAAACAGATCAATGTTAAATAATGCCTCCAAATTTACAGATATTTTTAAACTATCAAAACAAATAATACTAAGATATTATAATATAAACATAACATAGCATCTCGCCTGTATTCCCTGAAGATATAGGCAGAGGTGTACTATTGTACATCCACATTTCACTGATGCTGTTATATATATAAGGGGCAAGCATATTGCCATCTACCGGGCATAGTTCTAGACTCCATGACACTTTGCCCAACCTGGGAATCGAACCCAGGACCACACTCTCAGCAGTCACACTTCACTAGACCAATGAGGCCAGCACTAAGATTTTATCTTAATTTTAATTAATCATTAAATTAATCAGGGATACCTTGGGTACTAATCAAACTATTGTTTGTATCTCCCCAGATACTAATTACAGTCCAGGTTCAACCACAAAGTACCACCACCTAGCGACTCATCTCAGTTACATGAATATCTGCAAGCTGACTCAGTTTAAATCCTACTAAACTTACTATTATAAATGTGAATTTTTTTGACGAAGGATGGATCTATCTTTGTTACTCTTTCACACCAGAACGGCTGAACCAATCTGGATGAAATTTGGCATAGAGATAGATTATAGTCTGGAATAGCACATAGGCTACTTTTATCCCGGAAAAATGTACGGGTTCATACCACGCGGGCGAAGCCGCGGGCGGAAACTAGTTCATTATAAACTAATTAAGTACCTGATTATTGAATACTGAAATGTATCCCTGAACACTTTTAGTACCATATATTACCTTCATACTTTAATAGTTATACTGAGAGGTTCCTATACTGAATAGGTACTTTATCATTTTAAAAGTTATCAACTATCCTATTGAATGTTGTCATGCCCAAATAAGGCCTATTAAACTACAATTGAGAGTGTTAATATTTATGTGATTTCATCTAGAGACCTGTAAGAAACTTTGCATATTATATTTAAGAAACTTGTGGAATATATTGCATCATAAACTCTTTATACAAACCATATTTGGAAATGTCTTTAATTATTTCTTAATTCTCCGGACATTTTAGTCTGAAAAGCATCAATGAAAACACCTTAATAGTCATAGTAAATTAGATTAGAATCGAATGGGTTTTATTTCAAATAAACCTATCACAGGGACTTCTTAAATTTTAATAGTTGTATGGTTCAATAGTTGGTCCTATAGAGAAGGAAGCACTATTTTAGAATCTCAAATCTCTTTCAACAAGCTCGCTATGTACATGATGTGGGAGGAGTATGATAGACAAAGTAGGTTTTGTCAAATAAATACTAAGGCGAACTTATAAATGCCACTATTTACCTACAAGTTAAACTCAATCAAAGTTAACAATCATACCTTAAAATAGAATATCAAATAATTGCCTTTCAATAGTATACTTTATTGCTTTCACCAGTCATATAATAAAATGTATCCAATCCATACATAATTGTACCTTGGACTGCCAACATTGACCTAGTAGACATACAATAATAGAACATGCTATGTTTTATTGCAAACAAACTCCATTAACTTTAAATAATTGAGCTATTTGAGAATTAATTTGGATTGTTAAATATTTTAATGATCCAGTCAGCCTCCAAAAGATGTATTACACTTTGCAAAATTTAAAAGTTATTTTTAAAAGAATTTGTGATTGGAGTCTTGAGATTATGAAATGTGGACATTGTTCATTTATATTTTATTACTTATGCATTATTTTTTCTATAATAAGCATTTAATCTTTGCTTAGAGTTTGTTGGATATGTTTTCAACTGTACAAGTTATGAATAATTATTTGTTTTTATTGTGGCTTTTGTCCGCGACTTAATATGCGTGGAATTTAGAATCTGATATTTTCCTGCGATAAAATGGAGCCTATATTTTAAGTTAGACCTTTATCAATACATTGGTGAAAACTGCATTCAATTCCATGCAGTAGTTTTTGTGTGATGTGTGACAGTCAGACTGACAAAAATTCTTAAACTGTTGTTTTAGCTTCTGTTGCTTTATTAAAGATCCCCCATATTAGATTTTTTCCAATATCTATAATTTACAGACATTGGGCTGTTATAATTTTATTATATGTTTAGATGAATACACAACATGATACATAATGTAGAATGTAAATAAGTGGTCACTTAAGTCATTTAAGTTATTATTTTCATGAGATTATGAGTGATATATAAACATAACGACCGGCCCATTGGTCTAGTCGTCGCAGGCGACTACTCAGCGTGTGGTCCCGAGTTCAATTTCTGGTCGGGCAACGTGTTTGGTTCTTCTGTAAGCTTTCAGTAGCAGCCCAGAGTTCAGAATTGTGTAGATAGTGATATGCTCGCCTCCTATCTCCTAAGGTTGTGATACATAGTTATAATATGGCCATGTGCACAATTCCCTTTAAGCAACGAGTAAGCAGTGTGGCAAATAAGATAGGCGTGCGATATATGCGCTAATATATTTTCGATATATCTCGGTTTTCATATGATCTCTGACCACGCGAGAATCGTCCTTCAGGGTGCTTCTGAAAATAAAACCAATCATAATGTATCAAACAACAACATCCAATTTCCCCAAGCATGTCTTACAAAAAGCATTGTACAAATTAAACTAAAATTCTAAGTATTCTGACCTACAAAGTAAACTGTTCACTATAAAGGCTTCATAAGTATCAGTTTACCTTCAAACTAATTAATCGAGCTGATTAGCGAATCAATTATTATTTCCTTTAGCTGTCGTGCATCGGTTATTGCTTAATGCAGGCGGCCCTAGTTAGATATAGAAAACACGGCATCGTTTACTTCTTTTCTCTAGCATCATAACTCCTGGCTCTTGCCATGGTTCACTGGTATGCACCTTGTTCCAATTTACGCTCACCGAACCAAGAGACGCGGTACCGTCGAGATGCGGGCTTGCAAGAAGCTCGCCTCCAGCTATTCATTAGAATCATGTGTTCGCTACCGCAGTCGACGCGTACCCGACGCTTTCGTTTTTGACGAATTTGTTTGAGTGAGTGAAAGAAGATATATTCGCCCGCGCCGCAAAATCGCCTCGACTTAGCAGTGCGTCCGCGCCTCTAGTCTATCCCACGGAGGCACCTTGAACCCGCGTTTATTACGCCTCGACTTAGCAGTGACCCCGTTCTCTAATACACCCCGTGTTGGTTTGCGTAAAATGCGGCATGAAGATCATATTGTTTTTTTTTTTTTCTACGTAATACTGTACTGATTTGTAATAAAAATTACTGCTGCTCATTAAGCATATAAATATTCCTTTAAGTCTTATGATATCCATAATGAGGTGGGCAATATTAATTATTCAACTGAGGCTATCCGATGTCCTTATCTGACAACCTTTGATAACCAGAGCAAACATTGATGCTATTTCCTTCTTATAAGGGACTAGTGTCCCTTGTGCCTGCACGAGGGATGACCTTAACACGGCTATACATAGTGAAAATCAGGGGACCATACATGGAAGCAGTGACACGATAAAAGAAAACCTCTTTATAAGCTAAAAATCTCAACCAACGATTATCTATTACGCGGACTTCCAGTATTTTGCAATCCAAACCAGAAGTGAATTCAACAATCTTTCTCAGTACTTCCCGCCAGCGAGCCTCGGTTGGATAATATACTGCGCGCTGGTAGCACTGCTGTTCGCCAGTCTGAAGCTGCTGAACCACGGGCTGCATCACATGTACGACACCACCGAGTGCATCATAGTGCAACCGCCCAAAGACCCTAACGCCACTGAGAATACTGCGTGAGTATCACTACGAATAGCGTGAAGTTTAATAGAGGGAATAGCTGTCGTGCATTAGCTTTAAACCCATCCTGGGTAATTAGCTACAAAAATATGCATATAATAAGTCTGCTATGTATAACAATAGATATTCTTAAACTTTGTGTCAATAATGCAAGAACTATATAGTATTTACTAATATATTCCATTATCCGACAGTCCTGACGAAGGTATGGAGATGCAAATGCTGAAGCTGGGCGGTATGCCGGCGACGGGCAGCGACAACGAGTCAGTCACGTCTCTGGAGTATCATAAGCCTAATAACAGCACCATAGGTAAGAACACTTATATGTAACCAAACGACTTTAAGTACTTACCACTAAGTAGTGAAACAATTCAGTTAAAGCTAATACGCGTTTTGTGGGATCAAACTTATCCATTTTGTGAGATAGCTATAGTGGGACTGTACTTTGGACGATCGTCGTCATGTTACACCCACGTTCTGCATTTGCGTTAACAAACACCACTTTTCTGCACTATGACTTCCTGTGGTAGTTATTCCAACCTCTTTTTACATTTTGTTACAGATTTAAAAGTAGATGTCCATCGGAAAAACAGTTCCGAATCAAGCATAGAAGACAGCGCTATGTCTGCTAAGCAGGCAGAAGTCGCAGTCGCCACTAAGTCGGACCTGTGTGTCGCACAGGCCGCGGAAATGCCGGGCCCTTCTAAAACCCGTCCAGCTAACCGAAGCCGGTCAAAATCTGGGCACAGGAGGGAACATAGAACATCCAAAAGGAGGACACATGGCACCAGGATCGACGAACTGATAGTTGAAGCTTCTAGAAATACCAGGGGGGACAATAACTTGCCCGTTCACATGCTAGTCGATGAAGGCCCCTTCGCCAAAGTGAGTAGACGGTACCACGAGTGCCCGCATCGACGTGGATCCAGCAACAAAGACTTTTTCAAAGAGTGGCTCTATCTAGATGGCAATGAAGCCGCCGGCGAGCCTTACCAGTCCAAGTTCGCTCGGCAACTCAGCTCCGATTCTAGAGACAACTCAGAACCAAGTGTTGGACCTCCGTCGCCTAAAAAACGCACAGCGCATCGACGGAGGTACGCCAACTACCCAGATGAGAGCTGTACTAAGTCAGCCATGGCTTTAGCAACAGCACAATCGTCAAACATGAGAAGAAATTCCAATTCGACCATGTCAACAATTCAGTTACCGCTATTAAATTCAACAGCGCAACTCGTTTCGCATATGAGAAGGCACTCGAATAATGCAGATACTGGATTCTTTGCGAGCGTCGAGCTGGGCGAGTACATGATGGTGAAAGCCGAAGCTCCTGTAGGCGAAATAGAGAAAACTAAAGGAAAAAGTTCAGGGTTCAGAAGGATAAAGAGCGCAGCTTTAGAAATAGGATGTCCACCTCCAAGTGTGTCCAACTTATCCCCTCATCCAAATAGTGCGGAAACGATCGGTGGACAGATGTTGAAGAATCCTAAAAATGCAGTGATACCACCCCCTAGTAAAAGTTTGACCCGCGGACCACATTTGAACCTTTACCCAAAGAACGAGTCTGGCGAAGGATGTAGCTACCCTTACTTAACGTACGGTTCAGAAATTGTTTACCCAATAGCTGAAATATCCGACGAAATGCAAACATCGCAAAAAGAAACTGATTTAGATTCAAGTGGAGAGAGTTATAGTGATTATGATGATGAGAAACAGTTCCGAGGGTTTGACTGGGACGCTGAGCAGTCGCCAGCCATGCGCTCCAGCGACTCCGACTACGAGAACAACGGGTCCAGGTCTCCATTGCTCGATAGACCCTCGGACGTCCGAGTAGTGAGAAGCAAGACTCACGCGGATTGTAAAAAACAGTGTTGTGAGCGACATTCAAACAAACATAATTCAGATTGCCCCAACGACAAAAGTAAACCTATAAGACTGAAAAAGCTACCCAAACATGAGCCTCAGTACGATGCCAAACGCTCAGACAGACCAACTCCTTGTTGCGAGTGCAAAAACAAGATCAACCCTAACGCTGATTATTTTGACAAAGCAAGCGCGAGTTCCAAAGATTTGTTAATAGAGAAATCCAGTTTAGAATCCAATGAGAACCCGGAACAGTCGGAGAAAAAATTGGAAGAAAGGAAAGTAATTGAGAAGAAACTCTGGGACCACGATATTTCTAATTCTAGCAGTAGTAGTGATTCTAATTTGGACAGACCACCGGAAGATTCTAAAGATGATAAAATTATAGCCCCGGAAACGGAAGAATCGCAGCTTACCTGTGATAGCAAAAGTGCGGACGAGAGAAGCGTGTACAGTTTAGACTGGCTTTTTGAGGAATCCGAGCTGCCTAAAGCCGGTTGCTGTAAAGAAATGGGAGCCTGCCCACTCCCGGAAGAAGTCCTCTGTCAGAAACTAGCCAACGCACTTGGCGAATCATCTTCCAACGTTCCAAAAAACTTGGGGGCTATACCAAAGCAGATAAAAAACTTAGCGCGTTCGCGAGCTTCCTCGCAGAAGGAGAACAAGAAGAGAGATTCTAAAAAAGAAAAAGATGAGAATCAAAATGAAGAAGTGCTCTTCGATGCGGTGGAAGCTCAGGCTGCTTTGGTACAAGGGTTGGAATGCCTGTTTGCGGCAACGAACGCCAATACGGTCGTCATGCCCCCTCCGAATAGGGAGGAGAGGTCGCGTAGCCACAGACAGAGCATTCGTGGTGAGAGAGAGAATTCGCACAAAACAAGAAAACGTTCTATTGAAGAAGTAGCACAAACGTCGACCAACACCCTCCTCCCAACTTCCATGCCCTTACTCGCAGCATTCCTGAACTCTAGGGTTGATTTTGGTCCTTGTTGTGTACCTTCCTACGTGGCTAACGCTGCTAACGAGGCAGCTGCTCCTCAAAACGCGCAAGCTGCAGAAGAGGGGCAAAGACTGAGGCCCTTAATGGACAGAAACCATAGGAATCGCGTAAGGAAAATTAAGCGTTCGACACGCCAGCGAAATAATCCTTCCTTGCAAAACAACCCGGACAAAAAGGACAAGCCCCCAGCTCCGGACAACTCGAATAATTCCACTAACGTTCACTTCGCGACGTCGTTTGATGACACGACGGACGGTGCGATACATTGCTTCATGGACGAGTACGGTAACTGGATGTCGTATACCTTCGACAAAAACAGTTCAGGTCGTGCGCAGGCGCAGCCAATCCCTTTGCCGGAGAAAGAGGATGGTATGCGCATCAACAGGGTGAAACCCATCGATAACCCTGACTCGCACGAAACTGCCGGCGAAGGCAGTTGCGGCTCCCTAGAATCCGAAGCTGGGAACAGTGAAAGTATACCGAAGACGAAACGCGGAGACAGCATCGACCAAAGTTCCTCTAACCAGGGAAGTAACAACCCTCTACTGTCGAGTAATAATAACGTGTCGACAGTCGTTCCTATTAACACTAATAATGCTAACAAACGTTTCTACGTGTTTGATGGAGGAACTGGTACGCACACCGACCAACCGAGATCACCCGTAGCGTATGTTACTGATAGTTTGTTAGAACAAATAGAGGCTGAAAGACAGTCAAGAATGGGACTGCCGAGTATGCATATTAACTTCCTTATGAACCAACAAAGGGCACAGCAATTAGCCCAACAACAGGCCGAAAATACATACGCAAATATACCAAGCTTAATGCCTTCGATAGGCGAAGAAAGCGTAGAAATAAATATTAGGAGCGAATTCTCAAAATTTATGGCCGAAATGGAGAAGGCAAATCAGCCGAAACCAAAGAGTTACTACAAGTTTAAACTATCGAAGTGTTTTGAATTGAAAGTCACTATGGATAGACTGCAACTGATGGCGTTGTTTGACAGGAACTTGACGTGCAAGGAGACTTTTGTCACAATATTATTAGCTGTGATGGTAGCCGTTTTAGGCTCTATAGTGTTGAACCTCGGCTTCTACAGGGATATATACGCGTTTTGGTTTTGTTTCATCATGGCGGGCAGTCAGTACTCTTTGCTGAAGAGTGTCCAGCCGGATTCTGCGTCACCTGTTCATGGTTTCAACAAAATGGTCGTGTTTTCTCGGCCGGTATACTTTTGCTTGTGCACGGCACTATTGTGTGGGGTGCACAGTTACTTAGAACAGACAGCCCCATTGGGTGACGAAGTACACACGAGACGAAAACGAAGTTTTGATGAAACGAAACCTATAACGATATACGGTTTTGAAATGAATGAGCGTGATTTTTTATACATCATTCAAGAGATTCTGTCGAAGTTCTTGTTGTTTTTTCCTTTGGCGTTCAGTTTGGGGTTATTCCCTCAAGTGAATACGTTTCTCATGTACTTACTGGAGCAGATTGACATGCATGTGTTTGGGGGGAACGCTACAAGCAGCTTAAGCGCTGCAGTGTATTGCGTTGTGCGTTCTGTAGCCGCTATTGGAGTATTATACGGTTTCGCTTACAGCGGCATAGTTGAAGGCAAGAAATCGCAACATCAGAAACACAATATACTGTTTTCTATATTCTGTGGTTTACTTGTACCTATAGCTTACCATCTAAGTCGAAGTGCAAGTGACTACACATTAATATGGAACCTAATAAAGAAACATTTGCTACCACCTGAGTTATACGTGATCCATAATCCGGAATGTTCACCGGACGTCGACAAAGGTGACCCAAACACGCTGAGCGACGACAAAAAGAACAATTCAGAAAGTAACATATCAAAACAGAACTCTATAGGGAGTTCTGCATCGAAGATCAACTTTAGTTCTGAAACGAATATTGCTAAGCAAAAACGATCCCAAACATCAAGCGTGAGCTCCTTGAAAATGGATCCAAGAGGAGATACAATGAATTCTACTACATCCTTAAAAGTTGATCCTCCAACTGAAGATGATAAAACTCAAGATACCAATACAAATACTTCAAACGCAAAGCAGGACAGTTCAGAGAAGCCTGATGAAGATATGGAGGATCCGCTGCCTAAGAAGCTGCAGGCGACGGTGAACGCGAGGCTGAAGAATGACGTCATTGTATGCACATTTCTTGCACTGTTCGTGTTTGGGCTTCACTGTACGACGGTGTTCACTACCCTAAGACCGCAGCTTAATACGGTGAGTGAACTTTACATACGTTTTTTTGTTGTTATTTTAACTTGACATTCATTCCTATACTTGTTTTGTTTAGGATTTTAACTAAAGGTAAACAATCTTGATGTGTCTTTTTAATATTTTTTGTTTAAAAAACTCAGTTTAAAAATAAAACGCGACTAAAAACCAATGTAAAACAACAATAACGATTACCAAATCAATTGAACCAGTAGTTTTAGCAGTAATTTATTTGTTTAATATATGTTTGTGTAAAAAGTCACATCAAGATTGTTTATCTTTATTTAAATACCTAAACAAAACGAGTAAAGACCAGGCAATGAGTTCTTGGGATGTTTTTGTTAGAAATTTTTGCCTTAGTCGAAGTTTGCGTTATATCCGAAAAAAATTGTTACCATTGTCTATTAATGTACGTGCTTCTATAAATGAACTTACAACTACCGTGTTTTACAAAAAATAAACTATTAATTAATTGTATATGCTTATTAAAACTAAATTAACCTAAATAGTCTACACCATACTAATTTAAAATATTTCAAACCAGGTACTATGGATAATTGCTGGCATCCTCGGCTGGGTGTTACACTACCTAACCCCACAGCTCCGTAAACAACAACCCTGGCTCTGCCTCGCAGGACCAGTGCTGAAGCAACATGAGCATGCGCAGTTTGAGGTCACAGAGCCTGCAAGACTCATGTGTTTTGAGAAGGTAACATATTGACTAGCTACTCTGAATATAATTGATATTGGGTGCTCGAACTAGCGCTTGTTGAGGTCAGTTCTTTGGGTGACCGTACTTTACACATCAAGAACTTTTCTAAAAAAAAGCAATTTCAGTAATTGGTCCTAGATGTCAGACGAATACCTATGACTGTGTTACGAGACCCGACATTTTGGGCAACCGGTCAAACCTTAGGGTACAAGATGTCAATATGTAGCGTTACCCTTCTAAAATATGATGTGTTGTATATTGTCCCCAGATGTTCGTGTACCTGTGCTTCCTGGAGCGCAACGTGTTGTACCCGGCCGTCGTGATAGCCGCCACCACGCAGGACGCGCCCGCCATCGCCGCTAAGTACGGCGACGCTGTGGGCGCGCTCATTATATGCGTGTGCGCATTGAAGTGTAAGTAACCATCATTTGTGTGGCGCTAAATGCGCGTCGATTGCGCGAAAATGTCAAAGTGCAAAGGGTCTTACGGTTGCCAAATAACAACGAATTAGTGCTAACATTGAATTGTTTAAAGGTTGTAACACAAAAATGATAGGAGACTTATTTGTTTAAACTAAACGATACTAAAACTATATTTTTCAGTACTAAACTGAATTTAAACGAACTTTGAGCCTTATCATCTATCGGATAAAACTTAAAATCGCTCACAATCTATCTCAATTAATAACATACAAAATCTTTGTCTACAGGCCTCAGAAACGCGTACTCAGAGCCGGATTCCCAGTACCTAATCCTCGTGTTCGCTGTTCTGCTGTTCCAACAAGACCTGAGCAGTCAGAAGTTATCGGAGACGTTCCTTGTAGACTACTTCATCACGGCCATTATCTTCAGCAAGGTGTACGAGTTTCTTCTCAAGGTTAGTTTAGATTTTGAGTCATCATCGGCATAGTGAGCAGTGGCGTGCGGTTCATAAAGACAAAAAGACACTGCCTACCCTATATGACTCAGATAAATATTTATTATAATATATTTAAGGTGGCAAATCATATATATCATTATTTAATCGATAAGACGACGAACCAAAACCATCATGCAGTAGTAATTTTTAGAAAGTAAGCTATTAAAAAATTTCTGCCTACCCTGTCTAAAAACTCTGTGCACGCCGCTGACGGTGAGGCAGTGGCTGCTGTACTGTAGGTCCTGGATACGGCCCCCTCTTGATTATTCCTGTTCAGAATATTAAAAGATATATAACATAACATAGTATCACACCTGTGTTCCCCGAAGAGTTAGGCAAAGGTGTACTATTGTACACCTACATTTCGCCGATATTGTTATTGAGTCCCATGTAATAGGGGGCGAGCGTATTGCCATCTATCGAGCACAGTTCTAGACTCTGTGCTGCTACTGAGAATTTCCATACGGAAAAACTCAATAGCACTTTGACCGATCCGGGAATAGAACCCAGGATCTCACGCTCAGTAGTCACGGTTGTGACCACTAGACCAATGAGGTCTTGTAATGATACATAGGAATGAATAGAGAGTTGATGTGGGTTTGATTTGACCCGGGTACGTCTTAAAACTGCGGCCAGACACCTGCGGACGGGCAGCAGCGTCCTCTTACTAATCGGTGAGCCACTGCGATCCCCAAGCCGCCTGCCAAGCGTGGGGATTATGGCAAACCCCCCCTTGAGGGAGGCCTTCGTTCAGTAGTGGACGTCTTCCGGCTGATGATGATGATGTGGGTATAGTACATCTCTGCCTAACCCTTCAGAAATGATTTATTATTCTTGTCAACTTCAAATATGTAAAAAAATAACTAAACTATTTTTAAAACTAACTACTTATACTAATGTATCAAAAAAATAAATAAACAAATATGAAAAAAAAAAAAAACCTATCCTAGACGAAAACTTGGGCGTCATAGTACTCCTCCACATCGCTGTCGAATGGTAACGTGCCCAGAAGACTAAATAGAAATAAATGTTATAACTGTAGCTTTGATATCGCGTAGCCGGATAAAACAAGCTTGAAGTCGTTATTTTGTCATTTATTATCACTCTAAAGTCTTTTTTCCTCTTCTACAGATCCAATTTGTGGTGACATACATAGCACCGTGGCAAATCACGTGGGGCAGCGCATTCCATGCGTTTGCGCAGCCGTTCTCAGTGCCGCACTCCGCTATGTTGTTCCTGCAAGCTGCCGTGTCTGCGCTACTGTCGTCTCCACTCACACCGGCGTTAGGTATGTATCATGTAATCCAAAACTTAAAGGTAACGATGACATGAAACAAACTGTTGATCGTTTCATGAGTGCCCAAAACTGTTTTCTCTTTAGTTATTTTTATATAAAATTATGTAAAAGGAAAGTCAATTTGTTCATAGTCCACCTAAAGTGTACTTTGTATTATAATAATGATATAATAAATTCAGCCCATTACTGTCACATTGCTGGGCAAGGGCCTCTTCTCAGATTGAGAAGGGTAAGGCCGTAGTCCATCACTCTAGCCTGGTGCAGGTTGGCGAACTACACACATCATCAAGAACTTTATGGAGACTCAGGTGTGCAGGTTACCTCACGATGTTATCCTTCACCGTTAACGCGAATGATAATTAAATTCTGATCCGCACATGATTTCGAAAAGTCAGAGGTGCGGGCTGGGTTTGAACTCGGACCCTCTTGCATAGAAGACAAGCGTTCAACGGCTAGGCTATCACTGCTTTTCTGACTTTGTATTAATTATTTTAAATTTCTGTTAAGCTCTGAATCCTTTTTCGCACATCAAAACCCTTCCGTGCCTCAGAAAGCACGTTAAGCTGTTGGCCCCGAGGAGTGTCATATGAAGACCAATGACAGTCGTTACGGGTGTCAGCAGCCCAAAAAGTCTGTCAACCAGTCTAACCTTAGAGTATCAGTGTCTCCCAGTAATTGGGTGGCGGAAGTCAGATGGCAGTTGCTCCGTATAAAATACTGATATTCAACCGCAACCAGTTAGACTGGAAGCCGACATCATCTAGTTAGCAAAAGGCTAGGCAGATGATGATTTGACTTGAAATAACTGCAACCAACAATTTGTTCGCAGGGAGCGCTATATTCATGACGTCATACGTGCGCCCCGTCAAGTTCTGGGAACGGGACTACAACACGAAGCGCGTCGACCAGAGCAACACCAGGCTCTCCTCACAACTGGAGAGGAATCTTGGAGCTGGTAAGATACACGAAACTTCTGAAGTAGTACACTGAACGAAATATTAGCATAGTTTGGTTTTGGTTCCTTGTTGGTCTAGATCTGGTTTGACGGCACGGTTGGGACAGTGCAGACTGCTGCGCTACGTGTCGCGGGTTCGATTCTCGCACGGAACAAATATTTGTATGATCTACAGATAGTTGTTTCGGGTCTGGGTCTTTGTGCATGTGAATACACACCGCGCCTCAGAAAGCACGTAAAATTTTGGTCCTGCGTCGGATTTCTCTCCGGTCGTGTAGGATTGCCATCCCATCGGGCTATGAGAGTGAATGAATAGAGAGAGCACCTGTGTTTGCGCACACACTTGCGCTGTATAATATCTCCTGCGTAGTTGGCTAATCTCCGGTGAGATTTGCCGCCGTGACCGAAATTCGATCAGGAGGACATTAGACCTGGTTACTGGTTGATAAACAATCTTTATTTGAGAGTTTGATGCAGTGTGTGTATTCTTTACAGACATGATGCTGAAGCCTTTAAGTTTATTTTATTATGCACTGTTAAGCTATACTCATAAAAAATATTAACGCACTATCACAAGCGATTTTGTCAGGATATTAGATTTTATAATTTAATCTACTGGTATACTGAAATGACGCAAAATGCCGGCTATTCTCCTTCTCTTTTTTTATTTACGTTGTCTCACACTAGGATTTCTCACATGTATGTGGGTACAGTTTACAAACATACATGTCATATGCAAACACCACCAGACCCGAAACAACTCAGTCAATCTCTAGATCTTACAAATATTTATTTGTTCCGTGCGGGAATTGAACCTGCGACACATAAAGTAGCTAATCGCTTAGCCACTGCGCCAACTCTACCGTCAATTATTTTCTAAACTATTCAATATCGCTAAACATACATGTGTTTAATAGGTGCACATAGAGGTTCTCTATTTACCCCTACTTCGTTTTTGATTCATGTTTAAATATAAAAGGTGATTCACGGAAAGTAACCATAAACTTGACCTGGGTACGTCTTAAAACTGCGGCCAGACACCGGAGGACGGGCAGCAGCGTCCTCTCACTAATAGGTGAGCCACTGCGATCCCCAAGCCGCCTGCCAAGCGTGGAGATTATGGCAAACCCCCCTTGAGGGAGGCCTTCGTTCAGCAGTGGACGTCTTCTGGCTGATGATGATGATGATGAACCATAAACTTATGTAGTAATATACTCTTAGTCATAAAACTAACGAATCCGCACGGCTAAGCACTTAATACGTATTTATTTTGCAGACGACAACAACCTGAACTCGATATTCTACGAGCATCTGACTCGCTCGCTGCAGCACTACCTGTGCGGTGACCTCATGCTGGGTCGCTGGGGACAGGTGCAGCAGGGGGACTGCTTCGGTGAGTTACTTATTTTGCAGGCTTGGTTTGATATATGTGAATCTGTACACTTCTATGCTATAATTGATTCTTACATCAGTGATATTGTTGAAAGCAGGATTTCTTTAAAAATCATTTATTAAAGGATTTGTGTTAGTTCTAAAGGGTCCATTTCAAATTGGAGTAATACTACTATGAACATCCTACTAGTATCCTACTACTTAATAATATTATAAATGTGAAAGTTTGTGAGGATGGATGGATAGATGGATATTTGTTACTCTTTCACGCCAAAACGACTGAACGGATCTGGATGAAATTTGGCACAGAGATAGTTTATAGTCTGGAATAGCACATAGGCTACTTTTTATGCCGGGAAAATGTACGGGTTCGTAACGCGGGCGAAGCCGCGGGCGGAAGCTAGTTAATTCATAATGCTAATGCATGAAGGCGATTTTCTTTCTTTCTATATCAATTAGGGGAGTACTCCGAGGAATTGTTCGGACTGATCCCTGCCGCCTCTTTCCGCCATCGTTCTACGCGACAGCAGTTCCATAACCATCATTTAGATGGTTGGCAGTCCACAACTGTGCGTTTCTCTAGAAACATTCTGCCTCGCACAACAAAACTGTGGAATGAACTGTCGTCTGCGGTATTTCCGGACCAATACGACCGTCAAACCTTCAAGAAAAGAGCGTACTCCTTTTTAAAAGGCCGGCAACGCGCTTGTGTCCATGGGCGACGTTAATCGCTTACCATCAGGCGATCTGCCTGTTCGTTTGCCGCCTATGCCATAAAAAAATGAATTTCGTGGTCTTAAAAAGCAATTTATATGGTTTCTATATGACACAATTCATTTTGTCGAACAACTGATTAAATTAATCTATAAATAAAAATATTAATCCTTTTTTTTTTCAGTCCTAGCATCTGACTACCTAAACTGCCTGGTCCACATAGTGGAGATGGGCAACGGTCTAGTGTCCTTCCAACTGCGAGGACTCGAGTTCAGAGGGACCTATTGTCAGCAGAGGGAGGTTGAGGCTATATCCGAAGGTCCTGAGGAGAGTAGCGGTGAGTAAAATATAATAGAAAATATTTTAACGGCTTTATTTTGAATACTTTCGACGGTTCGTTTTCTCTCGCATATGCGTCTCCATATATCTCGTTATACGAGTATCGACACGGTTGGTGCAGTAGCTAAGTGATTAGCTTTTTGTGGTACGTGTCGCGGGTTCGATCCCCGCACAGAACAATTATTTGTATGTCACATACATATATGTTTTTAAAACAACTGTACCCACGATACAGGAAAAATTCTAGTCTGGGGCAAAGTTTAAAAAAAAAGAAATAAAAGATCAAATACTGTTTGCTTGATAATTTAAAATGAAGCTTTCTGAAAAGCTTGAAATAGTAGTGTGTGTGTGTGTGTCAGAGGGCGTGTGTACGGGCGTGTGGTGGTGCGGCGGGCGCGCGCTGTCGCCGGGCGCGGCGTGGGCGCTCCGCTGGCTGGCGTGGCAGCTGGTCAGCGCGCGCTACGTGCTCGAGGGCTACTCCGTCTCCGACAACAGCGCCGTCTCCATGCTGCAGGTCTTCGACTTCCGGAAGGTGCTGCTCACATACTACGTCAAGGTACGTCACCCCGTACGTCACCACGGGACCGGGCTTCATTTTTACAAAGTGTGTCTAGATTAACATTGCATTGCGTAGTCTCGTACTAGCTGCGATTCGATGCAGTCGTGCTGCTGACGCGTGTAATTTATTTAATACAAATCGTTTAAGCGCGGCGTAAGCCGTTGCTAGTCTTTTTAATCGCCATGAGTGAACAACTTGTGGCGAATGAACTGCTGGCGTTCCTGCAGCAGAAACTGGACGTGATGGACGAGGTGTCCGCTGTCCAGATCTGCGCGACAAACTTCAGCGAGGATGACGTCGCTGCTTCCAAGCAGCTGCTGTACCGGTTGCTCAACAAGTGCGACCAGATGGTGTCCCGCCGGCGTGACGGGACAAAGAAGAGCATCCAAGACATCATCACGCTACTAAAGGAGACCGATCCGGACGACGTGCCAACGTTTGTGGCGAAGAATCTGAATAAGCTTCCGCCCGTCACCTTCGACCACGTCGACGTCACAAGCCTGTTGAAAGACATAGTCTTTCTAAAGGCAAGTCTTGCGGATGTGCAGAGGAAGTTAGGTGCAAGTTTCGCATCAGCAGTTTTGTCATCATCGCCGCTGTCACCGCCGAATGCTGAGCCGGCACAGTGCGCGCCTCGCGCGCCCCGCTGCCCCGCTCCCGTCCCTGCGGGACCTCCCGTCACAGCCGCTCGACCGCTAGACAAGCAGCTTGATTCTGCAGTCTCGACGAAACATCAAGGTGTTCATCGAGATTACGCCGGCGTCGCCAGGAGCACAATCGGTGCTACTAAGAAGCCCGTGCCCGTAAAGGAACCGAATCGGGCTGACGATGATGGGTTCGTGACGGTGCAAAGGAGGAAGCGCCGTCAGCGAACAAACAAGAATCGCTGCGGCACGGCTCCGGCGGAGCCCAACATGAAAATACGTGCTGCAAAGCCGAACACCCCGGTGTACATCTCCCGCCTACACTACACCACTAAGGCGGAGGACATTGTTGAGTACGTGCGTCAGAAGTTGAAGTACGCCCCGAGAGTGCAGCTGCTGAAGTCGCGCCATAACGCCAACTTCAAGGCGTTCGTGGTGCGAGTGCCAACGTGTATTCTGCACCTCGTGTTGGATGAGAACTTCTGGCCACAGGACGTGGTGTTCCGTCGCACTGTGGTTCAAGGGCGGAAAAAAGTCCTTTGTTTCAACCTTGTTTAAAATGTCTACAATTTGGTACACACATACTAGAATGTTAGTAGAAACAAGTCCTAAAATTAATACGGATAAATAATTATACAGTATTTAATTATATGATGCCAAAGTAGGGTGATCGAGAATTTACAAATTTCGTGCAAAAAATATTGTTATTTCAAGTATGAATAGAACCAAAATACTATAATTATCAACTTTCATTTTTAGTTTAGTCATAAGTTTATTGTGCGTATTAATAAAATAGTAAACATAATGTTATAATATAATGAATAATTACTTGCTATTACATTTTTAGTGAAGAAGGTCATTTGGAACCTTTTGTTTTCAATCATGAGATCATAACTAATCTCCGTTATCGACCGATACGTAATAATATACTTTCGGAGATTAATTAGACCCTATAGATTAAGAATACATTAGTTTTGGCTGCGATAACCTGCGATCTTGGAAATACCAGGTCCTTAACTAATGACGCTCTGTAATTATGAAAAAGTGCATTATATTAATAAGTGTTTCTAATGAGGGTAATTAACATTTAATCATATCGTGTAAGTATAAATAGCATTGAATGGTAGTTTTAACTTCACTTACAATTATTTTCTCTTACGATAACAGTGTTATTATAGTGATGGATAGCTTTACTATTGTCTATGCCGATTTAGTGGAAATCATAATATCAAGTAATCGTGAGATACATAAATGCCTCGAAAATTTAAAACTTATGTATCCACAGCTTACAGAAAGTGTTTGGAATCAAGTTTATGAAAAGTTAAGTCGTAATTTTCTACCCGTATTTACAAAAAAGTGGCAAACTGCAGCGAGAAATAAAAATGCTTTTATGGCAAAAAATGAACAGTGGCTGAAAAATATTTTTACCGTTGAGACATCTTCGGTGCAGACTGATGTGGTGAATTGTGACAGTAATGTTCCAGGGCCATCAAAACGCTCTCATAGAGGACGACCAGAAAAATCATTTGATGAATGTTGCGATCGAACAAAGCGATATAAAGTCAAAAGATTGTGTGAAAGCGTTCCTGAAGAAATGATTAAGAAAGCTGCCTCTAAGGTACTCGTACAAGAAGAATCATCGGATACTATCAAGTTTACTCCAGAAAAAGCGTTGGCATTATTACTTGATGCATCACTTTCGAAACATCAATATCAAGTACTGAGAAATGCAGCAAAAAGTATTGGTTGTGATATTTTTCCCGATTATCATAAAGTACTTGAAGTAAAAAGGCAATGCTACCCCACGGATATTGATGTAACGGAAAGCTACGCTTGTGTAAGTTTGCAGTCATTACTGGATCACACAACCAGAAGATTATTTAAAGTAATGTCTGAAGACGACCTTACACAGATTAGTGTAAATTCAACGTTTTTACACAAGTGGGGATGTGACGGATCATCAGGTCATGCTGAGTACAAACAGTCATTTATCGACGAAAATGTGTCAGATTCATATATGTTTTTGACATCATTAGTTCCACTGCGTCTGTATGAAAAGGAAAATAAATCTGTTGTGTATTGGACAAATGCAACTCCTTCTTCTACAAGGTGTTGTCGCCCGGTACAATTCCAATTTCAAAAAGAAACTACAGAATCTACGAAAAATGAAATTGCTAGAATGGAGTCTGAAATAGCAAACTTAAATGAAACTGTTATTAGTTTAAAGGAAAAGACTTACAAAGTCTACCATAAACTTGTGTTCACAATGATAGATGGCAAAATAGCGCAGACAGTTACGGACACATCATCATGCGCAGTGTGTTTTATATGCAAGTCAAAGCCATCAGAAATGAATAACCTTGACCAAGTGCGAAATAAAACTGTGGATACGGAGGCTCTCAAGGTCGGTTTATCCCCGCTTCACGCACGGATTAAATTTATGGAATGCATATTACATCTTGCGTACAATATGTCATTTACCAGTTGGAGAACGAACGCAACTACCAAACAACAAAAAGATGAAGAGAAGAAAAGAATCCAAAGTGAGCTGTTTCAACGTTTAGGTCTAAAAGTGGATTTTGTAAAGCAAGGAATGGGAACATCTAACGATGGAAATACGTCTAGAAGATTTTTCAATAATGCAGACATTGTAGCTGAAGTCACAAGAGTCGATAAAGAACTTATTCATCGGTTTGGTATAATATTGCAAACAATTAATTCTAGTGCATTAGTTGATTCGGATAAGTTTGGTAGTTATTGTTACGAGACTGCTGAACTATACGTAAGCCTGTACAGCTGGTATAGTATGCCAAATACTGTGCATAAAATCTTGTTGCATGGCAAAGAAATAATAAGTGTTGCTGCCTTACCTATTGGGATGTTATCTGAGGAAGCTCAAGAAGCGCGAAATAAAGATTACCGCAATTATAGGTTAGGTCATTCAAGAAAATGTTCTCGTCTATCATGTAATGAAGATGTTATGAATATGCTCTTAGCTACCTCAGATCCCCTTATCAACAGTTTACGTGCAGTACCGAATAAAAAATACTATCCTCTTCACGATGATGCCAAAGCTTTATTAGTGGATAGCACCCATCTCTAAATCAATGTCTTCTCTATTTAATATTTAGTTTATTAATATTTATTTATTTAAAAATGCTGATTTAATTATTATGAAATTCATGTGAAAAAATTTGATGAATATTTTCATGTTAATAAAAAAAAAATACGTGTTATATCTTTCTCTTTGTAAACTGGTACATCCATTATATCATTTTAATAAAGTATTATGAAGAAACGCAACGTCTTTTCATTTAAAAATAATATTTTCCGCATGCCCGTACTACCTGCACCACTGTGCGTCGCTTCCGCGGGCAAGTGCCACCCGAGCGCACAGTGACATAGTGCATAGGAAGTGATACTAACATAGATTTAAGGTTCTATATACTAACAAGTTTTGTATATAATAATATATATGTTAGTCTGTAAGGTATATATCTATGGGCCAATGTAGCCTGAAAATAAAGGTATTTTAATTTTAATTTTAATTTTTTTTAATTGCATCGCACGACAACTATAACAAGTCATCTGGGGCCAGTTACCAGATCGGCGTTTGAAAGTGTTTAAGTAACTTTAAAGGCTCTATTATATAGCTCCAATGTGATGTTACGAGAATTCAGGAAAAAATATAATTCGATATTATCTCTAATTGCACAAGAATTGGAGCCCTAACACTACAGAAGAACTATAGTTACAATTTCCCTCCACAGAGTATAATCTACTACACCATCCAATCCACCAAACTTGAAGAGTGGTTAGCTTCTACCACCATAGCTGACGCTCTGAAGCCGATGAACGAGAGGACCTTCGTGGACCTGGATCCCATATTCAATGTCAATCTGGATGAGGACTATGACTTTAGAGCTTCAGGGATCACCAGGTATGTTTGTCTAACAAAAATTATCTCCTTTATTTATTATTAATTGCGCCCGAGGCGTCGACCGCTTGGATTACGAAACTGTGTATTTTTTTAGGATAAATTTGGCGCGGATATTTTTTTTAACTATCTAAGAGTAAGAATCCCACCATACATTATCTTCGTGTACTCTAACGGTTTATGCAGCGTACACCGAAATAGTTCTCAGACGGCAGAATGTTTCCGACATATTTGACACTTATCACAATGCGTTTAATATTGTTTTGCATGAAAGAGTAACAAACAGACATCCATACATCCTCACAAACTTCCGCGTTTATTATATTAGTAGGATGTTTTTTCTTTGTTTAGTATGCTCAGTCCAATAAATTTCTTAACAAAAAATAAAAACCGACTCCAAAAAACTCAAAAACAAAACTAATAACTAAAAAGCAAAAAATAAATCTTTTATTATACAATATAGTAGTTGAAGAATATTGAAATCGGTGCCAAGTAAAACATAAAAGTAATATACCTTGCTGCTATAATAGCGACACTGAAACAACGAGTTCACGTAGAAATTGTCGAGTGCGGAGCGAATTATGCGTCGGACACGACAAATGCACTACGCCAATCGTGTCGGTTTATCATTGCATGATAAATGAATAAATAAATAAATGATAAATTACTTAGCCGACCACATGATGAAAACGCATTACGAGAAATGAAAAGATTAAGACGACTATTGTAACTAATACTGTGATAGTTTTGACTTTTAGAGGTTTAAAATGAGCCCAAACTCGAGGGGTTTACTAGTAGCTATTGAAGAGTTCCACCATCTATCTCCTGGCTCCATCATCAGACCCTCTATACCAAATGTTTTATACGGGACTCATCAAAATATATCGAGTGGTCCCAAACTCGGAAGTTTTATTCCCTAACTCTTTACCGTTGAGGAGTACTATGACATCCATCATCAGCTCAGCATCATTAAATGATGACTTTCAGACGCCAATACCTAACTTATTAAGAAAAAAAGCTCAAACGGGCTATTTGTCTAACAATATTTGAGGGTATCCCTCGATTTCCCTAGGATCCCATCATCGGATCCTGACTTGGTGATAATGGGACCAAATGGGAAGCATACTCTTTCAAACAAAACAAGAATTTTTAAAATCGGTCCGTAATTGACGGAATAATCGCCCAAACACTATGTAGGTGCTATCAACCATTAAGGAGTTCCCTAAACTGTACTGCACCTGCATCACGGACCTTGCAGTGGCAGTCATTACCCATCTCGGTGTAAAGATCTCGTCAACACGAATAAAATAAGCCCAAACACGAGGTAGTTAAGATGTACCGTTGAGGAGTTCCCTCGATCCTCTGTCGTCTCCATCATCAGATCTGCCCTAAACCTCCATAGTGTTGTAGTCTCATCAGATATACACATAAATATCAAGTTTTTACCGCATGTTCGCCTACAATTTTCAAGAGATGCCCTCGATTTCTCAGGGTTTCCACCATCAGGTCCTGACTTGATGACAGTGGGACCAAATGACAAGCAAACCCTTTCAAATAAAAAAAGATTTTTTTGAAATCGGTCCAGGCGTCTTCGAGAAATCGAGAAACAAACATAAAAAAAAATACAGCCGAATTGAGAACCTCCTCCTTTTTTTTGAAGTCGGTTGAAAAACGAAGCGTTTGGCAATATATTTTAACATCTGTATCTGTATATAGGGTTTATTTTTTATATCATTTATAACTCAAAAACTAAGAGATATTCGATTTTTTGCAAAAGGTGCTAGGTAGTCGATTATTAGTTGCAATCGACAATTAAAACAGCAGTTATATGTATATATCCATCGCGCTTAGTGCACTTGATGCTGCATATTCGGTAGTCAGTTCCGTTTTCCGCCCCATTATGCTACATTCAAAGTCAAAGTCTATGTTTTATACATACATATATTTCAAGTAGGCCTTTTCAGGCACTTTTAAAAAGTCGAGATTCTAGGCGCACGGTTCCAAAGGGGGTAGGTCCTATGGAGAAGAGCCCGGCAAAAAACTCCATGGATACTCTTCAAAAAAATAAATAAAAATTAAAATCTTAAATTAACATGATTACTAAAACGTTACTTACATAATGAGGTAATACAATATGGGTTATACAAGTGTTTCGAATAAGAAATAAAAACGGTATCAACCGTTCAAAGCGTCAAAAAACAGAAAAACAATACAAAAAAGAATACAAAATAATGAAATATCAAGTCATTGTGTCGCATTGTTAGGATAGAGTGACGGAATTACGTCATTTGGAAGAAGGCTATACATCAAACTTACGCGTCTAGCAACTACTACTCGCAACATGTCGAAAAGTACAGCGCTACCTATTGAAGTGTAGCGCCAACAGAAAATACTGAATCGCACTATGAGAGTTTACAACGATTCTAACCCATATACAGCCACGTGCAAAAGTATTGGGCACCCTACAGTAAAGCAAGTTTTAGGGTGTTTTAGCATAGCAAGTGTAAATAAAACTGCATTTATGATTATAACTATTTAAATATAACAATTAATATTTTGTAGGTCCACCTTTTGATTTTATTACCGCAGCCACCCTTTTCGGCATTGACTCTACTAGCCTAAAACATTCATCTTGTGAAATCTTTTTCCATTCATTCTGTAACGCCGCCAGTAGAGATTGTTTATTACTGATCGAGTGTCTACGGATATTTTTCTTTAAAATGGATCAAATCTGTTCGATTGGATTGAGGTCTGGTGATTATGTTGGCTTGATGGATTGTTTGTGGTCGTGGATTGATTGTGGAAGATCAATTTGATTTTGAGCCAACTACGTCATGGTGTGCGCGGACTGGTGGCAAGTGGCGTTGTCCTGCTGAAATTTTATTTTGTCGGTGTTTGTGTCGCCAAGAATTTGTTTCGATCGATGGTGCTAGTGCTGTTTCCAGAACTTCAGTATATTTAGTACTGTTCATTCGCCCCTCACACAACACCATTTCACCCACTCCGTCAGCAGCAATGCAACCCCAGATCATGATTGAACCTCCACCGTGTTTAACAGTAGGAACCACACATTCTGGGTTGTATTCTTCACCAGCCCTTCGCCTGACATAAGTCACACCGGGTGTTCCAAACACCTATGCCAAAAGAGAAAGTCATTCAATTTCAAATTAAATTATTTTTCTGGCACATAGTGATTTTAAAAACTTTGATGTGTTTTAATATTTTACATAAAGGAAATAACAATACCTCAAAGTTAGACTCGTCTGACCACAGTACGTTAGACCAATCTGTATGTTTGAGTGCCCATTCCAACCGATTCTTCTATTGTGTTCCGACAGCCACGGCTTCTTTCTTGCCTTACACCCTCTTAATCCAGCTTTAAGAAGTCTTCTCCTCGCAGTATAAACGCTCACTGTGCTGCCTTTTGCTTCAGATAAAGCTGCAGCGAGGTCTAAAGTAGTTTTTTTTTTCGGGTCTTGTAAATACTGCCTAATCAACAATCGATCTTCCCGTTCTGTAGTTATTTTTCTTCTGCCTGTTCTTGGTCTATTTTCATCGGTGCCGGTCTCTTTGAAGCGATTTACAGCATATTGAACCGCACAACGCGAGCACTTCACTTCTTGGGCTATTTTTACTTGAGACATACCTTGTTCAAGTAAAATCTTAATTCTTAGGCGCTGTTCAGCACTAAGTTCAGATTTTTTTAGCATGATTAACACGATAAATGATAGTCTTTAGAATTGTGATAGCAATAATTGCGTACAAGACGTGTATGTTCACTGCAAGCACGGACAACACACTAAAATTCTAAACGCAAAAAAAGCATTTTCAAAGAAATATCCTCTAAAAGCACACCTGTGTGTGGTATAAATATTTTCTTTTGTCTTAATTTCGTCAAAAAGTGCCGTCGATACAATAGTAAAACCATAAAGGCCGGCAACGCACTTGTGGCTCCTCCGGTGTTGCGGGTGTCCATGGGCGACGGTAATCGCTTAACATCAGGCGAGCCGTCTGCTAGATTGCCGCATATCGCATAAAATCAAAGCACTTATCTGACCACTATTTATTTAACCACTATTTTGGGGATGGTGTCAAATGATAGGGGTGCCTAATACTTTTGCACGTGGCTGTACTTACAAATGTCCGAAACCGACTGTTGGGTTTCGATCAGACAGGCTAACCACCTTGCCTGGTCGGAAGATTCTCCCTTTTCCACTGAGGCACACCATAACTCCTCTTCTCCATACCCGAATTGTGATTGTGCAGGAGTCGTTTCTGCGCCATCTACGGGGAATGGATCGCTCACTGCGGCGCGAGGCGCGGCGCCAGCTGGCGGCGTCGCGCGGCGCACCCGCACTCGCCGCTCACCACGCTGTGCTTCGCGCTCAGCCTGCTGGGACGACGCGCGCTCGCCGCCGCGCAGCATCTGTCTGCGTCCAGGTGACCACCTACACACTCACTCTATACATCTACGGGGAATGGATCGCTCACTGCGGCGCCAGCTGGCGGCGTCGCGCGGCGCACCCGCACTCGCCGCTCACCACGCTGTGCTTCGCGCTCAGCCTGCTGGGACGACGCGCGCTCGCCGCCGCGCAGCATCTGTCTGCGTCCAGGTGACCACCTACACACTCACTCTATACATCTACGGGGAATGGATCGCTCACTGCGGCGCCAGCTGGCGGCGTCGCGCGGCGCACCCGCACTCGCCGCTCACCACGCTGTGCTTCGCGCTCAGCCTGCTGGGACGACGCGCGCTCGCCGCCGCGCAGCATCTGTCTGCGTCCAGGTGACCACCTACACACTCACTCTATACATCTACGGGGAATGGATCGCTCACTGCGGCGCCAGCTGGCGGCGTCGCGCGGCGCACCCGCACTCGCCGCTCACCACGCTGTGCTTCGCGCTCAGCCTGCTGGGACGACGCGCGCTCGCCGCCGCGCAGCATCTGTCTGCGTCCAGGTGACCACCTACACACTCACTCTATACATCTACGGGGAATGGATCGCTCACTGCGGCGCCAGCTGGCGGCGTCGCGCGGCGCACCCGCACTCGCCGCTCACCACGCTGTGCTTCGCGCTCAGCCTGCTGGGACGACGCGCGCTCGCCGCCGCGCAGCATCTGTCTGCGTCCAGGTGACCACCTACACACTCACTCTATACATCTACGGGGAATGGATCGCTCACTGCGGCGCCAGCTGGCGGCGTCGCGCGGCGCACCCGCACTCGCCGCTCACCACGCTGTGCTTCGCGCTCAGCCTGCTGGGACGACGCGCGCTCGCCGCCGCGCAGCATCTGTCTGCGTCCAGGTGACCACCTACACACTCACTCTATACATCTACGGGGAATGGATCGCTCACTGCGGCGCCAGCTGGCGGCGTCGCGCGGCGCACCCGCACTCGCCGCTCACCACGCTGTGCTTCGCGCTCAGCCTGCTGGGACGACGCGCGCTCGCCGCCGCGCAGCATCTGTCTGCGTCCAGGTGACCACCTACACACTCACTCTATACATCTACGGGGAATGGATCGCTCACTGCGGCGCCAGCTGGCGGCGTCGCGCGGCGCACCCGCACTCGCCGCTCACCACGCTGTGCTTCGCGCTCAGCCTGCTGGGACGACGCGCGCTCGCCGCCGCGCAGCATCTGTCTGCGTCCAGGTGACCACCTACACACTCACTCTATACATCTACGGGGAATGGATCGCTCACTGCGGCGCCAGCTGGCGGCGTCGCGCGGCGCACCCGCACTCGCCGCTCACCACGCTGTGCTTCGCGCTCAGCCTGCTGGGACGACGCGCGCTCGCCGCCGCGCAGCATCTGTCTGCGTCCAGGTGACCACCTACACACTCACTCTATACATCTACGGGGAATGGATCGCTCACTGCGGCGCCAGCTGGCGGCGTCGCGCGGCGCACCCGCACTCGCCGCTCACCACGCTGTGCTTCGCGCTCAGCCTGCTGGGACGACGCGCGCTCGCCGCCGCGCAGCATCTGTCTGCGTCCAGGTGACCACCTACACACTCACTCTATACATCTACGGGGAATGGATCGCTCACTGCGGCGCCAGCTGGCGGCGTCGCGCGGCGCACCCGCACTCGCCGCTCACCACGCTGTGCTTCGCGCTCAGCCTGCTGGGACGACGCGCGCTCGCCGCCGCGCAGCATCTGTCTGCGTCCAGGTGACCACCTACACACTCACTCTATACATCTACGGGGAATGGATCGCTCACTGCGGCGCCAGCTGGCGGCGTCGCGCGGCGCACCCGCACTCGCCGCTCACCACGCTGTGCTTCGCGCTCAGCCTGCTGGGACGACGCGCGCTCGCCGCCGCGCAGCATCTGTCTGCGTCCAGGTGACCACCTACACACTCACTCTATACATCTACGGGGAATGGATCGCTCACTGCGGCGCCAGCTGGCGGCGTCGCGCGGCGCACCCGCACTCGCCGCTCACCACGCTGTGCTTCGCGCTCAGCCTGCTGGGACGACGCGCGCTCGCCGCCGCGCAGCATCTGTCTGCGTCCAGGTGACCACCTACACACTCACTCTATACATCTACGGGGAATGGATCGCTCACTGCGGCGCCAGCTGGCGGCGTCGCGCGGCGCACCCGCACTCGCCGCTCACCACGCTGTGCTTCGCGCTCAGCCTGCTGGGACGACGCGCGCTCGCCGCCGCGCAGCATCTGTCTGCGTCCAGGTGACCACCTACACACTCACTCTATACATCTACGGGGAATGGATCGCTCACTGCGGCGCCAGCTGGCGGCGTCGCGCGGCGCACCCGCACTCGCCGCTCACCACGCTGTGCTTCGCGCTCAGCCTGCTGGGACGACGCGCGCTCGCCGCCGCGCAGCATCTGTCTGCGTCCAGGTGACCACCTACACACTCACTCTATACATCTACGGGGAATGGATCGCTCACTGCGGCGCCAGCTGGCGGCGTCGCGCGGCGCACCCGCACTCGCCGCTCACCACGCTGTGCTTCGCGCTCAGCCTGCTGGGACGACGCGCGCTCGCCGCCGCGCAGCATCTGTCTGCGTCCAGGTGACCACCTACACACTCACTCTATACATCTACGGGGAATGGATCGCTCACTGCGGCGCCAGCTGGCGGCGTCGCGCGGCGCACCCGCACTCGCCGCTCACCACGCTGTGCTTCGCGCTCAGCCTGCTGGGACGACGCGCGCTCGCCGCCGCGCAGCATCTGTCTGCGTCCAGGTGACCACCTACACACTCACTCTATACATCTACGGGGAATGGATCGCTCACTGCGGCGCCAGCTGGCGGCGTCGCGCGGCGCACCCGCACTCGCCGCTCACCACGCTGTGCTTCGCGCTCAGCCTGCTGGGACGACGCGCGCTCGCCGCCGCGCAGCATCTGTCTGCGTCCAGGTGACCACCTACACACTCACTCTATACATCTACGGGGAATGGATCGCTCACTGCGGCGCCAGCTGGCGGCGTCGCGCGGCGCACCCGCACTCGCCGCTCACCACGCTGTGCTTCGCGCTCAGCCTGCTGGGACGACGCGCGCTCGCCGCCGCGCAGCATCTGTCTGCGTCCAGGTGACCACCTACACACTCACTCTATACATCTACGGGGAATGGATCGCTCACTGCGGCGCCAGCTGGCGGCGTCGCGCGGCGCACCCGCACTCGCCGCTCACCACGCTGTGCTTCGCGCTCAGCCTGCTGGGACGACGCGCGCTCGCCGCCGCGCAGCATCTGTCTGCGTCCAGGTGACCACCTACACACTCACTCTATACATCTACGGGGAATGGATCGCTCACTGCGGCGCCAGCTGGCGGCGTCGCGCGGCGCACCCGCACTCGCCGCTCACCACGCTGTGCTTCGCGCTCAGCCTGCTGGGACGACGCGCGCTCGCCGCCGCGCAGCATCTGTCTGCGTCCAGGTGACCACCTACACACTCACTCTATACATCTACGGGGAATGGATCGCTCACTGCGGCGCCAGCTGGCGGCGTCGCGCGGCGCACCCGCACTCGCCGCTCACCACGCTGTGCTTCGCGCTCAGCCTGCTGGGACGACGCGCGCTCGCCGCCGCGCAGCATCTGTCTGCGTCCAGGTGACCACCTACACACTCACTCTATACATCTACGGGGAATGGATCGCTCACTGCGGCGCCAGCTGGCGGCGTCGCGCGGCGCACCCGCACTCGCCGCTCACCACGCTGTGCTTCGCGCTCAGCCTGCTGGGACGACGCGCGCTCGCCGCCGCGCAGCATCTGTCTGCGTCCAGGTGACCACCTACACACTCACTCTATACATCTACGGGGAATGGATCGCTCACTGCGGCGCGAGGCTAATTGTATCATATGTTACCTATTCTGTTAGTCGTCAGATCTCACCAGGAGTCACCACATTTCTGTAACATGATGTTTTAAGATGTGCTTCATTTTTATACACACTGACACATTTCCATCAATATTTTAGTAAATAAAAATATTTTTCCTGCAGTGTCGAGTTCTTCTTGTACGGCTTACACTCGCTGTTCAAGGGTGACTTTCGAATAACGTGCGCACGCGATGAATGGGTGTTCACTGACATGTCGCTGTTGCACTCAGTACTCGCGCCGGCCATCAGAATGGCGCTCAAATTGCACCAGGTACGTTATCATAATTATTATCATGTACCGCGTAAAAAATATATTTTTATTTCATTGCTAGTATTTTCTTATATAGACATTTTCTCTTGTGGGGGGTGAAATAGAGGAGAAACTGCCTATCTGGATTTAAAAAAAGGAGACAGCTTGAGACGAACTCATGTTACATACTCTTCTTCATAACAGTACTCAAACAACACCTATTTAAGCAAAGAAATGTACATAAATAAACAACTTGTTTGCAGTTCCAGCAAGGATATAGGATCATATATTGTCAATCTAGATGAGCTAAAGCTTTACTTGAATAAATGGTTCTATAGATTCTAGATATTCGTAAAACATGGAATAAAATGGTGTCGCACATATAAATGTGAAGTTATTTTTTTCGAAATTGAATTACATGAATACAGTTCGAAAACGGGTTCTACAACTTTTTTTTTTATTATTACTTATTTGGTAATTCCAGACTGTTAAACCCTCGGGCTTTGTGAGGGTGGTTGAATGAGACACAGTGTGTGTGATTTTAGGTATGACCCTAATTTAATACCTCCTTCAAACAACAATACTTATATGTTATGTATCAATACACCTACTATTCATGGAAAATCTTAACACCGCCATTCACGACATCAGAACTGTAATACCCCATCTTTTAACTAAACCTTGAAACTAATTTATGTCCTGATGACTTCGAGATGTTGATTTATTCTTATCTATCATGTTATATTTTGTTGGTAGATTCCAAATTTTCGATAGATATTAGTAGGGATGTTACGGAGCTTCGACTCCGAATCCGATATGTCGGAACCTCCGATTAAAATGACACCTCCGAATCCGGCTCCGGTTCCGATATATCAAAACGGAGGTATATATCGGAGTTACAAGTTATGACTTGCTATCGCTGCAGCGCTACCGAGCGCTTTCTACGTGACACTGACAACTGACTGAGTATATGTATTCTAAGCAACTGATGAACGAAGAGTGAACGAGTTGCGACGAGTTTAATCTTTTTTATTTATTTACATTTTACGTTCGTAGATTTGCTCCGACTCCGACTCCGATTCACCTCCGACTCCGCGGAGGTCACTACGAGAACCTCCGACTCCGATTCCGCCTCCGATAAATCCACCTCCGTAACATCCCTAGATATTAGCCATCTATCGAAAATTTAGAATGAACCGCCACAGATACACACACAGACCATGTATGCCAGACCATGGCAAAACATGTAGTCCATGATCAATTTAATTGAAAGACGTTTATTGTACCATATTTTTATGAAAATAAATATTATTCTGTTCTATGCTATATTCTCCACGTATAAATCGATATGAACTCCTTATGATAGCGTCTGTAGTGTGGCAAAGCGACAGATAGGCCAACTTTTATTGATCTTTATGAGCATCTCGGTAGCAATATCGTCAAAACATAGTGATAAAGTTTTGGAGAAGAATTAGAATAGCATAGAATCTATTTATTGCTCAGCTGTGTACAGTTACTACAAAAGTTAGTACAAAAGATGTAAAAGCAATTTGATTCAGTATCAACGGTTTATTCATACCGGATGTGCAATATTACAATTATCAACCGTATCACAAAATATTTCTTTATCAACAAGAAGAAGAACTTGAGCAAATTAGAATTTATTTCACAAAAAAAAATATAATAACTATTATTGATTTGGTTGTTTTTAATAATTTGGTTAAAATTTTCGTAAATTCGTCTATTTTTAGTGGGTTAGTCGTGTATTGATTTTGAGTCATGAGGGGTCATGACCTCCACGACCCTCGGACCGCCACTGCTCCACACTCCTGCGCCAGTCTATAAGTATGTTAACTATAAATAATTATTATTGTACAGGACCACTTCATGTTTCCCGAAGAGTACTGCAGCAGCTCAGCATTGTATTGTGCGATTGCGTCGCATGCACAACGTCTGGTTATCTGTCACGAGGCCGCGCCCGCATGGAGATACAATGTTCTACGTGGAGCGCCGCATTTGTTGGCTCTAAGGTAACGTACTATTCCACTGTTGGACATAGGTATAGCTATAACGGGCTGTTTTCCGCAAATACACGCTTAAGCGCATTTTTTGCGTGGTTTTTTGTTCTGTTGGAGATAACTTGGATACATTTCTCAATGAATGACTCTTCTGGTGAGGCGAATGTCCATCGGCGGTGGAGATCATTTGCCGATTAGTGACCGTCACGGTTGGCGCAGTGTTTAACGACTGGCTTTCAGCGCTACTGTTCGCGGGTTCGATTCCCGCACGGAACAAACTTTTGAATCAATACTATTCCTTCTTGAGAAAATCTAGAGAGGGTATTTAAAAAAATAAATAGACTACTGGTTGGTCCCATATTTTCCTTATGTAAGTTCTTTTTTTAAGTTACGCGACACTCATTGGAGTGTGTCGTTTGCTTACTTAAATAACTTATTTAAATAAATACTTTGTGTGCAGACACGTGATGGACGAAGGCAACGACGACTACAAGATAATAATGCTGAACAAGCGGCACCTGGGCTTCCGCGTCATCAAGCTGAACCGCGAGTGTGTGCGCGGCCTGTGGGCGGGGCAGCAGCAGGAGCTGGTCTACCTGAGGAACAGGAACCCCGAGCGAGGATCCATACAGAATGCTAAACAGGTAAGTGCAGACGCTGCCATATGTAGGCCGGAAAACGCTCTTTTGCAGGTCTTGTTGGAGTTTTTGTGTGTTATAAGAAAGTAGAGAAATCTTTCCTCCTCCATCAAGTTCATACACATCAACCAATAATGAACAAGTTTTTTGCTAATCAACTCCTAATACTACGACGGCATAGTGGCTCTACTTGGTATGGAAATATCGCTAATGCAATTAGTAATAATTATTATTTTGCGACAACATTATCCTGGCGTTGTTAATATACCATACTATTGTTCCAAAGTGATAATTATCTAAGAGTTCATATTAGAAACTAAAATATCCTTGAATTTTAAATGTAAATTCCTGTGGATCAATGTCGTTTCTTATTGATTGTGAAGTCTTGTTCTTTTCTTTTAACGTTGATATGATCTCCCCTCATTTATGAGTTCTCATGTATTGTAGGTACAGTTTACAAACATAACCAGACCCGAAACAACTATCTGTATATCATACAAATATTTGTTCCGTGCGAAGATCAAACCCACGACACGTAGCGCAGAAAGCTAATAATTTATTCACTGCGGCAATTGACTTGGCGTCATAAAGTAAAGTTTTATTTAGCTACTAATTTAACTATTAAGGGTTTTCCTATTAATACTATTGTGACTTGAGTTGTACTCCTTTTGTAAAAGTTTTTAAATAAATTTTATTTATTATATTAAATTTTTATTTATTATAAAATTACATACTAAAACTCATACTTTCATGACCTTTCTAGACCAAACATATACAATAAGTGAAATTTATTATTCAGGCCCTACGTAACATAATAAACTCGTCGTGCGACCAGCCTATCGGCTACCCGATCTACGTGTCTCCGCTGACCACGTCGTACGCGGACACGTCGCCGCAGCTGTGCGCGCTGCTGGGCGGCCCGCTCACCGTGCGCGCCATCCGCGCGCGACTCGCCGCAGCCTGGAGGCGGTGAGTACACGAACACCTTGGAACTTACGGACGCGTCTGAATACATACGAGCCTTCCCCCATTTTGTTTCGGTGCGTGCGCATTCGTAATGGCCGTTATCTCACGCAAAGTTGACAAGAAAATAGAAAAAAAATGCCAACATACAAATTATGGACCTTGAATTTCCACCTTATGATTACCGCTTGAAGAGTTGACGTACATCTGATTGATCGCCAAACCAGACCAGCTTGGCGAGGACTGGCTTCCTCCGAGGCGACTAAGCCCCAATTACGGATCTTATTATATAAAAAATCATAAATAACTTATTTAATTTGTACATTATTATGTTTTATAATAACACATACTTACAGGCTTGACAGGTCTTATTTACACCATGGTCCCCACACTAAGCAAGTCTGTATCATTGGAAGCAAAGTTTAGGTATAACTGATTTTTTAAACAACAGACATGGAAAAAAGGTTTTAACGTCATACCATCACATATTGGTTTGTTAAATAAAGTTAGTGATGCCAGTTGTTATATAATGTATGTGTGCAGCATCCGTCGTCGCTGCGGCGAGGGCTGCAGCAGCGGGGGCGGCGGCGCAGGCGCATGCGACGCGAACGCTGCCGAGGCCGGCGCGGCCAGGAACAACACGCCCAGGCACAACGCGCTGCATCTGTCGCGCACCTCGCTAGGTAACATGTTCATTTCTAATATCTCGGAATCATATATCGTTTTTTTATTAAGGAGGTTTAGCTAAAGAATAAATGACAATCTATTAAACTGACCATATTTCTAGCTGGCACGCGGGGCAGTCTGGCGAGTGCAGGCAAGCCCACGTCATCCACACTCGCTTCTCTAGCGGGCCTGTTGCGAGAACATTCGCACGAACGAACTACTCATGATGAAACTGGTAAGTTTTTAATTTGAATACTAAACGTTTTATAAAAAAACGAAACAATGTATTTATTTCGTTTGGTTGTTCCATCGGCCCAAACTCGACTATTTCAGATGCTATTACGCACATTCATATGAGTAAATTCCATCCTTCCTCTCTGCATCACTCTAAGGTCGACTGGTAGAAAATGCCTAAGGCATTAAGTCCGCCTCTACATTGTCCGTCCGTACATTGTGCATAAAGAACACATAAATAAATAAAATTGACAGCAAGATTTTTTAATTACCATCCAAATTTAAATATTATGTTGATCCTTGGTAAAAATAATGAAAAAGGTGTTTTTTTTTTTTGTATCTCTCAGTACTAAAATATAGCTTTAATAACTTCACGAACTTGGAACATGGAATTTGACAAGTTTAGAGGAGAGCCAAAATTTTTTTATATATAAAATCGTGTCAAATCTATTGTTTATTTTCGATCAGGCTGACAAAAATAGTGTAATGTTTTAGATAAGTCTTGTACCTTTGTATAATATATGATAATAAAAATAGTCACGGTATATATAATATTTTATTAAGCCTTAATCCACGATATAAAATCAAAAGCTCGACAGATCCGACCTTATGCATTTGTAAATCTGTCTGAACAAAAAGAGACAGAATTATGATTGTTTTATGCTTAGAAAGAGCGCGAGATACTGGTTTCAGCTGACTATTAAAGTTAATTTGGTCCGATCTTGAAATCAGACCTTATGCGCCTCAGGTCGAGACTTATTAAAGCTAGTGTGTAAATTAAATTATATTTGAAGAAAAATGTTGTCGTTAAGAATTCTCCAGTTTTGGTGTCTGTTCTTTGAAGTTTAGGTAAATTAGCACACCTAATTCCGATCACTGGTTATAACATGACAAAGTTGTCTATTAAAGGTTTACGTTAGTGGATACGGTACACACTAGGCGAGTAAGCGGCGCGCACTGCGTACACCTCCTTGTGTACAGGCGGAACAAACGTAGTATTTGAAGTTTAACCAGGAAACACGTAAAATTTGTATTTCGTTTTTTCGGGAAAATTATTTTATTGTGTAAATTTGGCCTTAACAAGTTTTTTTTTTTTTTTTTTCAAAACAAAGATTTTGAATGGTTCAGAATGCATAGAAAAAAAAATGGATGGTTCCAGGACTGCACATATAACGGGCAACGCCAGTAGTAATGGAAAACCATACTGGCAATAAATTGAACGACGAAATTAAAACCCTTAAGTTGTAGCTAATTTATTTATTTTGTAGCTACCAACTGTCAATTTTTTCCTGATCATGTCGTTAAGGAATCATCGTTATGGTCCAGAAAAATACGGGGTAGTTCTAATTTAAGGGATCTTAATTTCGTCGTTCATTTGATTGTCAGAATTGATATCTATAAATCGGCGTTATGCGCTAGTACCGCAGATGGCGCTGTATTCGAAAAAAATTGTAGCCAATTTGTCTTTGCTAAATTATGCTCAGTAAACATCTATTTTTAGTTTTATGTGTGTGTGTGTGTTTTTTTTATTTGACTACTATGAATATTCATGATTATATACCGTAGTTAGTATTTGTTTCGGCTAATTTTAAATATTAATAAGTATTTTTCTCCTTTGCTCATACAAAAGGATTAGATATATTGAAGATTTATAACTGTGAGTGGTATTTATATAATTATATTAGTATAATATTATATAGTATAGTGTGGTAGATATAAAAAATCAGTATGTATTACGTAGAATTTATTTTGTATTTATTATCTTTGGTATTTATTTTTATAAAAATACTTATTAAAAACGACTACTGGCTAAAAATGGCTACATTGAACAAATCACATATGTTTGTTTTCTAGTATTTAGTTATGTTATTAACTTAGGATTTTTTTTATTTATTTCGACATACGATCATTTATAATTGATTACTATTACAATTCATAATTATTACAGTATTATACGAATATTAGTGATGTGGAGTACGTGGTCACTGGACATTGGTTAACAATCATTATGGCGCTGTAGGAATTTATTTCGTACATTCCCGTGGTTAGACCGATACCTGCTTTTACGATGACTTAGAGTAAAAGTGTTATTTGAATGAGAATGTTATTCTGGTTTAACCAGCAGCGGGCGCAGCGGGCGGCGGCGTGCTGGCGGACAGCGTGCCGTGCGCGCGCGCCGCACGCGAGCCCGCCGCACGACGTGACCGCACCGCACGCGCACGCACGCCCGCCAAGGACCCGCCCAGGCAGGTGGGTGCACTCACCACACGCTCCAATATCAGCACCGCGACATCATTTTACCATCGCATTAATACATGCGATAACAGATGATCTCGTCGTGACATAACGAAAAAATTCTGTCGCGATGCCCGCGATCATATTCGCCCGGCAGGTTATATTGTTCCAAAAATAAAAAAAGTAACAAAATACAACATTATAATTATATTTTGTCAGGGTGGTAATCGCAGCCGCATGCGCCGCGCTGCGCCCGCGTCGTTCAGATTACTAGCGGCATCCGATAACATGCGGCTAGAACCCTCAGCATGTACGTCACACCCTAACGATGAGACGCAGGTATGTATTACATAATATTCTGTATATTAGTACAAACCTACTTCATAGAGTAATCCTACTTCCTACTAATATTATAAATGCGAAAGTTTGTGAGGATGGATGAATGGATAGATGGATCTTTGTTACTCTTTCACGCCAGAATAGCTGATCGGATCTGGATGAAATTTGGCATAGAGATAGATTATAGTCTGGAATAGCACATACGCTACTTTTTTTCCCGGAAAATGTATGGGTCCGTAATACGCGGGCAAAGCCGCGAGCGGAAGCTAATTTATCATATACTCACAATCACCTTCATGCCACAGACAATAAAGAAAGTGGGCCCAAATGGCTAAGCAATAGCCCTTCTATGCTGTAAGTCGTAGTTTAGTAAATAGTTTTCCTTCTAAATACTCGGTAAAACTTAATCTCTTGCTTATCTTTGACGTTTTCAATTTTTAATTAATCAAAATCACACAATAAGTATGTCAATGGTAATGAAAAACTATTACGTCACGCCCTAGTATTTCAAACATTTTTAGAACAAAATGTCGTTTTTGACAATTGATAAAAAGTAACTCGGATGACTATACTCGGTTTGTTTAGGTATTTAAATAAAGGTAAACAATCTTGATGTGTCTTTTTAATATTTTTTGTTTAAAAACTCAGTTTAAAAATAAAACGCGACTAAACACCAATGTAAAACAATAATAACGATTACCAAATCAATTGAACCACTAGTTTAAGCAGTAGTTTATTTGTTTAATATGTGTTTGTGTAAAAGTCACATCACATCAGTCAGATTGTTTACCTTTATTTAAGTACCTAAACAAACCGAGTATAGTAGTCATCTACCGTATTGTGAGGTCTTTTAGTTAAATTTTTATTATGTTTTGTGTCGGCAGAGTGCAGCAGGCAGTAATTGGGAGTGTGCGTGGCGTGAACAGCCCCGGCGAGCAGCCAGTGCTAAGGTAAACTATAATCATTGATTTGTTAACATTGTTTATTTACTATTAGATTAGATATACATTTTACATAACAACACCAAAATAAAGCATAACAGTTGTAGAAATAATATTTGTATATGCGTGTACGCACGACCACGGCCTTACAAAGTTACAACCGTCTACGAATGATTGTAAACGTGTGAAATCCTGACTCTAGCCGGCGCGGGATTCACTTGTGTTCCCGTATTGCTTACCTATGTATATGTAAACCTGCCAGTATTTCATAAGTCATTCATGGTCATGCCTTATTGGTCTAGTGGCCGCAAGCGCTACTGCTGAGCGTGATGCCCTGGGATCGATTGCCGGGTGGGGCAAAGTGTTATTGGGATTTTCTGTATGGAAATTCTCAGTAGCAGTATGGAGTCTGGAACTGTGCCCGGTTAATGTTAATAGGGGAGAACCTATTACATGGGACTTAATAACGGCATCGGCGTAATGTGGGTGAGCGATAGTACACCTCTGCCTAACGCTTCGGGGAATACAGGAGTGATGATATGTTATGTTATATTATTCATAATTCGTGTACACACATTGATACACAATACGATTAGAAATTTGATATTTTTTGTGTCCACACATGCGGGTAGCATTGCCGCTCCATAAAAAGTAAACATAAACTGAACATGATGCTACTACGCAGGTATCGAGCAGTCGCGGCGGCCCCAGCGCAGAATCATCCCTGGAGGACCTGACGCTCACGCCGAGCGGCCTGGACCTGTCTCTGCCGGACTGCAAGATCATCGCCAACAGGAACGCCAGGCAAGACAGAGACTTTAAAAGGTACCCCCTCACACGCACTCATACATCCATCCTGCTTACTATGGACTTTGTGACGTCAGCATTAGGAACTGGTAGGAATCTGACAAAAGCATTCTAGCGACTAAGCATAATCAACTTTGTTACTGTAGAAATAAAGTCGAATATCTTCTAACATAGGTTCGTAGGCTTATTGCTACATAGGCGACGTGCGAGAGTTTGTCGCGGCCAATACTTAGATGAGTGACCGTTTTTCCTCCGCACCTCGGAAAGAACACTAAGTAGTTGGTTCCCGCTGTCATGCTAATTAATAATGTCATACGCATTCCTGCACTAATAGAATTTTAACTGTTTTCGTCATTATTTTAACTATGATATGATTATTATGACTATCTATTTTATATTTTCACTGAAAATTTTTGTGTACTTCATCTATTTTCTGCTGGCAAAAATTGACATAACCAAAAATATTCATCAATTTATTATTTTTAAATAAATTACTTCAAATCGCTGTTAATTTTCATGTCGTTTTCGTAAACATACAATATTCTTCTATGTTGCCTGAATAAATTTAAATCATATTATTTTATAACCACGATGTATGATAATTAACATTTTCATATCCATACCTACATATAACTGACGTCTTATTTACTTTAATTAAATTGTCACTCAAAAATAATTTAAATTAACAAAACAACGATTCTTCCAAACAGATACTACGTCAACGAAATTACACCAAAAGACCTGTCAAAACTCAGCAAAGAGATTCGTCACGAACGAGAAAGTTATCGAGAGCTAACCGGCCGTTACATAGAAAAGCCTGAAGCAATACCCCTAAAAGAGACGCACTATTCCGACCTATCTAACAAAGAATCTATCCTCAAAAAAGAAGGGAAAAAGGACTCTAAAAACAAAGAGATAAAGACTAAAATTAAACGGTCTGATTCGGGTAGGAGTGAGTTGAAAGTCAATGTGAGTGTGGGTAGCAAAGTGCTGATTATTGAGCCTTTGGGGGTTTACGACTGTATTAATTTGGGGAGGAGGATTGATGTGCAGTGGCCGTCGGAGTTTGAGAGGGAGAGGGGAGGGAGGAACTTTTGGGGGAGTTGGGTACCGCTGGCTGGGATGGATGGTTTGGTAAGTAACACGTTCAATTGTCGCATGACCATAAAATGGTACGTTCTACCGTAGACCTCATCTATTTACCGCTTTTCGAGAGATCGAGGTAAAGAGCGGAATGTTTTTTAATGAAATAAAAAGGCACTTGTTATCATTAAGCTGGTTCATTTTGACATCCCGTGGATGAGAACCAGAAAGACACTCTATGGTTACTCTTATAAAATATCGCTCTTAATACAATTCATGGCAAATTCTTACTACTTTTGCTGTGCTCGACAGAGTCCACAATTCGATCTCATACTTGTAAGCCTACCACATAAGTATTACATTTTGGAAAGCTAATAAAGTATTGAGTATTGAAAATGAAGATGATTCTGAGAAGCTAGCTCTTAGCTATGGGCTGAATTATTTATTACTTTATGCTAAAATTCGAATCAATTAATTCCTGGATTGCTTGCTCTAGGTGGTACATAAATGGACGCCGAACCACAGGGATCCCAAGCTGCGGTCACACGTCGACAAGAGCATCCTCCTCATTCAAATTGACGACAAATTCGTGCCCATCGCCGAAAACTGCGTGCAAGACCTCGGCGATGAAGTGTGAACCTTAATTTTATGTAAAGAAGGTTGAAAACTGCACGACGAAACTCTGAGCAAGTACGGAGTTTTTAACTATTATACTGAAGTGAAAAAAACTGTGCGATCAAGTATGAAGCTCTTTACCTAAATTAATAATATGCCTACGACAGTTCACAGATTATGAATGGATTTTATCGAAATAATATCAAAGAAAAGTGATAAAATAAAGTGAAACTTATATCTTTAAAAATTAAGATGAAAATTGCACGCTCGGCGATGAAATATGAACTCTTATGTAGGCACCAGTGAAGTCAAGAATGTATGTATGATCTCGGTGGTGAAGTATGAACCTTATGCGTACGGAAGTAAGTTTGATTATGCAAGGCTGTTGTTAAATTGTTTCTTTATTTAAATTACGAATTCATACAGTTCCTGATAACACTTGTGGCACGAATAATGCACTGTACAATATAATTATAATAAAAATCTTATGAAATTGTTTCACGATGGATAAAAAAATACGTTTTTTACAGAACGTATACGTTTAACTATGAGTACGGACAGCGACATAGTAGATAAACTTGACATAATTTTGAAATTGTTTGATCAAAAACGATAATTACTGTTACTATTACTGCTAGCCTAAATCCTGCATCCCACTGCTGGCCAAAGGCCTCCCCCCATGATTTCCAGATCTTTCGGTCTAGAGCCAGTGTGGACCATTATTTATTTAATTTATCCAGCCATCTCCTTCGTGGTCTGCGGGGACGCTTTATCGCCGTATCAGGGCTCCGTTTAGTGGTTACCTCGGCCCACAGCTCACCAGGCATTCGGCAGATATGCCCAGCCCAATCCCACTTTAATTTTGCGGCTTTATAAAAACGATAATTATCAAAGGAAAAACAAAGTTGTCATTCGTAAGAATGTGTTATAAAACTTTCTAAAATGTTCAGATACTTTTGTCGCTGACACACTAGAACCAACACGAATAGGAAAATTCCTATGTTGGGACATTATTTGTGCTATGAAGTGTTATACTAATATAGTGCCAAGTTTACTTTTATGAGCTTACTAAACATGAATAAACATTAGGGGCCATCCATAAATTACGTCACACGAATTTCATGCTTTTTTGACCCCTCCCCCGTCCTTGTCACAGCTTGTCAAATTTGTGAGACTCCCCCCTCCCTAGTGTGACGTCACATATTTTGCAATTTTATATCCACAAAATTATTAAATTAAAACAGTAGTTCCGGAATTAGTTTTATTTCCATTTATTTGTAATCACGGCGAGGCTCTCGAGGAACTCGCCAACATAACATTTTAAATCTTATATTCACACAGATAGAGTCGGAAATATTTTTAAGTTTTTCGTTAATAGTTCAAATTTCACGTTTTAATACTTAGATATGTTAGATTTTGAAATGTGATGTCACGAAACTTAGGACCCCTCCCACCCCTTGTCACACAATGTCACACTTCGTCGACCCCCTTCCCCCCTTTTAACGTGTGATGTAATTTATGGATGGCCCCTTATATGTAGTACCGATATTATTGCAATCAAAATCAATGTTAAAATTAACTCTATTTCACGTAACAATTGACAAATACGGCCAATTTTTGGAAGAAATGTATTGATATAAACATCGTGTTTGCTTCTATCAGAGATTCAATACAGTGTAGTGCTATTATGAACCTTAACGGTCAATCAATATGAGCTGAAATTCTACTTAAAGTTTTTTTAAAGATGTTTGTGCCTTGGTAGGCCTCTTTTGTCTATTGCTATAATAAAAAGAGTATACAAATTGATACTAAAGGGATATCGAGGTTGGAATCTTTGATATTAATATCAGTATGATAACGATATTTATATCAATATCGGAACAATATCGGTACTATAAATGTTAATTAACATTAAATCTTCGTGTCACAAACTATATCAAGTATAGACAAGTACAGATCTTATGACAACTATGAATAAGTTAAAATGAGATAGGAATAACAGACGGTCCAAGTAGCGATCTATTTTCAACCTTATTCCCAATGCTTTAAGTGCAATTTTGCAACAACATATCAATTCTACAAAAACACTTCGATCCTTCGATTGAAAAACATATTTGAATTGTTGTTACACCTTATCTTTAAGAGAATAAGGTTGAAAATGTAATACGTTGACTGATCAAATAGGATTTACTTAACGCGACTCAAAGTCGTCCATGATTGACTTAAAACGTATAATTATGAAGCTAGTTAAATTGTGTACCATTAATTAATATAGGCTTAAAATGGGTTAAACAGAAATATTTCTTTCCGCACTTTGCCATTTGGTTCGATTAGAGTAATTGTAATATATTCCTCGTATTATTAAAATTAAGTTGCATTCAATTGATTACGTGTTGTAAATAAAGATGATTGGTTGTGGCGCAAGTATGACTTTCACGACTTCTTCGACTATCTAGACTTTTTCGACTCCTTTGACTTGGGACTGAATTAAAAACAAATAATAAAAATGACAAAATCTTAGCTGCTTGTCAATATAAATGAGTAGTCTTGCTACGATTTAATCAATTTCAAAGATTATTACCAGAAATAAATGATGAATATATGAAACTAGGTGTATCTTTCACATATATTTATTAATATCGACAGGAGACAGGTATAACAACGACACATACATATGACTGTGCACATTTAACATATTTAAATCAACACAATATCAAAAAGCTGAATTATCACAAACTTTACTTAAAAATACCTCGTAACCTTCACCAAGATAGAGTGAAGTCGTCGAAACACTTGCGTCCCAACACAAGCTTTGTTGTGTGTGGGTAGCTTTATACTGTAAATAGATGTAAATAATGTAAAAATATGAAGAAAAAAAAAAGTGTATATTCGTCTCTTTAATATATGAAGAAAATCTTATCACAGTACATAAGTAGAAACTTTTTTTATTTTTGTTATCGCGTTATTTTATTATTATTATTTTTTATGTCTAAATTTGATTTGTTTTGGATAAAAGCTGGACGCTCCGAATACCTTGTAGTCTGACACCAAATGAATGTGTATCGTGTATTTAAAATATTTATAAATTATATGTGAGTTACTGTGTGTATTGCAGGGTCGAATATTCTTTTGATTTAAAGCAATAACTCGTACCTCTGTCTCGATTTAAACAAGCTATTGAGCTGCTAATACTGTTTTTTTTTTCTGTAGTTTATTTAAAGTCTCTAGTTGTCTGTCTGTATACTTCTAACTCAAAAACTAATGGACCGATTTGGATGGAAGTTTCTCTATGGCGCTACTAACGAGTTTAGCGATAACAATAAGTATGAATCATATGTTCAATAAATAACTTTTGTGAGCGACGGAAATCTTAGATTGGGAACATATTTAGGATATTGAAAAACGTCACAGATTATAAACAGTTTTATTAATATCGTCAGTGTCAAGCCTTTTATGGTTGATTATTTACATAGTCGTCTCCTAGTACGCCATAAATCGTCTGCAATAGATGAGTCGTCTCCAAATGATTACACTTAAAATTCTTTTATCGAGTCATCACGAACTATCAATCAGATATACTCATGCCGTAATATAAAAATTAGCCAGACAGCAATGGTCGTATTCAGGCTAACTGCCCAGGGTGCGCCAGAGGATCTTTCATTACCCGTGGAAGCTTTTTCCTTGAAGCTCTTTCCTTTCCTTCCAACAACATGTGCTTTTTACAAAACTGATGATAGGTTTCCTCTTCTAATCTATTTAAGTTAAAATAATATTTGACCGTGCTAAAACTAGTGTACACACAAACTCTAAACTGTTCACTGTTGTTATGTATACTATAGTGCATTTTATATATCACTGTCTATGTATTGTTTACGAGAATAATGGACAAATTATAATGATGACGTTGTGTTTTGCGAATTTAAAGGGGAGTGTAATTATCAATGTTGATCTAACAATATCAATTCAATTGATTAATTAAATTTAATAGATTCACAATAGAAATATGGTTAATTAACACTATGATTTAATAGTTGGGTGAAAAACACAATAAATATACATAATTCTTATGATATGCCAATATTTAAAATACAGTTTAAAGATCTTATAAAACAAAGGAAAGACAATAACAAAATGTTACACCGCATTGGTACCGCTTATCATAGTGTTAATTCATAATATAACATTAAAATAACGTCGATTAAAACAAATAATTAATAAATTTAAACCCAAATATCACACAGACTCCCCGAAGCGTTGAGATAATTTAAAAATTATAATTCATTCGTTCACTATAAATCGTCACTGGGTTTTTATCATCTGCCAAATAATAAAAAAAACATTCGAAATAGCCTTGCCAGTTACAACACTACCCAGACAATGTAGATAATAAAAGCTTTTGTTTATTTTTGCATTTCTAAAAAAAGCTATCTCCCGTCTCTTTCTCATGTAATATTAATAACATATACAAAATGATATAATAGTTTTAAACATGTTTGGCAGATGGTAATAAACACGTAAGTGGCACTATGCACTCTGCACTTAGACACTATCAGTGTCTCTTGTGGTGCTCGTTCGCGTTTTCAATCTACTTTACATCCAGACAAGAAAAGGAATTAAAATGCTTTAATTTTGAATTTCATGTCTGTTCAGATTTATTAACACTGTCTAACCTTCCGAAACTACACTGTCGTGTTTAATCGACAAATCAAAACTCACCCGTCTGCAATATACAACAAAAAGTACGGGTTTAAAAGAGTGAAGTTCAAAAGCTTAATAGGTCTAAATTTATAACGTCGCTGCGCCTGCCAAGTTCCATTTGTGATAGGTTTCGGGAAACAACAAAAATCTAATCATTTTTTTAAACAATACATTAAATAAAAAAAACGGACAATGCAGTATTGAAGACATTTATTATATGTAATACACAACTGTGTATAAAACTATCAAATTATAAAGACTACTTAAATAAAATAAATAAATAAATTCAACCCATAACTGTCTCTCTTCTCAGAATGAGAAGGGTTAGATCTTAGTCCACCACGCTGGCCCGGTGCGGGTTAGCGGAATAATGGGGTCAAGAACTGTATGGAGCCCTCTCAGGTGTGGAGGTTTCGTCACGATGTTTTCCCCTCACCGTAAACGCAAGAGATAATCAAATTCTGATCCGCACATGATTCCGAAAAGTCAGAGCTTCGGGCCGTGTTTGAACTCAGACTTTCCTGCATGGAAGGCAAGGGTTCAACCGCTAGGCTATCACTGATCTTAAAATCTAAATTTTTTCGTTAATCTAAATTGAATTTGGCAGGCGCAGCGAGGATAATTTACTTTGACCACGAGAAAATGCTGAGGTGTTTAAAAAAATTTCAAAGCAATATCAGACAACTTCTTAAAACGCGAACGGACCACATCTAATATATGAGTATGTATTATATTCTCAAGTTGCCTTAATATATTTTAGACTGATTTTTTATAATCGTGAAGTATCAAGCCGATATATAGATTGTTAAGGTAAATACTGCGCTCGGTTCATTCATTTAAGTGTTAAGAACGCAGTGTACTTATGAAATGTGTTTTGGGCGGTTTACTGATTTACGTTTGATGTTAAATGCGGATATTTGTCGTTATAAAGTTGTCTATGATATGAATGGTAATTCATGGTGAAATAGTGAATGGTAATTCATAAAAAAAATCTGTTTATGATCGACATTCCTTGTGTAATTTTTGTCTGTATTGTACACGAAATAGTTTTTACGATTTCATGGGTTATGCTCTTCGTTTGCCTGAAATTTTAAATGTCAAGTTATAGTTAAAATATTTCCTGTCTTAGTGCGAAACATATTCCAAATACACGACAAATATCTGTAAAAAAAAATCCGAATTTATATTTATTACTTTGCGAAAACGATAGAATTTCGTTGAAGCTTGATGTAATTTGTGTGTTAATCTAAATTGAACTCTATTGCAATGTTAAAAGAGTAGATTTGTACAGTAGGAAGACACAATCCGTCCACATGTAATGTTTTCTGCATATGCAAAGGTTTTATTTAGACCTTATTTAGACAGTCTTTGTTGGTATCGACGAATTATAAATATTGTATCGTGTAACAGTAATAAATAAATAAATAACATATTATAGGACATCGATTAACGGCGACGCCATCATAAATTGTAATTGGGACAGGTTCTAACTTAAAAACATTATTGTATTTTGACTAATATTGACTATAATACATGTAATTTGACTAATAACAAAATCTTACTTTCCGGAAGTCCAACATTTTTAGTTTTATTATGAATGAGAAAGTAAATGATTATACAATTCATCATTCATTTTCATAAACTTTTTGTCTTTCTTATATAACTATTATTTTTATTGCACATACGCTTTAAATTCTGTCGATATCAACGAGATGCCAGCAACCTCCTATTAACAGCATATGCAGACAAAACGTGGTATGTTTTGTGACGTACGAGTAAACCGCCGCACGCGCCGCTCCGTTGATTTGTGTCACGTTATCGATATCAGAATTAATACTGAATTAAAATGGTACATGGATATTTGGATGTTTTATTTTGTATAAATAACAAGACATGGCGTAACTTTGTCCTAAAAATCACAAGACAATGTTATTAGGTACTTATAAACAGTTATCTTGTGTGTAAAGTAAGGCTCTATGTAATAATAAATGGATAAATTAAACTCAAAAAATCCAGAGATAACCCGCAAAATTCCTTTGCCCTTTTTAAGCAGATACCAACCATTTACAAATCACAATAATGTAAAATACTTGCAGATTCGTACTTTTACAATAAAATAAGGAAAGAAAATTGTTCAAGTATTATTTCTTGGAAATTATATGTAATGAAGCAAATAACAGTGTACAAATATATGTGTAATTGTTTAATACAAGTCCGAGGTAAGTGCACCATTTATATCTCAATTATCTGTGGATAAATGCAATAATGATTTAATGAAGAAATGTCCAGCCTGAATAAATTATGAGACTATGAATCTAGCATCATTCAACCCATTTTATTTATATTTCTTTGCGTGAGCAGCTAGTATTTAGTTAAACTTTACATTTGTTTAATTCTTGCTACTATGTTGTACTCAGAGCTGCCTTCAGACTACAAAAACACATTCTATCGTTACATATTCCTCTTTAAATGTATCGGCATCGATTTCTTTGACGAATCAACTGGCTATTTCACAAGGAATAACATAAGACTAATATTGTTCAACATGGCTTTCATTCCATTTACCCTGGGCCAGTTTATTTTGATCTCCGAAATCAGAGCTGATAATTTTCTAGAAAGCGTTCGGGTTGTGCCTGTTGATATTATGTTTGTTCTGGGTAAGCAAGATAGGTAGATATTTAGTACTGAAACATTTATTTTTAACCTGCGTCTTCATACAATCTGGGCGCAATTCTAAATTCCGGGCAGTAGTAGCAGCCCGATGACTGCTTCATTGGTCTAGTGGTAGCAAACACGATTGCTAAACTTGAGGTTCTGAGTTCGATTACCGTGTTGGGCAGTGTTATTGGATTTTTGTTAATAGCAACACTGAGTCTGGAGCTGTGCCCGGTAGATGACAATAGGGTCGCCCCCCTATTATAAGCGACGCATCAGCAAAATGTAGGTGTACAATAGTAGACCTCTGCCTAACCCTTTGGGGAATATAGGCGTGATGCTATAATAATAACCGATTGGGTCGCTCCTCTATTGCATGGGATTCAATAACGCCGATCTCCGAAATGTGATTGTACAACCAAATAGACTCGAGACCATAACTCCATAATTCAATTCCCTACCTAACAAAACTTAGCACTAAAATTAAATTACTGTTGCAGATATAGTGAAAATATTTATCGCTGTGCTCAGAAAGTCTGAAATAAGAGAAATGATTTTGGAAGTGGGTGAGCTGTGGCCAAAAGGACTGGAACCTGGCGACCAGAAGTTTGTGATCCTGAAGGCTTGGCTGCGACAGATAAAGATTCCACTTGATTGTAGCTATAATACCTTTTTAAATAAAACCTATTTTCTTTTAAAGACAGGTTTTTGCACCTTTTCTAAACCTCAGCTCCTAGTACAGTATCGGGCCATATAGACAATTTTAATGGATTTTCTGTTTGCAAATTATTATACAGTCCCGTATTTTTCATTTGAATTCGTTAATAGGGCTAAAAAGCTATAACTCGTCACATGGGACAAGAGCTATGGGGAAGCGTCAATTTCAGCAGAACTCTTGTGAAAAATACAGGCGTAATGTAATCTTACTATCGTCTTAGCTATTGCTTATGCGCCGTAAAGGATATATCAATTCGCAGGTCATTCTAGCAAATATTTAAAACAGCATAATCTTGTAACGTTCGTTTTTTCTTTTCAGTGTTCTTCATATTTGCGATGACAAATCTAGCTCTGTTTGAAGTGATACCGTTTCTTATATCGTGTTTCAACATCTGTAAAGGTATCGAAGTCTATTTGTTTCCGTTTCAACCGAACATTTTCTGGGATGTGAACTCATTTTTAACTTATCTGATCACTTACCTTTGGGAATTGTCTGGCAGTAAGTTATTATATTACTAAGCCTACTAGTAATATTATAAATGCGAGAATTTGTGAGGATGGATGGATGGCTGGATCTTTGTTACTCTTTCACGCCAGAACGGCTGCACGGATCTGGATAAAATTTGGCACAAAGATAGATTATAGTCTGGAATAGCATATAGGCTACTTTTTATCCAGGGAAAATGCACGGATTTGTAATCCACGCGGGCGAAGCCGCGAGCGGAAGCTAGTAGCGGTGGTCGTTGCGCAACTTAAACGTTATTGAAACGAGCTATCGTCATAATAACGGTTAGCAGGTTATTTGAAAAACCTGCTAACATGCTAACGCTAAACTAGCTAATAGCGGTGGTCGTTGCGCAACTTAAACACGTTATTGAAATGAGCCATAATAACGGTTAGCAGGTTATTTGAATAACGTGCTAACATGCTAACGTTAAAGTAGCTAACATCCAAAGAATCCGATAGACAGTTGCGTTTCGTTATCCAATGAAATGGAAGTGCATCAAAGAAGCTAAAAAAAAAAAAAAAAAGCTCATCAACACTTCACGGAGTCGTCAATGAATTTTGGATAAATAGGGAAGCTAAAAAAAAAAAAAAGGTCATCAAAACTTCACTATGATATTACGTGTTGCTCATGATATGACAAATAGCGACCAATAGCAGGATAGCGCGTTTTAACAACCGCTATTGATATCCGATAGACAGTTGCGTTTCGTTATCCAAAAAAGATGCTACTGCCCACCGCTAGAAGCTAGTAATAATATATTTCATTTTTAATTCATACTAATATTTAAATAGGTCCCTTTTTATAACCATAATTAGGTAATATTAAATAATAATTTTCAAATTATCAGCAGTCTGAGCTGTCTCTGCCTACCCTCCGGACAGCATGTTCGTGATATTACATCTTTCTCTTCCCTAGCGATCCCTTGCCAACTGTGTCTCTACCTGCCTTTCGACTTAACGATTGTGATAATGACGTCAAATGTGAGCGCCCTCTTGCGGTTACTGCAAGTAGACCTAAAAAACGCCATCAAAATAAACGACGAGAACAAAAGACTGAAGAAGAACATGAATGTTACTGACCGTGAAGGCTATGAGGAAGTGAAGAAAATTGTTATTATACATCAAAGACTTCTAAGGTAACGATATTAACATTAGGATTAAAAAGAATTGATTCATGTTAATCTCAATTTATTCGATAAGCTTGTAAGTGTCAACGGCGTCCACAAACAATAAATTTTCTTTTGAGTCTACATATTGTCGTTGTTTGGTCTATATTTTGAACAGCGGATATATATTGAACTAGAAGATATTGGAATTGAGTTTACATTGAAATTGTTGTGGACAGACTTGGCCATGTATTTTCCATTTGACTAACTAATAACTTTTAATTTATTATTAACAGAATCGCCAACCAACTGAGCAGTATATTTGGCTTAGTAATATTTATTCACGTTGCGTTCGCTGCGCTTGTGATATGCTTTTTTGGATTCTTGACTGTGGTTAGTATTTTTTTACACATACACCAAGGATATCCGGGTTTTCCACGAGTTGCAACTTAATTATTTATGATTTCATTACTTCCACTTTACGAAGTAATAAAACAACATATAAAATCACACTAATATTATATAAACTGTGAAAGTTTGTAGCGATCAGTTTTTTTTTTTCGGAAATCAATTGATTCAAGCATTGTATGTACAGTATATGTATTGTACTGTCAGCATCAAAAAGATGAATGATGACTCAATCCTTAATGAAATTCAAAATTGATTTTTAGAGGAAATAGTGATTGAAATCTTGACCCATTTTACACATAGTATCTGCGGATAGATAAAAATATAAATTCATTTATATCATAGTCCTAAATTTTATGATTTGACCAATAGTTTTCCAAGAAAAAGCGTGAGATTTTCGCGATGTCTATATACATATTTTAGATTCTGACTTTACAAATATCTATTTTTTTGGCACTCTTTGTAGTCTAAACGGTGTGATGGATAACATAATTTGTCTATTAGTAGTATAAAATTTAAATATGGCGTCCGAAAAAAATGTGGAATAAAATTTGCAATTTATATTTTTTGTTCTCGGCTTTTTTTTAATTTACATAACTTACCTTTTGACAGCCAGTTATTAATATAGTTTTTTTTTATTTTCAGGTGTATGGTGGTGTTGCGGAGACGATTGCTAACTTACTGACTGTCTTAAACGTAGTATTTACAATTTTTCTGCTATCGCTCTCCGGACAGTTCCTATGTGATACGGTAGGCATTCTATATATAGCACTCTGTATAACTGTTACTTCGCTTTTCTCGGATATTTTCCTTTTTTTTGTAACTCTGTGGTAGGCGCGGCTGCTAAGCGTAAGGCAGGTACTGGATTCGATCTCCGGGTCGAGCAAACAGTAGATAACTAAGATTTTCTGTTAGTACATTTTTTCAGTAGGGTAGCACCCCGGTTATGGGTTTAACAATTGTACCAATCGCGAGTGGGATACTTTTAAATCGTTGAAGTGTCAAATTTTAACCGTAGATATATCATAATAACCAGGAAACCAGGTACGCAGATGGAATCTAATCGATTAAAACTTCTGTCACTACTTATAGAGCTCCGAGGTAGCTGATGCAGCTTATCAAAGCTACTGGTACGAGAGCGACGTGAAAGTTAAGAAACTCATCCTATATATAATCATCAGGTACGAATCGTTCCACTTCTACCTGACATCAGCTGTAAAAATATCCCTATCTTAACCTAACCTCTCATTTTAAGTACTAGCTTCCGTCCCCGGCTTCACCCGCGTGGTTTACGAACCCATACATTTTTCCGGGATAAAAAGTCTATAGCCTATGTGCTATTCCAGACTATAATCTATCTCTTTACCAAATTTCATCCAGATCCGTTCAGCCGTTCTGGCGTGATTCAGTAAAAAATGTCCATCCATCCATCCTTATTATTATTCTCTATGGTTAGACTAATTGTCAGACTTTTTAAAGCTGCCGACACCGATTGTCGTAGATATTCGTATAAGACGCGGGGCAAACTGCTTAAACCGCTTTTCTAGGTACGAACCGATCTAGACGTGAGAAAAACGGTCACCCATCTAAGGACTGACTGTAGCAAGCGCTGCTTAACTTCGCAAATCTGCGCGGTAGCTATGTAGCTAGCTAGCGTAGGAGGAGTTTTATAGTAGGTATACCTAAATCATAATTTTTTTCAGGGCGCAGCGACCAATTTATTTATCTGCGCTTGGATTTTCTGAGTTAACGCTAAAATCCTTTTCTAAGGTAAGTAAGCGAACCTTTATGATTATTTCGTGTCGTGTTTCCTTTCTAAAATATTTTAATTCTTTCAGATTATGAGTTCAGCGTGGACCTATTTCTCATTGTTGATACAGGTGTATGAAGAAACCTGATATGATCACAATATTCATATAAAATGTTTCCTTTTAAACACACGTAACTGAAATCTTACTTTATCAGTTTTCACGTCTATATATTCTAAATTAAATTGCACATCACTAATTGCTGTTTAATTTATTACTACTTTTTAAACTTGTCTGCCTGATTGTTTTAAGTGGTCGGGTTCTATCCCCGAGTCGGGCAGGGTTAAAAAAAGAGGAAGTTCTATGTTCGGCTGTATTTTTTTATGTATGGTCATCGATATTTCCGTCAATTATGGGCCGACTTTGAATTATTTTTTCTTTGGGTATGCTTTCATGTGGTGGTCTAAGGGGGAGGCCTTCGTTCAGCAGTGGACGTCTTCTGGCTGATGATGATGATGCTTTCATATTAGTACTATTGTCACCAAGTCAGGATCTGATGATGGGATCCCAGGGAAATCAAGTTTGAGCTTTTTTTCTTTTTGGTCTGAAAATCATCATTTCAGCATGCAATTTTTTTTGATTATTCTCTTTAACTGTCCCGAGTCTGGAACGAGGACTACAAGCGTCAAGCAGTAAAGTATTCTTACATTTTTTCATGTGCGCCTCTTATATTTTGAACAAGCTTAGCATAATGGTTCTACTGGCTGGTTATCAATGAAATAAAAAACTAAACATTTTTCAAGAAAATATATTTCATTCTAAAAACACAAGTCAGTATTATCTCATATTGTGTCACAATGTATAGGTAATATAAAATTAAATTCAATTCCACATAACGCTGGCATTAAGGTACACGGTTATAGTGAATAAACATTAGGTACAATTTATTTAATAAAATTTGGACGAGTTCGGGGTTTACTAGTTTCAATTATTATCTATTAATAATACCTATGTTTTATATATTTTTTTAAAAAGCTATTATTCTAAGGATAGAGCTATAATATGTGAAAATTTATAATGGGGCAGATTGCACAAAACTACTTAATTCTTTTGACATAATAACCGCTTGTGTTCTCGCTTCTGATTGGTCAATATCACGTTAAGATAAGTGCTTGTTCCTGATTGGTCCAATATCGTCCTGCACACGGTTGCAGCCATTTCTGCCATGTTTGGTCTAACTCTAAGGTATTCGCGACTAGATACAATCGCACCAATAATTCTATATTACCTACAGTCACCAAAAAAATGTGGTCCTATAGATAAAAATATTTAAACTTCTAAAAGTTGGCCTCTAACAATTTTTTAATACTGAATCTTGTTAACTTTATAATAACGTTGGATTCTCATTGAACATGTAAAGTTAGAGGCCTCTTTCTAAATCTAAGCAAATGCTTACCTAATCTATAGAATGGACCCAAATATGGTCTGTAGATTGTATAATGTAAGCTCGATGTGTTGCTACCTACTTTATGCGTATACATTGACAAGCTCGGTGTGCAGTCAGTAAAATAATGTTATTGCTAGTATGATGGAATTGTAAAGAATAGATGACAATTGTCAGGAGCAGTGAAAAAATTCACTGACTCACGACTGCTTTTAACCACTGTTACGTGCGAGCGTTTATAGTAACGACATCTCTGTGATATTACAAGGATTTGAAGAAAATTAGACGTCGATCTCAGTCATTTATGTATTTTTCGTTAATTTCGATTCTAGAAATCGAAATATATCGAAAAATAAATGAATTACTCTCCGTTTTAGTATAGGTACGTGTTATTGACTAGAATTGTTATAATCATGAAAGCTTTCATTTTTATTGAAGCCTCATTGATTTTTAGTATTGTTGTACCTACTTATGTCTTTTTTTCGTTACAAGAATGTCAACAAGCTTTGCTGGGCAGTTTGTTGCGCAGCTTCTTGGACCTAGCTAAAACATTAGGAAGCGGTGATTGTCGCAAAAATGTCAAATAGTAGGCAAGTACTAAAATTATTTTGAATTTCACTGAGGCATGAGGCACGTTCACGCGGTTCTTTAGTTATAAGTACATTAGGTACTAAAGTACCGTGTGAACGTTACAGGCAATATTACCGACCTAATGTATTGCATAGCTCTTTGTGGCATTTTTTCAGACGTTTAAATATCTATAGCAAGAAAATTTACAAAATTCAACATCACAACTCGTCAACATTACTTTTCAACTGCTCACCTACTACATACTAATATTTCTAGGCAAAAGGTTCAAAGTTCTAAGTTACTACAGTTAGTTTAGGTTAAGGTTTAGGGGATGGACTCACTAAGCACCTACAACATTTTGTCTACGTTTAAACGGCCCCAACTACAACATTTCACAAACGACATAATTCCTTTATTTGTTCAAAAGATCCTAAAATTTTAGTTAATTAATAAACGACCTGAACATTTAATACTAGGTTGTAATATTAAATTATGCAGTTGTCGCCGAAAACTTTCGAAGTCTAGACTAGCTAGTGAAGGCAATATGTGAAGTGATAAGTTCTAGTAAGCGCATATTAGTAAAAGCGAAGATATATTATACATATCTACGTATGTGGATTTAGAAATATATTTAGCTACTTTTTTTAGAATAGAATATGAATTATACTATAAACTCGCATATGTAATTATATATAAATGCGCATCGGTCAAGAACTGCTGCAAGCTGTACCGTTTTGTATTAAAATCATAGCTGGATTCAAAGGTTTGAAGACTCTTGAGTAACGAAGAAGTGGGGAATCATTTTTGCCATGATACCAAACGAAAAAATCTTCATAGTGTGTCAATGTCAAATTAAATATGTTAACAAACGTTATATAAACATATCGTAAAATTTGAGCTAATAGCTGATATTGTACCTCCACCCCTAAATCCAACCCTGGCAGTCAGGCGCTAAGCTTTGTTTCGCGAACTTTTTAAGAATACATATACATATATATCTATCTAGATTGTAAAACATTTCTAATATAGAAAATATCTAACAGTGAAAAGTGAAGTGTAAATATAGATATAATTTTTTTTACAATACATTAGGTATTAATTTAAATATTTCAAAAATATACCGGTCTACGTTTTCAAAGTGCTTAGAAATTTCTAATATAAAGTCTATGATAATTTGAAATGTGCTAATGCAACAAACACTATTTATAAGGAGGTTATCTTATGTAGAGTATATTGTGAGTTATGCAATTATTTTATTTCATATTGAAGTAGATGCTGAAGGGATTGTAAGGCAGGCTTAGTATGCGAAGCCAAGATATGTTTAGTTGGACACAGATCAGAATATCAGAACCTATTTATTTTACAATAATAAAGAAAATAATCAAGTTAAGAATTCAACTAAACAAGAATTCAAGAGTAAGAAATAGTGCTGAAAATAGTAGAAAGTGCAGAGTAGAAAAAAAATAAACCATATTCATAGAAAAAATATATTTTCATACTTACAAAAAAATCAGACAGAAATAGACTAGTTCTATTTTAAACAAACAATTAGCAGATAAATGTTTTAACATAAAAAATCTTATTACCATACAATTATTCAAGTTTGAATATTTTTATAATTTGTTGTTTAAGATTGATGCACATTGTTCCCAACAGGCGACATAATATTTACTCTTAGACCATTCCTGTCAAGTGTATAAAGCCTTAACCATTTAACTAGCATACACAGTGGGCAAAACAAAACCGTTCACCGGTCATAACGACGCATGTGGTTTGAAATTTTAGAACATAAAGTTTATTGTTACTAGTTCAGATCTTAGCAAGATTAGCCACCCCTGCAATAATGTGGACCAACCTTAACCAACACAGTGAATAAATATAACAATGATTAACTAACATAGGAACAATAACATGTTACTTTATCTAGATAGTTTAAAAATATAGCTATTTATACTATCATTTGGCTATAACCTAGGGCAAAGTGTAACGCACCTTAATATATTTTTTTTATATTTACTAAATATATATTTAATTTTCAAAATGGCTCCAAAGTGGAAAAAAATTTAAAGATAATTGTATAATGTGTTTTGTGTAACATAAAAAAAAATGTGTAATGCTCGAGCTGTCATATCAAAAGTTAGTTTTCAGTCAACATAGTGAACTAAACACCGTTCTGTGTCTATCGCTAACTCAAGGATTAAAGTGACTAAAAATAAATACTTTATTAAAGAAACCATTGGCTGACAAAATCGGCAACAATGATGTTTATCTAACGATGAAAATATCAAAAAATAATATCGACATTCTATATCAATTTTTTTATGTAACCGGAACTCGGTACTGCTAACACACCTTGAACTATTTGAGATGACAAATAGCGTCCTCTCACACCAAACATTTAAAAATAACTTTATTCTAAAAACACACACAATTAAAATATTTTTATTGCTTCAATCACTGCTATAGTTACTCGAAACATAAAATTGTACATAAAATATTACGTATAACTGATATTAACTAGCATTTTGTTATTTTTATTTACAGTCGAGATGTCAGCAAGTGATATCGGATCCGTCCATTTTTTAAACTGTTTGCATGCCTTTGTTTTTTAGTTGTATATTAATAATATAATGAAATATCGGTGATATAACTACATAACATGGTACTCGGTACATAATATGTTTTTTGACTTAATTTCATTGATACGAATTTATATTTCTACTATATCAGCTGCCACAAAATAAAAATTGAGCATTTTCTTTTAACAAAACTACATGTACTTGATACGATCAATTTATAGATTCATTACGATTAAATTCTTGCGATAAAACTCATGCGCCGGAAGATTTCTTACCCCTTATACAACTAGGAGTATAATAAAAAAAAAAAAACGTTTTTGAGCCTCCACTTCTATGTACATGAGAGTGAGGGAACATGATTTTGGATCGATATACATATATATAGGAGGTACCAACTTGAGAGAGTGCTAGGATTATATACTCGAATGCAGTAAGCATAGATATATGTTATTTCCCAACAAGTTTGAATTTTGCATAACAAACTAAGTATCTAAATAGACAAAATAGAAAAATTACTTGTTATGTTAGAATGCAAAAAAATATATTTTACAAAAAAAAAAATCCTATCTATACTGAAGGGGTAGCAAAAATACGACCGCATGGCTGATTAATGAGACAATGTGGGAGGTTAGAAACTGCCCACTGTGCATTACCAAATATCCTTATTTACTGTGTAGTGAACCTTGCACTTCTGTGCGTGTGCTACCAAACGTTGAAACCCACACTCGTACACTGTAACATCTATAACTCACAAACTGACATCTCTATATTATTGTATTGTGCTATTTACGCGCTTTCCTTTTTCTTACCGGCCATTCTGTCTATGAGGCCTGTGATCATGTCTGCATCGACCAGTCCGATGAATTTGTCAATAACTAAACCGTTTTTTATTGCTATTACTGCTGGCACTGCTTTTACCTGTAATTTTAAACGTCGTATCAATAGAAACACGTGTATTTTTTTTTTCTTAAAATGCAGCCCCACTATTGCATTTCTCTTGTATCGTGCGTACAGTTGACAAACATACATGTCACATGCACACAAAACCAGACCCGAAACAACTACCTGCAGATCATACAAATATCTGTTCCGTGCTGGAATCGAACCCGCGACACGCAGCGCAGCAGTCGATCTCTCAACCACTGCGCCAACCGTGCCGTCAAATATAGGCTGTCAAGCGTAAATGGAACTGCGCTAGTCATATTTGCCATGGGTGCCAACCAACAGAAAAATATATCACGGCAGACCCCGAAGTAGGTGTGGAGATAAGCTAGACTCTTATTCAAAATTTGAAGGGCCCTAATAGCAATTCTTGGGTCTCTATTATTCAAATCGTACCCATACAATTTTGTGACATCTATAGCGTTATTAAGATCATCCCGTGGCTTTCTTAAGATCGTCCCTTGTATTTGACAGGGCACAAGGAACACGTGATTTAATGTGGCATGGACTGAATCAGATCTCCGCAATTGTTTTGAGTCAATAGCAGTAGACAGGGATAAGCGGTGTCGAATTTTGTGCACCATTTCTTTAAAATTGGAGGCGATTTCCCCGAATACTTCTGAACCGAGATTATCATTAATCGCGATAAAACAGACCTCAAATGTGTGCACCAGATCAGCATTGTCTTCAACGTCCACAACGGCTAAGTCCAGGTTGTTGAGCGGCTCGATCAGCTCCTTGAGCTTCGGAGTCAGGATTTTGCACGGCTCACACCACTCCGCGTGGAAGTTCACTATCACGGGTTTGTCATTGTTCATTACCTGCGAAAATCAGTTCATCATCATCAATTCCCGGGACACAAAAGGAATGGTGCGTCTTTCATATCAAATTTCAACAGAGGCAATGTCCTTTTTATTCTAGACCCTTTTCTATTGGGATAGCGATCAGGCTAGGCTAGGACTGGCTAAGAGTATGGGTCAACTTCAGATTCGCTGATCGGTATATCATAGACAGTTTGATTTAAATGTCTGGCGTCTATAAAATATATAGGTACTATAGATTTATAATTCTGCCATACATTTTTGATCGGGCTATCCCGATCCCAAGTCACTGAACAGTCCTACTATTAACTTATTTATCTATAACTCGTGCACGAACGTTTGACAATAGAATTTCGATTATCTAGTTTCTCCGTTAAACGCTTCGATGATTCGTTAGCATCCCGCAACAGAATATGTTGAAAATTTTAACCAAAAATCTATAGTTGCGTGTTCGATACCAACCGTGTACGGAGCTATCGAAACGTTCGTGCTCGAGGTACAGCAGTGATCCCCAAATTCGTATTCAATTTGAGGGTCGACACCCCCAGTTGGGATACGCCTGGGTGAGACTTTTGAATTGGATATTTTTTTTGGTGCACATGCACACAGACAGCTGTCAAATTTTAACGATTACAAAGATTGTCAATAGCTTTACTTTTGGTGTGTGCACCTGTTAGGTGACATGACAACTAATCAGATAAAATATTTACTAAGAGAAAATATATTCAAGTAAATATATTTATGTTTATACTTCTTATTTATCTGAATATAATCAGAATAAACTTACATAATAATATCTTATTGTCAATATATGTCAAAGTATTTAATTTAATTCAAATAAAAATATATACCTACAAATTGATTATTAATTGATTTGATAATTTCGATTGACATCATTTTAATATAATATAATAAAATCCCAATAAGGCTTCTTCAATTATTTACAATCTCATACATATGTATATATGGTTGATGAGGTCATATATTGGTTGATGAAGTCATGTATGCTTGATGATGTCACATTTTCTTAAAATACAATGAATGTAGTGGGTAAGTTGGCTTTCTATCTTACAAGTCGAGGGTTGAATTCCTGTGCTGAAAAAATGTTTGTATGTCTACCCGTGGGTGATACAGGACCTTACAGTAATTCATATTACCGGTGGCGATATTTTAATGAGTATGAAATATGTGCTTCTGTCTCTGAGTGTAACTATAAATAAATTATTTATTATTTATTAGGTTTTAGGAATAACAAATTGATACATACATACCTTATTAACAAATTCATCATTATTTTTAACTAGTATAGTCTCATTGTGTACAACTGAGGTAGATATCGCGTGTGCGCGCTTCAAGCTTGCTAGACATCTGACCGGTGACCGCAAACTCTGACATATTGCATTAGACATGTTAACTGGAACAGAAACAATAATAAGTTAATAGTAAATTATCTTTAGCCCTTTTTTTTTACTTTTAACCCTTTGACCACCAACACATAAAGCTGCAATGCCAACTACTTTCAGCTTTAAATGTTAGTACACTTAAATGTTGTTTTCATTTGTCAGCTATACATAACTGTGGCATTCAAAGGTTTAATACAAAGGTACATATTTTCCAGCATTAAACACCCATTTAATGCTTGAAACATCATAAATATATAGAAAAATAGCCATTAATGTCTTAAGTGTCTAACACATTAATAATACCAAATACACAAAAAGTGAGGTTTTATTTGTATGTAGACTTATTGAGCATTTTCGTTTGGTTATTTTTAAGAAACATGTGAAATTAGATTTTATGTAGTCAAAACAATATAATCAGTTATAGAAATTTACTCAAGGAATGTCAATAATATAATAGTATGGTTATAAGAGTCACATTACACATTAAATAGCAGTACTTATACCTATTACCAGTGTAAACTGTAAATGAATGAATAATGAATGCACTAAACACTTTTATAACAAGACATATAAGATCTATTTATCAAACATATATAAACTAAGACAGTAATGTGTGTCTATGTGCAGATATGAGTAAGGTAGGCATTGTATACTTACAACTGATAGTGATAATGAATGATAAGCCAAGTACATTATGTAATTAATTATTTAACTACTTGAAAAGAGATTAGAAGTTAGTGTGATAGATATAATGAAAGCTTTATGTAATAGGTATGTCATGCAAGTATGAAATTAATTAATTATTATTATACTACTATTAACTTAAAATTTGAATATCTTTAACCTTTTTCTTAGTATAAAATTGATATGTATTACTATTCTAAGACTTGAAAAAACAATAGTTTAGTTTTTAAAACTAAGCACTTATGATACAAAATTCAACTGATTTTAACACTAAAAATAATAAACAGGAAATGCAACAAAACGGAGAACTTACCGAAGCTTACTAGTCATCGGTACCATAGTTCCTTACTTTGCGAGTTTCAACAGGAACAAGCCAAAAATGAACAAAACAAATGGTAGCACCCAGCAATCCACTGGCCGACAAAAACGTAATCATTGCGAACCGAGGAACGTATAGCTTGTCGAAAAAATTGGCAACGTTCAAATTAAACGACTCGCCTTTTGGCAAACATACTAAAATCAGTGTTATTACTGATGTAACAACCACAGAGATTTTGCCAATGCTGTGTCCTGTACGCACGGAAACCCAACACAGCATTAGCGTAACGAACCATAGCATTGTCAGAAAATACACCCCCACACCGAAACTCATTTCTCTTCGAATAAACAAAGCGGATAGTCGATAATCAGTAAAAATAGTTCGATGATCATGCAGTAAAGTTAATGAAATTACTCTTGCCACAGAAGACGCCACATATGTATATTAGTTATGATAGCTCCCCACAAAGCAGTAATATCTGGTTTTCTGTGAAATAAGAGTGATAAAAACCTTGATTATAGTATAATATTTTCAGAAATTCACAACCACTCACTGCCACTACTTGTCATTCATGACAAATTGACAAGCTGGCTGACTGACAAGTAAGATCCAGTGTTGCTACACTTAGATCCCAGATTACGCCGATGACGCTCAGCCTAAGCGCTCAGCGGTGATCTTTACTATTGAGCACGGATTAGTAACTATCATTGTATTCAAATACTTTACTTAATCGCTGCTCAAGTACGGATCACTGCCGAGTATCGTTTTTCAGATATAAAGAATCTCTCTATCTTTTCTTGGTTCAATGGGGTGTTTACTGCTTATCTGAAGAACTTTGATCACAAAAAGGATTCTGATCAAAAGGTAAACTCTCACGTGCTTTTTGATATGACTTTCAGGATTAAATCTAGAGCATACATGCTTGTTATTATGATAATATCCGTACATATATGGATTTAACAGCATATTATATGGTATCACTGCATTATGTACTGTTAACGACATATTTCTTTGTTGACACATTGCGATTAGCGATGTGCAAAACAGAAAATCAATCATTATTATTATTTTACAGTTAAACGTAGCTCTTAATCATTATAAATGAGCTACGTTTTGTATTTTGTTATATACACAGTTATAATTTGTTACCACAAGATAATAATTTCATAAAATCACTTTTGTCATTTGCTTTTGCGTTGACATTTGGCGTCTCACTTCTCCCTTATACCCAGTCTATATATATAAACAACTAATTGTTGCCCGTGACTTCGTATGCGTGTAATTAGTATTTATTTTCTATTAAGATTTAGCTGATACAGCAATAATAAGCTTATGTCCTTCTCAAGGACCCAGGCTACCTCTTTGTAAACATAACGATCGCTTCAGTGTTGTTCTTGTGATGAGGTAACAAACAGACAGATACAGTTACTTTCGCACGAAATTCTAGGTCTATGTTTATAATAGTGAGGATTTGTTCAATATCTTCAATTGTTATCGTTATTTAATGAAGTCATTACTTATGCAGCAACAGTGTCGAAACGTCTATTACATTTTCATTACAAAAATTATAAAACTAAAAACGGTTTGGTTACATTGATATCGTAGTAATCTTTTTATTTTTTTAAATGATTTACATATTAATTGTAACAGTTAACACTTTGGTACTACATCTACAAAAAAACCCAAATAACTAATTTAGTTCATTTTCTTATAGTTTACAATGTTTTAAATATTTTTTAGTAAAATTAAACGTTCACAAGATTACAACATGACATAAAGATGAGCTTCAAAATCGTTTTGACATTTAGGTTGGTAGCATTGGTACCAGTGAATTTTCTAGTGCTGTGTGTTGCTGTCAATAATTAGAAAGGTAAGGGATTTTTCTAAATAATTCTCAACATTATCATTATTTATGTCTTTTTTCCTCTAGCTGTATCCTTTGTTTACACGTTTTTAATAAATTTACTTGGGTAAGAATGAACAAAACAACGATATAACCGTAAATTTGTAACGCCATTTTCCGCTTCGGAGATCTATTCTAATGTATTTTTTTATAATAAGTTGCCGTGACTTAGCTATTGAATTTTATTAGTTCTATCAATCATGAGTGATGTTTTATTTTAGCTGTTTTCTTTGACAAGGACTGTTTCCGGGGTTCGCAATATTTTGATTAGTTGTTCATTTCTGATGACTAATCTTTGCTAACAAGGTCCAATTTTGCGAGGGCATCTAAACGCCAGACTGCGTTTACTTTGTGAAGTTACTGACCTACTATTGATTAGTATTAATCATCCAGCCCTTTCGCAAAGGGTAATTGCTTATCGCCCTTTTCAAACCTTCTGACATTCAATCTTTGATATGATTTCTATGGTTAAAAGTGTTTATTTTGTCGTGAAAATTATTTCTATACTATCTACAGAAATATATAACTTATTACAAATTGTGGGTGTGCATGTTTTTAAGTAAATCTTTAAACCAAAACTACCCCATAAATGCAAGATACCCATATTAAAACTTATATCCATATAAACAAATGACTGATACTGAGGCTTAGCTGATTACATTAAATCTTTGATACATATCAATGAAATAATACATAAAAACCTATGAAAATTTGATTCAAGTTTAGATAACATTGCAAAAAATGTATTTTAAACCTAAAAAACATGTAACAAGCGTTGTTGAAACTGGGTGTATTAGGCTAATCCGGTTATATTTTTATTTTATAGGCTCTGCTTAATCACTTGCATGTTATAACATGTATAATAATAAATTATGCTTTTCAATTCTGGCATCTTATAGGTATAAAACATTGATTTTTCAACACTGTTTAATATTACCTTACATATAAAAATGTTATGAAGTAAAACATAATGAAAACACTATTTCTACATAGTTTAAGCAAGTCAGCCAGTGATGGTAGCATGTTATAAAAATATATGATGTCATATGAGGTGTGTCTTATGTTGTAATATCTACTTAATTGTCTAATAATTTATAAAATTCTCTATGTTGACTCATTTCAGCTAATATACCTAACTAATTGCAAAATGGCTTACTCAAGTCAACTGATGGTCTAAACCTGCCAGAGTAGCATGAACATTCTTCTCAACCATTCTCTCTTACATTAATGATTGAATCTGTCAACATGAATAATAATTCTCATTTTTTTATTAATTATTCTGATAGACTTAATGTTAGAGAGAATAGTTGAGCTTAGTTAATGCTACACCTGATCCCAAACACTGATCAAATCTAATCAACCGTTAAATCTCATGTCAACTGATATGATTGGTTGTCAAATGGACTGTTGCTTCTGGTCAGCCAATCTCAACACGAACATTACAATCGTAATAATTGGAGGTTTGACCAGTTCTTTAAACTTGGAGCTAAGGAGGGTAGATGGTCATAAGTACACACGAGATCATTGATGATCAGACACTGGTGACTGACAAACAATAGATTTTCTACTGTGCCTATGTAAATTTACAGGTTAAAGGATAGTGAAACCTACCTAGTACACAAACATGACCTTCACCTACTATTATTTTATGAAGTTGCACTTTATCATAAAGTATTATGACTATGAATAGATATTTTCTTTCTTCTTTCTTTTTTAAAAACGTTGCCCCACACTAGGAATACTTTGTGTTTCCCAGACCCGAAACAACTATCTGTAGATCGTACAAATATTAGTTCTGTGCGGCAATCGAACCCGCAACACGTAGAGCTGCAGTCGAGCTCTCAACCACTGCCTACCATGCTGTCAATTTGTTTGGTTGTTTCTTCTGCAAGCTACAAATCTACACCTAGCAAATATAGTTCGGTTTAAATATATGAATTTAGAACTTAATGAATATATGCTTTGAAGTTCTCAATGTACCAAGATCTTGTTTCATACATTTTTAGTTGATCATATTATCTTTGTTGCATTCTGAGAATTAGCTTTAACAATGTAATTGCTAACAAAGCTTGTGTTAACTGCATATTATAATTATTAATATGTATAACTGTTTTAATATAATGAAACTGGTTTAAAATTGTGTTACAACTGACCTTTTTTATTCTGGGTATAAACTTTTATATTTTAACTACATTCAAGTTTGAAACTTAATTGTATAATATTGATTAATTGTATAACATTATGCATATATTCGCCGTAGGGTTAGGCAGATGTGTACAGTTGTTAATTCACATTTCGTCAATACGGTTATTATATGGGGCGAGCCTGTTTATTAATTTCAATCGGGCCATTTAGAAAAAAACACCAACAAATAATAATTTTGCTCGGCCTGCGGATCGAACCCAGGACCTTACGCTTAGCAGCCGATTTGGCGCCCAATGAGGCAGTTATTGATTAATAGTTGTTTCTTCTCATTGGTAGTAAAATAAATGTGAATGCACCATGATTACTTATTTATGGTCTGTTCATTATAGCCGGCTGGCAGACAGGCAAGTACAATGTGCTTTTAATGAAAAAACACTGCACTGACCCAGTTGCTTTTAATAAGAATGTATTGTCTGTGGTCCATATTAATTTGGTTGTGTTTGTTTTTGGGGAAGAAGCAAGGTACAGGTTATTTCTTGTGTTTACTCTAGTTCTGGGTCTACCCAGGATAAGAACAGCCTCTTAAAAATAGAGGCCAAGGTGACAACTTAGATCTCATATATCAACGCGATGCGTAGATGTCCTAGACGCATGCGCTATGCAGCTTACTGATTGTCAATTAGTGGCCAATCGCAATTTTGTATGAATAATTGGAATGTGACATGCTACGACCGCGATTGGCTGGCAGTAAGAATAAATATTAACCCCCCGATGTGCGCTGTTGACGTGTTGCATACGCCATAAATTGAGTGTTAGTTCTTGTGATTTTCTAACATTTAACCCCTGTAGCGCACGTTGGTACTTTATATGCGCTCCTGCTGCCATTGCCGTAGCCCAGACAATAAGGTGTTAAACTTATAGAACTCAGTAGACAGATGCACGGTTGTCCATTTAGAAGGACAGATGCCGATTTGAATTTACTAATACTGCCAGGCAATTTTGCATGCAGCGGTCTTGTTGCGAAAATTACTATATCTTTTATCTTTTCAATGTTGCCTAGTTCCTCTAGCAATAGTTCCCAGAACAACTATAAAAATATTTGTTCCGTGCGGGAATCAGACCCGCGACACGTAGCAACTGCGCTAAGTTTTTGAAGTCTTATTTTATAGCACCATTACGGTACCGCATCCTTATTCCACATGTAATATTGTCACAAGTGTTATAACATAAAACTGCACCACGTTGCATCAAATGTTTGCCGACTTGTTAAATAATACATTGCATAATAACCTAGTTCTGGTACAGAGCTTGTCGTACTAACTAGAACATATCGAAATGAATTTATTGTTACATTACATTGTATCAAATCTGCCTATCGCATTCCGTTGAATAAAGGCCTTTTTCCACGCGCTCCAATATTTGGTATTCCATCGTCCTCATCCAGCCTACCACAGCCGTTTTCTTTAGGTTATCGGTCTATCTAGCTCGGGAGTGTCCTACACTAATTTTACCGATCCGCGGTGTCTATTCAAGGATTCGTTCTTTGGGAAGCCATGCATCTATGGACAGACATGGCCTGTATACTGCCATTTCAGCATACTATGTCAGACATCATTCTACTAGTATGATGTTGGTTGATTTGGACGCCAACACTTTCCATAACGACCTTGCCAGTAATGTGAGTGAATAAACCTTTAAACATTGAAATAAACTAGAAACTGACATCGGAACAGTTTTGCGATAGGAAAACCTACCTGGTTGGACCAGTGCCAATGTTTTTGCTTACTCAGTTGTCTTTGAGTCATACCCAAGCGTATTACCTAACAAAAATACAAGCTCTTCTGTAATATAAATTGACATTTAAAAATATGCCTCACTTTGCGCCTTGACTTTGTTTAAATATATTATTGACAAGAAATAGGTTAATGCTCTACAAAACTAAAATTAAATTGCCTGGATTATTGTGACTGGGGATCCGCTATGGTTCTCAATTATCATGTAGGTAACATGCCGTGAACTTAGATGAACAAAAAATGCCTGTGATGCAATTGATTGTAAATTCGTCTCGGGAACAATAACCAGACAATGGCTGACCATTGTCTGGTGTGGCATTGTCTGACAGTGTAGATTCAGGAGTCAATGTCGAAATATTATAAGACTACGAAGACTAGAAGAGATAAGATAATATTGGCCGTAATCTCTAAATTCTAAGAGTTCATATCAATATAATACCGGTCAATGTACACGACGTTGTTTATTAATTTATCTACGAACCCCTTGAGACCAATTTAAGTTCAATTGGATAATTCAATATGACCCAAAGGACTTCTAAGGCGATAAAAATAGCAGCAAATGATGATAGGAATCGAAGGTACCTACTATGTACCGAGAAGTAACAAGTTAAAGTAATAAATACATTGGAATCTTGATATTTGAATCATAGCACTTATATTTGTAATTCTTTGTCCCTTTCATCCCTTTCTAAAATTGAAGACGAACATCCATTTCTATTGACTAACTTATTCCTTTATAATACACTTCTATTCAGTTGGTATTCGATGTCCATTGATCTGTAGGACGGAACAATGCACATAAAGGTACGCGGCGTATGCGCAGGGCTGCGGTGCCCTCGCGTAGAGTTCACGGTCGCGTGCGCAATGCCCGGCGACAATAACAGACCTGTCGGTGTGACAAGTGGGCGACCGTTTGCTTTAGGGAAAGGTTAGGGTTTTAAAAAGTTTATGGCAAACATGTGGCGAACTAAAGAATAATGTTTAAATTATTTATGAAAGTGGATTCAATTTACTTCTTTTCTACATTATGTTAAACTGGCCGCTCAGCTGCCTTTGACAAAAGGTAAGACTAAAAGATGAGGGCGGAACAATTGCTCCGTGATCATCGTCGGCCAATGGTATTCCTAGAAAAGATTGCTTCCATTTCAACGGGCATTAATCAAATCTGTTACTTATTTTATACTCAATATCAATTAAGAAGATAAGACTGTCCATATTTTAAAACCAATTAAACTAGATAGAGAGAAAAATACTCTTAAAAATAAGGCATGCAATGCTCGTTATAAATATAAACCGCGATTAATCTTTACGATTACTTGAAAGTACTTGAAAACAAATTATGCGTTCAATACAGCTTGATAAACGTTAATGTATAGTAGAGACGACACTGCATCTTTAACTTAGTGCTATAAAAATACCATTAAAATGCCTTCAGTAATTTACGGTACTAGTATATTGCAACGATGCAACTTGCGGCTATTTGTGACTACACGACATTTTTTCTTATTATTCCCGCCTGAATGCCGTCAGAGGACTGGCCGGTTTCAGTCTATTAATTCGATTTAAATTCCCAATTGTATTATGCTTGGAATCGAGACCGGCTTCGATGTATCCATGAAGGATGTCTGTTATCTTAAGGCAATTGACTTCACTATTCGGAACACAGAGCATTAGCAATTCTTTACCGTATTTCCTGCAATTACGGAGATTGTAACAGTTGTTGGTGGTCAATCGTTAATCAAAACTTCTACAAACGAAGGATGATTCATATACCAAGTGATAAATTATGCTGCAGTTGGTAAAACAGTATTTGATTTTAGAAATTTCTATTCCACGCGGCTGAATCTTTTTATCGGAACGTGAATAGCTACTGCGTTATCTAGTTAGTCGTTGCATTTGCTCTAACCAATCGCATTTGCAAAATTGCTTTGCCTTCCTTTGCACTATGTTAAACTTCTTCTGCCAATTTAAATGTAGAATCGCAATTTAATAACTAGATGAGCGGTTTATATTGCTTTTCAAAGTTTTTCTCTGATCAAGTTTACCATTGATACCACATGAACAATAATAAATACGAAAATATGTAAGCTACATGAAACATGTTTTTGCTGTATGCGACATTCCCTAGCTATTTACGTTAAATAGCTCCCCGTCTGTCGGCAATGGAATGTTGTTTCATTTTTTAGTTCCAGGTTTTGTCTCGTGACCTTGACCTTTCGTAAAGATTCCGACGGCCTCTGAAATTTATTAAGGAATGGATGAAATATTTCACCTTCTTTTGCATGGCTACCTTTTGTTCTGAAATTCTTCCGCGCCATTGTTATTCGCCGCTTTCAAGTGCTTTATTTTAACGATGTTCAGAGAATAGTGTGACCTTAATAAAGTAGATTAAGCTTTATATATAACATTTTATATTCTCTTTTGTCCAAGAACTTAACGTTTCATTTCATATCTTAACTCAAATGAGAGATATTGACCTAAAATTCTTCTAACCTATCATTTAGAGGTCTCTAAGTGTAAGTACGTTTTATGTCTAAGCAACAAAGGAATACTAAAAGCTTATTAAAAAGGGAAAGTGTTAACTTCAGATGGAATAGAAAGCCTTTGAAGATCCGGCCCAATTTTCTCTGCAAGCTTCTAATTCAATTATTTCGTTCTTTTGGGCCACCTGCCGTTTACTGAATCACGGCTATCGCTTATTGAACTTTATGTAAGTGATGATTCACTTATACCTCTTTTTATTTACATTTTTTGTTGATGAATAAAGGAAGACTGAAGTCGTTACAGTCGAGATTAAAATCTAGACAGTTATTTATTATCTCTCTCTCTTGCTATGAAATTTCGGAAGATTCTGAACATGTTTTACTGTAAATTATGTTTGTTATTCGTCTATGATCTCACATAGATATGTACATATTATAATACTCAGATTTTATTCAAATATATTCACGCCGTATAGTAATGCTTTTTACTTTTTAAGCAGTCTTTCTATTTTCTTTCACACCAATTCTGACATTTGAATTGGCATTCATTACTTTCATGTTATCAAGATCAAAATTACTTTTAACTTCGTATAAAAGAATTATACGTCTAATAAAGTTATTAAAATGACTGATACTATTGGGGGTAATGGTACAGATGCTGTATCATTACGTGTTGTATTATCTCGCAATTTCCCGTGATCTTTAGATCAGGCACGGTGCCATTAATTTAGCCATTACTTCACTATTCAACAGAATTTCTTTATTGTTCTCGCTACGATTATTTTATTATGTTATTAAAACACTTTCTTTACGGCTTTGAGTGTTGACATGTGCGTATCAATAAAGTATTATGGCGCTACCCAGACTGTCTGACTCATGACTTCGTCTTATTGGTTATAGCACGCATGGAGACTGTATTTGTTATGCGAGTACTGGATTTCTGTGATTCATTTTTATCCTTGATGCAAGAAGATATTCTAGTTCTCTATTATTACTTTATCAATCGTTAACTGACTTGTAATTATTATATAATAAGACATTTTAAGTAAATTGGGTCACAGAATTAAATGTCTGCATGATTAAACGCTTGATATTTCCTTGTTGGATATGATTAAAAAGTCAGTGCTGCTAAAATAAGCAGTTACCAAAGTAGCACTTGTAACTCAAATCCACGTTCTTCATATGTTAAGCGTTCTTAAAGATAATGTGCACTTAATTGTACTTTTCATTTTTATTCAGATTTCAATTCATATTGAATACGTGATTATTAATTAAATTGGAGCTACATAAGTAAATTCAGTTCTATGTTTACTAAAATTCTATAAATATCAACACAATAGTCACAAAAATATCGGCAGGATTAGGAATGTAGGTTGACAAATTGATATCTAAGGTCAAATATTTGCAGTAGGTGTCTAAACAAAAATATGAACAATTGGCCAGCTGTTTATAAATACAGAATTGAACGTATTCTGCAGACAATGTCCATGACCGCTTCAGATCACGCAGCGCTTGCTGTGCTATGACTCATATACCTAGGGTTGCTAAATTGTTACACGATTCTCTTGATTCAGTATTTGATTACAAGGTATTGTGTACCATCCATCCTATTTTCTCTATTGACTAAGTGGGTTCCAGACCGGCAATTTAAAATGTTTCCTCATGTGAAGGATCTAGGTATTTTTTTGGGTAGTATCTGCTTCTTCGGAGTTATAGCGCTAAATTGTGTTATGAGCTCGATAAATACTAATACCAGTGAAATTTCTTATAGTAACGCTTAGAATTTGGTTTAAAACATACTCAAATCGTTCTTTAAGTGTATGTAAGTTCCGAAAAACAATTTGTTTTCTTGGTGTTGTCTCAATCAAAATCTAAGTTATCCAATAGTTCTCGAAATCTTGATGATGACCCTATGCGCGCACCACGCGATTTATCGCCCAGAATTTGTTCCACATGATGCGACGCTTGAAAGCTAAAGTAACATTTTTAACGACAATTAATTTCCGTTTTCACGACGTAGAAGTTGCTTTATAGCAAAAACACATTTTAATGTACTTTAATTAAAGATTATCCAAGCATGAGTTAAATGTGTTTATTTTGACGCACGATGCAATTTCAGTTCTATTGTTTGATTAATGAAATATAAAATGTTCATTCTTTAAAAATATATAATCATTATTTTACCTTTATTTACTAGAATACCCAAAAGCTTAAAGATTTTTCTTCATACCCAGAGAAAACGATAGAAAATAAAAAAAGTTGTCGAGTTGCATTGCCATTTACTTTACCTCTATTAACGTCGATTTAGAACCTAATAAACGTAGAACCAACACTAATTAAACCTCATAAACGTTTGCTTTACGACTACTGGGAGTAAGTTTATTTGTAGTGATGTAGCATGTTTCAGTTGAGCGAAATGCGTTCGAAATCTTTTCTCGTTGGCACATAAATCAGCCAAACTTCGTGAAATAATTTATACTTCATTCTTCTTTTAGTAAGCATTCATGATTTTATATTTTACCAAATCCAATTCATTCTACTTTCAGTTCATTCTAGTTTGTTCAAATATGGACGTCTAGCAAAGTTAATTGTAATATTCCAGCAAATAGGTCAAAACGTTCATTGAATTTCCATTCCTTGGAACGTAACTCCTTAATTTCAAAGTACTGGAAATGTTAAGATCTGATTGCTTCGAAGTGCTGATCTCATTTCGCTCAGCACTAGCTTCCTGTGAGTAGTTAAAGCTCTAACAGCCGGCAATCAACGAGTTCTAGTGCTGTCTCAATTTGCCGATATTATCAGCTTTTGCCTTGCATTTATGCTAGACTTAATTTGATATCGCGAGATCTTAAGGTACAGAAATGTCGGCCAAGATTATTTATGTATTCAGATTTGATGATATTTTATGAGTTCGCTTTGTTTTGTTCAGATTTGCTTAAAGTAAAGGGACCATTAAACTGAATAAATATACCATTCGTAAGGCATTGCTGATTAAAATTGACTTAGTGATATTAATAACTCAATATCTAGCTGCACTGTACGAAACCTGTTTGAACACCTAGAGATGGGATGTTCTATTTTTAGCTAGGGACTAAGAGCTAACAACCTGTAATGGTCATGCACAAATGTATTATCAAAAGCTGAAGCAGCACGCAACCGCATGGTTACCAAAGAAGTTAGCATACTTATGTTATTGAATAGTATAGAAATAAGGTTCCGAAATTGATTTGTTCTATAAATAACGACAACAAGCATCTGCATGGATACTAATGAAATAAAGTTTCACAGGAATTGCATCTAAAATTGTTTAAGACATTAAGATACTTGACTCTGTTTCATCTATATATCATGTTCTAGTTTCCGTGAATATGTTAATTCTAGTCATACTGTCATGTAGTTCACAACGGTTTTGACACTTAGCTTAGTGTCAAGTTAGCACATCATGCAAGATAGATCTTTGTTCCCCTTGTGAATACCTTATAGAAATTTACATCTAATAATAGCTTCTTTATATCTGTTTATTAATCAAAGTGGTTATTTCTTGCTGCAATAGAAACATTCTGTTCATAATTGCCAACTACACAAGGGAAAGCTAATCATCTCTGAGCAAAAAGTTCACTTGCCTTTACTCCAGCTATTATAAGACATAATGGATCTCTATCTACCTCTGTAGGTACATTATTGGCTTAACATTCGTTTAGTCCATTGTACAAAGAGAAAGCAGATTTTTGTTGAGCTTACGATACGACTAGTAAATACACGCTTTCGATCTTCAGGGAATTTATAATTCTGGGATCGACATTTTGACTACTGTTGTTTCCAATTTTCTTTTCACTTGTATTTGTTTGTACAAATGTTATTCGATTTGTTTAGGATTAGGTTCTTTTTCGTCACAAGAAAGAAAAAGGATTCTTTTATGTGCCTCTAAGTAATTCTAGTCTTGACTTGTTTTACTTATAGCAAATAAGTGCATTAATTTAATTTACTATAATCGACTACGACATCCCTCATTGGTATAGCCAATGTAAGCGAAATTCTATGGGTATAGTAGTCGCAAGCGCGACTGCTGTGCTTAAGATCCTGGATTTGGTCCCTGGGTCGGACGAAGGGACAAAGCGATATTGGATTTTCATGTTAAATATTTTTCATAACGATGTTTCACAGTGAAATGTGGGTGTACATTAGTATTCCTCTGCCTAACCCTTCGAGGAATACGTTTCGTTACGTCCCCTGCTGTATATGGAAAACATCTCAACTCGCTCAACAATTATTGATCGTTTATAATCTTAATCACTAATCTGCACTTGACTTCTATATGAATAAAAAAATACTAGTGATATAAATGTTACAAAATCAGCGAACACTAAAAACGCTTTGGGAAAAAGTTTTCAATCTTTTTATAAAGACTATTGAAACGCAGTCACTGTCTGCGTACATGTGAGTGAGTCATTTGGAGTCAATGAAGTTATTGAAAGTATTCGTCATGCTTTATACTATGTAATATTCTGAGTAAACATCCACGTACATTAACAATAAAATGCTATCATATCAGTTGATAAAAGTGAGTAGAATTGGTGTCAGAAATAATTCCTTCTTTCAGCGATTCATCGAAATTAAAATAAGCAATCGCTTATCTTTCTTAGACATGTCCATAATTTTTTTAAATGAATTTGAGAAATAATTTTCGTTTCCACCTGCAAGCCGGTTCGATTTAAAAGGCAAAGTACTACATAGAGCGTGAGACACCTACTTTGGAGATCTCGCATTCTTAAGATGGCTACAAAGAGTTACGTTGTGTTCTTTGAATTCGGATAGAGAGACTTTTTTTGGGCAATATACTGATAATGAATTAAGCATATTGAATGTAAGGATATCTATATTAACTTTTTTATATTTATTTATTTATAACGGCACACCACCAGCTTATTCACAATTAGTTTACAGAGGAGTAATATTCATTATTCAATCCTGTGCAAATACATCACTTACAGGTATGCACAATATTTACAGTTGGACTAGTAGCTTGACACATTATTATTTTATTGTTAAAGCTAGTAGTTAGTTCGTCATAGTATTAACACTTTTTAATTAGCTCTTACAACTTACGAAGTAAATCTAAGCTGTATGTTTTTCATGTATTCCCGAAAACCTAAATATTTTATGCTATACGCCATTAGTATCTATTTCAGATATTCTTAATTTAGATCATTGCTCATTGCTTTGTAAGTACAATACCACTTGTAACAAAATATGTTTCGTTCATTTATTTATAGTTTAATGCAAGTTACATAGAACGATTTCTTACAAAAATCTATAGATCTGTGTCCTCTGACTGATAATTTTAATAACGCGCATAGACTGACCAAGTACGCCAATGACTGATAAGTTAATAATGATAAAGAAGTTTCCAATTACCTACGTTTAAAGTGGAGCAACCACTTAGCAATTACTCGATGACTCTTACATTTATAGTTAAAAAATGAAAAAGAAAATACTGATTCCAATACCCGCCAGTTCTCATCCAGGGCGAACTAACCTCATCAAAGTCGGCTCTGATTTAATTAAGTTCACGAATCAGCAGATACAGTTTAACGCACACAGTGACTGTTATCTTCGTTCCCTTAGCATTACATAAGTACTATTACGTCACTGTGAAAGTTTTTCGTCACGTTACGTGGGAAAATAATCAACTGTTTGGTTCTAATTAAAATTGTAGCGTTTCTTCGGTTGTTTGCTTGTTGTGTAATTTCCAGTAGTGGGCGGGTCTTGATTGGAAGTTTGTGTACTTGAAGGTTTTCGATGGGCTAAATGTAGATTTGCTGCGCTTGCTGGAGTTACAAGAGAGTCTATGTATAGCTATTTAAGAGGTAGCGGTGGTATAACTGTAAGAAGAACATGTATCCTTTATAAGAGTAAAGAAAACACTAAGCACTAGTGAGTGGCTTGTATAAATATTTTCCACGAGGAACAAAATATTTCTCCTAGTGCCAGATTTGGAATAAGACTATAAAATCCGTGACCTAAAAGAGGAACAGCAATTATATTTTAATAAATTGCTGCCGAGTCAGCTACAAATTTCCACGCTAAATATTTTTAAACGCCGCCGGATGGGATTATAAGGTTTAAGTTTCTATTGCTGTTTTAATATTTAAAACAAAATTTTCTTTGCCCTTGCTTAAAATTTGTTAATTTTCGCTTCATTCCAGTTCACATAAATATTGAGAATTTCTTCCGACTTCTAGCATGCCAGACGAAATCACTATTTCAGATTAATTACCATACATTACACTTTCTTTGACGTACATTTTTATCTTCGTTTGCGCTCTACATGGCCAGTGTACTGTGAATATGTGAACGGTTTTTACTTGCTAAATGCATTTTTGGTGTCGTCGTCAATGGTTCTTTCTTTATCTTTTTATCGTTTACCAGAAGTAAGTTATTCTTCTATGGTGTTCCTCAAGGGTAGATGCTTGGACCTCCAGGTTTTATTAAAAAATTTAACACAAAGTTTAGCTTGAGAATTAGGAGATAGTTGAAGTTATTAGTCAATATCTTGTTACTCACCTACAGACTCGCTAAATCTAACAGATTCACACCCTATTAGTTAACTGAAGAATCATTATACTTACTTTTACTGTGTACTATATATTTTTACTCAGCACGTCTTGAAAGTAACTATGTTCCTATAACTTCGCATACTTTTATTTGTGTATTTTTATGTAAAATTAGTAATAATTACTCAACCTTCCGAGATTTAACAGAATCCATGTGTTACAATAACTGCTAAAAGTTAATCCGTAAAATAAACCTTATTTGCGTAGTAGCATATCAAAACGCAATTAGGTCTATGCAAAAATCATCGGGTGAGTTCCAATAGAAATTGGTGTAGGTATAATAGCCAACAGCCCCAATATATCCACGCAACTGCTGCCAACAACCAGGGTGGCCCCCCCTCGAGTATTTGCTAAGCCTTTTACTAAACTTATAGAGTCTATTTTGATCCAGGATCTGTTTTATTGTTGTGCGGCGTACTTACTCCATGCACTCATTGTATTTGTCCTTACGTCAAATGTTAGGTTACGTTGTAAAGTGCGTAGCCTTTTTCCAACATGTTAGGCTTTGCTCCCCAGATGCGGGTAAATTATTTTACACGGTGCGACTGCTGTCTGTTCCCGTTATCGTCGTTCTAATTAATTATCGTAGTAAACAGGAAAGTTTCTTTGTTAAGTCACATAAAAACTGCTTATCTGACTGCTATGAAACCTTCCTCTATAAGACTTGTTAATTTAATTAACTAATTCACTTTGATTTAGTCTCTAACCCCGAGTTGACCGATTAGTGAGTGTTAATTCTAGAAAATAGGTCAAGAAGTTCCTCGGTCGGTGGCGTAATCTCATTAAAACTTAATACAACATCAAATTGGTTTGAAGAGCGCTTAAATTAGTTCCGATAACAGCATTGCCTTCAGCGAAGAGGATTAATTGTATAGCTAACCGGGCTTATCCATAATCGTGTCATAAATCTCTAATAACTGAAGTTCTGTCATCTCTTTTCATTCAAATAAAAGTTACAATGACAGGTATAATTTATGAAGCGTTTATAGAACGTCAGTTCATGAATAAAGGTACGGTTTTTAATTTATATATGTTTATCAGATATCGGGATAGTCAGATAGTGGAATAGAAATTCCATCCTTTCAAAATAAATCTTTGGACTCCTCAAATAGAAAATACACTCCGAGCACTGCGGTAGATTTTGTGGGAATGTTCTCTTATCTGCTAGACCCTGTCCAAATTGAAGGAATAATGTCCCATTTCCATAGATAAGCTGAACGCTAAATTCAATGTTCTTTCTTATCTAGGCTATGCGTTTTGCGCCATGTTTGCTTACCAGACAATTTGGCGTCTCAGTATTGATTCGCCTGACCTTGCACGGCTTATGTAACTCCTTATTTGAAGGTCTCCGCATCTCGCTCCTGTTTTTATGAATCTTATTAAGTAAACTCATTTTTAGTGGGAATAAATGTTTATAACATTACGAGTTACTTCTCTAAATTTTACAAAGAAAATGTTCAACTTTGATTACATTTGGGATTATTGATAAATTGACTAATTAGAAGCAATGTAAATTGCTATGTAGGTAGTCCTAATTCCTTATTTTAGTACCTAATGAGGATTCGTTTTTTATTCCTTATATTTCTGGGTTAACGACCCGAAGTGATTCTTGGCCTCCAAAATGAGAACTCTTCACTTTGAAGCTTTTCTTTAGACCTACTTAGACTGCGATACCTTAAAGCAGATATTAAGTCTATTATCCACACAATAAGTACGTTTGTCAATAATGAATACATACATTTATATACACATCCATTAACTTCTTAACTTTTATGCATTTAAAAGCGATACTATGAAATAACTATAATAAATTAAAAGATAATCTCCAAAGTGCCATCACTGTTATTAGGAGCTTCCCTAAGTTTTTATCTTTCATTCATCATGATTCATGGTAACCCTGTGTTGTGCGTTTGTGTGCGTCAGTGCATACGCGTAACTTGCACATTGCGCGTGTAGTGAGAAGGGGTGTAGGTAGGGGTGGCCACCCCAGTAAAAAGCTTTAGGGCAAAAATTGGAAAACTTTAGGGCGGTGCAATCACTCGAAAACCGGGTATATTTCTTTTTACTATTTTTTATTTTTATCATGGGGTTGGTAAAACGAATGTCGAATGGAAAAGGAATTTTGATCTTGAGAAAATCTGTGTGGTTGTGTTTGGTTAGGACGTTTGATTCTTATTGAGAAAATATAACAAGATTCGAGTATTTACCTTTACAGAATTTACTCAAGGTGTACCTACTATATTTTAGTAAATATATTCGTACCATGTTAGAAAAAAAGAAAGGAGTTATGCTAACAATATAATTATATTACCTATATATCTACTATCAGAGACGTATCATAAATATCTTAGTACACAGCATACTACGTTTCATTATCATGTCTCAACACGTGCGATAAATGTCTTTTAGGTGTTATTTTTATACTGCCATCTGTAGTGGCAATCCACTTGTCGTAATTTTTCTACATCTATCGACTCGATAATGCTAATCGAGGCGCCTAGCTGCGTGCGCCACACTACACTCGGCCACCAGTCGATTCAGTTTAGTACGCAACGAGCGACCGACGCGAACGGACGTCGCGACGTTCTACAACGTGCCGGCAATATTATAAAAGCACTTTTCAAAAACATTCACGCGTCCAACAGAACCGTCCTCAGTTTTCTATCGTAATAACCAGTGTTAGTGCTGTTATGTTTATTAAACGCCTTGGAAGGATCGGGATTGTTACGAAAGCGCCAGGAATTCCGACGGCTTTCATCGAATATTTTTTACCCCTCTTTTCCTATTACATTGCGGTTATTTACGCTTATCGGTCATTCAAAAACTCGATTTGTATAAAAATTCGAAATCGTAGTAACTGGATCTAGTCTGTTTACTAAGTCCTTGTAATAGGTAACGTTTTCACTGGTCAACATGAACCAATTTAAATATTATACAGATTTTTAAAATGCTGACAGATAAAGATACAATAGATATGACTCAATTAATAAAAATGTCTGTCACTCATTTTTAATCGCAGTAGAAAATCAGTTTTCAGCTCGATGTAATTAAAATTCCTATCAACGCTTCGATTGTCTTCCACATTATTACGATCTTAATCATGACACTTTCTAACACACCTATTACTATCGAATACTTTCTTCACTTAAATTCAACAGGTTATTACTTATTAAAATGGTCTAGTTTCTAAAAATTCGACATTTTTGATCTATCACCACATCTATAGCGTGTATGAAGTAGATATAAAGTAAGTTCATCGTCGCCATTTTATTAAATTATGACTGCACTGGTTAGCCGTGTTCAATGCATCGTCATCAGAGAAATAAAAATCAGCTCTATGTTATTTGTCAAAGAGTTCAATATCGTTACCTATGCCTAGAGAATTGCGGTTGGAGGATTATTTATGTTCATACACATTAACGCTCTTATGTTCACTTTTTAGCTTAATGTCATTTTTGATATCCAAAATGGACATCTAAAAGCTCCGCATAACAGATTCATTAGAAAGTTCTTGGTTGACTGGTCCAATGACTGATGTTTTGACTACGGGACAACAGCCAGTCCATTATTTGCGGTTGTCCATTATCTTGTCGAGTTCATTTGAGGCGATAACGTTCTGTCGGTTTGGATGTATTGCTGAGTCGCGATGATTCGCAGTGACCAACCGTTGACCTATTTGAACAAGTGACTGTTTTAGATATGATTGCAGACTTAGCAGATGTCCACAGTCCGCGAGTTTAATTCTCCCAGACAGTTCGATCGAAAATATTTATTAGTGTTGGCATATCTGTGGTATTTTTACTCGCATTCTGTAAAAAATCAACAATTTTCCGCTTTGCTGAGCTTTTTATTTTATCGTTTTGTCTAACTGATGCGTCTTTTCAGCATTGGGTTTTATTTAAGATGTGTTTATAGAATACTTAGGCTTGGAAATTAGAATTATAATGATCCGAATTCATGAAACATTGACGAAGATTTTTCTAAATCAAAAACGTCATTTTAAATAAAAATGTCTTCTATAAATAGCATACTTCCATCAATTCTAACTTATACAATAACCTCATTACTGATTCACGAAGTGCTATCGCCCCACCCGATTTGAATTCATAACGTCAAAGCGATCCTTTTTCAGGCGCCTTTTCAAAGACTCTTTACTTGAGATTTCCCAGAGGGATCACACTGAGCACTCTTCATAAAACTCTTAAGGAAGTCTATGTGCAGTTCCTTAGGACTTATAAAATACCGTTGCTAGGTTTAATTGTATTCTGAAGTGGTATTTTTAAAGAAAGTATTCGTAATTTTCAAGCAAGCGTCGGATGTTGTCACAATGAATTTGCTGTACATGGCTTCAGTAAGCGCCTTAACTCGGTAGAGCACTGTTAAGCTGACGACGGTTAAAATAAACGTAAATTGTTGTAGTACGTTGTTTTTTGCTTTTGTTATATCCATTACATTGAGTAAATCGTCTTCCACCTACTCGTAATAATTCTGCATTTATTATCAGTTTTTGGATTGTCCAGTGCGGAACCCAGCTTGATTATACATTAAAAGTTATACTGGAGTCTTATTTTCACTTGTTTTACAATACACAGACCGAAAACGTGACGTACCCTCTTAGAGAAAATCAATCGCCTAATAAATTAGTTAATTAGCGCAAAACTAACGGAGAAAATATCGCATAGTTGCTGATATAATTGATTTATTAACAAGTTAGACTTACGGTTAAAGAGAATTACTTGCGTTACCGGAATCGCCCGCAGAACGCCGCGGTAGCTATGCAATGCTTGTTAGATGCACACATATCGACTCGCTACAGCTACTCAAGCGTTATTTACGTAAATTCATGTTGATGATTTTGTTTCATCATGAAACCAATGGAATTACAAACAATCAATGTTTTATCAGGACCATTTGCATACAAAACAAATATTTTCTTAAACACTGTCTATACTCCCCGATTCTGATAACTTAAGAATCTTCAAGGCGAGAGTGAATAGGCATTATTTAACTACCACCTAAAAATTCTTCAATCGTCCTTCAGCATATGTAAAGCAAATCCTTTCTTCTTTACGGTCAATATTTAAATTAGGACAAGCTGTGTTTTCATGCTGGCCATCCGAAAGTCGTTTGGCTCGATAGGCGGTGTCCTTTATGCCAAGAGATGCTCATAATGCTGTGCTTCAGCATAATTTTACTTAGTTTCATTGGGTACATCATTTTGCCTTCCCTTTCAGAATAAGTAGGACAACGCATCTTTTGTTGGCTTTTATAACATTCAAGCTAAGAAAAATACCAACATGGTTCAAATATTTTGAAAGTGGAGTAACACAGAAAATAACGAAACCGTTTTTTGATTTCGAAAGCCATATTGAAATTAAATAATTTAAACCTTTAAAAATATTACTTTGATATTTTTAAATCTTGAATTTAAAACCCGTAAATACATTTTCCATTTATTACCCGCAGTCAGGTAAAGTAATCCAGAGGTAAATGTATTCACAATTTCACTTCTTTTTTCATATGAAACATTATGAGTTACGTAAATCTCCATTTAACTTTGAACTTAGTACACTATCTCGAGTAATAATTATAAAATATTCAAATAATATTTGCGCATTGCGGTGATGTGATGAACTTTTCTTTAGAATTACAATGGCAATGAAGGTGTATTTTAATGTTATTCAGTTAATTGTTTACAACTATCAAAATATCGTCTTGTATTCGATGCTCTACAAATAGATATTGGTTTTGATAAGAAAATGATATTCTTTAATTACAAAACCCAAAGACTTAGTCAGTCTGAGATACTATCTGCCAGATAATATGATGTCCTTGGCAACATTACAAATATGTTTGTTATTATCGAAACATATTGTTGATAGCAGTACAAAAACAAACAAAGCAAACGGAACGATTTCTGAAGGGATCAACGACACACACACCGACCCACCGGGTTGCGTAGGAGTCTGTCTATTTTGATCTTTCAGTTTGTATATCTGTCTCGCTTTAGCATTAAAGAAACGTATAGATGTGTCTCTCTCATCTATTGTGCAAGAATTGGCAACATATTTATTTTTCCCGTGCCGTGTGTGCCAAAAACACACGTGGATGACCTGAGCCCAGATAGATAATGTAATTTTGTAAATGGGTTCCGTCAATCCTTGCTTCACTTTACGCCGTGATTTCTAAACGTTTACGTTATAAATACGATGAGTGTTTAGCTTCATCAACTTTCATAAACAGTCCTATTTCTACTAAGCTCTTAAGCTCTTTTAGATTAGTTTTTCTTTGTAATTTCTTTGATACATTTTCAGTTTATGCAAAGTTTATCATTTCTTTTCCTTTTTTCAACCTTGTGTATATCGGTCATATTCTTTGGATTAAAGGATTTGTTTAGAATTTAAAAAACATATTTGTATCGTTCCACACTTTTCTTTTAGTGAAAGATACATGAAAGGTGTCAACCGCACGGCTTTTCATGCACTGAATTAATTGTAAGAAATCTACCTAGAATCTACAACCGCGCTTAAATAAAATGACCGGGCAATTTGTATTTTTATTTCAGTTAAAATTAACTGAAATGCAAATAACTGTAAAACACCATACACATATAGATTCTTGTAAAAAATTATTTACCAAAAGCTGGTTCAAATCGATTATTTGCCTGTAAGGTAAACGTAAAGTTCTGTACAATGTTTTATGTACAAGTTGATTCCAACATCAAATTTTATGTTGAGCGTGTATCGCCTTTAGTCCTTCCAAGGTCGTCGGTAAACATGTCGTGACCAAGTCAATTGTATATTGTATCGTTGTACACTTCCAGTGGACACTATTGTAACATAGCCGCTTAGTATTTTTCTATACGTTTATCCAGTGCAAGTATTATAGTGTGATAATGATTTCTTCGTGTTAGTGCAGTGTTATGGATTGCATTTGTTAGTTCTACAACAGTTGTATAATGTCGAAGACTCTGAACGCCTACAGAATGTGAGTATGATTTCTTATGTTTGTGTACTTATGAACAATATTATGTATAGTACGGCAAGATCATATTGCTGAATATGAAATTTGAATACGACGACACGGTTGGCGCAGTGGTTAAGCGATTAGCTTTCTGCGCTATGTGTCGCGGGTTCGATCCCCGCACGGAACAAATATTTGTATGATCTACAGATAGTTGTTTCGGGTCTGGTTGTGTGTGTATGTGACATGTATGTTTGTAAACTGTACCCACGACACAGGAGAAATCCTAGTGTGGGGCAATGTTTTTTTTAAGAAGAAAAAAGAAGAATGAACTTTTTATTTTCTTTTTATTTAAGAGATGATGCCATTATGTCTTTTGAGCAAAAGATAAATGAAGTAGAAACGAAAAAATTACTTAGTATCCATTTCCTTATTATTGTTCCAAATGCAAGAAGAGGTGATAACAACGGCTTAAAAATAGCAGTTGATTTAGTTTTAATCCGAGACCGAATTTTGTAACCGGACCAAACTTGGTTTTACCTTTACGATGCTTATCGAATTGTATTTATTTGTTAGGGGCTTTTGTTGCTGTTGACCTTTCCTTGAAGATATTAAACAATTCCCTCAAGACATTATTTTCTTTGATAACAAAACAAGATCCATTTAATGATCTTCTCTCGTTCTCATAGAATAATATAATTTTCTTTATTTGGCGTATATTTTTTACGTGGTAACTTTTCTATGCACGGCGTTCTCAGAGCTTGTCGGACCGGTTAGGGTTGCATCGGGTCATCCGAGTAAAATGTGTCGTTTTGTTTTGAAAGTATTGCATTCTAAGTTCAGTAATATTGTTAATTCTATCGTGGAAGTTATTCAAAGATCTGTATAAGCATTAAGCATTGATAGATCTCTTAAATCCATCGATGAAGTCATTCCTTATAATTGTGCTTCAGTTGGCTGCACTTAACCTATAAAAATCTAAGTTGAAAATGAATCAACACGGCAATTAGTTGTTATATTCATACTTTTAAAACAAATCGTTTACAAGCATGACGTAAATGAGGTACATCTATTCCCTGAAAGGTTGGCCTATAAACACTGTTCATCGATAACAGAATTAGGTTATATGTGATACGGGATGAGGTTAACTTTATTTATTAGGCACCAATCCAATATTGGGTTATTTTGTTATACAATTTCTTACAGAAACCTCAATTGGATTGCATAGGGACTGTTTCGACACCAGAGTACTTAAACTGCTTTTTAATGACACCAAAAGCTAACAAGGTCCACTGAATTATAAATCTTCATTAGCCCCATTAAATGTCTTCATCAATAAATCGGAAGCATCATCAGTCATGACAGTACATTTTCAACGACCTACTGTTAATTAATCACTGTGAAAGCTACATGAATCTTTAGACACGAACAATTTGCGATTAACAGATTTATGGGACCCTGTTATGACTTGCGTTATTACCGTCGACGTCGTCAGTTTTGAATGTTAACTGTAATTAACTATAAATTAATAGTTAAGTCCTGTAGTCTGGCTCAAGTACCTAAGCGTCTGATGACGTCCATTGATTTATTGGCATTGAGACAGATCTTTGAAAGCAGCAATGCGTCTATAACTTTAAAAGATAATTCTAGCTTATATGAAAAGCAGAGATAATGTGAGTTAGAGACAGTATTGTATATTAATAGCGAGGTAGAGATAAAGCATAAACCCGTCACGGCTCTGGATTATCTAAATATTGTTCAGGAACAGTACAAAGGAATAGACGATATAAAGCTTTAGTTATAAATTGTCGTACCGATAAGTGTTCTCGTATATTTTGCATTTAAAAGGTCTTAATCAGCATAATAACAGCATGCAATAGGGGTACGAGTATCTATCTTTTTGTCTATCAGAAAATGAGCTTGCTTTAAGAAACTATTTGATTTAACTATCGCGTTTTGTCTTTCAAAAGCTGGGAAATTTTGCATCTACGGTAAAGTTGCCTTGTTAGGTTTACTCAATAAGTTAGGTTTCAAGTTGATCTTGCCTAAACTGGAACAACTTTTGAGCCTTGCCGGGTAAGTAAGACTTAACAGTAAGAACTTTACGTTAGCTTACCGTTCTGGTATGTTTTCGTTTACATAAGATTCAAGAACTCTGAAGTATCAATATTTTCACATTCCCCGTTTGTCGGTCCTACAAATATTTTCTCATTATATCCTGTGTTCACGAGCAAACTCATCATCCTTTCGTGCCTCAAAGGTCATTTGTCCTTGACCTTTCTGAGGGACAAGCTCATCTGGGCCCAATGTCACCAATGAACCCTCAAATTGAACCTTCAGAAGTATTTCATCCGTATCAAATATTCCTACGCATATTTCGGTTCAAAGTTTTGCTGGTGTAGGTTTAATTGTTCAGAGAAAAGTAATATTTCACGCTCTTGTACTAATTACAAAGGAAAATTTAATTTATTTCGCGTTTGAAATTAATTTTGGCATATATTGAGTAAAATATAGGACTTTACTTGGTCGATGTATCTTGTCTACAAATATACGAACGTACCTAACTAGTAGTATATGAATGTACACAGTTCTTAAATTATTGTTTATGTCTATAAATACATACTGACCTATGTTTTTATGGAAGAAAATTACAGAGTATCAAACGTTCGTTGTTCCGCGCGATGATTCTACTTGATATACATAATATAGCTTGTCATCATTGCATTGTCTACAATGATTTTCTAAAATGTTCTTAAAATGTATCTGTATCTAGTACAGTTTCAACCCTCTGACTGCTTTTGGTTTAACTAAATTGTATCTATTATGATATTGTTGTTTTGTTAGTTTACCGCCTGTTATTACCAACAACCAACGGAAAGGGATGTTTAATAAGCTTTTCAAACCTTTTTAAAATAAAACGTTCAGTCCAAAGTTAGTAAGTAAGTAAATAGACAAGATATTTTTTGACATAACGTTTAAAAAAAGATAACAGTATTCCTGAGCGTTAGCAAAGTGTTGGTAAATTAGAGCATTACCCCATCAATTTTTCTGCACAGAACAAAAGTGAATTTTTAAAGGCTAGTTGCCACGTTCAATAATATTTTACGTTTTGAAACTCCCTAATATCTCAAGGGAGGACAACATCAAATAAATAAAACAAAATTGCAACTTTGTTCCTGAACGCGCACATTTTACAATTTATGTTAGAAATGTCGCCTCTAACTACATAACTTATTCAGCCGTGGTCCGGTACAAGCGGGTTGACATGAAACTGAACGTTATATCCGTATGTGTAGAAATTTTTAATGCTACCCTCACTGGCGCCTGGTCGATGTCTAGACGCATCGATTGGCTAGGCTTGCCCTTTGTGTGCTCGTAGTAATTGCATTAAGCGCACGTACTCCTTTGTTTTCTCTGTCATTAATGCTACGTTAGGTTATTTGGTCCTTTTAGGGAAGTAGTATTTTGTATTTGTTAAGTTTTCGTTTCGAGTCAGATATATCGTATTTTGACTGACTACAGAAAAGAGCTATAGAAGAATAGAATTTTTGCGTCAGTACTATGACGTAGATAGTAATTAAAAGTGGAATTGAAATACCTTTGTCTTTTATGTAGAGTGAATAATTCAGTAAGGAAAATTGTCTATGATCATGCACTTGATAGGTTTATCAGAAATTGTATAAGTCACTAGAGTCAGTTCTGAGAAACAATAGATTTTTCTATTAAACGTTGACTAAGGCTAGACGTCAGGTTCTCAAGGAAAATTGTTATATAAAATTCAATGAATTTGCTTTATAAAATCGATGTATCAAAGTTTAATAAGTACAATATCAAAAAAGAATTACCGAAAGAGGAGAATGAGAAAAAAAAAAGCTTTTTTTCATAATGTACATGAATGTCCTAGGTACTAAAACCGCATAGTCCTGCTGACAGAAGAGCAAATAAGGTACCGTGAAATTCTCCATATAATTTATACGATGAAAAGGCATATTATTACAGTTTTCACCGTCTGGCACCCATCCAAAACCTCCTTGTAAGTCTGGCACGTCCCACCCCGCATGATCCACGGTTTTACGGGCTTTTGTACAAGTCTTGCAGAATTTACTGCGTCTCGGAGTACAAACTTGCAGGATTTTTATTATTTCTCGTATAGCTTTGACGTAAATAATAAAAATCCTATATTACGCGAGTTTCGGCTTTATAGAGACGTAAACTTTTAATTGGAGATACTGATATGAGGAACAAGTTTTCCAAGTTTGTCTGGTAGCTCCAAGTTTTGCATGAAGAAGCTGGTCTGTATTACCATTTCCTTCGTCCAGTTATCTCATGGGTTCTGATGATACAACGAAAATCTACAGAAACACTTTGTAAGTCACGTTTACGATACCCACGGGAAAAGATGGAGAAACTCATTCCGAGCTGCTACAGTTAGAAAGCGTATACACCATGTGCAATAAGAAGTACGTTTGAATAATTTACTAGACCAGCTATAAGAGCTTCTTTAAGCATTTTTACATCGATTCAGAGTTTCATTTAAGCAGGTATTATCCTCTTTATTGAGGACTTCGTCCGCGTAACGTACGTGCAATATATGATATATTAAAGCCTATATCACTCAGGAATAATGTAGCTTTCTACCATCGAAAGAATTTTTAGAATCGGATCATTAGTTCCGGAGATTATCCCCAACACAAAAAAAAATTCTCTTTATAATATTAGTATAGATTAAAGTATCTAAAGAATCTAAAGATGGTTAATATTATTATACACGCAAATGATCATCATTATCCGCAGCCTGAATATACCCTCTTCTGAACATAACCCTTCTTTGTTTGTACAATTTGACCGCTCCTGTATTAATGCCATCCGTTCGACCACAAAATACATAGTGTCGCGGACACAAACCATCTCTATAACGGAATTAGATTTTGCTGCTTTCAATCCATTCAATTATCAAATATTTGTCCCAATTTCAATCGACAGTGGCACAATAAAAACGTTTGTCTATTTGGAGTTAATTAATTCGTTCTATAACAATACGCAATTCAATTGATTAATCATTAATATGAAGTGTTTTCGATTTAGCACTTATGTAATTATTTACTATAGTTTTATCTCGCACTTCTTCGGTCAATAGTTTGTTTAACACGCTTCATGGTTCAAGTGTTCTAATCTAAAATACACTTTCTGATTAGTTCATTGTAGTAAGAATAATAGTGCGTTGATATTAGGGCATGCAGTTTCATATATTTCCAGTTTCGAAATTGGCTTCTGAAATCGGTCTTATAAACTTCGAAATTTCGAAATTTCGATGTTGTGGGCAATCTTCATTAATAAAAATTCGATAATCAGATTATTACTTTTAATTTAATTGAAAATGTTAAAAAAGCTTAGCCTAGCGTAACAAAACTGAAACCAATAAGTTTTCTGCCGTATATTTCGTTGTTACGTTGTTGGACTGTTATGTCAACGATCATTGCGCGCCGCTCTAGTCGATCCACCACCACTATATCAGGCTTATTGGCTACAATAGTCCTGTCAGTGATGATGGATCGATCCCAGTACAGCGTGATATGTCCATTTTCGAGAACTGGGTCGGGCACATACCTATAGTACGGCCGTAACCGTTGAAGGCGCGCACCTTATTTCCGCCTGATAAAAGACTATTAAATACTTTCTTCAGGCGGCCAAAGAAGCGCTCCTTCAACGATTGCTTCATGTCAGTAACATTGATGCCCAGTGCTTCCGACATACCCAAATACTTATAGGTTTCGGCTGCGGAGAGGGTTCGAAGGTTTATGGAATCCGAGAGTTGGGTTCCCACGGATTCCACAATCTCCCCTCGCTTTACATGCATGACCGCACATTTGTCCACACCAAAATCCATCCTGATGGCGCTACTGAAGGTTTCTGTTACTTTCAGTAGCTCCATCAGTTGCAAATTGTTGGGCGCAAAGAGTTTTAGGTCATCCATGTAAAGGAGGTGAGATATAATCTGACCACCTCTCCTCAGCCGATAGCCTATACCTGAACCCTCCAGCAGTGTGCTTAGGGGATTCAGGGCCAGGCAGAACCAAAGCGGACTCAAACTATCGCCCTGAAATATTCCTCGCTCGATCCTTATCGGCTCGCTATTCCTCTGGATATTTCGACATCCTGGATATCGAAGGACCATCCTCCAGTGTTGTATCTACTTTATACAATTCCAGCACCCTTATGAGCCATGTATGTGGCACCGAGTCATAGGCCTTCTTGTAATCTATCCAACATGTCGAAAGATCCTTTCGGGAACGACGAACCTGTTGGCTAATGGCCATATCAATGAGGAGCAGCTCCTTAGTACCGCGGGACCCGTTCCGACATCCATTTTGAGAGACAGACATGATGGCGTTAGCCTCTATATGATTGTATATTTTAGCTCTCAAAATGGATGTAAGAACTTTATAGACCGTCGGTAGACAAGTGATCGGTCTATAATTCTTGGAATCCGCGGTACTACCTGATTTATGGAGCAGGTGGGTAACTCCTGTCGTTAGGAACTCGGGTAGCGAACCAGACTCCAAAGCAACCTGGTACTGAGCCGCCAAGCGAGCGTGCGACCCTTGAAACCATTTAATCCAGAAGTTGTGCAGCCCGTCCGGCCCTGGAGACTTCCAGTTGGGCAACGGACGGACTGCACGGGCTACATCTTGGGGGCAAATGGTAATTGCCCCCATTTCTGGTAAAACATCGCAGGCTCGCTGGACTTCCCGAGCCCAATCACCTTCGGTGTGACTGACAGGCACCGACCAGATACTACGCGTACATTATCGGTCAGAGATATTAAAAAAAAGAAATCTCCGAAAATTGCAATAATTTAACTCAAGGGTGATATTATATTATCTGTGCCCAAGGTATCATAAATTAGCTTATAAGTCATTATTTGTGAGGATGTATGTTTGATACTTTTTCAAACAAAAATAATCAAATTTAAAATTTATTATTTCGAAATTTCGAAACTAGGGGTTTCAATTTCGAAATTAAATAACATGCAAATATGGTCCGAAATTTCGAATTTATGAAATTTCGAAATTTCGAAATGCATGCCCTAGTTGATATTATCAACACTACCTACCATTAAATATAAGATTTTCTGTTGCAGTTCAACAATGAGCAAATAAATTATATTTCATTAATTTCATTTTTTTTTCTTAAAAAGCAAATAGAATCTTTATTGGTCCTTGCTAATACTTTCTATACGTGAGTTTTATTGGACTTATTAAGAATATCATGATACGTAATATTTAATTTCCAACCCTCTAATATTGTCCCACAGCAAGCCATTATTAACGATAAACCTGGCAAAATAAAAACAACAAAAGCAGAAGTATCTATATCACCCCGAAGCTCCACTTAACCTAGCTCATGTCTTATAGAATTTCCTAATTTTCTGTGCAAACATTGTGTGGCTCAGCGGCGGAGGGTTGTCGCCCTTGGTAGTCATGGCAACGGGCGTTTTATGCGCCCCACGTTGCCTTCCACCCGCCCCTCTGAAGGGGCGATATTATTTTGGCAAGGTTACCCCCTTCTCCCCTGCGCTTTGAAGGTCTGGAATCCCATGAGTCGGACTTATTCATCGTGGTATGTGTTATTCTTTGTTGATAGTGTTGATACAGTCTCGTATCGAGTTATTGTTGTTTATGTCTTCAGAAAGAATTTCTTCGTAATATTTCAATCGGAAGGATCAACTTTTTGTGTCATGTCTTGTTGTTGAATTTGTATTAGATGGATTTCCAGCACCATCATTATATGTTCCGGTGTTTTTACTATAGTACTTTGCATCGCTTGTACAATGTGAGCAGGGAGCCCACCTACTGTATTTTTTGTTGTTTTGTTATGCACTACGCCTACAATCCTCTTTACATTTCAACCCTTCCAGCCTGAGGGATTAATTTGTGGAACTTGAAAGGACTGTGTAATTATGAACGTACCCTCCTCTTAATCTAAGTGCTCCTAGGTTTATACACGTTTCTCTCACATTTGCTAGTTCTGCTTCTACCTCCGGCCGGCTGTTAACCATTTATGAGCTATTGTTTTGGTTATATCATAAAAATAAGGTCGTTAATCGTCTACACAGTTGCAACGTATAGTAGTATTACAGGGATATTTCCTTGTATGGGATATCGTTATATTTGACCATGTTTTATATGTGCTAATTAGGTTTGAAATGACCTTCCTTCCTTTTTGAATGTTCACATGTTTGCTCTAACTGGATTCATATGTTAAGTGAATTATGTTTATATTTATTTATTATTTCATTTGTATCTGTTAAGATAAGAATGCGATTTTTTCTGTGTAAGCTATTAATAGACTTATCAATAATGTAATTAATTGGTTTAATTTGGAAGTAATAAATGTTGCCATGGTAGAAATTTCACAGCGCAGACTCACAATAAACATATTCCTAAGATAAAAGGGAACAGTTATTATCTTTACAAAACCCTGTGTGGAATATTCTGAATATGAAGCGACCTCGATGTCACGATCGCAATCTAATACAAGGCAATAATTTAGGATTTCTAGGCACGTCCTAACACGGTCCCGAAGTCCCGACTAGACTGAAACTATACAGATAAAATAGAGGTATAAAGAATATTATATTAAGTTTCATGATGCTGTTAATGGAATGGAGTTAGAGATAGTTTCAGACAATTTTATTCTTCTTAATTTATTCCTTAAGGAACAACGTAGCGAATATTTCGGCTTTTTACTTTTTGATTTACGACTTCGCCTCTCAAAAGGTGGAAATGCCAAGTACGTATTAAGAAGGTAGTCACCTACCTATTGAATTAGGTTAGAACCACAAATACATATATCAAAGATCCTGAAGAAGCTAAACTTATAAATTTATCATCCCACTACAGCGGTGAACTTTTCAGATATTTCAATAGACTGCTATCACACGATGTGCCTGAACCTATAGACTAACATCCTAATCCCGATATTTCTATGTTCATTTTACAAAGTAGGTACCAAAATTACCCAGATATTTTGTATGTGTTTATTGTGACGTTAAGTTTACGCAACTGGCCAACATGACAAGCAGACAAGGCCGAACCACTTATATACGGGCAGATAACACTGTTTTACTTCACTATATTTATATTTAGACAATTTTAACTGTAAACAGAGTCGTTATGAATGAAAACCATTTTATATTCTATATATGTATATATTGATGATGATGGTATATGATGGTCGCCACTAAAAGGGGAGGAAAATGTTGCACTCTTTTTTTAATAACAGACGCTACAATCTAATTAAACAAACAAAAAATGTACACGACGTGAGAGCTGTTAAAAAGTACGGTGGAAAAAAAGTAGATTCATTTGCGAAGTTCGCTTTAGACGTAAATGAAATAGCTTTGGCTAGGCTTTCTATAGATTTTACAAAAACAGACCGTACGAAGCAGAGCCTTCATCTAAGTGTAAAACATAAAACGGGTACGTCAATATTTCTTCTAATTATCCTTAGCTAAACAAGGCACCAATATACATATTTTTAAATCTCGCTGAAACAATATTTCTCGATTTTCTCCACTCAGGTAAACCAGTAATTGTTTGTCCATCAAGATCGGAAGCGTGCACTATCCGTTTCTTGTTTCCGAAGCCTTACCCGTGTTTCCGCGGTGCATGTGCTCGTTTAAGGTTGTAATAGCTTTTCCGCATTGCGCCATTGTTGTCATTCATGCCTTATTGTTCACATGTCCTTTCGACCTTTTGAACTTTGTTGCTATATTTAGAACTATAAATTTTAGTCGATTAACTTTTTTTTTTTGTAGCCAAGAATAAACAAGGGTGAAAAAATGACATATCGTCGTTGAAGTTCTAATACCACCGTATGTCAAAAATAGCAACTTTTCAGGAGAGTGAAAAAAACAATTTATATTCATTTAATTTTACGAGTTTCTTTTGGATGATGCTAGTTTCTGATGAGCTGAAACAACACGTCTTCCGATTCTCTAGCAAATGCCATCAAAATGTCAAAATCGCCAGAAAAAGACTTACGTGGTGTTAGAACTTCAACGACGATATTAATAAAATTATTCTTTCATATTAGTATACATGGAAATTGACACTGTTTGTAAAGGATGCAATAGCGTCCAAACAAGGGACGGAACTCTTGTTGACTCTATCAACAAACGAAACATGATCAACTATTGATAGTCTCGATATATTTATTTTGTATCAATATCAATTCATATTTGAGTACTTCTGAATATTCATTGCTTTGGTTTGCATGCATATGTATTACTACTTTTATTTTTTGAATAGGGCAAGTAGAGGATATCTTTTCGAATTGGGTATCACAGAAATGTACCCTTATCGCTTGTACGCGAGTATGTAAATGCATACAGACCCCAATTTCCCTCATTTCGCGCGTTCAATCTCGCACCTTTGCTTTTTGTAAACGCATTCCCCAAATTGTCACCGCGTGGGTTTGGGATAGGGCATGCATTTCGAAATTTCGAAATTTCATAAATTCGAAATTTCGGACCATATTTGCATGTTATTTAATTTCGAAATTGAAACCCCTAGTTTCGAAATTTCGAAATAATAAATTTTAAATTTGATTATTTTTGTTTGAAAAAGTATCAAACATACATCCTCACAAATAATGACTTATAAGCTAATTTATGATACCTTGGGCACAGATAATATAATATCACCCTTGAGTTAAATTATTGCAATTTTCGGAGATTTCTTTTTTTTAATATCTCTGACCGATAATGTACGCGTAGTATCTGGTCGGTGCCTGTCAGTCACACCGAAGGTGATTGGGCTCGGGAAGTCCAGCGAGCCTGCGATGTTTTACCAGAAATGGGGGCAATTACCATTTGCCCCCAAGATGTAGCCCGTGCAGTCCGTCCGTTGCCCAACTGGAAGTCTCCAGGGCCGGACGGGCTGCACAACTTCTGGATTAAATGGTTTCAAGGGTCGCACGCTCGCTTGGCGGCTCAGTACCAGGTTGCTTTGGAGTCTGGTTCGCTACCCGAGTTCCTAACGACAGGAGTTACCCACCTGCTCCATAAATCAGGTAGTACCGCGGATTCCAAGAATTATAGACCGATCACTTGTCTACCGACGGTCTATAAAGTTCTTACATCCATTTTGAGAGCTAAAATATACAATCATATAGAGGCTAACGCCATCATGTCTGTCTCTCAAAATGGATGTCGGAACGGGTCCCGCGGTACTAAGGAGCTGCTCCTCATTGATATGGCCATTAGCCAACAGGTTCGTCGTTCCCGAAAGGATCTTTCGACATGTTGGATAGATTACAAGAAGGCCTATGACTCGGTGCCACATACATGGCTCATAAGGGTGCTGGAATTGTATAAAGTAGATACAACACTGGAGGATGGTCCTTCGATATCCAGGATGTCGAAATATCCAGAGGAATAGCGAGCCGATAAGGATCGAGCGAGGAATATTTCAGGGCGATAGTTTGAGTCCGCTTTGGTTCTGCCTGGCCCTGAATCCCCTAAGCACACTGCTGGAGGGTTCAGGTATAGGCTATCGGCTGAGGAGAGGTGGTCAGATTATATCTCACCTCCTTTACATGGATGACCTAAAACTCTTTGCGCCCAACAATTTGCAACTGATGGAGCTACTGAAAGTAACAGAAACCTTCAGTAGCGCCATCAGGATGGATTTTGGTGTGGACAAATGTGCGGTCATGCATGTAAAGCGAGGGGAGATTGTGGAATCCGTGGGAACCCAACTCTCGGATTCCATAAACCTTCGAACCCTCTCCGCAGCCGAAACCTATAAGTATTTGGGTATGTCGGAAGCACTGGGCATCAATGTTACTGACATGAAGCAATCGTTGAAGGAGCGCTTCTTTGGCCGCCTGAAGAAAGTATTTAATAGTCTTTTATCAGGCGGAAATAAGGTGCGCGCCTTCAACGGTTACGGCCGTACTATAGGTATGTGCCCGACCCAGTTCTCGAAAATGGACATATCACGCTGTACTGGGATCGATCCATCATCACTGACAGGACTATTGTAGCCAATAAGCCTGATATAGTGGTGGTGGATCGACTAGAGCGGCGCGCAATGATCGTTGACATAACAGTCCAACAACGTAACAACGAAATATACGGCAGAAAACTTATTGGTTTCAGTTTTGTTACGCTAGGCTAAGCTTTTTTAACATTTTCAATTAAATTAAAAGTAATAATCTGATTATCGAATTTTTATTAATGAAGATTGCCCACAACATCGAAATTTCGAAATTTCGAAGTTTATAAGACCGATTTCAGAAGCCAATTTCGAAACTGGAAATATATGAAACTGCATGCCCTAGTTTGGGACGGGCATAAAAGAAAAACAGAGTCCATCTTTTGTTTATTCTCCAAAGTAGTTACAGTTTCATGCCCACGAATTCACGACCCGACTTTCAACTTACTAAGTTAATTTCGGTAAAAGCCTAGGGCCAAGGGCCTAGACAAACTAATTATTTAAGTCTATCTTGATGAAGGCACTATTTGTACAGCATGTTTTAAAATATGTTATTAATTCTATTTCGTACTTTATATCTACCTCTTCCAACTTTAATCTAAATTCTTCAACACAAAACTCAACAGCTTCAAATATTTCTTTGTTTCTCCTAAACAAAATTCCGTTGCTACGGAAAATATTTTCAAATAAACGTAGGTATTTTAAAATTCTTGAAACAATCTTCTCTTCCGTCGTATTTTTCTAGTGTACACAATATTACTAGACATAAAGCCGGCGTTGGCTTGCTGCTAAGATTTATAGTTGCTTTTAATGTTTTCGGTACAGTCGCAATACTGTTGCATAGCGTGTAGCATTGCGTAGCATGGTCGCTTTTTATATTAACATGTTGGAATGCTTCTGCTTCACTGTTTTCCTTAAAATGTTCAGCGGATCCATCGACAATACAGATATTTAGGCAGTTATCGCCTCAATACTACAAACTGCTTTTATTGAAATGTGAAATGAGTAACTAATTACCTCCGTACTTACTATAGGAGACAAAAATAAATCTCGAGATATAGGTATTGTTATTTATTCAAATTTATTAGCTTTACTTAAATATAAAAAAAAATGTAGCTTTTGGGACCGTGGCATTAAATAGTAGTAATTAAAAAGACAATTGTACATTGTAATTGTTTTCCCACCTCACTCACTTAGCAGTTACTCTACAATCATTATTAAGAATTTAATGACCCCTGAATAAGAGGACTAATTAAATTTTTAGTGTCAACACTCATTAACTTGAAACTGTGTCTGTGAAAGAGGCTCGATAACAAAATCAGTGCAATACGCATACAATAGTACGCCTCTGCCTAAACCTTCGAGCAATACAGGCGTGATGTTATGTTATATTATTTCAAAATTAAATGAAATAAGTAGCGTAGGTACTGCTTGCTGACCTATTTGTCATTAAGACGTGCCTGTCCTTAAACCAATTTGTTGGCAGCTTTGAAGCAGACGTTCCCGCAGTACGGTTAATGGAAAACTGACTAGAATTCTAATGAAGGCGTCATGTAAGTTTGGCTCGTGCCCCTAAGTTTGTGGGCAGGGTTCCTTACATTGCATATTGGCTGGATATCTTTGTGTTAGTTTCTTTTGAAATTTAAATTCATACAACAGATCTTGGTTACGTCATTGTTAGTGAACCATGCTCGAATTCACATAAGGAATACTTATAGGAATACAAATATTAGAGTAAAAAATCTCCCGTCAGTTAGACTTCAAACAATTTTCTTCTGAGTAATTATCGAAAAATCTTTAAATATCAGTTTTAGGAGTTTCGTTGGTAATAATGGACATTAATTAGACATTTCGCTAAGCAACAACACTGACATAACGATCTGGTAGACTCGAAAATGTAATTCAAATCATCTCTTACAAATGTGGCGCTTGTGTGATTGCATACTGATAGAAATCCAATACCGATTGGAAATATTTTCTAGTGTAGTTATTCCCTGCGCGGCCTGGCTGGAAATGCAATTTGCACTAAATTCTATTCTAAATTCTGCTTTGTAGTGTCCGTAAAAAGGAGTACTTACAGTTACAGCAATATATGGGTTTAATATTGCCGTAGGTGCGCTTGGTTATTTTTATTTTGCCTAAAGTGGGCTTATACGAATTGCATTGCATGCAATATTAACAAGTGAGTACAGTTTACAGCTCCATGTACTGAAATTATGCTGGCGTGAAAACTGTTAAGAAATTTAATCTGAGAGGTTACAATTACGTCAGTGTTGGCGCTCTACCATTTAAAATCTGATCATGTACTTACACACTAGATCAGATATAGATGAAGTTTTCTAAACGACTGATATAGATTGTTTGACTGAAAATACGGTTTTAAATAAATATACTCAAATTATCTGTAGTAACTAGTTAAGCTTAGTGGTTGAACGCTTGCCTTCCATGCAGGATGGTGTGAGTTCAAACCTAGCTCGCACCTCTGACCTTTCGGAATCATGTGCGGATCAGAATTTAATTATCACTTGGTGACGGAAAACATCGAAAGGGAACCTAAACACCTCGGGGCGCGGGCCTCACCAACCCGCACCGTATCAGTATGGTAAACTAAGGCCTTACCCTTCTCATTCTGAGAAGACGCCCTTCCCCAATGGTTGTTGGACAGTAATGACCTGAATTTATTTATTTTATTTGTAACTAATACATATATTACTTGAACTTATCAATTATTTCCGGAGAAATCGTCTAATCTGGTGACCATACTTGTTTGTTTTTACTATATTATTTATTTACAATAACTTTACGTTCGCAATCGAAATTTATAATTATCATACACTGAAAAGCAATCGAATTCATCTCGTTACGAAATCTAAAAGCATCAAAGGAAGTACCACAAACCCACTTTTAATATGAAGCCATAGGTATGTTGTTGGGACGTGCTCATACTGTGACGTGATGTTATGCGAATTTTAATCCACCTACTCATACATATTTTGTTTCAAATATGGACACGAGAGTCTAGAACGTGATTTTAAGGATTCCATACATGTACGCGCTATAGCGATTCCATAGATATGAGCTCGTTTATCCGTAGTTCTTTGTACGCTACTGACCTCTTGAAGGACACCAGTCGGAAAGTCCTTCAACGGCGCAGGCGTTCTCTATTTTCTACTACAATACACTTCCACTCCACACATATTCTCACAATAAATCCTTTTACATAATCGCCTTTCATACATCCTTTCAACATGACTGAACATCAACGAACGCTGACTAAGAAACAAGTATTATTATGATATCTTACAGGATTACAAAAATCCTTTCTAAGCTTTATATAGGAAATTCTATCCAGAACAAGAGAGGTTTAAAAAAAAAAAATTATGGTCACTTCCATTCATAGTAATCTTCTTTTAGGATTATTTCTACGGTTAACGGAACCATAGAAATCGGAGCCGTTAATTATGAGATTAAAATGTCATTACTAAATTGTTTGGTTTGTTAAAGCAAACAAACCTTAAAAGGTTTCAGCTAAGCCTTATTTTAACTTCCAAGAACGTTTTTGTTTGAGCCATGTATTGTAGCAAACTTGCCTGAAGTATACCTATACCTATATTCTATTTTGCAAAAGTAAGGCAATCAATATTCTATAAATGTAATAGCTAATGTAAACACAAGAAATTCATTTAACTTTTTGTGTAATATTGACACAGAAAATGCCAGAACCAATAACATATTTTGTTTATTTGACTTGTAACTTATCGAAATCCCTCGTTGAAGTAACTCATCCATAATCTCAATGTCAGAGGGTCATTTCGATAAATTGAGCGACATGAAAATAGTCCTTGGTTCGGCTATAACCCGGACAGTCGCTATACTGGTTAACCTTACGATATTGATGGAGGATTTAACTTAATGCTAGTGCTTTCAACCCATTCCCGCACCCCGCTAAAATGGCGGCGCATGTGACATAAGGAAACTTTATGGCCAGAACGTGCCTGCTTTAAAATCCTAGTACTAAAGAAAAGTAGCTTCTTTGTCGCTCGAAGATATTCCACAGAAAAGCAGCTTTATTCTTCTATTACTTCACTAATCAAAATATATTTCTTGAAATATGACGTCGTCGTGTCGACGGCGCTACGGGAAATGGGTCGTCAAATGTCGCTCAGTATATTCAATCTTGGAAATAGGAACCACGATAGATACGTAATGTATTGTAACACAGTGTGCTAGAAGTGGCTTGAATAAAGTGAGTTTAAAAACGTATCATTACCAAATATATTGATAAGGTTTATTTGTACATCAATCGCCTACGAGCATAGTAAACGTAACCTGTTTTTCTAAACTGGATCTTACAACTTGTGTGGGAAGATATACTATGCAATTTTCATTCGATTACATCACCGGTGACCGTAGAAACTGTTTCTGTTAGATGTTTCTTGTACCAAAATCATTCATCGGCTATTAAATAAAGCATAGGAAAAGCTACACAATAATTCGTAATACTTCAATATCAAAAGATTCGTTTGACAACTTGATCCAAGTTCATGAGTTTTCAGATATTACCGCTGTTCGATACGATCCCTCTTTTTTGAGCCGCTTGCTTCAATTAGCTGCAGTTCCATTCAAGAGACAGTATCCACCACAATAACCTGGTTACACAATTGGTCTGTTTCTCACGTATTGTTGCGGCCCACCCCTTTTTCGTCACTTCCATATGTCCGATGCGTTTGGTAGGCGTGTCGAAAGAGGGCGCGGTATTGTATCATTTCCTCTGCGATAGTGACAGTCGTGGCTACTGAAAAATGGTGGCTTGTTTTGAGGTCTTTAGCTCCAGGCTGGAAACTATACAATTGCTCCTGTGACCTGTCGTCGCTTATACGTCGGTGCCAATGCGTTTGGCAAGCGTGTCGAAAGTGGGCGCGGTAATGCAGCGCTTCCGTTGCGATTGTGACGACGGTTACAATGCCCTCGTGGGTCGTGGAAAGTGTTAGTGTGTCGGCTCTAAATGGGCTGGAAATTGCTCAAGATAGTAGAAGAATATAATTGTGTTATATTTATCTTTGTAATTATAGAGTAGTGTAAAGAGCATCAAAAGGATAACTGTCTTCACAGAATGTCTATGATATATAACTATTCTATCTAGTCTATGATATGATATGATAATATAACTATTCTATCTAGTCTATGATATTACAAACCGTAAACAAATACGTCGAGACAATCTAAATTATTACTATCTTCTAAATTAAACCCGAAATCGTGCCTCGCAACCCGTTACTTGGTTTCTCGTCGATCAGGCTTTCAAGCTTAGGCAGCCCACAGACAATCGATGTTATGTCTATAGAAATTTATAGATAGCGCGAAATATTTTGCTTATACGACAATCGACTTGATATCAATTGAATTTTTCACACAATACCTTAAATAATACCAGTAGAGTGAAATTTACGATAGCATCACTCCTGTTAAAGGCTAGGCAGAAGTGTAATGTTTTACACTGACATTTCGCCGTTGTTGCAGTACCTACTCATACCACTGTGGACAAAAGATTAGCCACATCCAGCAAAGTGCGTTACGGCGACTGACTGGGTGCGCTGATTAAAGTATCGTCATTTATTGTCGTTTAAGATACTTTAACTAATTTCTTTACATGAAAATATAAAGGTTTATCCATATAAAAAATAAGTATAGTAAATCCGGTTATAATGACTTTGCTTATAATAACATATTTTTAGCAAAATATGTCCGATAATAGTGATGATATGAATTAATTTTTAGTTTTTTAATACTTGCACTCGACGCCGAGACCCCTCCCGAATACATCTAGCCTTGCGGTACGTGCCCGACACGTTGCTCGTTTTTGTTTTGGTTCTTAGCGTCCGTCCTAACATTACGTATTGATTACTGTATTTTGGCACATTTTTTGTTTTCTAAGAATCAATCTTTATTCTTTGTATGACGTCCGTTTAGTATGACGTAATTGTCATTACCCTTCAATAAGCGAATTCTACTGTAAGCGTATTTGCAGTATTTGACATGAATGAATTACATTTTGTTGTAGCGACGTTGTTTGTTCAGTTAATTAGTACTACAACTCAGACTGGAGAGTAATGTATTTCATGAGCGCCGCTGTGTATTTTCATTAATATAAATTATACATGGGTACGCTGATGAAGGTTTTCTCTTTATGTTTTAATATCTTTGTTTCAACATCACATCTGTGGAGGTTACCCCTGTAAATCTCGGTAAGTATTTTCTGCTACAAGTTTGAATCAAAGGGCAATAGCTAGTAGCATGGTCGCGTAATCCCTTATTTTGAACAATTCAGTAAAGTTTGATAACACGGCAGGCCGCTAATGAGCCTGTTTATAGTTCAGTCATTAAACAAGAACTATATTTAGTTTTAAAATCGATAGAATGTCATATAAGGTCAAGCCAGCGAGGCACCCTCGCGGCCTTGCTAGTGTTACAATGTTATAAGCTTTTCCTGTACCTACATAAAACCAGTTAGCTATCAAGCGTGTTTAATTCATAACATCAAGTGTTAGTCACCGGTGTACCATTGTACACTCACATTTCGCCGATACCGCTATCGAGTCTCATGTAATAGAGGAGGAGCTTAATGCTCCGACTCCGTGCCATACAGAAAAACCCAATAAAACTTTGCCCGACTCGGGAATCAAAACGAGGACCTAACGTTTAGCAGTCGATGCGACTACTAGACTAATGAGCAATAATAAACCGTGTTTAATTATTTCTTTATTTTGTCCGTTTGAACGTAATTTCTTGTAAATATTTGTGTATTGCGTTGATTAAAATTCAAACTTACGATTTAATTTATTTAAAACCTACCCTTAAAGAGAAGATTTTTTCTTTATCCTCTAATAACCGTAAAAGGTTTAAGATTTAGAAGCTTTGAAAAATAATGAATATCTGGTTTTTATAACATTCGTTATTGCTTTGTAAAGTACATAAGGGAGCGATCAAGTATTACGTAACGAATTTGGGGAGGAGGGGGGGATCTTCTGAAACGTTACGATTCGTTACAGAGGCGGCAGGAGGTTTTAAACTACACGTTACGTAACATTGTTTTAACCCTTCAGAACGGTCGCGTAGAGATTTATTTTCTCACGCATTTAAAAAAGTTTTTTTTTCGAAATTTGACCTCTCTTTGGATGGCTTCGTTATACTTCGGTCTCCGTAGACTCCAATCGCCGGTTACGTAACGTTTTACTAGGAGGGAGGGGGGTAAAGAAAAACGTTACGGCGCGTTACATGGGGGGATCAAAAATCTCCAAAAATTGCGTTACGTAATACTTGAACGCTCCCTAAGTATCGCACTATAGAAATCTAAAAAAAAAAATCTTACGTAACAAGCAGTTTACATAGGGTTGTTTTGAAAACGGTAGAGGATTCCGAGGGCTCTCTCTATTTATCTGTTTTCATTTACCTGTCAAATAAGGGAATGGGATCTGAACAATGCCATGTGTTGTCTTCTATGTCGTGTGTAAAACTTGCTCTTTGTGTAAAAAATCCGGTGTACGTGTGTTCGTAATTCATCTCCTCTTCCTCTCCCCTTATGGGGTCACCTGGATAGTTCTTAGCTATAGTGGGATCCGGTAGGTGGCGCTGTAGTCGAGATCCATAAGAAAGTACACGCAGACGTGTAGACAACAGCTAGTAGTATTATAGACATACACAAGTAGCGTTACATAACCCGTAGTGTAGTATAACCTGTAGGTTCAGAATATGATCGATTTTAGGTATATTGCTAACAACAGTTTTTTGTTGTTTAAAAATATATCTAGGCTTAAATAATATAGAGTCATATCCTCATATACTCGGACTATCGATTCCGAATATCGTCTGAACAAAAGCACGCATTTGCATGTAAATTAAAATTGCGCCATTAACACAACAAAAGGTTTATCGATTCGAAGTTTTAAGTACTGCATCATCATACGTAATTTCAAAATTTTAGGCATGCACTTTCATATATCACCTTTGTATTGTTAAAAACGGTATGCCGTTTACGCCATAGATCTATAATTGAGGCCATGAGAAAAAATTTATCATTTTGGTTTCAACCAAAATAAATTCAATAAATAAAAGATTCAATAAATATTCAGTAAATTTAAATTTAAAAATTAAATCAATTCAATCAGATCAATTTTAACTCCAAGAAATCATAAACTACATATTTGTAGTAGGTTCTCATGGCCTCAATTTAACTAATCAGAACTCATCTGATGACTAATGTACTCGACTAGAAATTTTTCCCGAAAATTTCTTTTTCAACTGTGTTCAACTACTAAAGTTCGTTTCAATTGAATATAATAACGATTGCCAATCGTATTTGCGGTCCAAAAACACGCCATCCCCCGATTGCGAAAGCAACGCGACAACAGAAACGGCTTGGTAATATGTACTAAGTTCGCAATGTAGGTACGATGTGTTATTGAAGCGCAAACGAATTTGTTATCGTTACTAAAAGTTTGATGTAAAGATATATCTAATGTGATATTAGGAGAATTCCGAAAAAGATACTCGATCGATATTTGGTACGTTTTCCGATCTCAATATTTAGTACTTGTATATTGTCTTACAACCTCGCTTGGTACCATAAGATTACCAGAGGCACTAAAGGTACAAGTATAGTGTACCATAGTCACTAGCCAATAATTCACAATAAGGTCAATATGACCGCACTCTGATTGAATCAGCCGTCTGCTCATTGAGACATTAGTCTTCATTTACATAATCATTACATGAAATATGTCATTGTTCAAGAATAATATAAGTCCATTGAAGTTGATATGAGTAACCGACAATAATGATGAAAGACAATTCAATTGAATTGAGAACAAACACCTATAAATAAAGGCAGGCGTTGTTACTGTTGTTGGATGTTAGTATGCTATAATAAAAACGTATAGCTAGGTTGAACTGTTTTCTATCTAGATTTTGTTTTAAGTTTTACATCTTTGGAGTAATATAAGCTTGTATTATATTTAAGTTTATCTAGCTGTAAGTCTTCCATGTACTAAATAAATAAATAAATAAATATGGTCTGATAGTTTTCAAGTATGGATATAGTATGTTTCAAAATAAATTATAGGTATAATTAATCTGATATTGTATTTCGATGTTGACAACCCCTAGAGAAATAACCCCACGACACAAAGGATGCTAGTGTAGGGTCCAGTGAACCTGATATATATCTGATCTGTATAGTATCCAAAAAAGTCTGCTGTAAGTGATAAAAGAACTAATTGCCAAGCTTTCTTGGCTTGACCCAATTAAGTCCCGTCACCCACGATTTGTAGTTTTATGGAAGATAAGGTATCTGCGGAACGATTCGCGAAATTTCAACTAATTCCAGTTGCTGTATTAAAGGTCTTCTCTCTTCTCTTGTCCACAGAAAGAAGATCGAATCCCTAGGCAGGATGACGGCGATGACGCAGGAGGAAATGGTGGCTGGTGCACGCACCGTCGCCGCGGGCCTCGAGGCGCTGCGGGCAGAACACGCCCAACTCTTGGCTGGCTTGGCCGCCAACACGGAACATGAACACGAGAAAGCAGCTCTTGTGAGGAAGAGCATTGATGCTATCGAGCTTGGGCTGGGCGAAGCACAGGTCAGTTTAATGATACCTCATTCTTATTTTAGCAGTAAGTTGTTCTTCCCCATACGCCAAATTGTTGGCTAGCTTGGCCGATAAGGAAGAGCATTAATGCTGACAGAGGTGTGTGAAGGTTAGCTTAGGTAATTTATAAGAAAAAATACACAGTACGTATTAAAAGATTTTGATTCACCTTTAAAACATATTCGTTACAAAAACTGATAGATCATCCGTCAAAAGCTTTGAGAGAGCCAAGACATAAGCCCAAAATTAGGTCCTTTTGAAAAACCTTTACAAAGGTTATACAAATCCCTCACTGACGTTCTTGGTCAAACACAGCTTTCATTATTTAATATAACTGAAAATAACCCAAACATTCTTGGTGCTTTGAAATTAATATTGATACTTAATCCTACTAAGGAAACTAGTACTTGTAGATAAACTCGTGATCACACATCTGCTTCACAAATATTAACCACATTAACAACGCAATTATTCCCACGTGTTTGTTTACACCGGGCTACGGTGTAAACAAACGTGATCTTGCGCAGGCTTCAGATTCCAAGCACATGTCTTGGCATGGAGATGACATGCTTGAGGTTTGCGGTCTGTGGTATGTTACATCTGTGCCGCGGATGGAGTTACAGATGCGATTGTCGTTCGTAGAGCCCGTCGTGTTTAGGAAGCCCTAAACGCACTGGTAATTCATCAAAGTAATGGCCAATTTATTTGTAGTAGAACTGTTACAGTGAATTTTCGACGTGGTAAGATTTGAACTCTTAACCTTTCCTCAGTGACCTTAAATTAATTATAATTGAAAATAACTGCTAATTAGTTCACCGTGAAAATTGTTAGCATTATATCTTGATAAGCAACACGTTTTCGTAGAATCTTACACGCGACGCTTTAAGGTGAAGAACTATTGATCAAACTTTCCGATCGGCTTAGTAACAAGCTGGAAAGGAAAATTCTTACATTCTTAGTTTGAAAAATTCCAAACGTTTTTGCGGTAAACCTTAGAAATACCATAGCAGCTTTCAACGAGAAAACAGGTCAAGAATTTGGTCATTGAACAGCTGCCAGCTTTGAAAAACCCATTAATGAAAGGGCCTCGCTTCTCCGAGGTTGAAGACAAACAGCCTAGAGGTAGCCTACATTCGCTGAATGGCTTTAAGGACTTCCCGTTGGAGCATCATTTAGGTCACACCTAGCCTCGCCTTAAGGGCTCTGCTGTATAAACGGAGTCTCCGACGTGAAAAAGGAAATGGTATTTCGCAAACAAAATGTCGAAAAGCTCTTTAAACTTTACTTGTAACGTTTCGGTTTCAATTTTTGTACAAGATCGAAATGTAGGAATTGTTTGTTGATGGGAAAATATCTATTGATATGTTGTGTTTGTAGTAACTACGAAAAATGTTTTTCACTCCTGTTTCTGTTTTGTATGTATCATAGTTTTACTTCCAAAACGCTTTGCTTAAATATTGGCTTGTTAGAAATAATCTGCATTTAAACAATTCAAATGTCAAAGCAGACAAAAGTTTGCAGCTGTCGCGCAGGCGACCTTTCTCAACTTAATAAATTATAGCACTTTTATTTTAGATTAAAGATAATTTATAGACTATAAATTGGATATGATAGAGATCCACGATCAGTGGAACATCTAAGTCGTTGGTTCAACGTTTCTCGTAACAATTAAAGTTCAATGACATTTTCGTTATTCGATTCCTAAATCCATCGAGGTTTGTATTTGAGTTAGCTTAATTACAAATATTTGAGTTAACTTTGATTACGTTAAATTCATTAATTTGGTACTGGTGGTAAAATTCTCGGCATCTACCTCAGTTCTGTTCAAGATACGAGTAATTATGTTGGTTGATTAATTTTATATTCATACCGATTAAGATTAATCTTTGCCTTGAAGAATATGTTTTTTGTACACCACTTAAATAGGAAACACAAAAAGTCTGCAATAGGTTTCATTGCTCTCGGTGATGTCTTTGAAACGAACTTCACCTGAAAGCATTATTCTAAAAATAAGAAATCCTCACAATACTTTAAAAAACCATTAATAACATTCCAAAAATTCACAGCAGTAATACCACATCGAAGCCTCAGAACGAAAGTGATCTAATTAAAAAATGTAATTTGTGGGAAATTAGCAAGAAAGTCTCCAACAAAGTATGCTTTTTAAGGTCAGTTTTGGTTGTTCAGGAATTTTGAGTTAGATCCCTTTCATTCTAAGAATGCGACATACTTTTCATTTCCTTCATCATATTTTCTGAATTTCCTTTATATTAAATTGAGGCGTATTTTCAAAAGACGCAACAGAGTAAAATTGAGTTGCATGATCGAATAACGAGGCGGGTACTTCATTCAGGCTCGCACAAAGACGCGCGACACCCTCTTGTGAGGTTGACGACGGGATATTGCGGTAGGCCAAGTTGGGAGATGGTAACGGATTTCCGAGATATGTGTACATACGTAGAGATATTTATAGTGTACGACTGCTGAGCGTGAAGTTTTAGTTCGATTCTCGGTTCGGCTAAAGTGTTATTGAGATTTTCTATATTGAAATTCTCAGTAGAAGCACGGAGTCTGGTACTATGCCCGGTAGATAGCAAGAGGCTGGCCCCCTATTACATGCGGCTCAATTAACGGCATCGGCAAAATGTATGTGCTATGTTGGGTAGGTTTAGAAATTGTTCAGAATTGGTAAGCGTCTTCGTTACCTTTTAGCTTTCCTCGAGATATCACAAAAGAAACCACGGAGTAAAATTGAGTTGCGTGAGTCAATCACGGGGTGTTTCATTCAGCATCGCACAAAGGGCGAAACACCGTCTTGAAAGGTTGATGACGTTGCGTTAGAACAAGTTGAGAGATGATGCTTATTTGCTTATTTGATATATAATATTTACAGTAAAAATTTAGACACAGAAAATTAATATAGAGAAATAAACAAGATTTGTATTACAGTAGCAACAGAAAATAGAAACAATCTTGTTCAACTTGTGTGAACTTTGATGATCAATGTCAAATACTTTTTTCTCTGAATAATTTAAAATGAATTATTTTTCCTTAGAAGACAAATATTTAATTTCCATTAACATTTATCAACAAAACCTTCTACCATTTAGTCCTTCGTCCAAAATACACAAATTTGTAGCTAAGCAAAGGATGTTGGCAATTTGCCAGCGTGTAGAAATGCAAGATTGAAGGTGTGCAAATTATAACATTCCCGCTTCATTCTATACATTTGTACCACGGTCTACGTCAACAATACGTCATGTTCTTGACTCGACAAAACTGACTGATGGTCGTGAGAATGTTTATTTTTCTTAAACACAAAGGGATGCGGACCTCGCTCAGCCTTGGGGTGGCATGTGCTTCTGTTTGACAGTCGAGTGCACTGTAAACTGTTAAAGATAATAAATAAATGAGGAATAGATTATGTATGTATTTAGTTCGTACGGCGCCTGCGCATAATGAATGAGTGATATTGGCCTCTCATCGACGTCTGTTGTGAAGTTATCAGAACTTTTGATTGATGGATGAAAGCTTATTCTAATTGTGGTAGAAGATAATTCAATCATTCCTTATACAAAAAGCTTTGCTGGTCTAAACGGTATAAAGTTTCTCTTGATAGATACGCGTGTGAACTTTATTATTAGTCAGTAGGTTTAGATATCAGATCAATAAGTTTGTAGCGACTACTACTCGCAACATGGCAAAAAGTAAAGCGCCATCTATCGGAGTGAAACTACAACAGCAAACCCTGAATCGCACTATGAAAGTTTACAACGATTCTAACACATATACGAATATCCGACATCAACTGTCGGGCTTCGGCCCGCCAGGCTAACCACCTTGCCTGGTCGGAGGATCCTCCCTTTTCAATGGAGGAACACCATACCTCGTTCCTCCATAGTGGTGACCCCTGACAATGAACTTCTTCGCAACCTTCGACGGCATCATCGCCTTCAGTTCCCTCTCCACCCCTCCAGTACCCTTCGAGCAGCATCAAGCAAGTCTCATCCTGCCAGCCAGCATCCTCGGCCCCAACGGGTAACCACACGCTTGCAGCGACCGCGCAAGCCTGGTTCTTCCCATCGGCCTCTCATCAGCAACCTTGGCACAGCACACTGCACTTCGGCCGGTCATCTAGCAGACCCCTTCTCTCCTGGTCGACGCAGCAGCCAGCCACTACTCTTCACTGCACTACCTCGACTCACTGAGGACTATGCAGCATCACCGCACCTAGTTCCGACTCACTGCGAACTATGCGGCACTCGGTTCCGACTCACTGGAATCATCACTGGCCCTGGCAAGCAACCTCAAGACTCAACAGCATCGACCTCCGGTCTGGGGGGGAGTGATGTAGCGACTACTACTCGCAACATGGCAAAAAGTAAAGCGCCATCTATCGGAGTGAAACTACAACAGCAAACCCTGAATCGCACTATGAAAGTTTACAACGATTCTAACACATATACGAATATCCGACATCAACTGTCGGGCTTCGGCCCGCCAGGCTAACCACCTTGCCTGGTCGGAGGATCCTCCCTTTTCAATGGAGGAACACCATACCTCGTTCCTCCATAAGTTCTTTTGAAATAAACAAGACGCCTATATATTATTCCGTACAAATTCTATGATGAAAGAACATCTTTAGTGATGGCTCTAAGTTCGCTAGAGCCAAAATTAAATGACTGACTCCATTCATTATCTTAGCTATCTGCTTACCACGCAAATATACACGCAATAACAATTTACATTAAAACCAAAGCGCTATTTTAAATCACGACACCGGCACGAGACGGCACGACTAATGACGACTCATTAATCAACTCAGTTTATTTGTGTCCCGAGATTACCAACCCTCACGCACCCTCGCACCCTCCTTTGCTCTCCGAGTCACCACTTTGTAATGAAAAACTCGTCTCGTCGCCTTTAAAAGAAAAAATGTGTATAAATAAGGCTTGTCAGACGGAATGAACGCAATTTACGAGATGAAACTGTACGTATGTTGTGCTTAGATTTTCCCCCTTTAAAGGTGTGTTAACGTGATTCTAACTGGATTTTATGTTAGGGTTATAACATAAAAACGTAACGTTTAGTCTCAGTTATGTACCAGTAAATATATACTTAGGTGAGTAAGACCACTGAGGGACGGTTTAATACTGTGCATTTAATACAGGCAGTCGGGAGCCATAACATATTGCGATTGTTTTCTTGTAGTAAACAGAATATAGTTCTGACAAATATAGTTTAAAATAGCGCTTGAAACTACGACGTAACAGCGATGCTATTTAATTGAGTAAAACGCCTTCAAGTCCACAATACGACTGTAACAAAAATATTAATAGGAATACATATAAAAAAAAAACCCTCTGCCTTTAAACGTCCGGATTTATATCAACGTTTCTATAGAAACAATCGACTTTAAATCCGCAGCGCGAGTGACACGCGAGCGATTTGAGCCAATTCTAATGCAGCTCTATTATCAAACACGTATATAAATAATGTAAACAACTTCATCTTAATAATGCAACTTTTATCTTTTCCAGGTTATGATGGCCTTAGCCTCCCACTTACAATCAGTGGAGGCCGAGAAGCAGAAGCTCCGCACCCAGGTGCGACGGCTGTGCCAGGAGAACGCCTGGCTCAGGGACGAGTTGGCGGCCGCACAGCAGCACCTGCAGGCTTCAGAACAACGCGTCGCTCAGTTGGAGGAGGAAAACAAGCATCTGGACTTCATGGCTTCCATACGGTGGGTTTCACCATATTTTTAGCTTGGAAGGGGCAGGAAATCTTCCTTCACGCCGGTAGCGTGCGATATTAAATCATCAGTGGATCCCTGGAAATAGCTTCTCCTAGTGACGATTCACTACATTCGGAGACCCTATACAGTCAGACCCGTAACGAACCCTAGTGACAGGCTAATGTCTCCACTACAGCATGAGCAATATGAGCATGTTTCATGACAGAGAGAGCTCTTGCTACGACAGGTTAAGAAGCACTGCATCTTAGCGTTGCGGGACCAAAGAGCGTAGTTTCTTAGAAGGAGACAATAATATTACGAAAGCCTCTAGGCTTTCTAGAAATAAGTATTCTCTGCTTCACATCTGGAAAATTAAGCATAACTGAATTAAATAAGAGAAATGTTTTAAATTTTACAGATAAACAATATAGGCCTGGCTGGGTGCCAAACAGCACAAACATTTTTCCATTTAAGCTGAATGAAAAATATATTATTAAACCGCGTCTTTTCGCGATTTAACAAATTGGCTTCGCTGTTTGCGAACATTTCCGTGCCAAAGTCAATACAATAAGTTTAAATATGTGTATATTCGCGGCTTCGTATGATGAATCTTCGACTCTTATTTGAACTGTTCTGGGTTGTACATGTATTCTTTTCATTGAATTCACACGTATTTCACACAGATTGTCATCTGACCGAGACACCGATTCCCTTAACCATAGCGCTGCTTAGGGCCTCTTTCACTATTTGTAAAAGTGTCCGATAGTAATATAAATGATAAAATTAGTTACATAAAAAATACAGCCATAAGACCATAGTGTTAATGAATCAGAGAGTCCAACTGTTTGATATACTTATAAGACACTTTAGAACCAACATTTTTACTACGGTCAATAAGCCAGTTTTCATCAAGTGGTTAAAAAAGCTTTTGATCTCGCAGATCACTGGCATACACAGTTTTTAGACAGTTTTTAGGTAGGTAGAAAGTTTTAAATGCTTACTTACCAAAAATATCTACTGCATGTTGGTATTGGTTCGTCGTCTTGTCGATTAAATAACGATGTATGTGATTTGCCACCTCAAATATGTTATAATGAATATTTATCTGAGTTATGTAGGGTAGGCAGTATATTTTTGTCTTTATGAGCCGCGCGCCAATGTCGTAGATTAATTTGCGTAGGCCTTTAGGTACAAGCACCTCATTGAAGATTACGGTGTATGTTATTCCAGCAAGTACGACAGCGACATCAACGAGGAGTCAGACACCAACCGAAGCGGGCAGAGCGAAAAGAAGCGCGACGATCCCATGGTCGACCTGTTCCCAGATGACGACCATGACGACAACAGGAACAACAAATGTAAGTGCACTTTCATAATCATCTGCCTGACCTCAGCTTCTAGTCTAGCTAAATGTAGCTAAATGTATATTTTATCTGTTGTGTGGTTTTTTTAGCAGTTTAAGGAAAAAATGTATAATTTATTTTCCTGCATCCAGTAACATGTAAGTGTTAGTTTTATACTAATGGAGTCAATTTTACCTGAACTTATTTTTTATATTATTGTAAATTCTATTTCATGTTTCCGATTAGAAAAAACAAGTGCTGCCATGTTTCGCCATGATGCTCAATATATTTTTCAGGAACGAAATTGTCCGACGCGCAGTTAAGCAATCTTGATTAGCCGTCCAAACTGTTTGTCTCGCTAAAAATTCTAACAGTAATATATTTTAAATGCAAAGAAAACAGTGTATAACTTGAGTTAGCTCATTCCATCATGTTCTGAATATTACATGGCTCACACAGCTGCTACTTACTCTCTGAATATTTAAGCAGTAAAGTAGTCTCGTCTGTCTTTTTACTAAATGTTTTATGAAAAAAAAATTCTCAAAACGAATTTTATCTCTTAAAGTACGAAAAATGAGAAAATTCGTGACATGACAGGAGAAGAATAATAAGGAATTTATACCACCAAAAAATTCGTATACAATGAACATGTTCGCTAGATTTTATGTTGAAATTTGAATGACATCCAAACTTCTCAGACCACTGTTTTAGATTCAGGTGACATTAGTGCACAGATATCTATCTTCTAGGCAAACGTGCTGCATTGTAGTCTGGATCGTCACTCTTGTCACTTATAATGTAGTAATCTTTTATATAGGTATAAAATTCTGATGTGCGTGTCTTCATAATTCTCCTAAACGGCTTGATCGATTTTGATGAATTTTGAAAAATTTAAAATATATGTAACTGAGGGGGCACAGGAAATGTTATATTAAGCCATAAGTAGATGTGATGTGTATTTCTCGTTGGAGAAACTAATAAATAAATGTGATCACCCGGATGGTTCTTAGGTATAGTTGGACCCGGTAGGTGGCACTGTTGTCCACATCCCGAAAACAAAATACATGCAGGCGAATTAGTGGATAACAGCTAGTAATGTATTAATAATAGAGAGATGTTTCCCTTCCAGCCATGTCGCCGACGCCGCCGCTGCACTTCGCGCAGCAGGTGAACGCGGGCTACGAGATCCCGGCGCGCCTGCGCACGCTGCACAACCTGGTCATCCAGTACGCGTCGCAGGGACGCTACGAGGTGGCCGTGCCGCTCTGCAAGCAAGCGCTCGAGGACCTGGAGAAGACTTCCGGACACGACCACCCCGACGTGGCCACCATGCTCAACATACTGGCCTTGGTGTACAGGTGGGTTACTATTAGCTGTTGATGTGCTTAAATTATTAAGTATATGAAGCCTATAATTATATCTACATTTGGAGCCGTGTAACTAGTTAGTAGGGAGGGTAGTGCCGTAAAATTAAAAAGTATTTTATATATATTGAAATTCTTGCGTGTTCATAAATATAAGATAAAATTAAAATATAATATCCAACATTTTTGCCCTATAATTCTCTGCATGTTGCATCTGAAATATGACTAGTAAAATCAGCTGTTGTGCAGCTGTGGGGCAGTATGTCTGACGGTTATTTTATCTGTTATTCAACTTGCGATAACAGTTATATCAATAGAAGAATTAGCTTATCAGAGACGTGCCATATGGCTGGTGACGATCATTATCGGTAATTAAAGATTGCGTTTCTAACAAAATAAACAGGATTACGGTTTAACAAATCCAGAGATTGAGTTTATGAGATTGGATTTACAAGTTTTAATTAGTATTTGAATTATACATATGTCTGTGGGATAAATTATCGTCTTTTAAAGTATGAACCCGGCTTAAATGCTTATAATGGAACACAATTAACAAATGAAATGAAGAGTAATGGAAATACGACGATTGTACAGTGACTTATAATACGTTTTGTCCGATAAATAAATTAAAATTTAAAGTGGATAATAGTTTTTTCGCCTCACTAAACCCACATGTATAGGGAAATTTGAATGGGCAGTTGTGTTCTAAGTAAGTTTTACTGCTGACTGGTGTTTAACATACTACATAGGTTTGTTAAGTTCTGTTATGTTCGGATCAACAAAATCGATGCTGGGTATTTAGAGTGGAAAAGACGATGCTTTCACATATTCCACCTGCAGTCAGAACATAATAATTCAACCCATTACTGTCCCACTGCTGGGCAAGGGCCTCTTCTCAGAATGAGAAGGGTTAGGTCTTAGTCCACCACGCTGGCCCGGTGCGGGTTGGCGGATTACACACACCGTCAAGAACTTTATGGAGCCCTCTCAGGTGCGCAGGTTTCCTCACGATGTTTTCCTTCACCGTAAACGCAAGTGATAATCATATTCTGATCCGCACATGATTCCGAAAAGTCAGAGGTGCGAGCTAGGTTTGAACTCAGATCCTCCTACATGGAAGGCAAGCGTTCAACCGCTAGGCTATCAAGTCAGAAAATACACCCCAAAAATTGCACACTTTCAAGTAAAACATTAAAAAGAAACCCCTTATCGCAAACCTCGGACTGTCTATATTCAATATCATGTTACTTTGTTCACAGAGACCAGAACAAATACAAGGAAGCCGCAAACCTGCTGAACGATGCTCTGTCCATCCGTGAGAAGACCCTCGGCGAGAACCACCCGGCCGTCGCCGCCACGCTCAACAACCTGGCCGTGCTGTACGGGAAGCGGGGTGAGCATACCACACACTCCTACGTGGAATAAAGACACTGTTTATCATTCTGGAATGCTGCTTTAAGAGGCTGTAGAGCTTCCTGAGCTTCATTGGTTAGAATCAGTGTTCATGCTAATAAGATTAGAGTTTCGTTGTTTTATACACGATTTCTTTTTATAGCCTCTCACTCTCCATTGTGTCGAGGAATATTCTCAAATCGCCACGGCCTTGATACATAATATACACTTTTCATTGATTAACTCTTGAGCGAACCGTAGTGTATCAGCGACCATGTCTTTTATCTCATCATAATATAGGTATTTTTTAATATGTAAAAATCGTTGCCCCACACTAGGAATAAATACTGTATCGTGGGTGCGTTCACAAACATATATTCCAGACCCGAAACAACTATCTGTAGAACATACAAATATTAGTTTCATGCGGGAATCGAACCTGCGACACGTAGCGCAGCATTCGATTTCTGAAGCACTACGCCAACTGTGCCGTCGTACCGTTATTATATAATATTTCTTTAATTACTTATCCACATTATAATTTCCTATGGTCTCATTGGATTAGTATAGTTGTGTGTGTTCGGTTTGATTTCTCAGTTGGGCAAAAGTGCTAGCGGTTTATCTCAGTAGGTTGGTTGGTCCTGAGATTGGAATTATGCCCGGTAGATGGCAATAGATTCGCCCCCCTATTACATGGAACTCAATAACTGTATCGGTGAAATATTTGTGCATAATTAACAACTCTGCCTAACCTTTCAGAAATAATAACAAGCGTGATGCTATGTGATCGTGTATCGTTAATACTGTACCATATCGTCAGGCAAGTACCGCGAGGCGGAGCCGCTGTGCAAGCGCGCGCTGTGCATCCGCGAGGCCGTGCTGGGCCGCGACCACCCCGACGTGGCCAAGCAGCTCAACAACCTGGCGCTGCTCTGCCAGAACCAGGTAACACCAACATAACGACGTGCCTCTAACACTACTCGTTACACTGCCTGATCCTAAAACACGCCCAACAAGTACAACTAGCAACTTATCATTAGTGTTTTTTACATTATCAGTCAAAAGACGACAACACAAGAGTTACGATGGATGCCCAATGTCCCGGATTTCCTTGAATAATACCTTATATTTGGAAAGTTACTACTACTAATATACTCCCACGTATTGAAGATTCAGCAGGAATGTAAATACAAAAAAAAAACATACATTAAACCCATTACTGTCCGACTGCTGGCAAGGATCTCTTCTCAGAACGAGATAGGTGTGAGTCCTCAGTGTCCCACGCAAGCCCGGTGCGGGTTGGCGGACTACACACACTAGCCATCAAGAACTTTATAGAGCCCTCTCAGGTGTTCAAGATTCCTCACGATGTTTTCCTTCACCACACATGTGATAATCAAATTCTGATCCGCACATGATTCCTGAAATCAAGAGGTTCGGGCCGGGTTTGAACTCAGACCCTATGCATGGTAGACAAGCGTTCAACCGCTAGGCTATCACTGCTTTCTTTGCTTTGTTTTATCTAAATAATGAAATTAATTAAATGAACCATTTAATATAACGTTTTATTTTACTCCCACTCAATTATATGTCTTATCACTTACAGGATGACTTGATTTCCGTATAACAACCATAAATATTTATCTCCAGAACAAATACGAGGAAGTGGAGCAGTATTACCAGCGCGCGCTGGAGATCTACGAGAATAAACTGGGACCTGACGATCCCAACGTCGCCAAGACCAAGAACAACCTCGCCTCTTGCTATCTCAAACAGGTAAGGGAAAGTAACTCGTCTGTATAAAGTAATAAGGTTTAAAATACGTTATGACCTCTCTTTTCGCTATCACAAAGAGGCAAAATGAGTTAAAAAATTTCAAAACCTTTCTTTATGTATGTCAATCCGATTACCTGAACAACTAGAAACACGCTTAAGCATGAAAAAATAAGGTCTATATTATACATATATAGTACGGTATTTATTTTTAAAAAAGGCTACTGATAGGGAGGAGCTTATGTCCCGAGTTATTTTTTTCTATTATCATGATAAAGACCTTTTAGAGACTAGTAATTATTTACTTCCTGAAATTATTATTAATTTTATCAATGCGTTCGAATAAAATTGTAATAAATCACAATTTGTTCCCAGGGCAAGTACAAGGAAGCGGAGACGTTATACAAGCAGGTGCTCACGCGGGCGCACGAGAGGGAGTTCGGAACTATCGACGGTAAGTGATACAATATCATACTACCCAACAACTATAGCGAGTCACTTCACATTGTTTTCCCATCCGTCGCCCACTAAAGGGGAACGCAACGCTAATTATAACGATTCTACTTGAAACTCGTCACAACCAATCAGAATCATCACATTCCATCTGCCTAATCTATTCTCAACTACGCAGCTAAGTTGCGTTGGGCTATAAATAAGTTGCGGCTGAATATTACTGTTGTTTGTACCAATCAGGGTGTCTCATACGAGTATTCTTTGATCTCAACTACAACTAACGCAAGCCAAAAACGTATGAACATAAGGTGCGCGGGTTTTTGATAGAAGATCACTCAAATCTAAAGTGCGCGCGCATTTATTGAGCCTGATATTAGAAACAATGTGAAACATTACTCACCCGCACTTATATTTTCACATATAACATAGCGTCACGCCTGTATTCCCCGAAGGGTTAGGCAGAGGTGTACTATAGTAAACCCAGATTTCGTCGATGCCGTTATTGAGTCCCATGTAATGGGTGTCGAGCCTATTGCCATCTACTGGGCACAGTTCTAGACTCCGTGCTGCTACTGAGAATTTCTATACAGAAAAACCCAATAACACTTTGCGTGACCAGGGAATCGAATCTAGGACCTCACGCTTAACAGTCGCGCTTGCTACCACTAGACTAATGAGGCATTCATTTTCACATAGCAGGGCCACAATTACCCATCCCAATTTATTTATTTACTTATTTACATGCATTTGGGTGAGCATTACAGTTTCCCAATTCGATTACCCAAGGTCCATACTAAAAACAAATTGCACATAAAGGCATAAAACTATTTAACAATACATTTAAACTCTAACAACAAACATTAAAAAATGTCCACTAACTCCATAGCCGTTCTGTGATCTTTATACATAGGGCGTTGCGAATTTTACGACGGTTAGGAACGTGTGGGTACGGAAATGCGACGCGTAGTGACCCGTTATAGTTGTCGTAGGTGCATTTATCTTATAATCTTGCATAATACTAGTGCTTGACAGTATTTATTGGGTTTAAAACGTAAGTTACTTTTAATATATTGAGTAGAGGTTATTAAATGAATGAGAGATTACTACTTTGCTTCTTATAATGACTTGACAACATTTCTTATAAAACTTGACTTGAAGTTTTGATAGACTTTCTTCTGTTTCATTTATTTTCACTTGAAATAGTCAAGAAAATCATATATACGGTTTCATTTCTTCAGTTTATGGGAAGCATGTAAAAATACACATATAATATAGATTTATTATGTGATATAAATTGACATCCTATTTTGTTTACCGTTTCAGAATATATACAATCATTAAATGCAAAAAAGCCTAATAAAAAATAACAAAGAGCCGCACGTAGTTTATGACAAATTTTAAGAGAAACTAAAAAAGTTGCCAGAAGATGAGTACTACTGGAACATTCCTATAGCATAATATTATCATAATTTTATTGTTGAAACGTCTGCTCAAACTGTCTTAACCGATTAAAGTGATTAAGGAATGACAACAAAAACCAACAATTATTATTAAGTTTTTAAAAAATCGTTTCTATTATGATACCATAAATTTGACATACAGAAATTATGATACCAGGGATTTCGTAATATTTCCAGGGATACCACGAAATCACGAAAGATGTCACTTATCAAATAAAAAATAAAACCAATCCACTAAACCCACGGTACCACATTTTTTGTTATTTATTAATTCATAATTCCGCAGTCGGACACTGGCGATCAACAAATATTAGATTTTCCATTGTGTCTAAGTTTGCTTTACTAGACGGGCTAAACTAGTCGAGAAATGTGAAGTATTAAAAATTATGAAATGGGATTGTTTCGACTTACCACGATATTGTTGACTAATCGACATCTATCGTGATTTAGCGAATTTAGGTATTCATTTCTCATAAACTGTTTTGTCATTCCTTGATAATAATTTTGACCATATGGTGGAGGCCGTCTAAATATTTCGACCAAAGCACAAAGTATAAACTTTGAAAAAGATTTGCTTTTTATTACAGTGTTCAAAATAAATGAATATTTTTTTTTACATTCCTGCCCGATTTATAAAAGTAGCTAGAATTTGTAAATAGTAAACAAAAATACAAAAAGATTGCATGTTAATTTTTATATAATTTTATGTTTTTAGTGAGTTTTATTTAATTTTATGATCTAATTTAATTTATGTTTGAATTATTTTCGTATTATTTTAGATTAATATTATTCATTACATATTTATTTTGTGAAACTTTGTGAGTTATTTTGTAGCTAATTGAGGCATGCATTAAGTTGATTTTTACTTGACGCCATTTACAGAACATATTTTAAATATTTTTTATAAAACATATTTAAAATATGATATTTTGATGTATCATAATGCGTCCAGTAAAAACAATAACATAAATTTAGATATTTTCTGATGTTTTTTCTTTCTTAGATCTCTTGATGCATTTGATTTAGTTGTGAATCATAGGCTGTTATCTATAGAGGCTTAATACTCTTATGTCTTGCCATTAAATAAAAAAGTAACGGTAACTATTAGATTGTAATGGCTAAAAGCTTTTGCGTGATAGAATAAAATACCATTATATAGTATATGTCTTTGTCTTGACTGTGAATACAAATTCACAGTATCAAGAGGTTGCTCATCCAATTTGACAATCTCAGTTGCCTTTGCTGAGTACTAAGGGAATTTGGACGATTGGAGATGCTATTTATATTTTTAAGAGCCTTGCGTTGCCTTATTGTCAATGTTCAGAATTAGGTGAGTTATTGTGTGAATGAGTTGATTTTTAGAATTCTCTATATGAAATCTTATTGGTAAACCTGCAGTTGACTTCGCCAAAAATGCCCAATTGCTGGATGAAATCGGACGTAGATATACCGGTATCTGTGCAAGTGAATATTTGAGTTTGTAAATGCACCCACGATACAAAAAAAAATTGTAGTGTCAAAGTTTTATAAAACAAAAAATACCCTGACTAATACCGATGATACTATACAATTTATTGCAAACCAGAAACAAAAAAAATATATACATAAATTGAAAATGATGTGTGAATGAAGCGGCAAAGTGCAACTGGCGTCATTCTCAATCTATCATTGCCTGATCTGATGGTCGTATCGCTGAGGTATACACCATGCCTCGTACATCTGTACGAGGGCTTTAGAAACTAACTTCTGCGCGTATAAGCGCGCGTTCGCTTTCACCATTGTACGCACATTTCGTTCATTGTCTTATAATCGATTTTTACGTGTTATATGACAAATAATTTGTACTTAGACTGTTTAATACACAATTACATTATATTACCGCCATAATCTAGAAGTTACTAAGGTCTTCTTGCATATCGGTGCTTGTTTGAGTTCAATTACCCTAAATAGCTCACCTAATTTGGATAAACGATCTAAGCTTATTACGTTAGTGTTTAAATAGAAGTCCGAATGTTGGGATGCTTGTTGTTTTGCGATACAGGGACAATAATAATAATGATTTACTTCCATTATGTGTAATTAATATTTAATCTTTTGACCGTCACACTCACAACTAAACGCACGCCCACTCTACGCCAAACAATTTACAAAAAACCGTTTTTTTTTGTCCCAACCGTGTATTTTGTTGAAGTTTGGCGACGTATGTACTTTCTTTTGTCGGATATATACGACTGTGGCGTTCAAAGGGTTAAATAGTCTCGAAAAGTGAGAATGCAATCGTTTGCAATATAGTTTTATATCCAAATATAGTAGTACAGTACACTGTTTTCTGCATTAGTCATTTCTTGATAGTTTAATAACTAAAAGAGGTTTTAATTGGTTACCTTATTTTTGTTCTTGTAATAGCGTCATGTTAATAATATGGTTGATATTTTAATCTATTTTCTTCCCCTCAGTGATGCTTGGCATTTTATCATCGCACAATGTTCTAAATGGTTCAATGTCAAAATAACAGACTATCAAATTGACGCTATTATACAAAAGTGCTAAATAATGTTTTATTTAATTTTTAAAATCTATTCGAATTATCGTTATAAAACAAAGTATGCATTTTACTAGAAATAATAGTTCTCGAAGCTGCTTCGAAAATACTGCGAAAAATTGAGACAAAATATAATAACTGTTAAAAAGAATCTAGTATCGCATTTTAGAATTCAAATTATTGGCTATTTTTACCAAAAAATTAAAATAAACATCCAAAGTCAATTATGCCAAATAATTTACTAAATTATATACCAAATGTTGTGAACCGCTGAATTTTATGTAGTATGCAGGTATATGCAATAACTTTATGTATAAATTATATTTATTTACATTAAATTTAATAAAGATCGCAAAGTGTTTTGTTAATTATGTTTTACATTACATTAGGCAAAGGAATAATAAGTATACAATTATTATTATTTACAGTCCGTTAAGTGACGCAACAAAAAAAAAATATTGTCTCTGGGCGCCGGCGTCCGTCGATGTATTCATGAATTATGGAGGTGATATTTTTATGTATAAAAAAATGGACATAAATTCCAACTGTTTTAAAACAATCATACTCTTTCTGGTTTATATAACTTATTGTTTATTTGCCCTTCCATCCCCCGTACCATAGTACTTCATATATTTACTGGAAATGGCTTCAACTTGAGGCTGCATGGTACAAGTCTCACAGATGGTGCGGTGAGGGTGGATAGTAATGGATATGTATACGAAATCTACTAGGTGAGTGACACAAGTTTGGATACTGTGTGGCACAGGTAGGAAAGGCAAACAACATTCAATTTTTAAATTTTTCCGATTTTTTGTTTTTGTTTTTTTTTTTCATGTAAACGTCAGTCTTGCCAATGTGTCACACCTTCCCGACTTGTGTCACATTTTTTTTTAATAATTGTTATAATGGTTATGGCTTTAAAACATGCTTTTTAATTTTTTGACGCTATTGAGCTTTAATTTTGGTGTTTATCTTATATTTGTCATGCTGGGGTCAGGGTAAAACGGATTGTTAATTTTAGTTTAATTATTTTAATCGTACAGTGGGCCCTAAAATCGTTAGACTTTTTTTACACGTCGAAAAAACGACAAAAGATATTTTCGTGTTAAAAACTAATAGACATTCAAACTTAGGTACATTTTAGAAAGGACAAAACTTTTTATGTGCCCACTGAACTTGGTGTAAACGTGAAATCTTCCTGGAGCGTAAAAAAAGCTGCAAATTATTTTTAATGTATTAAATAAGTTTGTATAATTTTTGTCTGTATGTTTGCAGGAGACAACAAGCCCATCTGGCAGGTGGCCGAGGAGCGTGAGGAAAACAAACACCTGCAGAAGGAGAATGCGCCGTATGGCGAGTACGGCGGCTGGCATAAGGCTGCCAAGGTAAACAAACAATAACAAAACATATGTTCTTTGATTTTAAATCTGGAAGGAGTCAAGAATTTCAAGAAACATCTAGAATGTTCATCGGATATTATGATAGGCATTTTTAATTTAACACCCTACTCAAATCTGGAAGTCTAAACTGCCTGAAATGATTTTTTATGAGACATGCAAGCATGCTTCAATTCACGCATGAGATACGTATCTTTATATAACATAGCTATTTTTAATCATAAAAATGCGAATCGGTGCTGATAGATGTGATTTCCCTTTAAGTCGGGATACAAGAAAGATCCTGCCCAATTAACGTTATTAAAGTATATCCGTCGCACCCAGATCAAGCCTCATCGCCGCTGGAACGAACTTTGATGGCAGAAGTCAAAAATACCAAAACATTAACAGTAGTTTTCTTCAGTGCAGTTATTCAAAAAAGTACATCGTCTTGTAACGTAAAACTAAATTAACAATTCACTTACCACATCCACAGGTTGATTCCCCGACTGTGACCACGACCCTGAAGAACCTGGGCGCTCTATACCGGCGTCAGGGCAAGTACGAAGCTGCCGAGACACTCGAGGACTGCGCGCTCCGCAGCCGAAAGGAGGTAAACACCACATAAGGACACAAAGAGATAATATTATCTTGAGGCCCATATATTTCGTCGCTTCATACATAATAGGCCCACCCCCTGTTACTTGGGAATTGATAAGGGCGAAATGTGGAAGTAGAACAGTACATCTCGGCTTAAGCCTTTTTAATAATACAGCCATAATACTATTAGTATGCTTTTGCTAATAACAGTATGCATACATTTTTTTAAATGATTGCTATTTAATTTACTATGACATATTATACAGGGCAATGTTTTTATCACTATCCAAATTTCCACAGGGTGTTCTACCCATGAATATGAACAACTTTCACTATGGGACAAACTCTGAAATCACAAAAAAATAATCAGCCGTTTCATACATTTTGGTCGAATAGGTATGAACTTTGTACGAAAAAGCTTTTTTTTTTGTGATTTCCGAGCTGTTCCCCTAGTGAAAGTTCATATTTATGGGAAAATTTGGATACTGATAAAAAAGTAGCGCATTACATGTATGTATCAAGAAATGATTTGAATTTAATTATTATGTATGAAGCGACGGTCTACTCAACTAGTACGCGACTCTGCGTGTCCGCACTAAGATTGGGATTAATAAAGCGCGAGTAATCACTGTGTGAGAGTTGATGCACTTTTAACACGTCAAGTGACTAAAAGTAGATACCATAGAAAATCTATTTTTTCGGTCGCCGGCGTCCGACTGCGGTAGTAATCACAGTAATGTCGGCCTTATAGACGTATTTCGCAGTGTTCTTTCTCATTTTAACACTGTTTTGTAAAACTGCAGCGTACTTGAAACACATATATTGTAGTAGATGGGTTTTTAAAATGGTAATGTGTTGAAAAATTAAACTATTTTTGTATCTTCAATATTTTAAACCGAAATCTATATACAAAAGCTTTTATTATCTTTCACAGTTTTACTGTTTTCTATGCTTATCTACAACACGCACACATACTTTTAATTTCCACGCGTTGCCTGGATAATTCAAACATAATACAATTTTTTCGTATAATAAAATATATATTTAGCACTATTTATATTTAACGTACAAATAATTCATTTTGCACGCTGCCTAGCACGTACAGCAAGTAAGTCACGAATATGAAGCTAATTAAGTTTTGCTTTGACGTTACGATTTTACAGGTGGCTGAATAATTGGCGATTATTATGATTTCTAAATTAATATTCTGTTTTAGTTTAGAATTTTATAAAAATAGATTCCAGGTGTCTGTCTCAAGTGAGATGAGTATTATTTTTATGAACATTGGTCTAGGTTTATTTATGGTAACTTAAAAAATATAACAGTATACAAACATCGAAAAATTATTCATTGCAATAATAACGATACAATATTTTGGTTTTACGTTCTACCTCCTTTTGCTTTAAGACTTTTGTCATAAATACACATATGATTAATTGCGATACGAGCTCAAGATGTTGGATCCAATCTCCGAAGTAAAACCTTGTTAAACAAAACTAGACGGAGTTTTCAAAATCGACTTTAAAACTCAAAATCCAAAATCCTTGCTAACAAAATTGGCACGTATAGGCGTTGGACATCGTGAAGCAGTCGCGGGCGCGGAGCGGGCGGCACGGCAGCCGCGACTCCATGGAGCCGCACCAGGACCATCACGACGAGGTCAGCACGTGAGGCGGCTCTTGTGTCTGTCAGCTCGCTTGTACTAGGCCGCACGGTGGCTCGACGCGTTGAGGGCTCATGTCAATGTTATTGTTGTCATGTCTATTCGCTAATTAATTCGATAATTTGTAAACACTATCTACTTTTGAATTTTTCCGTTTGTACATTACACGTCAGTGAAAACAAAAAAAAACAGTATAAGCTGGCCTTGCATACTATTGATACTGCCTACTATGCTAGGCCAGATCAATGTCTCAGTATTTCCACGATGCGTCTATTACATTTTTTTTTTTTACTATAAATGGAGTTTTCTTCGACGTATGTAACTCCTGGATGTAATCTTTAATAAAAGTTTAAGTTATAACTTTTAAACTCTGTTATACTTGTAAGTTGTCGAAATTAGCGAATTGGTTTGCGAATTATTTCATATGACTAAACATTTCATTAGTACTTTTTAATAGTTAGTGTGTGATTATTGTCATTAGTTTTTAATTTAGTGCTGATATAGTTCGATTACGGTGTTCAAAATTACTTCTATCAGATTGGACCGAGAGTCTATAATTACCGAGTTACATCAGCACAATAAGATAACTCGAGGATTCCTCCTAACTATTTAAAGTGCTCATGAATGCTCATTTTTAATAAAGCATGTATAATCTATACACCAGACCCTCGACAAATCAAGCCACCTTACAGTCAAATTGGTTGAAAGTTAGCAAAGCACTGGGTTGTCAATGTCGTGATTCGTCTCGCACTACAATCAATTTAAACCACATTGTTATGGAAGCTTAACACTGCGCATGTCCGGCAAATTGTAACATAGTACGCACCGGTACGAGACAGCGATACTCAACCTGCGGATGCACGAGAAAGTTAAATGCACCGGCAAGTTGATTATAGTATCAAGGGAACACTTTAAAATGAGCGATAGCGCATGCCCAATGCACATAAACACGCCGTACGAGACAAAAATGGTGATAAATCGCGTACTTTGTGCGAACGTCTTGGTTCAACACTTACAAAATTATGCTATGTACTTATAGGAGACACACAGGAGTTCCAATATGTATGTTGGTACCAATAGGCTATTTAGACGGACAAGTATTTGAGGTACAGCAAGATCGGTAAGACCCATGCATCAATCATCAAATATGCGGACCGGTGAACACAAGGTTGAGTATTGCTGCTTTAGGCTAAATTGTATCGTGTACAAAGCTTCTGTAATAATCATTCAAATCACTTGAAATAACAGCTATGACTGTTCGCGTGATCGTTCACTCGAATATATTTTTTTCGATTTTGAATATAATTTGTATTTTTTAGTATGTTTGTATATTTTATGGCGCTTAAGTACTTTTTTTTACGGTTAGGTAAGTTTTTTTGTGTTTATAGTTTGCCTAAGCAGACCTAAACGGAAAAGCTAGGCGGTGCGTCTCACTCCTATACAAGGACATCATTGGTGTTTTGTTTCGTTCATATATGTAAAATCAACAATCGTGGGGAAATACTGAACTTAAAGATCAGACGTTAAGGATCCGTGATTCTTATATTTCAGCCGATATAATTTTAAGTTCATACATCGATTTATTTTAAGTAGGTGCTATTTTTCAGTGTTATATTCACAGCCACCTTTTATTCACTCTGTTAATTTTTTCATTCATTCATTCATACAGTCTTGTATTGGTAATCGGGCAGCGTTGCAAACAATTTGTTGCTTTATGTCACCATAACAACACATACATTTGGTTTTATATATGTTATAGTTTATATGGTGTTATGTTTATGTTATGTATTTTATTATTATATATTTCTTTTTTCTGTTTTTTTTTTTCATATTTTTTTTTCTGTATTTCAGCTCATTTGTGTAACTTTGTTGTTTATTGAATTTGGTTTCGTTTGACTATAAGGAATTTATAGTAAATTAATCTGAATTCGATACCAATAAAATATAATTGAGATGCGATAAAATATTATTGAGAAAACCTCTTTTTATGTTAATGTATCAAGACTAACACATCAATGAGTCTTGATACATTAAGCGTTAGAGTCTAATGTAAAAAAATGACCCTTCTTTGCTCCATTTGTTATCATATAATTTCTTAGTAAAGTTTATAATTTATCATAAATCTTTTATATAATTTATCCGACCCTATTATTTCTTCAGCTTTCACACCTCCATTAATTTTATTTGCACATTTTATTTTTTGTTTGTTTCCGTTATAGGGCGCGAACCAAGCGAGCGAACCACGCATGAACTTAAAGTCAAAGCTGTTCAATGCGCTAGGCATCAACACTAGCAGCAATTCGCCACACCAGTAGCCACGTAGTGTACACCTAGGGTTAAGTTGTCACTCGCTTCACGCACATGATCCTCACAAACTAATGCGATGGTAGGCAGTGGCTTTGTCGAGTTAACTTATCGCTTGCTGTAGTACTAGTTCATTAATGTTAAGTTGATATTAATAAGGTGTATTCGTATAAATCTATGATTATATAGATCTACTTTGTCTTCATTGCAATAATCAAAGATGTATTTGGAATATTTTTAAACTTTCAGAAATAATGTTGAATTAGTGATCAATCGTTTTTTAAACTTTTTAGTGAAGATACAAAACCATTGCTTATCGCTCGTACCAAGACAAATTGTCCGCTCACTATATTTGAGGATCACGTGCGTTCCACACTTAATTTGCCCGACATTTTGAATTTTTTGGGCAACAAAATAATGCTAATTTTAATGGCCTAAGCCTTAGATAAGTTTAAACTTGAATTAGAGAATTTTTATCACACAAAATTCAAAATGGTCGTGTAGTTAGCTTAGTATTATTTATTAGCATGCGATATAATTTTAGTAAAAATAAAAGTTTTTGAAAAAAGATATAAAAAAAAATACAAATGAAAGTGTGATAGGAGCATGCCAGTGAGCCGTCCTGCTAAATAGTATACAATATTTTGTTTATAAATAAATATAAAGTATCAAGACGGTGTACGTATGCTATTTTATATGATGACACTTAAGTCATTTGTTGCTGAAATACATTTTATATAACCATGTTCTTAGATACCGTTAGGTTTTGATATTTGAGACTAAATCATCATCTCATTATAATGTGTATGATACACAAATACACATGTTTTGTAATCATAAATTGGTGCAGTTACATAGGTAACCTTTTTTTATTAGGAATCACTGTCTTTGTATTGAAAATTTTAGGTATCAAACAAAACATTGATTATATAAAATGTACACAAATTTTGAGAATTTATAAGCTGAATTTTGCATTTATAATCATTGAAATATTTATAAATATTATCACTACAATAATTTTTATTTTATTAATAATTAATTTGCGCATGTTTAAACAACGATTTTATTCGCTTACAATATCAATTTTAATTTACTGATTGTATTTTTTATCGATGTCTTGTTCTTTGTTACGAAGAATGCATGAATGTGAATTTTATTATTGTGAGCGTTATATGCTTTACTCAATCTAAGTACCTTTAGTTGGAAAAATATTTTCTACTAAGGTATTGTATTTTATATGTATGTGTGGATGGAACACTTCAAAACCATGTGGAAGTGAATGATATTAACATTTTTTGATAACAAGTTGTACGGTTGAGTAAAGCTGTTTCATCTGTTTTATCAATAGTCATTTTATCATAATCATCAGTAATTTTATGCTTAACTTTCATTCCAGTGTTAGCGTATGTCGATCTAAGCTTTATGTGAGAGTAGGTGATAAATATTATTATATAGTATTTTTATATACACTGAATTTCTTTTAAACAATGGGGGTGCTCGAAATGTATTTTCTATATACATTATATTACAATATCGGCATAACTTTAACAGTTTGTTTAAAGAATCTCCCTGTAGTAAACCGCCACGTCACAGCAATGAGAATTATTTTTTTATTGTCTCGATAACTCCGTCGAATGGTAATTATAAAAATTGTTAATAAATATAATTTATGTAACATTATTTTTGGTTTTATTTATTTTTATTTCGGAAGAAGGTGAGTCTACAGTGTTATGCAATTTATAGCCCACGAAGCAAACATGACGCATGACAAACGAACAGATATACAACCACATTTTGTTCATAACGGCTTTTGCTGTTAGAGTAGACGATGCATGGTTGCATCTCATTCACTATAAATGGATGTTTTGTAAATTTCATTATCACTACTGTCCTACATATTAGTTTTACACTTTTCCGTCATCGTAGAGTTTGATTTATCTGTGGTTATTTCCCGCCCTTTCTGTTTAGAAATTTCCATGATCAAGGTGTAGACTTCATTCAGCCCAGTAATAAACCTCCAATGTTACTTTTTTTTTTAAATAAATTCCTATTTGTCACAATCAAAGTATCTATCTCAAAATCCTAGAAAACAAATTTCAATCAATCCTAATTTTACTTACCATCAACAAATCTTTATTATATTATGTTGAACAAAATGGAGTGTAAATTGCATAACACGGGGGCAGGATTGTGGCGCGGTGTCTCGGAGCGCCAGTTTCTTGAAACTGCGCGAGTCGTTGAGGCGCTCGTCTGCGCGACTGTTCAATCGGCTTGCGGGCCGACACTCCGCCCACCTGCCAACTGACGTAGACTTCACTGACCCTGAAAGGTAACCACGCCACATTGCAGTCAGCATGACAACTCAAATATAATCTGATATTGAGATATATGCTCTCTAATAAAATATAAAATCTTCAATATTAGATAATAGAAATAAAAAATATGCAGACGAGACGATAATTTATAAACAAAAACAATTTTTAGAACTAAGGGTTAATGCTCAAGCTAAGCTAAAGCCTGCTTGCTATCGCATATCTACGCTTAACTCGCTTTATATCTGGTGTATGGTCTTCCAAGTCTCGTATTCAACAAGTTCCAGAAATAAGGAGTTCAAGTTAAATCAGGTAACAATTTTTGATGATTTCTAAGACACAATGTCCAATGCACATACAAGTGTCGCACCAATCTAACGATTTGCAAAACTTTAACTTGATCCATGAGCAACTATCTGTTTCACAACGTTATAACTTCAACGGTTTCACATATAATTCATTCACATTTACACTGAATAATTATGTCTACATGTTGCCTGCAAATGTCGCCATTTCCCATATTTTTTTAATGGTTTGTTTGATTAAAATTCTAAAATAAAACTTAATTTTTTAACATTATAATTTCAGATCCTCTTTTATGTTCGTAAAATAATTGAAATAACAATAAATTATCATAACAACGATGTATTTCACTGGGCCATATTATCTGAAGATTCGAGCTGTCACGATGTACCAAATATTGATTGCCAACATTTTTTACATGGCACATACAGCGAATATTTGCCCGATAATGTAGCCCTAGCTGTACTAACATTACATTGACAATAACTTTGTCCCTCAGCATGAAGCGCGCAAGCTCCCTGTCCGCGCTCAGTAACTCGAACCCGGCCAGCCCGCGACACACCCAGCAGCGGTAGCTGTCAGCCACCGCGAGAACTAAGACCATCATCAGATACACCACTATCACCTTCATCAGGCTACTGGCACTACAGTCATGACCTTTGCCTGGTTGAACTTGGCGTAAAATATAGAGTGCGAGTTCCATGCTCTCTGGTTTATTTTGGCTGTATGGGTATAGCCCTATACCTGTCCAAAAAAAGAGGAAGACAAAAAAGTCTCTGGTTTAAAAAAAATGTAACGTAAGTAGAAGTTGGTGTTACAAAATATTGTAAAAATATCGACTTTAAACAAAACGAGCCTCAGGAACTGGAATGTATAATCACAGAATTTGATCACGAGGAATTTTAAACACTTAAGATATGATATTAAATAGGGATTCATCACGCTTTATTTCTTGCCTTTCTGAGTTTACACGGTGTTTTTAAATTCGGCTGCAAATAATATCATCTAATAGGTAGGTACTTACAATTCAGACACATATCTTTATATATTTTTTTCGACCCGAGATTACGAAATATAATGCTTTACTACTCATAATAGCAGAGCGCGAAGCTGTTACAGTAAGTAGGAGCAAGTTACAATTGTCTCCTTTATAAATGTTATACCTAATACCACGATTTATTCTATTGGCATTAAAATTAAAAGTTATATTTTTGGTTCCCAGATTCATGGTACATTTTAAAGAGTTTAAAGTAGACAAAAAATAAACTTTATTAATTAAGTAATTAAATGAATGATAAACATATACTAAAACGCACTGCACACAACTTTTTTTTATTTCAGACAAAAAAATCTTACGTTTAAAAAAAATATATTCTAAAATATGATGATTACTTTCGCTCAGCATGTGCGGTGTCTAAAGCTAAACTAGAGGCTTATTCGTAGATCTGTAATTGATAAGTTAAGCATAATTTTTATAAAAAGTATGAAAATGGCGGGAATTGTCTACCACCCTAGGAAGACAGCGCGGGAAGCAAATAATCGCGAAAGTATGGGTATTAAATTATTAGTATTTAAGTTTTTATTATAAGGTGTCTAATTATGCTTTATTTTTTATTCAAAGCTTTTATTGTCTAAATACCACTATTCTACTCATTTCTATAAAAGCAGCTTTTTTGATTCGATATTGTGAGAGTTGCTGTCGGATAAAAAAATAATAAAATCGAGGACTATCTAAGATTGAACACCTTTTCTTGAAAGTTTTCGCAAATAATGACACTAGTCTGCTTTTTCAGTAAACAGAAATATTGATGCATGTTACAAATACGCATCAAATTGTGTTTTTAGGGTTCCCCCCAACAACGAAATTATTTCTGTCTGTGAGCTATTTGTACCTTACATAGTTGTAGTTTCACAAACGGCGTAAAAAAAGCCCAAACGTCCCCCAGACTCCCTTCCAACTAGGACCATTCCAGACATATGGCAACCCATAGTACCTAATATCGTGGTGCAAATTCTTGGTGCATAAGGTATGCATAAAGAGATGCAATCTTATATTTCGTATAGGCCTATTAATATATCCGGCAGCAACATGTGATCCTTTATTTTTTATCGCTCAATGTAACTTATTTGTAATGTGATAAACTTGTATAATTTGCAAGTCTGGCTTGTGTAACTTATTGAATAAATATTTTTATCAATATCAGACTGTTGGCGTGGCGATTGATTTTAAATAAACAATCATGTTGACAAGTTATATGTTGTTTTATTTTATTATTGGCATTTCTTTAGTTCTGCCTCATTGGTATCGTGGTGTCAAACATGGCTAAGCTTGAGGTACGATCTCCGGGTCGAGTAGGGTTATTGACATTTTCTGTTAAAAAAATCTCGGTAGCTAGTATCCCGGAGATTGGATTGATAACGGCAGTGCCGATGATAGCATATGGGTGTAGCTATAATGATTAACACACCTCTGCCAAGCCCTTTGCTGAATACAAGGGTGATGCTATGTTATCTTAACTAAAAATTCTTCCAGTTGTACTATGTTGAAAAATTAGGAAAGAAGGAATGCAAATTTTATAAATAAGACGACCTATGCGACAAGCGGACAATAACCCAACTTGTCGGATTAGTACGAGAAGTCGTAAGTTCGAACCCCATCCTGTTGACGTGAATGCGCTTCTATCAAGAATATTCAGTCCTCAGTCAACAGGAATATTAGTAATGTCCAAGTGAAAATTAAGCTAGAACCAATCTAAACGACACAAGCATTTAAAAAAGAAAAAGTGGGGGACTTCAATCTTAACTTATTCTGCATTGTATTAACGTTAGTCATGACATTAGTGTGTCCATGCTACCCCAACATAGATGGCACTATTGGCTCAGTGGCTACACGATTAGCTTTCTGTGCTACGTGTCGCGGACTCAGTTCTCGCAGGGAAGAAATATTTGTACGATCTACAGAATTGTTTCGGGTCTGGCTGTGTGTACGACTATACATGTGACATTGGTTTGTAAACTGTACCCACAATACAGACAAAATCCTGGTGCAAAGCAACGTGTTTTTTAAAGAAAAGAGTTAGGAAATGCCTTCACAGATATCTACGTACCTACAGAAATCTGAAATAAACTATACTCGGTTTGTTTAGGTACTTAAATAAAGGTAAACAATCTTGATGTGACTTTTTTCACAAACACATATTAAACAAATAAACTACTGCTCAAACTAGTGGTTCAATTGATTTGGTAATCGTTATTGTTGTTTTACATTGATTTTTAGTCGCGTTTAATTTTTAAACTGAGTTTTTAAACACAAAATATTAAAAAGTCACATCAAGATTGTTTACCTTTATTTAAGTACCTAAACAAATCGAGTATAGGTGTTGTAGACTATCTCCTAGGTTATAACATCTGTACCTAATCACTTAGCAATATTTAGAGTGATGACCTAATTAATAAACTTATATTTCGTCACAGCTATAATAAACCGGTACAATGAAACAAGTAGTGTCCGAAATAAGGCAACACAAATATAATGAAGTGTCCGGCTATAAATAAGGAGTGTTATGTGTTTGATCGCGTCTGCTCCGCTCATCAGCCACGCCACAGAGATATTTGGATGTAGGGATGTACGGAATAAGTTCATTTCTATTATAAATTTACTACCACATCGGTTTAGTGAAACTAAGCGCGACTGCTGAGGGTGAGATCCTGGGTTCGATGCCCGGGTCGGGCAAAGTGTTATTAGGATTTTCTGTATTTAAATTCTCAGTAGCAGCACGGAGTTTCGATCTCTGCCCGATTGATGGCAATAGGGTCGCAGCCTATTACATGGGACTTCGGCATAGGTGAATTGTGTGTGTACAATAGTAGACCTCTGTCTAACCCTTCGGGGATACAGGCGTGATGCTGTTATATGTATCTGTTTCGTTGGTTCTGTGAAATTCAATCAGCTCTACTGATGATCAGTTTTACTAGTAGACTTGTAGGATTGTCGTCTGTGCTATAAACTTGAGAAAATATCTAGAAATGAATGTCATCTTGCAAAAAAAGGACAGTAAACGAATATAAATGTTTGTAATATATCTAATATATTTAGAGCCACATTTCGAATTCTATAGTTCGAACAAAAAGGTTTATTGGAATATCATTATTATAAAAAAATGTGTTTAAGAAGTCCATAACTAATTTCTGAAGGAACTAGTTGTGTCTACCTGGAGATGTAATTAATTGCTATTAATTGTGTTTAAGCGAGATAAGATGTTATATTTATATCTAGCTTTAAGATAGCAAGAAAACAATTCGCTACACCCGTACAGGGTATACGTGTGTTTCGGTTAGTTTGTTTTCAGTACCTAACAGCTTATTGCACTAAATAAATAAATAATTCGCTCATCTTTATACTTAGGGATATCCTACTTCCTACTAATCCTACTAATATTATAAGTGCGAAAGATTGTGAGGATGGATGGATGGATGGATCTTTGTTACTCTTTCATGCCAGAACGGCTGAACGTATCTGGATGAAATTTGGCACAGAGATAGATTATAGTCTGGAATAGCACAAAGGCTACTTTTTATTCCGGGAAAATGTACGGGTTCGTGAACCACGCGGGCGGAGCCGCGGGCAGAAGCTAGTTATAAATATGACAAGAAATCAAAACTAAGATGTTAGTGACAACCCTAAGAACACTGAACAGGACATGAAAAGAAATAGTTACTTTATATTTCATTTAAATGATGGGTAGGTATTTACTTACGTTAGATACAGTATTGGCTCATTCGGTCACCTCTGACGAAAACTTTTAGTTAACTGTGAAGTCACCGCAAGCTTTCGAATAGGGCCTGAGAAAAAAAAGAACAATAATAATGTACAGAACTGCTTAGCTACGTTTCATGGGTCTTATTGTTTGTGTGGTGGAGCAAGGCAAATGTACCCACGTTATCTGTATATAAATAATTTTCAGTATGGGCCAAAGTTTAAAAAAATGTTTCGGTGTAACAAGTGTTCAAATAAGATTAAAAGACAAAACATTACGAGACAAAATATTCGTCAAACAAAATATTGTACTTATAATAAGACAAGACAATCAAATAATCACATTTAGAGTTGGGTCGGAGATAGCAAAACATTATAAAATGTAGGTATTGTTAGAGGTACCCAACATAACAAAACATGGCACGGTTGGCGCAGTGGTTGAGAGATCGACTGCTGCGCTACCTGTCGCGGGTTCGATTCCCGCACGGAACAAATATTTGTATGATCTACAGATAGTTGTTTCGGGTCTGCGTCTTTGTGTATGTGAATACACACCGTGCCTCGGAAAGCACGTAAAGCCGTTGGTCCTGCGTCTGATCTCTCTCCGGTGGTGTCGGATTGCCATCCCATCGGACTATGAGAGTGAAGGAATAGAGAGAGCACCTGTGTTTGCGCACATACTTGTTCTCTATAATATCTCCTGCGTAGTTGGTTAATCTCCGGTGAGATTGGCCGCCGTGACCGAAATTCGGTCAGGAGGATATTATTATTATTAACAAAACATAACATAGCATCACGCCTGTATTCTCCGAAGTGTTTGGCAGAAGTGGTGCGTTTGAGGTGAATTCATTAAATTAAACAATCCAACAAGAAGTACCTAGGTACCTAATCAATAACAATATCCACTCATCAGCACCATTCAATAATTCAGAGATCCGTATTATTACAACGAAGCTAACACAACAGGGGGACGGTGACTCAGCCGTCATCAGTACCAGTAAAAAGTAAGAGTCGTAATAAGTTGATCATCGTGGACATACACGCAGCTGCCAAAACATCGGCCGAAGGGTGCGTGCGCGCATCGACAAAAAAAAACTCGTAATTTAATATTTTTCTTTAACTTATTCGGTGTGTTAATTTTTTTACTGTATTTTATGATATGAGGAAGAAAATTACATAATGAAGTTTGTGACATCAACAAAAAGATATAGAATGGAATAAAATTTAGACCGCACCTAAGGATGTAGGTAACTAATGTACCTAAAAGTAGCCAGGCCAAGTCCTAGTTAAGTAAGTCCAATGATTTCAGCCTCTTCTCTGAATGAGAAGGTTTCTTACACCACGCTGTCAAAAACTTTATGGAGCCCTCTCAGGTGTGTAGGTTTCCTTACAATGTTTTTCCCTCACCGTTTATAACGCACTTGAATTCGAAAACCAAGATGCGGGTCAAATTTGAACTCGGATCCTCCGACATAAGAGGCAACTGAGAGTTCAACCGATAGGCTATCACTGCATCATTCTCAATTAATTAGACTCACTAGACCACGATGCAAGCCGCTAATCAGTGAATCGGATCGCATAACAAGCGGGAAGTGTAAACCGTGCATATAACCAGGCCTGCTTGTCCACCGACATACCGCTAGTCCTACAGATTAAACTAACCGACTTATTGAAACGATATCTCATCCGCTGCATCGAAACATTAGTTAGGAAGTACTAACCTAGGCAAAGGCGCCTACTCCGTGGGTGCTTGAAGGCTCCAGCACCCGCGAGAGGTAAATAGTGGGTATGGAGCACCCATGACCATAGGCATAAAAATTAACCAGCAATCGACTACCACTAACGTAGATTGTATTCACGATTATGTAGAATATTTATTCGACGGCTGGTGTGCATTTTTCTTCCCGCACTTCGCCAGTTATTTTAAACGAGTCATGAAATGGGCATGAGCACCCACGGGATTTTTTCAAAGCCGGCGCCTCTTAATGTAGGTAACAATTGTGAATGAAAATTCAATGATATTCAACGAAAATTTGTGAAGAGAAGTTTCGTTTCACACAAAGCAGTTTGTTCCATATATTGAGGAATTGTAATAACTGCCCTAATTAGTATTTAAATTGAAACCCTGATATGTTGGTACTTCTAAACGCAAGTCTTTACTTAGCCACTATCCACTTATACCTAGATTCCTAGAACTAGAGTCCGAGAACTGAAAAAAGATGCAATTGACATAATTAATGATAACCTAATTGACGATTGGTAATTAGATCTTTTCATCACCCTGTTTAGGTACAGAATCGTTACGTTCGACTACAAAGATCACCGTTTAATAAAAAAAGGTATATCGGTATCCCATAAACCTTTCTATCACCTTTCTTCTCGTGTAATCGCGGATCACATACAAAATGGAACCGCTAGCAAAAGTTACTAGTTGAATTAACATTTAAAGCTTTTGAAGATTCACGGTATTCGTAAATGTCAATCGCATATATTCTACTGATGTTTCATTTTGTAGAGATTGTACTTTGCAACTCACGTTAAATTTTACATCTTTGAAACACAGATATATTTAATAGAAAAAAATATTACCCATTGCAGATTTACTTATAAGCATACGTACTTCCACAAACAACGGTTATTTTTAAAGAACATAAACCCATCAGCACATGAAATAGACCCTAATTACCCTCGCACCGTGAGAAACGGAGGGCAGAGGGCAATCTCTGGGGATTCGCTAGCCCCATGTTAACAAGACAGCCTGGTCGCACCTAAATCATTCCATTATGTTAATTGATTTGTAAATAGGAAGTATTACTTGAACTCGGTTGTCTTTGTCGGTAAGTAAAGTAAGTATATTTTATACATTACTATGGCACAAAGCTGTAGTGGTGCTTCAAAACGTATAAAACTCAATAAATTAGAGGAGATTCGGCCGATTTTTTTCTCACAATTTTATATGTAAGTAGTATCTTGTAAATTCGCTAAATGTAGCCGCCAACCACAACAATCTTTACAACGATCTTACTAGTCGTTTTTTTATGTTCAAATCTAGTTGCTATTATAATTAACCAAAAAAGGCCGTTTATATTTTTAAAACGATATCTCATTTTGTGAAGAGGCTCTTACAGTCCCACTGCTGGGAGTGGGACAGTAGTTTACCTATAGTATAATGTATAGTGTAGTGTAGTTTTCTTTTCCAAAAAAGTTGCCTAACACTAGGATTTCTTCTATATCGTGAGTATAGTTTACAATCATAATGTCACATGCACCCACAACCAGACCCGAAACAACTGTTTTGGTCATACAAATATTTGTTCCGTGCGGGTATCGAACCCACGACACGTAACGCATAAAGCTTAGCCACTTCGACAACTATGTCGTCGATCAATGAGTCAGTTAATCTATATAATATTCCGACGTTAGAAACCCATTAACAATGGTGAAAAGACAAATGATAGGAGCCGCTGCGTACAAATTGTAGTCCCCGCCCAAAGCTAAGCCCCGCCCAGCGCGCTGTGCGTGCGCGCATCTCAGAGGAACGTTCAGGAATTAACCGCTGAAACTCTGGCCGTGAGCAGACGCGTTACATTGTGTCTTATAAAACAATCGCGGAAAAGTTTTGTAAATTTATTTCGGTTAATAGAAACGGAAATATATTACAGGAGAAAATAATATAATTAATGAGAAATTACTACATATGTTACGTCAGGAAGTCTTTTATAATAATAATAATAAAATCTAAGAAACTAGGTACTTAAAAAAATCGAAATACCTAATTAGTTATTTATTAGGTAACACAGGCTTTTTCAAATAAGCATAAATAATAATTTATTCAAGCCTTTGTCAGAAGACCGGTTAAACCTTCAGAGGTTCGATCGAAGAACATTCCAAAACATCGGACAATCGTCCTTCAAGAAAACAGCCTCAAAAATGGAATACCTAAAGTCTAATTTTCCACTCCAAAGCGACGAGACGAACAAATATCAGGAGAACATCGAACAAACATATTTCGAACCTTTCTTGAGCCAAGATGTGAACCAGGAGTTGTTCCACCCAGGATACCTTCCTTTCTTCTACGACTACCGAGCGGTGGACCGGGGGTTGTGTGAAGCCAGGGAGGCTTGTGACTGGGAGTGGGGGGAGTGGGAGAACCATGTGGTGGTGAAAGAGGAGACTGAAGACCAGGCCAGGAGTTTTCAGGAAGATGGTAAGATATTACATCTTAAAGATATTTAAAATGTTCCAAAATATTGATCCGAGGTTACCTACTAGTAACTTTTGTACATTTTTGGTGTCCATGCTCATTATTTCTCTCACAACTATTTACATGGGTGTCGCTGGGCTGGGTGGGTGTAAATAGAACCACCGAAACACAGTCCAGCCATCACAGACACAAATACTTGTAAGTTGTAGGCCATGCAAAGAAACCATCCACGATACCTCACTTTCATGTTTTGTGGAAATCATCGGCGATAATGTAGTGGTTTACAGCGCATCAGAAGCTTCGCATAGGTATTTATTTACCTACAAGCAGAGCCAATTTCACTAACTACACTGCAGTCAAAACGCAACCCATCAACGGGACGGGTTTCGGATTGGTTTCGATAGCAGTTTAATTAGAGGAAAGGGCCTCAGGCCCTCAGGCTCGCTGTGTAACGTCGTTTGAAAAAACAGGTCTAAGAAAACTTACACTATTTTGCAATTAAGCATATAAAATAAATTTTACATACCTTTAACTCCAAAATACAATTAAATCCCGAACAACACAAGAAAGATCTAAATTAAATCTGAAATGATTACTTTTCTAGTACGCACGTGGCACAACTATGAATCAGTAAAGAATTTTGACGTTCCATGTCCAAATATTATTCACCCTCATCTATTTTTTTTAACACTACGGCGTTGTAAAGTTTCTTTAATTAGTCATTTTTATAACTTATTAATATTTTTAACAGAATTATTTATTATATATGTACCCAGGTACTCAATATATAATATTAACAAAATTAATGGTCTAGTGATCACATGTGCCGCTGCCATTACTGAGGTACTAAGTTCAGATCTGATAAAAAAAAATAACCAGAAGTATTTTTTATTACTTTACGATATTTTTGAATAGTAATAATATTTTGTGTAATATTTTGATATGATAAATGACTGACCAAAAATAAATTCAGAAATCTTGTTTGATAAGTAAATAGTTTTCCTTCATCCAAGTAAAACGTAACGTAATCTCTTGCATATCTTTGGAGTTTTCAATTTTTAATTTATAAAATAAATAAGTATGTCAATGAAAACCTATGACGTCACGCTTTTGTATTCTAAACATTTTTAGAACAAAATATCGTTTTTGACAGTTCTTAAAAAGTAACTCAGATGACTAAGTAGTCATCTACCGTATTGCGTGCAGTATTGGAATTAGGCACTCCCTTACTTATTGCAGAATGATAGAATTAGGTAAAGTACCTATAAATCAACCTACTATTCTTAGGAATAGACTAAGAGTAGACTAAACTAAAACTAGTAAAAGATGACTACGACTAAAAGAGTAGATACCATATAACTATGTGCTAAGACGTCTGTTAATTTTCCTGGAGATTCCGGTCTTTCTCTCTTCTCTCATTATTTGATGAATATGGACACCGGGTGGGTTGTTTTTGGTGGCTAAAATGCCCAACACTCAGCCTCCTTCTAAAGATTTTTGAATGATTCCCCTCGAAAAAACGAGTTGGTATTTCTTAGACAAGGACAATCTATCCAATTGAATCAATAAATCAATTCCCTGCCATAAATCATAGACAAAGTAATAACAATAAACATACTATCACCTTCCTGTCACACCTTGTTGGCGTGCGCGTGGTTTACGAGTGGAAATGTGTCTCGCACAGGATTCGCGACGCAAACAATGTCGGCAGTAAACCAATCGTAAACAATGGATAGTCGGCGCCGGCGCCGCGGACGCGGTACATCTGGCACTCGTTAGATTGAACGGATGTAGCTATTGGCTATTATAAGTTTTATAAGGTTTATGTTAACTTACAAAGGGGTTTCTTTTTAATCTGCAAGAAATTGTCTGTGCACCCAAGTTTTCTAAATCATACATGGAACCTATACACACACCGTTATTTTGAGTGAAAATCGAACAAGCTACCTGTAGCACAGATAACCAATAACTTGGTCATTGCGCCAATCGAGCCGTCAAACATTATTTTACTGATTATTCAGAAATTTTAAATATGTATCTAGTTATATATTTTATACATTATCTTTACAGACACCCGATCTCCTTCCGGCAGTCGCAAGGAGCGCACAGCGTTTACCAAGGCGCAGATCCGCAGCCTAGAGACAGAATTTGCGCGCGCCAACTATCTGACAAGGCTGCGAAGATATGAAATAGCCGTTGCCTTACACCTAACTGAAAGACAGGTAAATTAGCAAAGTATAGTTGGTGTAGCGGTTGCTGAATTACGGCATCCTCCTCTGGGGAAACTCTGCAGACATCAATACTATATTCGTCTTGCAGAAAAGGGCTGTCCGAGCTATTTATAATCTTGGTCCAAGGGTGTCGCTGAGACACAGATTTAAGGAAATTAATATTCTAACTGTAGCGTCACAATATATTTTTGAAAATTTAATATATGTTTATAAAAATATTTCGAACTTTGTCAAACTGTCTGATACTCATTCTTTGAACACTAGGAATAAACACAACCTTGCTGTACATGCTACGCGCCTCCACAGAATAAGCAACTCGTTCATGGGACAATGTATACGCTTTTACAATAAGCTTCCCAATGATATACGTAATTTAACATTAAAGAAGTTCAAAATTGTAATTAAATCTAAACTTTGTAAAAAAGGATACTATAAAATTTCGGACTATTTAGATGACAAAAACGCTTGGGATTGAGCCGCTCTTTAGCCTTTCCTTTTTTTTTTATATACAAATTTTGCCATTAATTATTATATTATTTACTTCATTATTTTGTTATTGTAATGTCGTTTAAATTGAAATTATTTCTTATATATAACCGCTATACATTGTAAATGTGAGTGAGATCTAGGCTGAGCGCTCTTCATTTCATTAATTCTCACGATAACTGATGCATGCTTGCACTCTGTTGCGACAGGTTAGCTCAAATAGTTATGGCACTTTCTTCAAAAGGCTATTCCACCCTATATTTGTCTCACATAAACCTTTACATCAATACAATCTGTCTGGACTTTAAAATAGACTTTGACCCCTGAGTTTGTTTCGGCGTTTCTTCTCAGGGATAGTCATAGGAAATGCCGACGCCATCTAGTTTAAAAAAGACGTGTAAAAGTGATTGAAAAATCCTAATTGCAAAATAAATAATTTCATTTCATTTCAAAGTGCGCCTGCGCACTTGAGGTCTTGGGTTTGAAACATGGTTGTGACGCGAGATGGTGGAGCTTAAATTTCTGGACTTTATTGGCTCAATAAAGCCTGAGTGTAAAAAATAGGCTATGGTCTATGGCCTACTTTGTACTTGCAACTTATACATAACACAGGATCGCTCAAGAGTTAGCTTAAAAGCGAAAGCCAAGTCGATTTTAGTATCTTTTAAAAAATAATCTATCAGTCAGTTACTCGAGAAAAAGAAAATTAAGACTTATCTCAAGGGAATAAGACTGAATGTTGTACGAGTGGTAATAAAAATAATAATAATGTTTATATTCTCTACAGGTGAAAGTTTGGTTTCAAAACCGAAGAATGAAATGGAAAAGAACAAAAGGCGCATCCAAACACTCTAAGAAGAAGGAGCAATCTAAACAGAATTAGAATATTTAAATAATCTAGATTTAGAGAGGGTAGTAAAGTAAAGAGAAATTATGGAAGAGCTTAGGAAATAACTCTCATGAAGGCAGACAACGTGACTTTTATTACAGTGGAATAAGGTTTAAATTACAACTTGTCACAAAGAGTACTGTTAGCGCCTCAAGCACAAACTCAAGTTCCTAATTTATTTGAACTTTGTACAATAAAGTACATGAGTATAACATAACCGCCATCATTTGATTATGTATTAAGTAATTTGTTAATCAAGTGTTTATTAAACTTTAAATTACAAAAATAAGTATTTTATGCACTAGTATTTCGTTAAGATGTGTGAGGTTCAATCTAGCACTAAGAATATAGTATCTACTTAGTACTCTTGCATGTAAATTATTATAAGTAGGTATTAAAAAAAAACACAAGAATTCAGGAGATAAGATATGTTTATTAGACAATTCATACCTCCGACACGAGGCGGGGGCGCGTGCCGAACAAATAATAACTAACATAATAATATTGTGAACTAACACACTATCTTTGGAAGAAACAAAACATCCGGGCTATGGGGCGGCTATAATTTGTTCAAAACATATGCGCGGGCGACGAAAAATTAATAATGAATAACAACAGCGGGGAAACTTCCAAAATTACTAAAATACTAGCCGTATTCATAACATTCAAGTTGCTGTCAGGCGGCGCTGGCGCAACGATTTGTATTGGCAAGCTCATACAGTTTCTGAATTTCTAAGCAATGATTAATGAATTGTGTATTATTAATTCATCGGCTTTTTTTCATACAATTAATTTTGGCCGCGGTTATATACAATTGTATGTTTTACGAAGGCTAAATAAAAAACGCAAGAACAAAATGTCTTCATCCATAATAATGTCAGAAGTAGTCTTGAAATTAGTAATCAGCTTAACATTTAAACATGTTTCATCAAACTATAAAAAAACTTCATAATTGCAAAAATTTACTTACTTAAACCTAAGTTAAACGACGTTAAACGAAACAGTCGACAGTCAAGACAAATAGGAAGACAACGAAATATTTTTTACATAGAGATTCATTTAATTAATGTTACGAACACAACACTATACAATCTAGAATTTCTTAAAATCACAGAGAAAAAATCCTTCCGCTTTTCAACCATCAGAAACTGTATGTAACTCTAAGTGAGCATAAATCGTCGTTTAACAAAGCGTCGCCTTAACTAGCGTTAAATTTTCACACTACCGTTAACATTGGACCGAGCTATATCGTTGGACCAAAATAAAATAGCTAATTTTCAACAATATAGATTTATAATTATGTTTTAACATACACCGCTGCGTTTGTCAACGTAATGTTTTTAATACGGGGTTCATATAGCCGGTAAAGAAGCAATGAAATGAAAATAAATTAACGATTAAAACGACATTCAGCATTGTTTTAAAATATGTATGCTGTGTTTCGTTTCTATATTCCTACCGCTTAGACAACGTGACAAATTGCCCCCGATCGCCAAGAATTTCTTTACGGAAATGTTTGGGGCAACCCATTTGAAAGTCTTCAGTCAGTCCAGTACATTTATATAAGTCTTCAGTCAATCCAGTACATTTCTAGTCCGTAATACTTAGCCATGTAATTAGCCAAATGGGCGATTACTCATACAAAACTCGCTGTCAAACGGCTGATTTCTACCTTAACTCTTTGTCATATCGGTGAAATTAGGCCTTAGATTAGCGGTGATTTCTACTCGAGAGTTTGAGTGACGTATTTGTATGAAATGAACGTGTGTGCGGACTAAAGATTGGCGATTGGAGATTGTCTTGTCTAACGACCAGTTTCAATAACTTAAATATCAGTTAGCTTAAATAGAAATATGACATTTCTAGAAATAACAATCCACTGATCGATTGTTTATTGAAACTGCCCGTAAGGCTGATTTAAAAGTAATATCCTTATCTGTCCTTAGCTCAAGTTAAAAAAATATACTTTGTAAAAGTACGTTAACAAACGCAGGGGCCACTCAACGTGAGCATTAAGTTTATATTATATAAAAGTCAGAACTTTCCATTTATTGGCTCCCGTGTTATATGTACATGTGATTATATTTTATATTCATCTGTGAGGCACAAATTTAATCACCAACTTTTTGTTTATTAATGCTTTAGTTTATTTATATATTACTGTTATGTAGGGACATTTATAATTAGCTTATATAAGTTATGGATAAAACTATGTGTTTTAAATGAATGGCGATAATGCATGTATAGTTGTTTCATAAAAATATGTGTAGATATTCGTAAATGATCATGATTTATTCTTCCTAAGTATACTGTGTGTAGCATATAAATATTTTATAAGAAATAAATAATAATGACAGATTGTACTTTATTACTTTTACTAACTGTAAATGTCCCTCGAATAAATTATGTAGGCACGAATTAAATCAACATAGAAATGAACATGTAAATGTGTATTTATTCCAAAATTATAGTTTTATTACTACTTATCGGGTTTAGCTCTAAATGAGTTTCTAATGCATCTTATATATAATTAACAGTTGGAAAAATATGTTCCGAGTGATATTCTTACAAAGTTACGCTATACATTACTATACATAGATTGTCTAGGTTTATGCGAATGATACGAGGTGATGCGGCAACCGCAAGGCAACTGTAACGAGTCACTCCGCGTCCCCCACTACCCGTTACACCGCCCTTCTGTCGCCGCATGGGCGGGAGTGCGCGTGCGCAGAAGTGATACGCCAAGTGACTCAATATAGTTGACGAGTCGTGTCATATACCTACAAATGACATGAATGATGTTATATTACTATCCACTTCAACGGCATGGAAGGTTAAATAAATAAATTATAAATGCATATTCTCACCTGACTAGAGAATTTTGAATGATTCTCAGCAAGGAACTATATTTTTGTGTTTTATAGTCAGGTTATTATAAATAGTAACTAATATGTAAACAGGCCTCTTTTGAACTTATAACATAATAAATGAAGTTATGTAAGATATATGGTTAAGATTGTCACACTACTATATTTTCCTTAGGTCATGAGTAGATTCAGGCGGACACGATCATTAGAAGGGGCAACACTAGCTTATTGGGGCCTAAAAGGAGACACTCGTGTCAATTCAGTAGCACATTATTTGAAATTAAACTTAATTTGACATGACTAATATTGCTCTCTTTTTATCATTATCAGATTGAAAAGCACAGCAATATATTTAGACTATCAAAATTGAGTATGAGTGCAACAAAATTGGCACCATTGATAGGAAAGGATAAAGCAAATTTTCTTGTAATTTCATAAGTCTTACTTCAATTTTATATGAGCTTTCATGTAATGTAGACCTGTGATCACTGCTACCAGCAAAATGATATGATATCTATCACCCTAACAACCAAGAAGCTTTGCTACAATAACAGGATCAGCACAAACCATCGCATCATTTGCACAAATGAAAAAAAATAATTAAAAACCTTTCAGAGTAATATATTTAACACATTCCTTGTCACCATTTTCACAGCACAATGTCCGTCACTACACTAATATATACACAGTATAATTATTAAGGCTTTTCGGGTGCTTTCACTTATTGCAAATGTTCGCGCAACGCGTATAGTTCATGTTATGAGTTAGGAGGCTGCGCGGCCGCAGCGCGCCGCTATACGACCACGTAGATCAGGCTTCGTTATGGACGCTGGCCATCCGCGGCCACGCTGCCTGGCCCACTGCCGCCCACGCCTGGCCCACTGCCCGCCATCACCGTCTGCGGGATCACCGTCAGCGACTTCGGGATCTTGGGCATTATCATGTGACTCGTCATCACAGGAGGAGACATCACTGTCTCACTCATTATCGTCACCGCTGGTCCCAGCTGAGGAATCTTTAGAGGATTTGACGTCACCAACAAAGATGGCGACGACACGATTGGCGACGCAACAGTTTGTGACGTCACAGTCGCAGTTTTCGGCGGGATCGGGGCTATAGTAATATTCTTTAGCCCCACATTTTTCAATATCGTGGCAGCGTTACTGCCGATCTGTCCTAACTCTGGGACGTCTTTCTTGTCTTGTGACTTGTCATCTGGTGTGATATTCTGTACGACAGTGCCGCCGTTGCCGAGCATAGCGCACTGAGCGTTGGAGGGCTGAATGTCAGTCACGACGGATGTCTCCTCCGTGGACTGTCGTTTGGTCTTCTCCCCGTCTTGTATCTGCTGCAGCTTCTCTCGCCGCATGATGCACATCTTGTTGTAGTCTTGCAGAGTGATGTGGTATCGCTTGCCGGACGACATCACTTGTACTAAGTTGGGTAACGTGCGCCCGTCGACTGCCACTTGGGTTGGCTCACGAGCTATTTTTGCTAGGTTCTCCTGTAAACAAAAGAATTATATGATGAATTAAACGGATTGTTACTATTTGCTGATTCCAACAAAGATGGGAAAACTTAGACAGATGATTAATTATTTTGTGGAAATTGTATGATTATTCATACAATTATTAATAAACATACGACGACATTGATTTTATACGACATAAAAACCAAATTCTATTTACATTTACTAATTATTCTGCAAATTGTGTAACAAACGTTTCTAGAAACAGAATAGAACATTCATTAAGATACAATGAACAAAAAATCTGCTATTTGTGTATGTAGGATGCGTTAAATATAAACTAACTTATTATTTATTTATTATAATTATAATAATGAATGTATAACTAACCTGAGTGATAGGCATAAGCGTCGGCCTCCAGGGCTTGCTGGTAGTCTTGGGTTTCTTAGGAGCGTCCTCCTTCTTCGCCGTATCCTTCTTCTCCTTAGGAGCCACAGGAGCGACCGCGGGAGGCTCGAACTTCGGGGCAGGAACCGCAGTCACAGTGGCCGCAGTCGTTATAGTCGCCGCGGGTAACGGCGCCGCTGCGATCTCCGTAGGATCAGACGCAGAAACGCCTTTGACTAACTGTTGGATATTATGTAACACATTCTGTATAGCCTTCCGACCTTGGGCGTTTGGAGTGTTGATCGCTATCAGCTCTGGAGGTAAAGGCTTGGACTTCTGCTTATCACTTTTAGGCGTTTTAGGCTTAGGTAGCACTCCAGGTGGAGGCATAAACTTTTTCGTTTCTTTTTCCACTTCATTCTGATTAGATTTTAATAAGCTTTTGCCATTTAAAGAAGGCTTCTTCCTGAATTCTATTAAACTTATCGCTGGCTCGCTCCGTCTTGGCGCATCGTTGGCGACGTTGTCATAAGCGCGCAGTCTACTTTGTATAGAATCGCTGTAATTCGCGGCGTGCGGTGACGCGTTATGTGATAAAACTAAGTCTCCACTCCTGAAATACTTTTCTAGTAATATAAGGTGACGTAAAAATGAGGATTGGTTGCCGTAAGGACGTTGTAACTCGTTCCAAAGCTTCTTAGTTTCAACATCATACTGTATCACTGTGTTACACTTCTCCCATCCTTCTGGAGTCACCCCTTTAACATTATTAAACTCTATATTACACTGTAAGTTCATTTCTTCTTCGCCGGGGAACAATTCTCTAACAGATATCGAAGGGTTGGTTTCCAATCTTTTGACAGGATTTGAATATTTCATTTCCGAACCTTTTTTGTGGTCTTTATTTTTGGATAACTCGCTTAAATTCTTTTTGACTTGTGTGAAGCTTTCTGACATCTGCCATTTGTTTTTCAGTGTGTTTATATCAGCTGGCCGCTTGTTTGGTATTGTCTCTATGGTACATTCTTCATTTAAAGATATGTTCTTAAGTATAGGTATACCATCTTTAATAATTCTTTCTTCTTCTGTGTCACTTCTAACTTTATCTTTATGGGAGAGTAATTGTCCTAATTTGTGTATTCGTTTAGAGTTTTTATCTGTAATTCTATGTTGGCTTCCTGGTTTTTGAATACCAGATATATTGTGTACCTTCAATATATTTCTCTGTTTCTGCGTTAGATTAGGTTTGGCTAGGAATTGCGCTGGGTTATTCTGTTTCTGTAATAAATATTGTAGTTCTGTTTGCTTGTCTATGGGTAGTATAGGAGCTTCCATGTCACAAGTCATTTCTGCCTCCGACCCATCACTCTGAGGATTGGAGTCATTGGATTTGGCTGCATTGGGGACCAAAATTTTGTTCGAAGATATGAGGCTTTCAATATCTTCTTCTAAAGGCTGTTCTTTCCCGTCCTCTTCTCTTTTGTCTTTTTCTGGAGTACTCTCGCTGGTTCGCTCAGAACTCTCGCTGTCTACCTTATCAGGGTCTGTGGATTTCCTCTGTTTGGACTTGGCTCTTTGCTTCTTCTTTAGCTTGCCATCTTCTTGTGTTTCTTCTGTTTCGTTCTCATAAATCGGTGGGACTTCTATGTTGTATATTTGGAGTAATCTGGAAATTTACAAGTAATTATGTAAGTTTTATTATAATTAATGTTTGAGTAAAGATTTATTTTTTTGGTTTAATTTCAAGCGCCAAGACATCCTAGTGTTTCTTAGTCTATGAAGTTTATTTGCTGAAAAGTCATCAGGATAATTTTAGTCGGAATCCTAGCTACACACTGTGCTAAACTAAAACGCGGTTAAAGGTCGATATTGGGCTAAAACTAATTTTGTTATATAAAGATTTAAATTTCAAAAAATGGGCATAAAGAGCATCATGCCTGTATTCCTAAAAGACTTATAAAAGGTAGCTTCTCATGTACGTGTTATCGTGAACGAGTTCGCAAAGACGCACCTTGGGCTCGTCCGAGTTAGCGCAGACGCGTCCGTAGCAGAGCGTTTCAAGCTTGTGCTCATTCTCTTTCATTTCGCATTTTGGAATAACAAAGTTCCTTCGAATGTCGCACACACATGGATTAACACATACAGTGGGTATAGCCTCGGTTTAGGGAAAATTGGCGATCCGCCTCGGCTGCGCACGGAATTTTTTTTCTGTCGTACTGTCGTATCAGCCTGTTACGTCGAGCACTTACTCGGGGCACGCCAGTAAAGCTTCCAGTCATCCTATGATTTTTTCCGACATCGTCAACTATCATCGTCATATTTCAGCCAATTTACACAAAACCATCACGAATTATACACCTAAACCTTCCTCATGAATAACTCTGTCTATTAGTGAAAACCGCATGAAAATCCGTTCAGAAGTTTTTGAGTTTATCGCGAACAGACAGACAGACGCGGCGGTGGACTTTGTTTTATAATATGTAGTTATAATTATAAGTACTCACTTGCGCCTATACCCGTTGGCGTAGGAGTCGTTATGTCCGGGCCGCTGCAGCAGCGTGCAGTAGTAGCGACATGTCTTGCACAGTACCGGACGCTCAGCAAACTGTACGGGCACGCCGGCGGCTTGCAGGTACGGGTTCAGTTCCGTGTAGCCCTGTGGATGGTTGTAGGTTAGTGTTGGTTCACCAAGTTAATTTAATAATAAGTTCCTAGCTATTGCTAAGGCGTTATCCTACTAATCCTACTAATATTATTAATGTGAAAGTTTGTGAGGATGGATAGATGGATGGATCTTTGTTACTCTTTCACGCCAGAACGGCTGAACGGATCAGGATGAAATTTAGCACAGAGATAGATTTTAGGCTGGAATAGCACATAGGGTACTTTTTATCCCGGGAAAATGTACGAGTTCGTAAACCACGCGGTCGAAGTAGAGTTGATGTGTAGTGTTGTACTCACGTGGTGTATGAAGTGCACGTTGTGGTGCTTAGTGATGCGACGTCGGCACAGCACGCACGCCATCAGCGGCGCTAGCGCACGGTAGTGTTCACCGCACAGGGGGATCGTGTGGAGTCCTGGGTAGTCGCATTTAAGCTTCAACTGCAAACAAATATTACGGTTTAGATACAGACTAACACAAAGTTTAAAAACTACCGATATCGGCAAACCTGAGTCCGTAGAACCTTTCTTTAAAAAATCACAAACTATAAATAAACCGAACCGAACAGAGTAAGGAAATGGCCTCCACGTGGGACGAGTACCTGGGCATTCAGCCTCGATATGGCAAAAGACGAGAGGAGACAACAGAAGTTAGAGGAACAGAGGAAGATAAAAAAGAGAGTTCATTACTGTGACTCACCAACTTGTTGACGCTGCTCCTCATCTTGATGAGCCACTTGCGCCGTATGGAGTGGTCGGCCACGATGGCGCAGGCCTCGGTGTGACACACGGCCACGCGGCCCGTCGTCGCCGCGGCCGTGCTGCCCGGCTCCTCCTCGCTATCTTCTTCTAGAGGCGGACTTGCTGCCTTCTCGGTTTGAGTGCTGGACGATGAGAATAACGAATTAAGAACAGAAGTGTTACGAGTAGATTTTAGAAGTATTTCTATCTAAGTACATCTGGTGCCTCTTGGGTAGGCAGAGCCGTTAAGAGTCTTACTGAATGATTGATTTTCTCTACGATTTAAAGTTCACTTATAAGGGTACAAATGTAAGTAGTACTCTTTGAGCTCTAAGCCATTGATTGCAATACTAATGCCAAGTTATTTTTAATTCGGTTACAAACCTATTTGTAACAAAAGAATAACTGGCTTAAGAAAACGAAAAATGGCTTGTTTGACTTCTAGAACACAGTCTAAGTTCGAGCACATCTCTGAATTAATATAGAACCCTATCAGTAATTTTTTTTTGCGTCAAAGACAAAGAATTAATCGCAGGAAGTCGATGTCAAATTCCGACAATTTCACTTGATTGAATTCACCCAGCTCCTTAACGGTGTAAAGCATTGCTAATCCTTAAAAATCGCGTTGACTGTACTTTAGGCATGTTTTAAAAATCACCCAGAACAACGCGATGTAAGTAAGTTTGTTGTAGAACACTCAATATCAAAAACTATTACGAAACTGTAACGCCAGCAGAGGGCTATTCAGGCCTTCTTGGTATATCTGATGACCCAGCTAGCCAGCAGTGCCAGTACTCACTTGTGCAGTGACGTGAGAGGCGGGTCCATCGGCTGCTTGCCCAGCGGCCGCTTGCGGTACGACGGGCAATTGGCGCGCCGGTCCACGTGTCGGTAGCACGCGTCGCACAGACAGCTGTCTATCGTCAGCTTCTCCTCATCTGGTGCGAGGGAAACCAGCTTTAGTGCGCTCAAGTTTTACTAGAATATTAGGTTTGGTGTGCTCCAGATTGATCCAATTTTAATTTAAACTGGAACACCTTGTGTCCAAATATACCGAAACATCTCAAGTATTCATTATCTTCGGCTCGTCTCAGATGGAGAAATTAGTAAACGAATTCAGCAAAGAACTTACTGTCTAAAACCTTCTTCTGTCGCTCCGAGCTCTTGATCTGCGCGATATGGCACGGCGTGTCAAACAGCCCGAACTTCCCCCCGCAGTAGAAACATTGATCCATGCACAGCCGCCCCGGATGTATGCTGAACGAGGACGCCTTCTCCGGGATCACCAGGTTCAAGGTCTCCTTGGGCTCGACCGGCTCAGGAGCAGCTTCTGTGTCTGTGGATGAACTCTTGGTGATGGGTGATCTTTAGTTTGGGAAGAGGGTGAAAAACATAAAAAGAGAGACGTCGATAAGTGGATATAATGGTGTTTACCAATCTATTTGATATCTATTTTTATATATTGAGGAAAATACGACACCACTGTCGATGCAGTGATTAGCTTTCTGCGCTACGGGTGGTGGGTTCGATTCTCACTCGGAACAAATATTTGTATGATCTACAGATAGTTGTTTCGGATCTGGGTAACCGTATCTGTGAGATTTGTCTGTAAACTGTACCCACGACACTTGAGGAATCTTAGTGAGGGGCAAAGATTTATTTAAATAAGAATAAATAAGTAAGAATTGAAAATTTTGGTCTTGTTGGGCTTTATTTGAGTTTTGTCGCGATAAAATTGCTACTTAAAGACATTATGTAAGAGGTCATGTAAAATATCGTTTCAATCTACTTTTTTTGTTTTATCTTAATATTATGTGATATATTCTAGGTCATATATAAGTTACGATGATATAGTTAAACATGCGTTACTGTGGTTTAACATGCGATTAAGCTTTTGTCGACACCTAGTTAGTACGTACTTGTTATTAAGGTTAGAACTGTTTTTCTGAAGGCCTGTGCACGCGATACTAGACTCAAAATGTTTAATTTATCAACTACTTGCGTAGAAAGATTTTTCATATAAACTCCACATTTCACCCTCTTAAAATTTTGGAATATCTTATCGGATTCCTATACCCTGTAAGGGACCTGCCTGCTAAATTTCAAGGGTTTATAGTTTTCAAGATTTTGTGATTGGTGTTTCACTTTTACATAGAGTACGAAACTAGATTTTGAGTGCATTAATAGTTCAATTTTAAACATTATTCCGCCGTTGAGAACTTTAATGTAGACGAACATAATTGTCAGATTTCGTCAAAAATCGAAGCGATATCTGCACGAAGAACTAATGAACTATGTATACCTAAGCGCTTACTCCTAAACGCGCGACGCTCCATCGCAACGCTACGATATTTTCAACAAATTTTATATTTAAGATTAGATGTATACAAGATTATTTACCACTGACATCGTAAGTACATCGTACTATATACTAATAGCATCATACTATATTGGATCGCGCACCCACAGCTCATATTGTGACCCCTTACATAGGATGTGCATCATAAGTACAGTGATTGCGCTGTCACTGTCGCTAAAGGAAATTAGCGAGGACGTGACGGGAAGGCTCAGATACTCTACGAGAGTTTAGGACTTAATTATGCAAAGACAACGCTTAATCAAAGCTGGTTATGATTTTAACAATGTATATTTGTTTGGCGCATGTCAGATAACCAATGAGCTAAAGTCACGATGTGTCTTCTACGTGGCAAGCGACATCGGAGCGAAACCATGAGGCAATGAAGGCAGACAGCTGGATTTCTTTAATACAGACTGTCTTTCCCAGTTTTAGACAGAGAGAAGTGGAAAGAGAGAAAGCAGGCTTTTGCCATACGCGCTTATAATAATTACGCCCCTTCCCAATGTAGTTTAAAGTTCTCTAATGGAATTCTGCTTGGTAGACCCATGTTCACACATAAGCGTTCCAAAGAGGCCGGTGACTCTCTTTTTTGAGGGTTATACATGAATCAAGAGGGATAGAAGATAATGTTTGTTTAAGAAGAAGAAAACTATTTGGAAACCAAAGTTTCATTTTCTGCCACAATGGGGCGAGTAAAATACACTGCCACGGTAAACCTAGATCAGTTAGGCTTGGATTATGGTCTCAGTCTAACTATATGTGACAATTTTCGATGAGACCTGTGTGACTACATATAGCAGAATTATTATTTTATACAGAAACCCAGCAATCTAATCACATGAGATTATCGCTCCCAAATATGGGCTATAAAGGTTCCTCTCCCTCTTTTTTTTACTAAAGATACTTAAATAAATACATAGAATTATTTTATACATAAACTAATTAATGTACCCTACGCTGGAAAAAAGTACGTAGTCATAGAAATTATAGTCGTTCGTTAGTGAAGACCTGAATTTTGTGTAAATCGTAGAATAGTTGCATGTGAATAGGACCCGAATTAGTGTTATACCACCATACCTATTTATGTTATTAAAGTTTTTTTTTCTTTTATTTTTATTGAGTTTTAAATATTTGTATGGTATCTTTAATAAATTGAGGTTTTTCATATTTTATATAGGTGAGTATATTAGAAATTTCATGCAGAACTGTCGTGTACTTAGTTTTATTATATTAAGTGTTTAATATAGCATTCATAAAACCTTTAGTCAGCCATCAAAATTTATATTGAACGTACTAAAGTTTTTTCTATATAAATTTTGACGGAACTGAAAAAAATTCGCTAATGCAGACATGATATCCATTTAATGTAAACACGCTATGTATACAGTCATTAGGTATTTCCTGAATATGTAGTTGAGTATATAAACAGTTGCCTTGTGTGTATCTAGAAGGAAAAATATGTACCTACTGCCAGCGGCGTGCAGTTTTAGACAGGGTAGGCAGAACATTTTAAAAGCTTATTTACCAATAATACCTACTGCATGTTGGTATTATTTCGTCGTCTTCTCGATTAAATAATGATGTATGTGATTTGCCACCTCAAATATCTTATAATAAATATTTATCTGAGTTATGTAGGGTAGGCAGTGTCTTTTTGTCTTTATGCACTGCACGCCACTGTCTACTGCATACAAGAATGTGACTTTAAAAAGAGTTATTTATTTGTGTAAGCTTTAAATTACATTTTAACAGCAATTAAAAAGCTTCCCGGAGCACAGTCAAACACAGACTTAGGTATGCTGGGCCATGAAGTTATACAAAGATCACACGACAAAGTGTCGCAAGAAAAGTTTTACGACAAAATAGTCGCAACATAAATATCATGTCTGCACACAGCGATAGTGTGTAGTGGGGTGAATGTATCCACACACCATGGTTGTTAAGACGATTACTGTAATGAGACTTTCTGTGCCCACCGTCAGAAGTCGCGCCTGGAGCACCCTGTAGACAAAAAATAAACAACTATTACTATTGCATCAGGCTTGTATATCTCAAAGATTTAGGCAAAGATGTGGGTGTACTCTTGTACACCCACATTTCGTAGATGCCTTATTAAGTCCAATAGAAGGGGGTGAGACAATTACTATTTACCGGGTTTTTCTAACAAAAAAAAAATACCACGAAGTATTTGTCCAACCTAGGGATGAAACCCTTGGGACCACTAAATGGTAAAAAAACTAATAGGAAAAAATAATATAAAAAATAATTTGAAAGCAGGCCTATACTACATTACTTATTGGAAATAAATTTTAATCCCTATTAGAGCAGAATTTAAATAAAGCTTTAGCTTTTGTGAAGCTCAGAAACTAACATATAAAAATCTAACAAGAACTTAGATTACAATGAAAAACTGTTTCATTGTGGCAAGATAAAACTGTTTCATTGTGGCAAGATAAGTTATACCTCTCATTTTGTCAAAATAAGTTTGGTCTAAGAAGACCAGTCAAAGAAACCAAACAAACTAAATTCATAAAGCCAGGTGTTAATTATTTTCTCAATTAACAACTGGTTTGTTATTGCATGACTTCATAACAGTACTTGCTGGCCATGCGCCTTAGTTACTAGAGAATGGAAACTAAAAAATCTAAAAGTCTAGAAAGCTTGTGTGTTTTTTAACAAGTTATTTAATTAGTATAATAATTAAATAACCAAGAAACCCTTTTAATAAAAATTAACGAATTTGAGAAACCGGAATAGTTGTCTAGATTCATAGTTTTCTTTTCTGGGGTAAGTAGAACTGTAAGCTTAAAGCTCATATAAAATTGAATTTATGTTTAGCAAGTAAAGATGCATAGATACATATTTTTTTAATAATGAGGTAAACATAATACTCTACTTTTCTCATATAGGAGTAATTGTTCTGCTTATACACAAAAATTCCAATCAGGATAAAAAAATCCAATCCACCGGGATGGACAACAGAAGTTCAATTGAGACAGGGCATTGCTTGTTAGATAGATTGTTTAAATTTAAAATCATCTTATATAACATGATATATATCCTACAAAATGTGAATATACTAAAATTATTATCAACAAATAAAACCTGGAATAGCTTTAATTTGCCTGAAACACTATAGAGAATAAAATAGAGATTCTCACCTCGCGCCTTTCGATGGTGTAGTAGGCATCATCTTCAGTGGCTGCCTCCCCCACCTCCGGCGTCGGCTTCCCAGATCGATACTTGCTCTTCTGGAACGTCATCTTCAAAGAACTCCTGTGCTTCTTCTTATCACCGGCACCTCTGTTCAATTTTATCACAGTTTTCAATGTGCCAGTGTAGTCACCCTGAGCTTTCGCAGTCTTACTCTTGTTGGACATTATGCCACCATAGTTAGACCCATATATTCTCTCTTTCTCTTTAAGCTTCTCAATCTTGGCTTCCTTGGCAGCCTTGTGAGTCAGGAGGCCAAGAGTTCTCAGCACATTTTCTTTGCGTTTTTGACTCTCTGGCGTCTCATTAAAAGCATTACTAGGTCCTGCTTGACATTCTGTGGAGTTGCGAGCTGACTTGCTAGACTTTGGACTCTTAATAGCCTTGATTTCAGGCTCAACTGGCTTAGTTTCCACTGTCTCAGTAATTTCTTTCACAACAGGTTTTTCTATAGGTACTTCAGACTTTTGTTCAGCAGTTTGTTCAATTGCCTCTGGCTCTGGTTCAGCTGGAATTGGGACTGGAGTTTCAGCCTCTTCTGCAGGAGTATCAACTTTCGGCTCAACCTCTTTAGAAGGCTCAATTACTTTAGTACTTTCGACCTTAGGCACCTCAGAAGCAGCAATGTCTTCAATAGACTCTATTGTTTCCATTGGAGGAGGCAGTGCTTCTGGCTCTACAGGCATCGTTTCAGGCGACTTAATGGCAACCGGCGGCAGCGACGGTGTGATAGAAATAGCTGGCGACATGTTCTGATGTGACGGCGACTTCATCTTCTCGAGTGTCGCCATTTTGTCTTCTGTCTCAACTGTAGATTCCGATGATTTTCGCGACATCGACTCCCTTGATTTCCTCTTAGTTATAATTTGAACGTCACTGTTGATCTTTGACTCTAAGACACGGGGCGTTATCGAAATCTGACTGGAATCTAATACAACTCCCCCAAGGTTCGGGCTTGGGCCGGAAGTGTTAGGATGAAGTGTCGCGAACTGGTGCAGGTCCATCTGCGAGCCTGACTGCGGCGCCAACTTATCCACAGACTTCCTTATTTCCGTCAGAGTGACATCTTTCCCAAGTGACTTCTCAAATATACTGATGGCGTCAGATTCTCGCGAGTGGTTAGAACTCGTAGACTCTTTCCTTGAGCTAAAACTATTCCTTTTAATTAGTGTGACTGAGTTAGGCCGGTCGACATCGGTGGATTTCCTAACATGATCTCTTTTGACTATTGAAATAGCAGAGTTGTTCTCAAAGCAACTCAACACATTCTCCTTTTCGAATGGTTTCTCTGGCGACCGTACTGATTGAACGTCTTTCAGTGGCTTAATGTCGCCAGACTTCGGTATCAGTACGACATCATTTGTAACCATCATTGATTTTCCACCATCAGTGGCTTTAGACTCCATCTGCCTTCTCTTATCTAACTCCTCAAATTCTTTGAGTCTGTCCATGAGCTTATCAATACTGGCAACAGGACTGCACTTGTATGGTATCTCATGCTTAGCGCCTTCTATAGGTTTCTCCACTGAATCTTCCTCATAATGGAGCCGTATGTTCTCACCATCGTCATTCTTCGATGGCGTGTTTTCATTGCTGATAGGAGATATAGTATCTTTGTCTTTTACAGGGGTATCAGGAGTAGGGATATTGTCCCCATTGTTTAGAGGTTTGGCTAGGCCATAGAATTTAGAAGCAGTCTTTGCCTGCAATTGGTCAGAGGTACTATCTGTGGGTGCAATTACGATTGGTTCAGTGGCCATTTCATGGTCACCATCAATGTTCTGATCTAGATCGTTGATGAGATCATTGATCTCTTTGGTGAGAGTGTCGATGGTCTCTGTCTTGTCGTCGGCAGTGTCGTTGGTGATAGTGCTGGTGATGCAGTTCTTGGGCGCAGCACTCGTGTTCAGGGCAGGCCGTGACGCTGCCGCCACTTTCCGCCCTCGCCGTGCCTTCCTTATATTCTTCGACATCTCCTTTGAGTTGAATGTCTTGGACATACTAGTCAATATACTACTACGAGCATCAAAAAGCGTATCATTTTCAGTCTTCATTAATATTTTTTCTTCTATTTCTGTTGAATTTAAATTCTCTAATTTTATCCTATTACTATTATTGTTGTCAGAGTCTAATGAAGTACTTCTTTTTAAGCTCAGTTTTTTCTTATCTTTTGCGTTTATCATACAACTAGGCTCCGGTTCTTGTTTAGGTTCAGCTAATTTGGAGTCAACAATGAGAGAAGGCACTTTTTCAATAGTCGAGATCTGTACATTATTTTCAATATCTATATCTAGGTCAGTCTTAGATTTATCTAGTTTTTTGTTGAGCTCTTTGCTGTCTGTATCGTTGAGTGTCTCACTCATGCTCAAGTCTGACTCTGTGTTATCTGAGCACTTGGATATCTCACTACCATCACGAGAGCATGAGCGTCCCCTCTTCAACTTCTTACAATCCTCAGGAGTTTCAGCTGTGTCTGAAGTCTTAGAATCTGAATGCAGTCTACGCCTTTTCTTCTGTTCTTTTATAACAACTTCACTCAGTAAGTTGTTCTTGGCTTTCCTAGGTTTTCCACTTCGTAGGTTCTTTCCTTCAAACATTGAGGGACTATTGCTTCTTTCAGAGCGCATTGAATAAGGGCTGGTGCGAGGCCCAAGCACCAGACTACCTGTAGAGTCACCAAGCATTGTCTTCATCATGGCCATGTCTGAACTCAGTCTCTGTCTTCGTCCAGCTGTCTTGGGACTAGAGCTCCTAGAGTTGGGTGATGTATCATCTACCGGCTCCTTCTTGATTTCGGAGGCAGGTATCAATGGGACGGTTTCTTTGTCTTGGGTATCTTCAATATTAAGTTTTAATGCAGCTTTTCTTCCTCTCTTTACAGCTTGCTTTATAACATTTTTTACCTTTTCTTTGCTTACAACAGCTTTTTTGCTTCTCAAAGTTTTTCGGATACCCAAAGGCCTTTTTTTGACAACTGCTTTAGGTTTACCTACAGGTTTCTTAGTTTCTTTGGACGTTTTAGGCTCATCTGGGGTGGCCTTTTTGTCATCATCATTAATGTCTGAAGCCTTCTTGCGGGCACGGGTCTTGGGTTCTATGACAGTGTCCTCATCGATACTCTTGTCAAGTTCCTCCTTAGCTTGTTTAGTTTTCATGTTGGAATGTGTGGTGGGAGATGTCCCCGTTCTTCCGACATCAGGCAGAGGCTGGCTGTCAGCTTTGCTCCTGTTAGTCGATCTGAGTTTGATCGACGAGCTGCCCCGGCACTTTGGTGAAGACTGATGCTTGCTGGCCTCTGAAGACTGACTCTCACTGTCTGTATCCTGTAGATTGGTATCAGTTAAGCTCTCCTCAGGGCAGGTATCACAACCACTATCGTCTTTATTGATATAACAAGTAGTTTTCTGTTTCAATGACTCCTTTATCTTTGTGTTGGGACGACTTTGAGCCATAATACATCACTAAAATGTGCCATCTGGACCTGGAAAACGATAAGCATTCGTTAATTACCCTTACCGCCCCATAATTAGCAACGTGGTATTAAAAATCACTTGTTGAACAACTTCCAAAATAACTCCTAACTTAATTTAGTTAAATCAGTATTTTTTTAATAAATTAGTAGTTGATAAACTGAATTAACGTACTGTGCACTCAATTGTAGTATAATTTGGCACAATTCACACATAAATCGGGGCTGAAGATCGTGGTAAACAAAAGCCAACGCGCGCTAATCAACAAGTTCGCGCAATAATATCACATTTATTTCACATATTACAGCCTTATATACGAATTATTTGGGAACTCTAGACTATAGTCAAGATAAATATGTATCAAAATAACTTTTTAAAACTATCATAACATATAAAATCGCGCCGGAAAATTCATGAAAAACCCGATGTTTTGGTGGCGAGGCCGCGGGTGACACCTAACGCCACCTACAGCTGAGCGAGTGCGTATGCGTCGAGCGAACGAAAGCACCAAATCATTTCCCCAGCCGTGGCGCACCTCTGCAATGTCCTCACAAAATACTCACAATTTATCCAATGAAACCTCCAAAAACCACAATAAACAGTTAATTGGATACACAACGCACCATAATATGCGAAAAAGTTCAATATAAACACGCGATTAAACTTAGAAAACGATTTTTGAAAAGCCCAAATGACTGCAGGCGTCCGCCATAATGTTTCCTTCGAAACGAATAATATAGTTCTTATTGCTCTTGTAGCAATTCTCTATTCGCTATTCAAAATGGCGACCGTGTTGCGAGCACCGTGCGCGTTTGCGCGACTTTTTGCTGGAAAAACTGGACAAATCCTGAACAACGCGACTGATTTGGGTACAAAACTTGCTCCGGGATCACAATCGGTAATTATTTAATTATATTTTCACTCGCGTCGAGTCGTAATGTCGCTTTGACCGCGACATGTGACAGAACTATGGGTGTACAACCCGTCGCACAAGTTTCTCGTGGCTTCATATTTTTTTTGTCACATTATTTTATTTTCAGAATGACATTGATTAATGATGCGGAAAACGATTTCTTATTATTTTATTAACAAATTAGTTTTTATGTAAATGTTATGTTTTTATATTGGATATTTACGGGTACGTTATTTAGACATTGTTAAGACAGGCCTGTTTTCAGCCATGGGCAACTATAGGTGATTTAGTTTGATTGATCAATCAGTCAACTAATGTGGGTGTTCTGGACAGAAATGGATATTGTTTTTCTAACATGTTATTTTTTCAATTTTTTCAGGTAATATTATCAAGAAAATACTCAAATTACGCGCATTCTCCATTTGTAACTAAAATAAAAGAACAATATGATTATGAAATCGTGAAAAAGCCTGAGGAGTGGAAATATGTGCAGAGACTTTTACCGTTTGACACAATTCCTGCAATAACGCCCAAGGAGAGCTATCCATCTGGTTGGATTCCACCTAAGGAAGAGGCTAAAAATCTCCCATACTTCATACCAAGAACAAAAAATCATGAATTGCCGATTTATTTGGGGATCACATATAGGGGCATGCGTAAAATAACAAAAATTAAGAAAATTGAAGGCGATATATGGCTATTAAATGATGAAATTAAAAATTACTTAAAAGAAAAGAATAACAGATACGTAGAAACTCGTGTTCACGAAATTGGTAGATTTATAGAAACGAAGGGCGATTATGTACACGATTTAGTACAATGGGCTCATTCCAAAGGTTTTTAAGATAATAAAATTGTAGTACTTGAAATAAATGGATTTAGTATACTTACTTGTTTTATTCACCCTTAATTAGTAACTACATAAACATAAAATTTACTTACACACACCAAATGAAAATCCAAAAGATTATATAAATCTACTTTTACTATAATAAGCTTGATTTATAAAACTTCAATTTGACGTATACAATACTTGCAACTAGTTTAGTCAGTTCAAGTATTTATACAATACGTCAGTGTTCTCAGTGTTCGCAAGCACGAACCGTTCAGTTTCCAGAGTATAATTGGGGTTTTCTGTAAGGAAATTATGAGTACGCTACTAAGAATTTCCTATAATAACTATTGGTATTATAAAAGATTATATAATAGTCACAGATCAAATTTTGTTTTTGTAAGAAACACGATAAGCAAGTGCCTAATCATAGTATTTTATCGTATAATTTTTATCGGTAATATTTTGATCATGATCCGAAATAATACGTCATTTACTTTGTTTATAAGCAGTACAATCACTTTAGTTTAAAAACTCGCAATATTTACGTTCTGATAATGTCCTAACAAAATAAATTTAATACTAATACAAATAATCGGACAAATCCCCGACAAAACCTGTTGGGAGGGTTGTACACGGCATGAAGTTTGATTATTTCGGCCGCCGCTAGGGGCGCTGCGCACGGCGGAAGGTTTTATCTACGTAGCTATATAACATCCGCCCGACACCGATGGGCCTCTCCACGATACATATTTTCGATGCGAACCCACTCTTCTTTGTTAAAAACAACTTTTCTGTACATTATATGCGTTATTAAACGCTTAAGAACGCTTTTCGCGACGCAACTACGCTTCTTTACACGTTATAACTTTTAGGTTACTTTTATTGCTATTAACTTTGTTGTTGAACGTTAATTCTTCTATATATTCACGTAATTGGGTCTGTTATCGTTAGAAACTTTATTTAAGTCGGCGTTTCAAAACATACGAGCTAATCGGGGATCGATATTGAACATTTACGGTTTTATTACGTAAGATGATAGGTACAAAGTATGTTACATAGTTATAATGATTTTCAAGGCCAAGCGCTTTCAGAATGACACGTGTACATTCTACATAGTGGGTATAATGATTGCACAACATTCAATTATTATAAAATGAGGGGATGTTTTTAATGGTCTTTAACTTGTAAACGTAAATAAGTGGCTTTTGATGACTAATCTGCAGTGTCGTAACTAATTTTAATGCAAATATCTTACCTTTACAACAATTTTTATTCGTTATTTGTTTAATTAGATGTTTTTTGTACGATTAATGAGTTTGTTCTAACTTTTTAATGGGTTTTAAGACGATACATGCAAGTGAATCGTGTTTGTACGTGATTGGTACCCGATTTTTTGTTGTCCTTGTATCTGGTGTAGGCACAGACCCAAAATTTAATCCCTAATGATTCTGTGGGCTCTGATATTAAACAGGACTTTAAATAGGTATCTACCTCGTTACCTACCATAATATAATTTTATGTTTCATTGAATGAATGTATCCTTTTCAAAAGTGGATCGTTCTGAAATGATGATCGATTAAATAGGTAACTTAGGTACCTCCAAGGTAGTCTCAGGAATAAGTTAAACGACATAGGTAACTATGTCCACTTAACAAAGTTTAGGATTGAAAAAACTGGAAATCTTAAATTGGTTTTGAGAGTAGGTATCGTTTAACTTCTGACAAAATTCCTTGCAATACGCGTAAAATAGGTGTTTGGGCGTTAACGTTTCTTACATCGAAATCTTAACGAATTAATTTGATTTTGTTCTTTATCGTTTTGTTAGATTATAAACTAGGCCGACACGATGTGTTTTTGTCAAAATTTTGATTAATTTAATAATTATCACGATGTTAGTATAAGGAAGATTTTTAGTTAAAAAATATGCATTTTGAGGGTTAATTATTTCTCAATCTATAAACAATATTAAAAAAACAAAAAGGTCACGACCTGCTTTTTACTTGTGTCTATAACATATAAAAAAATCAGCAAAATCAGCTCATGTTTAGTGGGGTAAAAACGATAACGCATGTTGTATGAAAAATTTTAGCTAAGCGATACTCTTAAGTACCAGTAGTACGCTTAATTATTATTTATTAATCTTCTTTTTAATGAAGCATAAGCTCTTACAACAGAATTCATCAAGGTTCGTATCTAGGTTGACTGTCGAGGTTAAATCGTCTCTTGGGGAGGCTATTTCTGAGCATCCCTCGACACTAGGCTAAATACTTAATTACTAAATACTAAAGAACTGAAACAGACGGAGTTGTATGGTAGGTACACCAGGAGTTCATCTCAAATTCTTTTAAATCTGGCCCTATACACTATAGGGAAAACTTGACGGCACGGTTGGCGCAGTGGCTAATGGATTAGCTTTCTGCGCTACGTGTCGCGGGTTCGGTCCCCGCACGGAACAAATATTTGTATGATCTACAGATAGTTGTTTCGGGTCTGGTTATGTGTGCACGTGACATGTATGTTTGTAAACTGTACCCACGATACAGGAGAAAATCCTAGTGTGGGGCAACGTTAAAAAAGAAAACAAAAGAAAGAAAGAAAACATATTTTCTTAAACTAAAACAAAAAGTTGAACGTTAAAGACTTTAGGCTATACACGACCTGATTAGCTTTAAACTAATAAATTAGCTATTTATCTAGTTTGATCGGTACATCATTCCATCTGCCTACGTACCTTGATTTTCGTTGAGTAGGAAACTATATATAGATAGATATTCTTTATACAATAAAATATGTAAACAAAGCTTAAACATCTATCAAGAAAATAAACTTGATTTTAGTGCTTGAGACCCATTTGCATTTTGTAGTCGTCTTTTATGACACCGCGAGCAGAGAAGGGTGGTAAGATGGGGTACCAAAATTAACAATGTCTCTGATTCTGTTGGATATAGTGATAAAGAATTTTTATCTATTTATAGTATCTTACAAATAACAAATGACAGAAAATTATGAAATGTTAAATCAGTGTATGCTTTCGTCATTTACAGAAAACGAAAAATAGGGACTTAATTCTAAATTTACATTCCCGAGCCAGTGAGCTGTGTTTCTAAACTTGTTGTTTTTAGAGACATAAAGAAAATCCAAATGGGGCAGGCTTCTGCCCTGCAGTGAGATGATGCAGGTCAGCAATAACGGAAGAAGACATAGTAGGAGTAAATTGTTTTAGTTTTGAAACAACAGAAACTGCACCAGTATTTCATTCTCTTTCATAACATGGAAAAGGGGGAGTAAGACTAAAGATAACACGGAACTGCTACAAGCTACTTCACAGTACTTATCCTCGACACGACTTATCTCCACTCTCGGCGATTGACGGTATTTTCAATTACATCCGCGATATAAATCTCTTTTATTATTTCACTCTCATTTAACCTCTTTGCGTCATCACGTGGCCATAGGTACTATGTAAATAAAATAAATAAAAATAAAATGTAGTTTAATAAAATAGAGGCGCGTGCCCAGGTGTGGGACAATGAGCTAAGTAAGCAGTGTCCCACTGCTGGCCACGGGCGTCTTCTCAGAAAAAAGGGTTATGTGTTAGTTCACCATGCTGTCGAACTGCACACCATCAAGAACTATCTGGAGCCTTCTACGATGTGCAGATTTCCTCACAATGTTTTCTTTCGCCGTTAACGGAAGTTACAATAAATTTTAATTCGCACATGGATTCGAGAAGTCAGAGATATGGGACGGGTTGAACGCAGATACTAGGATGCATGGAAGGCAAGCGTACCACTATTATCCACTATCATCAGCTACCACTGTTTCAATATATTTTCATTTAATGTGTTTGACCATTTAAGACTATGGATTCTATAGCCTTCAATATATCCTGTAATTTACGATACTCACGGGTTTACTTAATCGGGGTGTCTCTTTAGCCCCAGATCAAATGTCGCAGTAACTATGTGCTTAGAAATCACTGCAACAAGTAAAAATGCTACCGATCTCCTAGTCAGACTGTACATTTCAGTATGCTCAATAATTACTATCTTCTCTTCGAGGGCCTCATACCTGGTCTTATAGCAGACTGACCGAGACAGGTTGAGTTTAGTTTAGCAGTTACGTCAAATGTCAAGCGATATAGGACATCATTCTAGGATATCATAATATCATCCGAGTAGAGTATTTTCTCGGAGCGACTGCTATCTTGCCTCCGTAACCGTTACTGGGAAGACTGCAAAGACAAGCGTTCAGGGTGAGCAGTCTACGACCGTTAGACAATAAAAACGCCAACAAATTTAAACCATTGACATTTAAGTAGGTACGAATGACGACACTTTTTGACAACTACCGTCAATTCAATATTATAGGTATTTTGCGGGCGATTTTATTTTCTAGCAAACTAAAACTTGGCAATAAAAATGGTGGGCGCAGTATATCTATTTTAAACAATTTTGAGGATGCAATCCATCCTCTTAATATAACCCCTTAGGCCCCTTCTATGGCTATAGAGGGTGTATTCTTACTCACACGCAACAAAGCCGTGCGCTACGTTAATCAGGGTATGGCGCAGTGGGCGGATTGTTTAGAGATGACGTCATATCACTGTGAAGGTCAGGCGCATGCTGTATTGTGAGCAACACCTTTGCAGCTTAATGTATGGATTTTAAAGATCTATATACTTTATTCATTAATTATCTTCAGGATCTGCTTTTCTTAATGCTGATTTTTCAATAGCTGTACAAACCTTAGATAATTCATTCATTAAAATTATTATTATGAAACTTCAAACAAGAATTTACAAATAGCAGATAGATATCAAGGGTTATAAAAAATTGCTCACGAAAGGACCTGCACTTTTTATTTAAATGTCAACTTTTTTAAACATGTACATTGTACAATTTTCGTGCGTACAGCTAAAGAATGAAATGACTTGCCATCCTTATTCCCTGATGACTTCAACCAGGGGATCTTCAAGACAAGTGCACGGGCAAGGGGCACGCTGACATAATAGATACCCATACAGGTATCTATTAGGTCTGCGTGCCCCTAGATCACTCCGTCTCCGATGGGATGGCGGTCAAACGCAGTACCTACCTATGTAAATTAAAATAAAAGGACGGTTACCGGACCTTAACAATAAAAGGCAAGTTCTTTTCAGTGTGATATAGATGGCGTATTGAATAGTTTGCCGTCATGACATTAAAGTCACATGGAAGGCCAATATCTTGCGGTATCGTGTAAATTAATAGGTAAGGATTTCTTCTTTTGGTTTTGCTTTAGTCAGCTTCTATCATCATGCCTTCAGATAGATCTTCTTATAATCGCAAGGTTTTAAGGTCCTAATCACAATGCTTGACAGGATTTAGCACAACGGAATGGAGTTTTTGGCTGATCTCTTCTCCATAGGACCAATTATTTTTCGAGACGTGCATTTAGAGCTAAACCGTCTCAAAAGAGCCAGCAACTGCGCTTTTGGAAATTAAAAAGAAGATTGAATTAAAAACCTTTTGAATTAGGAAGCCGCTACAGGCCAATGCTCATACTCTGATAGAAGTCGGTGAATTTTCATTGTTTTAACACAGTACAAAAATGATAATTTAATTATTATACTGCAAAGGCGTTTATGCAATAAAGCAGGACGCTGGTCGGCGCGACCTTCGTCGGGATATGACGTCAAACGTCGTAGTCCGCCCACTCAATGCGCAACACTGCCTACGTAAACCAAGTTGGTTCACCTAAATGTTCAGAACATAAGGCTTACCAGTAGCTATAACATATAATGATATATAAAAGATAAAATAATAATTTTTTCCATGATAAAATCCTCGAGGGTATTTCGCCTTAGAGAAGGCAAAGGGTTCATATACAATAACAAATATATAGAACTAGCTTCCGCTCGCGGCTTCGCCCGCGTGGTTTACAAACCCGTACATTTTTCCGGGATAAAAAGTAGCCTATGTGCTATTCCGGACTATAATCTATCTCTATGCCAAATTTCATCCAGATTCGTTCAGCCGTTTTTGCGTGAAAGAGTAACAAAGATCCATCCATCCATCCTCACAAACTTTCACATTTATAATATTAGTAGGAAGTAGGATATTAGTTGGATAGTAGGATTTATAATATTAGTAGGATGTAGTAATTTAGTTTAGGGAGAGCTTTATATTTAGTTTTATAAAATTATAAATAATTTAACATGAAATTTGGCTGGTAGGTTCCTTATATAGCTATGTTTTTAGCATATAAATATTTTATTTGTGTGCATCTGCTCAGAAAAGATTTTACGAAAATATATTCTGAAAGAGAAAATGGGATTTAAATGTTGTATGAAAAATCTTTTAGACTTACAGTTTTTTAAGTAAGTACTTATAATATGTATAACATTATTCAATAAATTGTGCCAATATTTATTCGAAATTTAGATGTTATTTTGCATTCTAAATTTACAAAATACCTCACTGGTCTAGAGGTCGCGAGCGCGGCTGCTGAGCGTGAGGTCCAGGGTTCGATTCCCGGGTCGGGAAAAGTGTTATTGGGCTTTTCTGTATAGAAATTCTCAATGGCAGCTCAGAGTCTGGAGTTTCTGTATGGAAACTCGAACTCGTGACGATAGGCTCGCCCCCTATTACCTGAGATTCAATAACGGCATCGGCGAAATGTAGGTGTACCGTAGAATGCTGTAACTTTGCCTGCACTCCTAACTTTGCCTAGGAATAACTCGTAATGACTTACCATATCAAATTGCATTTGCATTGCTAAATAATTTAGCAACTAAGACAAATATTTAATTAGTAGTTAAGTTAAGAATACAGGTTTGTACTACTTTACAGATTTAGTACAGGCGAAGTTACATAATTCTACGGTACAATAGTACATTTCTGCCTAACCTTGGAATACAGGCGTGATACTATCTTATAAGTAATAATATATTTAAAAAAAGTGTAGGAGACCTTGCATTGACCACAAGGCGTTAGTATTTTAAGAATAGCTGATGACACCAATCAAATGACACATTATTTCTAAATTCAGCTGTAGAAAGTTTCGTAATAATCCTTTTACACGTCCTTTTACACACACATTTAACAAGCCGTTGTTGTTTGAGACAGATATTCAAAGTACCTCAATAAAAATGAGTCATTGTAAAGACGATTAATAATCCACTTTCTCAGAAATTAGTTCTCAGTATTGGAATTGATATTCTTTCATCCACCTCCACCAGCCCGAGTTCACTCGGTGTCTCCTCAAAAATAATAGGGCAAGATGTAGGTACTCGAGGGTTCGTGCTGTATTTTGAATTAAAATTATGTATTTATTTTGAAATTAGGATTTTTCAATCACTTTTACACATCTTTTTTTACTAGATGGCGTCGGCATTTCCTATGACTATCCCTCTGAAGAAGCGCCGAAACAAACTCAGGGGTCAAGGTCTATTTTAAAGATCTAGATAGATATAGTAAGGATTTATGTGAGACAAATAAAGGGTGGAATGGCCTTTTGAGGAAAGTGCCAAAGGTATTTGAGCTGACCTATCGCAACAGAGGGCAAACATGGATCAGTCATCGTGGGAACTGTCACAGGATGATGGGTTATTCCACAAACTGTCAACATTGTTGGATACAGGATGTCCTGTAAAATATTGCGTTACAAACAACAAGTTAGTCGCACGCGCACCATCGCTTCTAGTTTTTTGGTCTCTGGCTCTAAATTCCCACAGTACAGTGAAGATCAAACGTAAGTGTTAATTTTACATTTAATGTAATGGCTCCCCATCTTTTGATTTTGACTGAACGTATTTTTAAAGCCAAAATTAGATAAGTATACAGGTGACAGCGATGTGGAGGAGTACTTTGACGCCTAAGTATTCGTTTAGGACAGGTTTTCATTTTTGTTTTTTATAAGGTTTAATTAAATACATTAGCATAAGTAGCTAGTAAAATGTATCTTATAAATCATATTAATTTCATGTATTAGGATAAGTATACCTAGGTAATTCTTTCTTAGTTTGTCCTGAACATTATACTTATTAAGCTATTAGCTTTTGCCCGCGACTTCGTACGCGTGGAATTCAAAATCTGATATTTTCCTGTGGTAAAATGGAGCCTATATTTTAAGTGAGACCTCCAGCAATACTTCGGTGAAAACTGCATTCAATTCTATGCAGGAATTTTTTCCGTGACAAACAAACAGACAGACAAAAATGCTTAAAACTGTTGTTTTGGCTTCAGTTGCTCTAATAAAGAGATCCCCCATACTAGTTTTTCTCCAATATCTATAAAGTACAGACATCGGTCTGTTATAATTTTATTATATGTATAGATGAGATACATACCACCGCATTTCCTTGATCTAGAACTACAATTTGAAGCTGTTGCACGTATAACACCTATAATATACAGCCAATCATGTGAGCGTCACTCGCGCAGTGTGCACGCACCGGCGCGTACACAGGCTGCGCGGATGTTTCGTTTCCTCCTCATAGTCAATTTAATCGAGCAATTTCGCACATCCACCATTGGTTGGATCGCTTTATGCAATAAATAATAATCGTATTTATTAAACGCATTGTATTTGAATTTTGCAACGTTTTTTAATCCTTTAAGTAGTTTAATTTAATATATCATTCATACAGGTTTCCATAATATATCGAAATCTAAATATAGAAAGAAAAAGAAAGATTTAAAAAAAGTTGGGTCCAGAAACTGATAGATATTATGACTTTCCTATTTATTTTGATGTTTCTAAACTGTGAAAATTGAATATCTTGACAGTGTGCGCTGCTTAAGAAACAAAAGAGATAAACCTACAATTAACCTTTTGATTGATAAGATTAATTTTGTTAGTTGTTTCCTGTTGATAAATATTTATTTGAAGAAAATAATGACATAACAATCTAACATTATTTAACTTAACTGTGAATGAAGAACAAGTTAATTCTGAAAGAAATCTTTAAAGTTTCCAATTATGTGTAGTTTGCCAGCCAACACGAAGCTAGCATGGTAGACTAAATCCTTTCTGCTTCCCATTCAGATAAGAGATCCATCTATATATTATGTAAGAAAAATATAACAGTTGCTATCGCTAATAAACATGCTATCCCTTATATTCTCATGAAAATTTATATAAACGAGAAAGGGATGAAAAGTTTGTTGGTTGTTGTGGCTATCAGATTTTTCTTACATAATCAAATTCGGTAGAAATAATAAAAAAAAAATATACTTAAAGAATTATTTATGAACAGCAAATATTAATTCTTATCTGCTATTCAAATCAAATCAAAATCGTCTTAATATCATCTATATCAAGTTTAAATGATGATATAGGTTTTTAGATCTGCTATGTCTCACCATATAAACATATGGTGTAGAAATATTAAGGTAAATACAATTACAGTAATACAAGAAAATTAGATAAAGGGAATAATTTTTATATATTTTAAATATCAATTGTATGATTCAAAAAGGTATCAAGAGAATAAAAAATCTTTTCATTTAGTAGAGTAACTTCTTAAACAATCAACTCAATACCTTCAGTTAATCTAATTTCTCTTGATAGTTTATTATAATTCTTTGGACACATTGCAAATATTTGTTTCGGCGTTTCTTCTCAGGGATAGTCATAGGAAATGCCGACGCCATCTAGTTTAAAAAAGACGTGTAAAAGTGATTGAAAAATCCTAATTGCAAAATAAATAATTTCATTTCATTTCATTATACTTTTCTGAAACAAAGCTATTTGGCTTATAAGTTGTTATATGGTTATGGCTACTCCGTAGTATGTTGTTATTGTCTGTGACTGCTTACTAAAAATAGTTTTATATCTTATACGTTGAGTCTGTTTATGAGAAAATTATGAGATCCGATAGATATTCCTTTGTTGGAGTCAAGAAAAACCGAAGTTATCACGCAGGCAGGTTATATGAATCAATCCTTCTCTCTCAGCTATCTCCACATAATTAGAAAGAAAGAGATAATAACTTTCATATGTAGAGTTAATCACTAAGGTGAAAGTACAGTCGGCTACATAAGGAGATGAACTTATCGTAATTTTGAAATCTATTTTAATTTAAGAAAATAGGTAATTATTGTTTTTCACTAGCCATGATACTAGGTGGATAATGATATGATATCATACCATACGTGAAGCAAAAACTTTTTATCCATTTTTACGAAAATTACGCGGACGGATGAGTATGAAATTTGGCACAGTTAAAGTTTATATGGAGAACGAGTGCAGAAAGCTAATATTTTCATATAATATGTATTAGAAATACATTAAATTAATAAAAAAAACATTACACACACTACCATGCGTTTGACACACACACACACATATACGTTCATACTACGAATGACAAATGTCAAATAAATGTTGCTCGCATAGATATAGAATGTAAGCGAAATTCTAAGTCTATGGTTGCTCGCAACTGACGTAATAGAACAAAATTAAAAATAAAATATATGCCATGACTACAGAGGTATATACTCTATGATAAACTCTTTGAAAAAAACCTCAATAATGTTCAAACTGTAAAATTGATACTGTCGAATTTTATAAAAAGTCATGAAATAAGTTTTCATTTATTTCAGTAGGATTTCTTTCATTCACACTTGGATTAACATGAAGTTCAGCCTTATGTAACGAAATAGGTAATGTATGGTACATATAATGAAAAAGTACCCAACACACAACTAGGAAAATATCACAGAGTGTTTAAATATGAACATAGTACTTGGAGTCTATGACTATAATAATATTTACAACGACTTAGCGTTAGCAGTAACTGCCTTATTCGTCTAGTGGTCACAAGCGCGACTGTCCTACGTAAGACCCTGGATTTGAATCTCGGGTCAAAAAAAATGTTATCGGGTTTTTCTGCATAGAAATTGGCAATATGCTTATCGGCTATTACACGGGGCTCAATAATAGCTTCGGTGAAATGTGAGTACACAATTGTACATCTCTGCCTAAGCCTTGGGGATAAATGCGTGATGCTATGTTATGTTATGACTTAGCTGGAATCCTTGTATTAGGTATTATGGTTATAGACTATATGGAGTGATAAATAAAAAAAAATGCCCGGAGTGAAGTGAGATAGGATCTATTTTTATGTAAAACGTAACCATTATTATAAGCATGTGATTAGCGAACGTCAGACAATGATGAATATTTTTAGACTATACATGACATCAGATATAATATCACACCTTTGTATCAAAAGGTAAGCAGAAACTACAGATCGCCACGTGCTACGATCTCTTGAATGGACGGCGGTTAACAGTACGCACCAGAAATCTATTGTAAGTTTTTATGTAATTGTTTAAGTAAAGAGTTTCGTTGCGTAAGAGTCTGTCGATTAATAAAAATGTCTATCGTAAATTTTGCCGCGTCTGGCTCTCAGATTGAAGAGCTCAAAGCGGGCGAATCGGCAGATAGAGCGGAAAACTGTACAAAAAAATATTTCGTTTATTTGGTTTAAAATTAACTTATTAGGCCTAGCCGTTTTACGTATAAAGAACACCTAAGCTCCATTCTATTCAGGCATGACAGGATGACAAATTGGAAATTTGAATTTTGTGTGCTTAGGGGGTTTCGCCTTGAGGCGTTCGCATCCGGCGGTTGGAGGATGTTAAATAGAATAGGTTTTCAGGCCTACCTTTAGAGATTCAAAATTGATCCGAACCAACATTGGTGGGATTTACAACTAAATACTAATCGTCAATCAACAAATATTTGCATAGAATTCAGTGGTACTTAGCTTACTGTTAAAACTGTACAATAAACATATTAAACGAGTATTATTATTAATTGTACAAACATTGTACACTAGGATTTCTCCTGTATAGTGGGTACTGTTTACAAATATACATGTCACATGCACACACAACCAGACCAGATACAACTGTCTGCAGATCATACTAATACCGCAACAAGTAGCACAGAAAGCTAATGAATCGCTGAGCCACTGCGCCAACTCTGCTGTCGACATAATGATTTGATTATTTAAATATTACTGTCGTTACATAACGCAGTATGAACTCAGGTTTACCCCGGGGTTACCCCACTATCATGGCGCGTGCAACGTCATCGAAATCACAGAAGATATTTCGTAAGTAACAATATAAGTGTACATAGCTTACGTTCGAATTGTCAGACAAAATGGCCGTTGTAATAGCGAACTGTTTATTTTTGTAACAGAGATAACGGCTCTAGTACACACTGGTTAATTCAAGAGGCATTATAACGTTCAATGATCTGGGGGCAATTCTAATGTTTCACTAAAATCTCGACTGCTTGAACTGCTGAAATGTAATTAAATGAAATGATTTTTCAGTCACTTTTGCACGTGTTTTTTTAACTGGATGTGATAGGCATTTCCTATGACTATTCCTGAGAAGAAACGCCGAAATAAACTCAGGGGTCAAGTCCATTTTAAAGTCCAGACGGATTATAGTAAAGATTTATTTGAGACAAATATAGCGTATCGTCTGTTGCCTTTTAAGGAAAGTGTCATAGCTATTTGCGCTGACCTGCCCCAACAGAGAGCGAGCATGCATAAGTTACCGTGAGCATTGATGAATTTAAGAGCGTCCAGCCTACATCTCACTCACATAAACATTATATAGCGGATATGTATAAAAGATCATTTAAATTTAATCGGCATCGATGGCTGGCATTTTGAGCGCTTAAAAATGTTAAATGATGCTTAGTGCTCTAATGTATTACCTACGAGAATTCTGAATATAGCAGCGATATTCGGAATTATATGTTTTTTCAATTTATCTTTATTTTGACATGATCTTTAATGGCCCGTTTTTTTTTATCCTGTAATGAAACCGTTTCGATACGCTAATATCCTGGTTAGAATTTCTCAGTTAGCCAATTTCTAATTGAGATTTTCTATCATTAAAATGTCACTACTAATCGGTGGGCAAAAAGTGTTGTTTACATTAAGTTTATTTGCACACTAACAATTTATTTACAAATATGTGTACCGCGTGTAAAGTGACTATGAACTACATGTGCCCGCGACACCGCAAAGAAAGATTTTACCACTTCAGGGGTGAATTTTGGAAAACCCTTTTTAAATGGACGCCAATTCTTTATAAAGAACCTACCAGCCAAATTTCTAGATTATAGTTCCCGAGATAATGATTAGTCAGTAAGGAATTGACTAATCATTATTCTAAATATTTATTAGATAAATATTGTAAGAAATAGCAGCACAACATGATACTAACAGTAATACGTTAGTATACACAGACGACAACACAACACAACACAGATAACCTTATTAGACGTTGCCTCTATTTCCGGTACCACGAGCGATCTAAGTCTAGTTGCGCACGTGGCTTTGCAATGTGAATTGGTATTTATACTTTATATTTTATACTAAACTAGCTTTTCCTCGCGACTTTGTCCGCGTAACCTAAATGCAATATATAATTTATAGCATATATAAATCAGGAATAATGTAGCTTTCAATCAGTGAAAGAATTTTCAGAATGATAAGGGTATTCTCCGGACGGAATGATCCGTCATTCATTCTGGATATTACCCTTTACGTACAAACAATTTTTACCCGTTTATAATATTAGTATAGATATATAAATCAAGGGTTTGTCAAGTATTTGTAATATGGTTACGGTACTTAATTACTTATTTGGACGTAACTGCGTCACTGGTTTAATAGTTAGTCGTAATTGCGGTGGTGTGTGTCTCCTTGGTTCGATTTCCCGAATCGGGCAAAGTGGTATTTGGGTTATTATTAGGTATTTGGTATTAGCCAATAGTAGATGTCAATAGTTTTCTTATGACACTCGGGGCCAACTGCTTAACGTGCTTTCCGAGGCAAGCGCAAAGAGCAAGCGCTGCTTAACCACCCAGATCGGCCGATTTGCGCGGTAACTATGTTGCTACGAACCCCTCTTTAGTCAAATAGTATACACCTCTTAAAATTTTATTCTATTACGTCAGCTGCGAGCGTGTATGACATATTTATGTTTTTGACATTGGTGGTATGAACGTTAACAATGAATGTTTTATTTTATGTATTTGTAAGACATTTATTACATATAAATTTTAGCTTTCTGCGCACACTACTCCGTGCGCGCAATATGCTTAAATCGGTGTACAAAATTCAACATGGTGTACAACTTCTCTTCACGTATTAATATATTATCGATTTACGACGTACCATATATGTATTTAATGACGACACGGTTGGCGCAGTGGTTGAGCGATCAACTGCCGTATTACATGTCGCGGGTTCGATTTCCTCACGGAACAAATATTTGTATGATCTATAATAGATGTTTCGGGTCTGGCGTATGTCCATATGAATATTTGTGTTTGTAATGCATGCACGATACAGGAATTATTCCTAGTGTAGGGAAATTAAAAAAAAAAGATAAAAATAAAATACCCATATATTTATAATTAATGGAATCAGGCGTTACTTTGCGGAAATCCATGATATATAAGATATACAACTAGAATATTTAGTTTTAATTCCGCTAAACTACAGCAAATTTGGGTGCATGCACAGCACCGCCCTCCCGCCCGCAAATATATGCACATGCAGAAGGTGCGATAGAAATAATGTAACATGGAACCAAACCGATCCTCTATCTAGAGGATCGGTTTGGTTGCATGTAACATTAAAACTTGGAACTTTACAAACTTGCAGTAGTTTAGCGGAATTAAAACTAAATATTCTAGTTGTATATCTTCCATATATTTATTTCAATTACGCACAAAATAGCTTAAAATATATCAGAATTCAATACGAATAAATCATTAATACAAACAGTCATGTTACACCTTTATTCAGTTACGAAAACAAAATCGCGCCGACGCTCATCCGGATCCTAATACAACATCCGGTAGGTAATACGTAATATCATATTAAGAGATCAAAGTAACGCGAAGTTTCTGGTAAAATCGATTAATGGAAAGCATTACGCCTGTATTCCCCGAAAGGCTTACTAAGGGTATGTACTTACCCTTTTTTAAGTAGGTAGCTAAAAACTTTTCTTTCTATTCTTTTATAATTGTGACGATACGGATGGCGCAGTGCCTTAGCGATTAGCTTTCTGCGCTATGCGTCGCGGGTTTGAACGGCACGGCACAAATATTTGTATGACCTACAGATTGTTGAAAAAAAAAAAGACCTATCTACATTTTTTAAATATTTGAATAAATAGTTTTATTATCATACATTTGTTTATTAATTTACAATCAATAATGAGATAACCAAATTAATATTCATAATATACATTTTTTAAATCAATATTCGAACGGATAATATTATAGTGTCTCAATTCCATATAACTTCTAACTTATTCTCAACTATCTTTTGCCCGCGACTTCGTACGCGTGGAATTTAGAATCTGATATCTTCCTGCGGTAAAACTGAGCCTATATTTTAAGTTAGACCTCTAGAAAAACATCGGTGAAAACTACATTCAGTTCCATGCAGTGGTTTTTACGTGATGCGTTTACAAATATACAGACAGATAGACAAAAATTCTAAAAACTGTTGTTTTGGCTTCTGTTGTTCTAATAAAGACCCCCCATATTAGTTTCTCCAATATCTATAATGTACCTATAAACATTGGCCTGTTACAATTTTATTATTTGTGTAGAAATAATACCTTATTGGTGATGTCCTTCAAAAAGGTCAGGTGCGTAGTACCCACAACCGGCGTTCATGTATGAAACGATGCATGAATGTAGATGAAGCAAAAGGGTTATGTAAGGATCGTAGCATGTGGCGTTCCGTAGTTTCTGCCTACCCCCATGGGAAAAAGGCGTGACTTTATGTATGTATGTATGTAGAAATAATAGTAATGTATATAAAAACGTGTATTTACGTAAAATAACAGCCTTTTGGCGTGGTACTAGTCTATTAATGAGTTGTCCTAATTTTGTTCTGAGGACGAGGTCACCCCTGCCCCTTCTAACCTCGATACCCCACAGAAAACCTACGTGACCGCTTATTTACTATTGGCTCAATACATACTTACTAGATTAGGGCCCAATTTCGCTATTTTTACGGATAAAATAAAGGGTTGAAACGTTAATTACGTTTGCTCATGCGCTGTTCCTGATATAAGAGATATTAAAATGTAATATAGATTGAAAGAAAAAAACAAATAAGCGCCAAGTGTTAGAAATTTAAACTTTATTTCCATACAACTTAGTCGTTTGGCACAGTGATTGCGAGATCGACAGCTGCGCTATGTGTAGCGGGTTTGATTTCCGCACGGAACAAATATTTTTACGACCTACATAGTTGTTCTGGGTATTTATGCATGTGGATAATTATGTATGTTTCTAGTGCGGGGCAATATTAAAAAACAATGTTGTTTCCCCAAGGGTTAATATCGCTTAAAACTTTTAGTACACATTTGTTGTGTACTAAAAGTTTTAGTTGGTTTCAGCTGGTCTAGAAATGATTTGGAAAATCCAGTGACGGATAAGTTACTGATTCGGTTGTTGCATCGATGTATGTACCTATACTATTGTTTCTAGATATTCTCCTTACTAAAACTCTGAATTAAGTCATGTCATGAATATCGGCAGTAGATATAACCATTGTTTTGAGGTATCATAAGCTTTTCATTAATCTATAGTTATTATTCGGGTCTGTCATCACTCTGTGTATAGCCACAATAATTATAGAAAACAAATGGAAAACCTTATGATTGAATTAAGTTCACTTGCAATTGCCTGCACTGCTTGAACGCGTCTGGTTAGACTGGGTGCCGACCCTAACTTAGGGAGAAGGCTATGTAGATGATGATAAATAAATCTATGCAGATGTAAGCCTTATACTTTCAACTTTAGTATAGCAATAGAATGTAGAGATTATTTTCGGAATCAGAATCGGCAAATTAGTTAACCGGGTTTAACTGAAAAGCTATTTTAAGACAAAGCCGTTCCATTTCTGAGAAATTAAATGTTTTACGGATTTAGTTTTGGCAACATATTGGCTTTTGGGTTTATTACATATGATTTTATTTAATTTGAGGAGATGCAATGGTTAAATAATATTGTTCCATATGTAGCACCGATCTGTATCTCTATAGGAGTTTCGAAGTGTATGTAGCGACTACTACTCACAACATGGCAAAAAGTAAAGCGCCATCTATCGAAATGAAGCGACAACAGAATATCCTGAATCGCGCTATGAGAGTTTACATCGATTCTAACAATAGACAAATGTCCGACATCAACCGTAGGGCTTCGGCCCGTCAGGCTTACCACCTTGCCCGGTCGGAGGATCCTCCCTTTTCAATAGAGGAACACCATACCTCGTTCCTGCACATGTATATTTAAATGAAATCAAGCGTGGCGCTTCTACTACAGTAAACAAAAAAATATATTATTATTCGGTAGTTTCCAGCCAGTATATACTCATGAACTCATAATAGGTATAACCATTACGGGAGATTACTAAGATCCCTTCACACATGGCCATTGTAGCTGTTGTCGAAGCGCGTTCGTTGGGAGACTGTGCGTAGTCGTACGGCATCGCGGTGCTACGCACTGCTACGCACGTAGATGCGCAAGTCTACGCGTGTCAGTTAAATTCCTGATTCCGTAATTTTGTCATCAATGAAAACTGACATAAGTTGGCTTTTATAATTTCTGAGTTGTTACACACTATTCTTTTTGTGCTACATACCAGGCTTGGGTAATATCGTCGTTACGCTGTATTTAATCGTATCTATATATCGGTTTTTAATATCAGATATCGAATCTATATATTTCAATATCTATATATTGGTCGGAATCTATGGTACTCGGAAACTAAAGTAGTACCACATGTTACTGTTATTTTTCAACATTGCGGTTTTAGTGAATGTATGCGGTATGGCGTATTGGTTGAATCTATGATGCTCTGAAACGATAGTGGTGCAGCGGTTCGGTCGTATCTAAGTATTCAGAGTATCATCGATATTTTACGTTATTATTATTGTGTGGTTCTGTGCAGTGCCACTTGAGCGATATTGTACATAGTTTGTACGCCATTCGATATATAGATATTGGATATTGTGCCGATACATATATATTGTATCTATAGTATACGATGTGTATCGCCCACTCCTAATACATACATAACTCTAGGCTAAAAATGGATTTTATTGTGTCCAGTGATAGTGCACTTTATTTTTATATAACACTACACTAAGTGAAAGCTAATGGACAAGCTAAGAATGACCGAATTATTTATAGCTTTTTAATCCGTTGGCGAGTTAATGGGTGTTCAATAATGCATCGGTCAACGTCCACGAACACCACCTCTTCCCAATTCAACTTTTACCAATCATGAAAGAAAAAAATACTTTAATGGTGTATGTGCTTGTCTTGTAAATACACCCACGGTTCTGGATAAAATCATAAAGTAGGGCAAGGTGAAATATAAAAATCGGAAGATTATTTTCATGGAACTCCCAACCAGTCTGTTCCCCGATAGCTATGACCTTGGAATTTTCAATTTTCAAATCTCATGTGAATAGGTTTCATCTTGCTGTGCTTGCAGCATCGTCACTTACCATCACTTAGACAACGCGTTCGATGCGTTAAATCGAATTTGTCAAAAGAAACTTACACTAGGGCTTCAGGTCACATAATGGTCAAACGTGAGCCTATAATTATGTACTTAAAATAAAAAAGATATTCTATCGGTCCCTGCTTTACTGGACAACGCAACAAGCGCTTGTCGTATTCTAAAAGTAAAGGTTGAAAAATAAAAGGTAAAGTTCATATCAATGCTAAGTACCTACTTGTTTATTTCAAGGTAAGCTCAACTCGGAGTAGGAATGAATGAATGAATTGAACCATAACCTTTTAACCCAATTTTCCTTAACAGTAGAATAGTCTACTGTAAGTATTATAAGATCTAAACTTTTTTTTAGTCGGTAGGCGGCAAGCGAGCAGACGGATCGACTGATGGTAAGCGATTAACGTCGCCCATAGACACCCGCAACACCGGAGGAGTCACAAGTGCGTTGCCGGCCTTTTAAAAAGGAATACGCTCTTTTCTTGAAGGTTTGAAGGTCGTATTGGTCCGGAAATACCTATGTTATGATTACTGATACTTGTTCACACACATTGAAGTGTTTAGATTTTTTTTTCTAATTTTATTTTATTTACTTAATAGTAAAGACTTGCATGAATTGTGGTTATTTTATTTCTTCTATAGACGTCTCGTCAATAATTATAATCGATTGTTATCAAAAAATATATGTATCAATGTTTCAACATTAACATAGCATCACGCCTGTATTCCCCGAAGGGTTAGGCACCGGTATATTATTATACACCCGCATTTCGCCGATGCCGTTATTACGTCTCATGTAATAGGGGGCGAGCTTATTGCCATCTACCTGGCACGGTTCCAGACTCCGTGCTGCCATTGAGAATTTCCATACAGAAGAACCCAATAACACTTTGTCCGACCCGGAAATCGAACTCAAGACCTCACGCTCAGCAGTCGCGATTGCGACCACTAGACCAATGATGCAGTCGTGTTTCAACATAGGTACTCGAAATTAATTATATTAAATACTTTTCTTCTAAAGCTGTCATCAGTGCTAGATTAACCACGTAACAAGAGTAGCAATTGCTACGGGCCCCGCGCAAAAGGGGGCCCCGCATATCCAAACCCTCCACCTGAGCGTAATTGTTTGAGTGAAACTTATTAAGACGTGGTATATTGATGTCACAAAAACGTGAAACGTTTTGTAACACATAACAACTGTTTTCCAACTAAGACAATCCACGTCAGACAATCGGTAACCGATTACTTTGCTAGCGAAAATAATAAACAGAATTTCATACGGTAAACGCATACGTTCTACAAAAAGGCACTTTATACTTAAGAGCCCATAGCAGATCAAGGGCCCCTCGATAAAATCTGCTATGGGCCCCGCGCTTGCTCAATCCGGCACTGGCTGTCATTATATTTAAATGTTTTTAATATAATTGTAAACTTTCATTAGTAATGTTTGTCAGTACGTATGTAATTACTTCCGTAATTTATTTTATTGACCGTTTTGGTACTAACTAGAGTCAATGACGGATATTCATATTATATTTACAACTTTAATGTTTGCAAATGTAGTTGTTTATTTAACTGGACCAGGGTCTGCTTATTGGAAGTTAAAAATGGCTAAGCACTTATATCACTGCATTCGACTAGAATGATCTTTAAAAACAAAACTTACCAAGGCACTAAACTATAATTTTCGACAATTATGAGATATTTATAGGTCAAGCTTTGAGACATCGTACGTTATGTATGGAGAACCATATAGGTACGTTAATGTCAAACTACATTATCACTTATATATCTCTAAATGGTTACGGTTTTCTGCCATTGGATGTTCTTATAATTGTAGTGTAGTGTTCTGCTGAACCCGAATGAAGTAGATAGGTATGAACGCAACAACTTTAAGTGTAAATTGGTGTTATTAATTCCATGATTCATTTCTAAAATATGTTATTTTATTCCTTGAATGGGGGAACGTTGAAAAAAATAACTAAAATTCGGATTAAAATATTCTTCTAGTAATGTGTGACATCTATACTTATAATAAATCTGTAGAGAGGTCAATTCTGTTCATGAAATATATTTTCAAAATAACTATCAGGGGGTGATTAGTGATCGATACTGATGCCAAAAATGCAATCAGTAAGATTTTTATCTGTCTGTCTGTCTGTCTGTATGTTCCTTATAGAAACAAAAACTACTCGACGGATTTTAACGAAACTTGGTACAATTATTCTACATACTCCTGGGCAGGTTACAATCAATAGGAGCAGAGCAGTGAAGGGAAATGTTGGGAAAACGGGAGAAGTTACTCCATTTTTTAAGCTTCCGTCACGTGTGCAGCCTTAATGGTTAAAGCTACATAGAAATCATATACGAAAGTTAATCTGTCTGTTACATCAAAACCATTGAACCGTGAGGAAGGACATACGCTACTTTTTTACGAAAAACGACTGAAACGCGGACGAAGTCGCGGGCAAAAGCTAGTATCGTATTATTTATAATAGTAACTCACCGGATTGCTTTATTTGTTTATTTATTATATTGTAAAACAATTTTTATCAATTATTTATTCATTCTGCTAGTTTCACCTTTGTCCGTCACTTGGGGTTAGCACTGAAAACCAGCGTTGTGTTGAGGCTCACGTCACAACACAACATCATGCTGAGTGTTAGCCTCGTTGTCGCAGCTACGGCGCGCAATTAATTCTTTTTTGTTTATTTTATTACCCACCTATTTACTGTTTTGTACGCTAGTTCTGTTGCAATAAAATATTTTTTCTTTCTTTCTTTCTTTCTAGCTATAACAATGTATTAGTTCATAGCTGGATATAGTCCTGCCCGAATTCCGCCACTTAATTCGGGCCTTCGCCTTTCATATCCATTCAACACACAAGACACGCTAAAACAAGTTTAAAAAATATTTAATGTAAACTAAAATCCATTTATTCGCTACTTGAATTCGTCGGCCATGTTGTAAAAATGTCATTGACCTCTAAACTGCTATCACCGTAATATTAATGTATACGAGAGCACTAACGACTGTAAAATAAATAAAAGTCCCTATGTATTATGTGTATAATATTTGCAAACGGATACGTGACGGGGAACGAACCCACGACCTTATGCTCAGCAGCCGGGATTGCGACGACTACCTATATGGTAGAAAATGCCAATTTGATGTGTATGATAATAACTTATAATTGTAGAAGGGTTTAGGGAGATATCAGTACATTTATCTATTTGTACACTTACTTCCTGATATTATGATAATGAGAGGGTTTCTTCTGTGGTCTTTACCAAGCAAGATAACTTGCTTTTGTCGCATAATGGAAAGTGTTGTGATGTGAAACATTTGGAAAAGTTTTAATACTATAAATATTAAGTCCTCTTCACCATATCCGATGACAGTGACCTAGACTAGTTCTAATTCATATCGTATACTCTTTGATGAAAATCTGGCGATACATGTGAGCAGAAGAGCTGACCTGCTAATTAAAATATACATATATTTATGTTTTGTAATATTGTTATCTGTACATAAATTAATTATTGCATATTTATAGTACATTTTACTAACTACTTATTATATATTAATTAAACCCTATAAAAAACAATATAAAGAATACTTAGGTGTCAAACTAATCCTCCTCTTAAGTAAAATAAAATTTGTTTAAACAGCATTTTATCTGCAGCTATGCACCTACAACTTTCGTGTAGAAAGACTTCTCTTATAAAGTTTGAACCCTCATTTGTCGCACTTAGGGAATTCTAAAATAGTTGAATCTTTAAAAATCCTTAGCTGTCTCTTATTCCCTATAAAAATCTACCTGCCAAATTTCAAGTTTGTAAAGCTTGTAATTTCTGAGATTTCGTGATTAGTCTGTGGGTGAATGAGAGAGTGGTATTGAGCTAAATTATATATATTATCACTAATTTTAGTTTCTCACAGAGTACTTACTATATAAGATTATATTTATTATATAAATATTTATCTCTTTCTCAGGGTAACATGATTGGAGTAAGTCGAGGAAAATGGGCGATGTTACTAGGCTTCTGCGATCGATAGCTTTCGTTTTGTAGGCTTTACGTTTGTTAAGGCACCTGCATATTGTATAGTATGTAGTTGGACGTATTTAATTATGATTAACCATTGTCCCTGTATTCCAAGAGGGGTTAGACAGAGGCGTATTATTATAGGTTAAAATTACACCGATGCCGTTATTGAGTTCCGTGTAATTGTTAGCCAATTGCCATCTATATGGAACAGTTCCAAATTCTGAGCTGCTCAATGATAAGCTCGCAATATACGATTATTATAAGCCCCTGCTTACGCAGCATGAACGGCATGAACAGTAATAGATGTCAAACATGTGAATATTTATTTTGTTTTCGTAAACGCATCCACCCACGAAACAGGAATTATTCCTAGTGTGGGTCAACTTTAAGAAAATGTAATGATAGGACTTTATAGTGTTAATGAAAGTGAAAATACTGGTAATGGATGCCATAAGGGTTTTTACTGTTATTTATGTAGTATTAGTAATCTAACCTTACATATTATTATAACAGGCGGAGTTAAGAGTATCGTTTAGCTACCGTCTTCTGATAAAATACGCGCAAAATAGGTGTTTGGGCGTTAACGTTTCTTACATCGAAATCTTAACGAATTAATTTGACTTTGATCTCTGTCGTTTTGTTAGATCATACACTAGATCGACAGGTATTTTTTTTTCAAGATTTGGTGAATTTAATAATTATCATGAGATAAGTATAAGGAAGATTTATAGTAAAAAAAAAAACGCATTTTGAGGGTTTATTATTTCTCAATCTATAAACAACATAACAAAAATAAAAACGTGACGACCTAGTTTTTACTTGTGTCTGTAACATATAAAAACTTAGCAAAATCAGCTCATGTTTAGTGGGGTAAAAACGCTAACGCATTTTGTATCAGAACTTTTAGCTAAACTATAGTCTTAGCACGCTCTACAAGAGCTAGAGGATAAAAAGGCTGTTAAACATTTGGTGACGTTTCTATCATAGGTGACTAATATGTAATTATGACAGGTGTGGTTTACGTGTAGCCATGAGAGAGCAGCACATCGTAGCTCTTAACCACCATGACTAGAAGCCTTAGAAAGCGGTTGTTGTAGCTGAAAGCGGCTAGATGACATTATCAGTATCACGTTTGGTTATGTATAATTTCCCCATAGTACATTTTCCCCTAAGTTATATTTAAATTGAACCCGAAAAATACATACCATTTATGGAAGAAAAAATATGTTTCCTTCTTGAAATATAATCTATTATTAAAAAATGGTCTACATTTGAGTTTCTAAGAAAATTATTTCTAAAATGTTTACTTTTCTTTTTACTTAGAGTAGATATTACTTATGATTTTTGTTTAGGTTTTCTTAGAAAATTTAATTACAGCTTATTATTATTCCCTAACGTGTTTTTTCTCTATTGACGCTTTGTGATACATTTCAAGTAAAGTTCAAAGGTAAAATGTACTTATTAAAAATTAGCTTCCGCTCGCGGCTTCGCCCGCGTGGTTTACGAACCCGTACATTTTCCCGGGATAAAAAGAGTATAATCTATCTCTGTGCCAAATTTTATCCAGATCCGTTCAGCCGTTCTGGCGTGAAAGAGTAACAAAGATCCATCCATCCATCCATCCTCACAAACGTTCACATTTATAATATTAAAGTAGGAAGTAGGATGTATCTATAATTAAAAATATGTAGAAGACGAAGATTTTTTATATAACATAACATAGTATCATGCCAGCATTCCCCGAAGGGTTAGGTAGAGGTGTGTGAGTACTGTACACTCACATTTCGCCGACGCCGATATTGAGTCCCATGTAATAGGGGACGAGGCTATTGCCATCAACCGGGCACAGTTCCAGACTCCGTGCTGCTATTGAGAATTTTCATACAGAAAAACCGAATAACACTGTGCTACCCGGGAATCAAACTCAAGACCTCACGCTCAGCAGTCGCGCTTGCAACCACAAGATCAATGAGGCAGTCTTGCGGTTTATGTTACCGATGGGCGAGATTAAGATAAAACCGTATTAGGTTCCCCCTCCCCCTGAGGACTCTCAAATTTACACGTTCAACGCCACGAAATAAAATGATAAATTTCCATTCAGGCCATGTTGGACGTCACCAGTATATTCCGTTCGGGCTGTGGGGGACAATGGTGTCCGACAGTCAGAGCTATGTTTAAACGTCTCTTCTGAGTTGTCCTTCAACATTATATAAGGCAACATTGTACGCAGCATGACCCGCGCGGCCTCCTAGAACAGTGTAATCACATCAGCATTCTAAAAAATATATATGTTGTCATGTCTGTTTTCTTGATATTATTCTTGCATTAAAAATGCATATTTAATAATATTATTACAAAACAAAAACTCAATTTTTTGTCAATTTCAAATCTTTTGTGTGGCTTATAGGGAAAGTTGAGTGTCGCCCTGCATTGTCCGACATAGCGTTGAACATGTTAACAATGTATAGCGGTATATATAAAAGATCATTTAAATTTAATCGGCAGCCATCGGTAACCATCCTTATCCTTACAACGTAGTTTTACCAACATATTTGGACCCCGAGTGCCCCCTGTTTTTCCTCGACCTCGCAATGAATGTAAAGCAACGTGTGTACACTCACGAGCATAAACATGTTAACACAAACTTACCAGTAAGTCCAGCGGCGTGCACAGAGTTGTTAGACAGGGTAGGCAGAAAATTTTAATAGCTTGCTTACCAAAAATACCTACTGCATGTTGGTATAGGTCGTTGTCGATTAAATAATGATGTATGTGATTTGCCACTTCAAATATCTTATAATAAATATTTATCTGAGTTATGTAGGATAGGCAGTGTCTTTTTGTCTTTATGAACCGCACGCCACTGCCAGTAACATCACTAACGTGTAATACTAAGATAATTAGTTGGGTAACGCAGATAGAAGAACCATCTCTTCTACTTATATACATACCTACTTTAATATCTGTATGTTTAAAACGTGCAAATGTATACATGTTTGTATTCGTGACTATACTTGCATTGTTTTCAAGTTTTTGGCTGTCGGTATCTTTGATTCAAGGTCGAGAAAACCTGCACTGAGGGTACTTCTGACGTCATTATTCTTCACATTAATATAAAATACTCAAAAAACAATGGCGAAATAGTATTTATGAAAAATTTAAGCGTTTAAAAATAAAATCATGATATTTATTATAGTTATTACTAGTTATAGGACTTACCAAATAATCGCGTGCTTGCTTGCTCGATACTCACTGTGCACACCATTTAACACTCCTACTGTAATTTACTTTTATCATAATAATATTTCACAATTAATTTCACTTCAGTAAAAATCTAACTAATTACAGTCACTACCCGCTCTTTCTTGTTGTCTCTGTCATTTACTACTTTTTGTTAGGCAATGATCATAAGTGACATACAGCCAATTGTTATTGTTTTTTTAACGTACGAAAACCCTTATTTTATCTAACATTGGTATAAAACGAAATTCCTTGCCATATGGAAAAATAAATAATTGAATTGCCAGTAAATATCAACGTTTTGTAAACTGCTTTTGCGATCACGGCGCATAGATACTGCAATAGTGTGAATATTATTTTTTTAATGATTAAAACAAATGTATGCCACTAAGTTCGTAAACGCAACCTTAGCGTTACGTTATCTTTGGACGCTTGTAACAGCGTAAGCGAAATTCTAGGTCTATCCTTGCAACGCCGGGAGAACTGCGAAGTACTGATTTAAAAAAAAAAAACAGTTTTTACGCAACAAGTAAGTATGTCGCGTATAAATTTCCTTGAGATGGTACAACTTGATTATCTTTGATACTTCTTAAGTAAATAATACACAATCTTTATAGCAAAAATTATGTTTACGCTGGGTCTTGAATAATTGACCTTTTACAATCAATAAATTGCAAAGTTATGTTGATGAGCGTGACTGGACCCTACATCAGTGTGGCGTCGTGAATGCGTAGGCGCGAGGCTACGTGCGTAGCAATCTTTTTGCGATGTCAAGTGGGATATAATATGTTGATAAAAGTAATAATAAAAGTTACTTTTAAACTCACGTTAATAAATATATAAAAATCTTTACTATCAAAATTAATCAAAATTTCACAAATATTAACATGCAGTTTATAATTGAAATCAAAAGGAATATTTGGTTTACGAAATTCGAGCTACCAACATTAAGCCACTAGTATTTGTCGACTTGGGGCTTTTGCTATATGAAATGTAGGTTGAATTGACTGGACGCTTCTAATTCTCAGGGGAAACTCATGTTGACTATGAATTTTAGTTATAAGTACGTATAAAGTTCAAAAAATAGGTAATATGTGACCTTTTTTTTATAGTTACTGCGTTGGACCACTTTCTCTGCTAATGTTAAACGACGATGTAGCCGACATGAAAACAACATGTCCACATTACAAATTTTTTACTTATTTGTCCACTTTACACTAATATGATTCGTGTAAGGTTCATATTTAGCAAACATCGGTTTAACAGTAACTATGAAGATTGGTGGATGAATTACTCTATGTGGCTTTTTTAGGCCCGCTGTTCACTCTATCTTGAATATCCTTGATGACCCAGCCAGTTTGTAGTTATTAGCGAAGATTTATAAAGTAGGATGTCAAGGCATTCCATTTCATAGGTGTAGTACACACTAGAAATCAAATCAAATGCAATCCAAATGTTTTGCATGACTTGTCGGAATATTTATATTTTAGTACTACCAGTATATTAAAATACGATTACAAAATTTCGCTCCGAAAGTCATTGGGCAACAAACTCTTCAATTTGCATGAGTACATTAGTAATAGGTATAATTATCCCCTTGAGTCTTCCGCCGTTTTCCATTGTCGGTCACTTGGGGCCAAGCCAAGCCATAATTGAATAATGACTAATTAAATAGATGTAGAATACTAATATGTGTGGAAGAATTTTATCAAACTGACTTGTAAGCAGTGATGGCTTAGCGGTTGAATGCTTGTCTTCTATGAGCATCCCCGCCCCCCACAAATGAAACTATGAATACTAAAACATAATGGAAAGATTGGCTGAGTAACCAACTCGCGCTTGGCTTATTGTGGATCGTTATGTACGATTATATAAATTTTAATTTTTAAATTTCTTTTGTCACATGAAGCCACCGAAATGCAAATACTAAAAAAAAATCTCGGAACAGACTCAGAATAGCCCCAATTTACAATGAATGGTAGGTAGGTAGGCTCCAAGGTAGTCCTTTTTCTTAGTCAAAGTGAGTGACAGTGGCTGTCCAGCGGACGCGGACTGTCATCCCTTGGAGCTTGGCACCCAGAGCGGACCGCCCTCATCGCAAGCTGATCAAAATTTGATCATAGATACAGATAGTGCCGTCCACGAAGAAGCGACCCACTCTTCTTCCCAATCGCTTACAGTACAAGTGTGCTACCTTCCGCTTTAGTTTTGGTTCTGTCGATACACACTAATTACCTATGAGTGGACACACAGACACAGATGAATTGGCTAATCACGAGAGCGTTACGGTCAGCTAGAAAGCCTCGGCCAAAAAATAGTGGGGCGCATTTTCGTGGATGGCACTATCTGTAGAAGAGCAGACGTTGCAATACTAGGGAGACTCACCTGACTGCATGCAGCACGATGAGATACTAACACAACTGATAAGAGTTTGCTGACGTTATAGAAAAAGTAGCCAGAAATAAACTTTTTTTTACGTTACCTCGGGTGTAATCGAACTCCCGACCCGTAACGCAGAAAGCTGTGCGCAGTCGCTGCGCCAACTGTCCTTTACATTTTATATACCAACCAAAATTCCAAGTAACTTTCAAATGTATCTAATTTTGTTCTGAACTGGTATTTACCCTTTATTTCGCATTCACTGATGTCTGAAGACTAATTAATCTAATTAAATACGTTGGAGCTGGTGTAGGGTCTTATTACATCAGCATCTAGTGACATACACGCGATTCAACTATAAAATACTGTACAATTATGGTTCAAAGCCGTATGGAGGTAACTGATTAAAACAACTTTCCTTCAGTACGAGACAAATTTAATATGTGATATCAAAATACCTAACAAAATGCCGGTAACGAAACCATAGCGACTTCTATTTTGACTACTAACACCATCTAGTTAGCTATGGTTTCAACTTTCTAATTATAATATTTTACATCTTGAACATTCCGCCCACCAAGGACATCGTCCTTACCGCCCACCATGAACAAACTTAGGATTACTTAAACAAAAAAATAGTGGACTGTATAAAATTAAAAACATTAAATAATAATGAACGGTGCTCTATGCGCTTAATCCTATCGTGGGGTTGTCTAAAATACTAACAAATAACTAAATGTGCAATCCAAGTACTTAACTTATACTAGAAAAAAAAAAAAAAAACTGATAAACTTTAAATTTTTAGGTCTTATCAAAAGATGTACCTATAAAAACACATGCAATATAAAATTAAACAACTTGTACCTATGCTATAAACCTAAAATAAAATACTTAATCTGTCAAGGGAATTAAACACAACCTTGAAGTTGGACGTTTCATTGTAGTTCCCTTACAGTGAATAGTTACAACGCGCGTGATATTGTCCTTTCCTGGATGCAGTTGGACAATTCTACCATACAACCATTTGGCTGGAGGTAAGTTGTCTTCTTTAACTAATACTATATTACCAAGCTTGAAATCAGGAGTCCGATCAGCCCATTTGTGTCTCTGAAAGAAATGCGTCAAATATTCCTGATTCCATCTGCGCCAGAAACCTTGTATTATACGCTGCACCAATTGCCACCTGCGCAGCGTGCTCATTTTCGAATCTTCGAAATTATAATCAGGTGGTACGACTAACGGATGCCCTACCAAGAAATGGCCAGGTGTTAAAGGTACAGGATCTCCTGGATCACTGCTGGCCACAGACAATGGCCTAGAATTAAGGCATGCCTCTATTTGTGACAGAACTGTGGACATTTCTTCAAACGTGAGCTTGGCATCTCCGACTACCCGTTTTAGGTGGTGCTTCACACTTTTTATGCCTGCTTCCCACAGTCCTCCAAAGTTGAATGCAACTGCTTTTGCTTACGACGTCTGGTCAACAACAAAAACCTTCTGCAGAACGCAATTACCCTCACTAATTTTCGAAGGGAGGAGAACTTTGACCAAAGATTAAAATCAACTTCAGAATTCACTTTGGTTGTATGTACCTTCACTGTCTTCTTCTCTATGTTAGTACATATAGAAATAGGTCTTGAGTACTTTATCAGGGTATTTCTTAGCCAACTTGGACCACGTTTCCAGAGATCACTTTCAAGAAGAACAGTTGGAGATGCTCCTCGTGAAGCGATGTCAGCGGGATTTTCTTTTGATTCAACATGAGACCATTGTGCGTTGTCCAATAAATTCAGAATCTCCGAAGTACGATTAGCGACATAGGTCTTCCATCGACTTGGATGATCGCTTAACCACGCTAGTACTACAGATGAGTCAGTCCATGCATGTAAGTTTGAATTTGGAATATTCATCACCTCAGCTACTTCAGTCAATAACTTAGCTGTTAAAACCGCACCATTGAGCTCTAGGCGAGGGATAGATATCTGCTTTATTGGGGCTACCTTTGCTTTGGCTGTTATGAGATTAGAATGTATGTTGCCGTCAGCATCGATAATTCGACAGTACACAGCAGATGCATAAGCCACATTCGAAGCGTCACCAAATCCATGTAATTCGATTGTAACATTATCATCTCTTTTGCCTATCCATCTTGGAATGTGAAACTTAACAAGTTTTTCTAATTCTTTTCTATAATATTTCCATTCTTGCAGGAGTTCCAGTGGCAATTCATCATCCCATCCTATACCCGCAATCCACAGCTTTTGAATAAAAACCTTTGAGGTGATAATGCAAGGTGCTATCCACCCTAAAGGGTCGTATAGACGCGATATTTCTGATATTACAGTTCTTTTCGTTTCAGGTGTAGCAGGAGGTGACATCTTCACGGAATAGTCGAACTCGTCGGTCGTCCGGTTCCAGGTAAGTCCCAAGATTTTGATAACAGTATCCATTTTTATTTCTAGGTTTCTGTTAACATCTTCTTCTAAACCTTCTAGTAAATTAATCTTATTACTAGTCCATTTTTGTAGTATAAATCCCCCCTTTTGTAATAACTCATTTAACTCTTTGTATAACTGTATAGCCTCTTTTTCAGATTGACAGCCCGTCATCAAATCGTCCATATAGAAATCATCTTTAACCTTTTCAGCCGCTAAACTATACTTATGTCCTTCGTCACAAGCCGTTTGCTGCAGCGCCTTGACAGCCAAATAAGGAGCACAGGATGTGCCGAAGGTAACAGTTAATAAACGATAATCATGGATTTCCCCCACAGCATTGTCTCTCCAGACAATTCTTTGAAAATCCACGTGCTCTTCGGCAACCTTTATTTGACGGTACATCTTTACGATGTCCGCTGTCAAACATACAGGGTGTTGCCGCCATCTCATTACAATATGACGTAAGTGTGCTTGTAGAGTGGGACCTACCATTAAGGTGTCATTCAAAGAAACTCCATTAGTTCCCTTGGACGATGCATCAAATACCACTCTTACCTTGGTTGTCAACCTATCTTTTTTTACAACTGCGTGATGGGGAAGGTATACTGCATCCTTCCGACTACGTTGAGACTCTTCAGTGATCTTCTCCATGTGTCCAAGTGTCAAATATTCATGAATAACTTCGGAATACTGTTGTTTGAGCTCTGTGTCCCTGGACAACTTACGCTCAAGGCTTTGCAATCTTTTTATGGCAATGCTTTTTGAATTGCCATATTTGCATGGCGGGTCTTCGCATCTGAAAGGTAGTTTGACAATGTAGCGACCATTTTCATCTCTTCTTGTAGAAGCTGCAAAGTAGTCCTCACATGCCTGTTCCTCTGTTGTTAGAGGCCGTTTGATCAGCAGTGGTTCTGAGTCCAGCTCCCACAGTCGCTTCAACATGTCACACTCCTCGACCTTAGCACACATAGTGCTAATAACATTATGTGAACCAACCTCTCCGCCTACATTGCCAGAGACAATCCACCCCAAATGGGTGTCTTGTGCCATTGGACCTCTTAAGCTTTTGATCAAACCTGCCTTTAAAATACTACAGTAAATCTCGGCTCCTAACAAAATATCTATTTTGTTAGGGACATTAAACTTAGGATCGGCCAACTTAATACCACGAATTTCTGGCCAATTGCCAATTTCAAACTTTGTATCTGGCATAACTGAAGTCAGTGAGCCTAATACATGCGCGGTTACTTCTAAGATAAAAGAAGGATCATGCAACGACTGTATATTTATCCTTACTACATGTCTAGAGACGATGTCGCCATGATTTCCTCCTATACCTGCTATTTTAACTCTTGATGCTACCTTTTTTAAACAAAGTAACTGCGCTGCTGCCTCAGTTATAAAGGATCCCTGTGATCCTTGATCCAACAATGCTCTCAAGATTTGAGAGGACCCATCTTTTGACTCAGCTTTTATGAGAGCTGTGGCTAGAAGGACTTGTCCTTTTCGTTTCAAAAAATGGGTTGCTATATTTGTGGTGATCTCGTGCTGTGGAAAATCTGCATTTTCCTCATGTGTGGTTGCAAGTTCCGTTGGAGTAACAACCGCACTAGTTACTCTCAGGCTTTTCGTATGCAATAAACTATGATGTTTACGCTGACATATCTGGCATTTGGTGAAAACTCGACATTGTTTGGCTGTATGACTATTACCCAGGCAATTAAAACATACACCCAAAGATTGGGCAATATCACGGCGCTGATCAACATCCTCCTTGGAGAATTTTTTACAATTGTACAACTTATGATCCTCGGAACAATGCGGACATGACAATTTGGTAATGCTATGCATAACTTTAGGGTGAGATGTGTCACTGTGCGTAACCCTTGGCTTAACCTTAGGCTCGATAAATTCAAGAGCGCGAAAACGCGTCTCTAGAAATTCTTTAAAACTATTGAAAGACGGCAAATCATCGGATGATTGGCTTACCTGCAGTTCCCACTGCTTCCGAGTTTCTGCGTCCAACTTCAAGCTTACCACATAAATAACAATGACATCCCACGTACTTATATCTATACCAAGATTTGATAATTCATGTAAGCAATCAGATGTTATATCTATAAGTTCTTTAATAGCACTAGCTGACTCTACCATCAAATTGCGCTGACTGAACAAACGTTTCAATATACAAGTAGACATAAACTTTTTATTATTATAGCGACTCTTCAACAGGTCCCAACATTGTTTATAATTATTTGCAGTAATAGGTACATGTCGAATTAGTTGCTCTGCCTCACCTGATAATTGAGTTTTAAGGTAATGTAACCGTTGAACATCATCTAAATTTAAATTGTTATGAATAAGTGACATAAATAGATCCCTGAAAGACGACCATTCTGTGTATTTTCCACTGAATGTCGGAATTTTAATTTTTGGTAATTTGACCAGAGAATCACCCCCCTTTGACTTTTCAGATGAAACATCGCTTTTAGGATCTGCAATTATGAATTTGGATGCAGCTTTGTTGAGTTCGACCTTGTAGTTCAAATAAATTTCTGAAACCAACTCAAAGACGTCTGCTTGAAAATAGTTTGATATTTTTCCACTCCCGTATTCGCCTATCATGGCTTCATATTTGACGGAAAAGTTTCTATATAATTTTTCTAAAATTTCCAATCTTGCCTTCACATAATGTTCGTCGACTCTCTCTTTGGGTGATTTTCTAAAATTAATATGCCCCTTCTCTATTTGTACCTTTAGGTCTTCTAGAATTCTCAGGTCCTTATCCATCTTAAAAGTCAAATATGTATCCTTTGTATCCAATTTTTGTTCAACTTTGATCAATTTCGTAAAATTTTACAAGTCCAGTTGATTAAAATATTCTAAGTCCTGTGAAGAGCAAATTTTTCTATGTGTTTGACACAACTGTCATCGCTCTGAAATCGGGCATAGATTCCCCGTCTTCGCCTTTTTTGCCCGATTATTCTAAGTCCTAGATCTACTTACGCAGAATTTTCTATCTTTCTAACGTCTACGTAATACAGACTTATGTACTCACAGTTGGTCCAATTTGCTCTCACTTACTCATTTATCCGTCCTGTCAGCAACAATTTCTTCATAGCTCTGTGTCGCTTCAGCTGTCAGCGATTGTAGCGCCAATTTTAGATCTTCTTGTTCACACCAAATTCACCCTTCGGCTCGCTAGGACCATGTACAATTATGGTTCAAAGCCGTATGGAGGTAACTGATTAAAACAACTTTCCTTCAGTACGAGACAAATTTAATATGTGATATCAAAATACCTAACAAAATGCCGGTAACGAAACCATAGCGACTTCTATTTTGACTACTAACACCATCTAGTTAGCTATGGTTTCAAATTTCTAATTATAATATTTTACATCTTGAACAAATACTTTTTACCACTTTCTGATAAAGTGTCCTATAGTGATCTAAAAGATAAAATGTAAACTAGTATGTAATAATGACATAAATACCACAAGACCTAGTTATTAATTAATCAGAGATCTTATCAGCTAGATTTACTTATCAGACATTTTTAAGTACATTCTATCCGTTAAGTTCTGGATAGGCAATCAGCCAGTTAATGAGCAAGTGATGAAACAGGTCCTTATCGAAACCAATCGTTTTTTTTTACTTTATCGTGATTTCAATAATGATGCTATCTTACACCTAAACCTTTTGTAAAATTAAATATATTGTTTATATAGTAAAAACGTTCCTTTTGTTCTTCAAAACTTGAACAAAGCTTCATTAGCTAAATATCTATCAGTTATTATGGATAACGTTTACTTATATACTGCTTATGCCTAATATACGGTGACAGATATAGATAGATATACGCTTTATTGAACACGAAACAGTTCAAAAGCATATGAATATAAAAATTACAATTGACATGTACAATGGGCGGCCTTATCGCAATCAGCGATCTCTTCCAGGCAACCCAACAATCACCAGTGTGAATCCCTTACAATCAGCAGTACAAAAGTTGTTTATCTGTACTTAACATAATGGCCGCTAAAATATTACTGTGAAAGTCTGGCTCATCCTAAGCTATTTGTTTGACAAACCCTCTTGCTACCTAAATAAGACTGATATTGTTAGTTCTAAATGACTTGTATTAATGTTGGTATGGATTTTATTTTAGGTTATTTTATTTTCTTGGATTTTATGTAATTTAATTTCTCAATTACTCTCTGATTTAAATGTAAATTTTTAATCCTGTTTTAATTATTTTTTTTTGTCGTTATGTGCAAGTAATATTTACGTTTAATAGCATTATCGTATTGGGTGTAAACCTGTTAGGATTATGTTGAGATTGAATCAATAAATAAATTTGATACTTTAGAATTAGATAACTTAGAACTCACTTATGAATAGCCCGAGAAATCTCAGATAAGTTGTTCAACTAAAAAGTCACAAAAATAAAACTGTACTAATTTCAAATTAGCATTAAAAATCGGGTCCAAATAAAACAAAAGCCATAAAGTTTCAATCGTTTATTGTTACTTTAATTTCTTACTTAATATTACTTCACAAATCAAGTTTGTCAACAGAGTTGTTAACCAATGATTAAAGTCACTGAAGTCTGTAAAGTCATCGGCAATATGTTAAAATCCTGATTATCTCTGTGACATAATTCGGTAACGTATACACGGGGTATTTGCAGCCCTATAAAAATAAATTACATTCCTCCCGCATGGGGTAGGACATTGTTCAACGACAAAGTGTCTCTGTTTCCACAGTGAAAATATATCACTCCAATCTATACGAGTACAATGGTGTGGATACTGTTGTTTAAAAACTTAACTAATTTAACCTCGATATATCTCTTTCTAACATGAATATAAGAAGAGGATGGAAGATATTTAGTTCTGTCACATTTCTCGATTTGCTTTTAAGGGAATTTAGTCTTTACCGCCGTAATAAGTCTTTCAGCCGGTTTAAATTAACTTTATGTCGTAAAAGTTTACGATTAACTGTCAATTATCGGTTGGATTATAAATAAAAATGTTTCAAATTATTTTTGAATTCCATAGCATCACGCCTGTATTCTCTGAAGGGTTAGGCAGAGGTGTACTATTGTACACCCTCATTTCGCTGATGCCGTTATGGAGTCCCATTTAACAGGGCGAACCTATTGCCAACTACCAGACTGTGCTGTTATTGAGACTTTTTCATACAGAAAAACTCAATAACTCTTTGCCCGACCCGGGAATCGACCCAGGACCTCACGTGCTTGCGACCACTGGACTAATGAGGGAGTCAAGATTTTCTTTGAATTCCGTAACATGGTAAATATAAAGTATGCGTATAATGCAATATATTGAAAAAAAAACCGGCCGTTTGTCTTTTGTCGAATTGGCATTCTTTTTCATATTTTCTGTCCTTTTATATTATGTTTCTAAGAAAGAGATATAGTGTGATTAAATTAGTAAAATGTCTTCATTACACTACGACCCTACAAGTGACGCTGGTTAAAGCGTTAGTATGAACAAATTAAACGGAAAGTAAGAAATCAAGAGATTTCGGGGTTACTTAATCATATTATATTTTCTATCAAAATCTGATTAATTAATCATCATTTAAAGACTTTAGGATTAATATTTGGATCAGTGCTTTTAATTAAAATCATCACAAATAACCAGGCCGTAGTATCTGTGTCAAGGTACCATCACCATCTAAACAAACCATAATCCTCACGATTTTGACCTTACATTACAAAAATATCTAGAAAATTTTAGCCATGTTTAATCAGTTCTTTCTAGAAGCTTTCTCACAAGTCTCCAGTCTTCCATGATGTCAGCGTCAGGGAGCATGTAGACCACGTATGGAGGGGCTACTGTTACCTGTCTCCTGCGCCGTTTCCGACCCCACTCGGGCCCACATGACCAGAGGTCCACAGTGTGACGCTCTTCCTCAAGTTTTCTGATCTTTTCTAGGATTTCTTCTTTGAGGTTCTCGTAGGCTAGCCATTTTTCGCTCTGTTGACAATGGAAATAAATATTAATTAGAAACTTCGTTAATACACCTTTGCAAAATCCAGTTTATGACACGAATGATATTTTTGGATGGAAACCATGCAGTTTCTTGTTGGTTCTTCTCTATGGAATGTCTAACCGAACCAGCCTAATAATTGGTAAGTGACTTTATAACATATAAAGGCACACAATAGTAAAATAGTGGCAGATTATGATAGGATCTTTTGGGTCAACAGGAAATCTTATACCGCTTTAACTAAATAATTTTATAAAATTAATGATTAACAGTGACCAACTACAAAACGGCAAATTAAGTAATAACATTTAATTTAACGTTATTCTGAAAACGATATATGAGGAAGAAGGCACACGTATGTATCTTATATAACATTAGATGATTTATTTCGATGTAGTATCTCTCTCTCTCTCTCTCTCTATTATATTATTCTCTCTATCATATCCTTATTTAAGGAAAAACCCGTTGCATTTCCCATTTCGTAATTAAATTAATCATTCAACTTTATCTCACACAGATGTATTTTAGTCATCGTTCAACATGTCTGTATATCATATCGTGGGCTGAGCGTCGCACGCGCAGGCCAATTTTCGACGAAACCGGTTCCCATCCTCACCGTGATGAATTTACCTGACACTTTATTGAAAAAAAACACCGGCTGTCTGACGAGGCGGGTTATTTTTAAGTTTTATTGCGAATTTCAATGATTGAAGGCGTTTGAACGTATACTAAATATGTGCTTGTTCGTATATTAATATGGTGTATAGGGTAAATATACCTATTATGTAGTATTATAAGTATGATAGGATAGTATGAGTTTACAAAACTAAGCTATTTGGTCAAGTTTATCTTTAACTTTGTTTTTATCTTTCTAGCTCTAGACTAGGTCTCAACGTCTTATAGGGAGGCCTTTGCCCAGCAGTGGGATGTTGCAGACTAACAGCAACCATATTAGTTTAATTATTTTTAACAATTTTAGAATTTATATCTACATACATAAAATGTATTACGTAAAGAAATTGTTCAATGACTTATAACAAAAAAAAAATCTTTACAAAACACCGCCCACAGGGTTTATGTAATCCAATTTTTGTAAAGTTCTATAGAGTGCATAATAACAAATAAATAATGATTAAGAAAAACAAAAAGAAATCTTTAAAGTACGAAGTTTATGTTCTCGGTAAAGTACAGATATTTCGAACAGCTTTGTAAGCTCGATTACACATGCAAAACACGGTTTGTTAGTTGATAGAACCAGTTTTTTCTAGTATAATAATATTACCTCATTATCTACTTATCTATATATTAAACTAAAATCGCTCGGGACTTTTTATATATCTATTAAACTTAGTTCGTATAGATGCAGGGCAGAACTGACCTGAAATCAGTTAAAGTAAAGGTATGGGTCAGCCCTATCTTGCCTGAAGACTGTGGCAATATCTAACTTTATACAAATCTCGCTACCTTTATCTAGCAATCGTAGATTGAGGTCGGCTTCCTTCCTCACTAGGTTCGATGTAGTACCTATTATTACCTGCACAATTAATAAAAATTACATGCACAATACATTCCCACCCTATACATATAGGATAAAAAACATGGAGTACACATCAATGGTGTACCGTGGGGCGATGGGGCGACTCAGGTAGATCGCGATCAATGGCCCGCTAATAATAATAACCGCACATCTGCCGACGAAGGACGAAAGAGCATGCGTGCAACGTTCACTTGAACATTTGAGATCAATTCATGTTTATGCGAAACAGAACAAACAGGTCATGTTTTTAAATGAGATGTACACTCCAACAGTTGTAACAGGATCTGGAATATTGTTACTGCGTAATTTGGTTCTGGATCTGAAACGTTTTCGCATCCACTGTGATTGTTGACAAACCCATGTTGATAACGTTTATCTTACGAAAACTTGATATGTTGTATCAAGTTTTGTACGCCTCTGCCTAACCCTTTGTGTGATACAAGCGTGATGCTGTATTGTAGTCTGATACAATTTCGCCCTTTTTTTTTAGCAAATAAATAAAAATGTGGAAACATCAAAAAAATTAAGAAATAGAGGTTAGATTTTCTCTATTATGTCAAAACCACATAATTAAGTGTCATATTGTACATCTTGAATGAACATTTGTATGAGACAGATAACATGCGTCATTAAATCATCATTAAGGGCAATTTAAAAATACGAGATTTGATTTTTTGTAGAACGTAAACCATTTTGTAAGAATTTAATGCAGAGTACCTATTAGCGTCTAAGTTCGATTCCGAAACTAGTCGAGCACGAATTATTTATGTGAATGTGATCTTGTATACAAAGGCTTTAGTCACTGACTGCGCATAACGCTCTCCTAAAGTCAAACGCAGACATTGATTTGTTTGGGAATGCATTGAAGACAGTGCTGACAAAATGCATGAAATATTTTAAAAAGAATGCTTGAGTGTGTTACTGATGTATAGTTGATGTTTTCAATTAGTTATCTTTAATTAGTGTAGTTGGTTTCGATCTTTCTATTCATAATAAATAAATTGTTTTTGTAAACTAATTTGAATTGTTGTTGCGGCTTCAGTAAGTTCATATTGTTACAAAAAAAAAACGAATACTTACATTGTAAAAGAAACAAAGGTACGGTTTAAATAACCTCGAGTTTATTTCGAAACATCTTTTCAGTTGTGTGTTTCTTGTATTTCACAATGTTTACGTCATATCTTTTTAACCCTCTACCGCGAACGAAGCCATATTTGTTCGCTACCTGTGTTGTTTACTGGTAACATTAAAACGGAATAACGTAGATACAAAAGTGCATGCTGTGCCATTTTGAATGGAATTGTGAAAAGGAGGCATATATTTTTTGTTTGATTTAGAATGATACTAGATTACGCGCGCGGTTTCGCCCGCGTGGTTTCGAACCCGTACATTTTCCGGGGATAAAAAGTAGGCTATGTGCTAATCCAGACTATAATCTATCTCTGTGCCAAATTTCAACCAGATCCGTTCAGCCGTTCTGGCGTGAAAGAGTAACTAAGATCCATCCATCCATCCATCCTCACAAACTTTCGTATTTATAATATTAAGTAGGATTAGTAGGAAGTAGGATTAGTAGAATAGGTAACTTAAGGAAAGAAAGGAAAGGCAAAACCTAGACGAAACTTCGTACAGCAACTGAAGGCGAAAGTAGGGGGTTGAGTTGTATTAAGATGTAAAAACTAAAGCAGAAGAGACAAAGAAGAGAGCTGAGCTCTTAAAATAAAGAAGAAGAATTTAAATTGAAGTCACTTAGAACTTGCGTAAACAGTGCCTTAAGATGAAAGTCATAATTATTTTTGGTCTTTATATAAAAAAAAAAACCTATTTACCTTACTAAAAAACTACTTATCAACATTTGGGTGCAGACCTAAACATAAATCTATACATATAATACAATTATAATAGGCCGATGTCTGTACATTATAGATATTGGAGAGAAAACCTAATATAAACTCTTTATTTGAGCAACAGAAGCCAAAACAACAGTTTTTAGAATTTTTGTCTATCTGTCTGTCTGTATGCTTGTACACGCATCACGCGAAAACTACTGCATGGAATTGAATGCAGTTTTCACCGATGTATTGCTAGAGGTCTAACTTAAAATATAGGCTCCATTTTACCGCTGGAAAGTATCAGATTCTAAATTCCAGATGTACGAAGTCGCGGGCAAAAGCTAGTTTACTTATATAAGTATAACAATGGTGGGCGAACACACATAAATTAATAAGTTAATGACCAACCCACTATTGTTTTTATTTATCGTTAATCATATTCGAACAGACAAATAATAACTGTTTTCCGTTTTCAAAGAATTCTGTTATCCTTATAATGTTATTTTGATAGGAATATAACACTTTGTACAACATCACGCCTGTAGTGGCTGGAGGATTAAGCAAACGTGTAACTATAAATCAATATTTGGCCGATGCCGTTATTAAGTACTAGCTTCCGCCCGCGACTTCGCTCGCGTGGTTTGGACCCATACATTTTCCGGGATATAAAGTAGCCTATCTGCTATTTCAGACTATAATCTATCTCTGTGCCAAATTTCATCCAGATCCGTTCAGCCGTTCTGGCGTGATTGAGTAACAAATATCCATAAATTTTATCATCACAAACTTTTACATTTATAATATTAGTAGGATAGGTTAGGGCAATGTAATAGCGGGCGAGCCTATTGCCATCTACCGGGCACAGTTCCAATCTCCGCGATGCTACTGAGAATTTTATAACAGTAAAATAAAGCTTTGCCTAACTTGGAGATCAGACAAGAATAAGTTAATACAATTAATTTTTTGTAGAACAGGTGGTAATTCTGTTTATCATTAAGAAGTAGAAGATTGATGAAACTTGCATGATTTGGGACCCCACGATACAGCATGCTTAGTGTGGGGACCACGTTTAATTACTACTGTACTCAATTCATAAAAAAATGTACAAATTCTATAAGTTTTCTTTTTTGATCTCATAGGTTAAGTTAAACATTTGTACTTTAAAAAAAATATATATATTTTTCATTTTCATTTAAACAAAAACTACAGTAAATGGTCGTATACGAGAATAGATACTTAAATAACAAGAAACACAGATTCCTGCTTATTATTTCTGATTACATATTGTAATATACCTAAGGAATATTTATTTCCTAACTTTAATGGAACTATTCTTTATAATATCTAAATTCACAAAATGCACCGAATCATAATATATAACCTCTACACGATCAACCGAACCGAATGTTCTCAAACAACCGCTCCCTATCGCTTGATTACAGCGCGTGCGCATGTGTGTGTCACGTTGCGCGTCCCGTGCTCACAACATGGCCGCTGCGCAGACGCCGTTTCCGGGAAACGCACCACGCGCCAAACGACGCGGTCGCCATCTTGTTTGGTAGCGCGGTAATTTATGTATGCCTGACAAGCTTTAGTATTGAAGGTCTTTTTTGAATGTTGATTAGAGGGACTTAAATTATTATAATGAGTTATTGTAATTGCTTTAATTCAACTGTACGAACAAAAATATTTCGTGTAAAATATAGCCAAGTCTCGCAACTGTGTCTACTCATAAAACTCATTTTGGTATGGCGTATAGGCACTATAAGCAGTGTCACTATAATCTTAGATTTACTATTCTTTTTCGGCTTATTTTATTATGACCTAATTTCTATTTCATCGCCAAAAATATATTATAAACAAAGTACTTATACAATATAGAAATGTTTCTAGAGTGTTATGTTTGGAATATATATTTAAAGATTTCAGGTTTCAATGGGTAACACGTTCCTAAATTTAAATATCACGGGAAGATTTTTAATGGAAGGTTTGGAATAAACCAAATGTGACCTACATAGACTATCAATGAATAAAGTTTTGAGGAGCTAAGAGTTCTCTTTACTAACATATATCATTATTTATCAGACGCATGCGCCATAATATACATGTATATCGATATCTACTACATATTTTACTGTAACTGGGCCACACATGTATTTTGTCTCAAGAATGGGACCATGGCAAAACGCCAAGAAAACGAAAGGTTATGTACAAGTCATGATTTTTCTAGTTTAAGAATTGATTAAAAGATACTGTCGGCTTCCAGTCTAAGCTGTCGTGGAAACGGAGCGACTGCCAAATGATCTCCGCCACCTTATGAATGGGAGACACTGATACTCTAAGGTTGGTCAGGTTGCTACTGACAGAACTAGAGATTCCATGTGTTCATTTTGTCATAGCCGAAGTTCATTGAACGCAATGGGAGTAAGAAAAATCCGTCAAGGACATACAATCGATATTTGTTTATTGGCAATAGGGAAGTCAGCTAAATTGTAATCACATTACGATGGATCAATTTCGGGTGTGACGAAATCAGCCTTTGACTTGCGTTGTACTAAAGGTTTGAATTGACCATCCGTTGCTAGCCCTGGTGACGCAGATAGGGTTATGTCGCATTCCAATAAGATTATAGGGCCTATATACGAAATATTTTCACGTTTTCATTATCATTCTCACAAAAACATATAATACTCAATTTATTTAGGCGATACACAAATAAGCCCAAGCGAGGAGATTTATAGAAATAAACGATGTGTCTGCGTCTACAGATAGCTGTTTTGGGTCTTGGTGTGAGTATATGTATTATGTAAACTGTACCCACGATACAGGACAAATCCAAGTGTGAGGGAAAAAAAAAAAAAAAAAAAAACTAACATAATTAGGAATTGTAATGAATGAACGCGTACACAAAGTAGAGAAAGCTGCACATACTTATCTAATATTGTGTGGCGTAATGATGTCATTACGTGTTGAGAACCTGAGGTATAGCTGATTTGAATAGTACAGTCAAACAAACATTTTTGTATACAGAGTGACCGTATCTTTTTGTTTGTAAAAAAACTGATGATGATATCTTTTAAATTAGGTTTAACATAAACATTGTGTGTATTGATTAAATAATTTATAATTCGAATGCATTCCGGGTTAGGTAAAGTGTTATTGGGTTTTTCTGTATAGTAATTCTCAGTAGCAGCACAGAGTTTGGAACTGTAACCGGTCGATGGCCACAGGCTCGCCTCTTATTACATGGGACTAAATAACAGCATTGTCGAAATGTGGGTGCACAATAGTACATCACTGCCATACCCTTCGGGGATAAAGGCGTGATGATATGTTATGTTACGTCATAATTTTATTGTTTTAAAGTTAGCACCTCTAACGCAATAGGTCTGTTACCTGCAATTACATATATAAGTATCAGATATAAATAAATAAATAAAACTTAAAAAAGAATACCTTAATTTGGTAACCCTGTACAACGTATCTTTTTGTTCGACTGTACATATCTACGTAGGTAAGTGAATGTAATACTGAGTATAATAGTAATAAGAGAGGCCCAACAATACTTTTCTATGATTATTTATTATTGACCATTTTCAGTCAGCTTTCATTCATAAAACTATACGTTGCTAAAAAAAGCGAAGCAAAAATCTAATAAATAAGGAATTGTCGTTACAAGTTAATCTAAGCGAAGTCAATTCCTCGCGTCAGTGTACATATTACGTCATTGACAAACAGACAACATAGCGAAATATTTCCGACGCATTCAGTATGGAGATTGTTTATATAAGAATATTATGTAAGTATTTATTATTCTCACCCCTAAAATAACCCGCGACTTAAGAGTATCGTTTAGCTGACGCCTTCTGACAAAATTGTCTTGAAATACGCGCAAAATGGTATTTTTTTTACTACTAATTTCAGTGCGTTTGGCAGCGCTTGCACCTGATGGTGAGTGACTATGCTGTCGAGGATGGATCACGCAAGCTCAAATATTGCCTATTCACTCTCGCCTTCAGGAAGGTTTTTGGGCGTTAACGTTTCTTACATCTAAATCTTAACAAATTGATTTGTTTTTGGTCTATATCGTTTTGTTAGATTATAAACAAGGCCGACAGGTTTTGATTTTTCAAAATTTTTATTAATTTAATAATTTTCAAGAAAAAGGAAGATTTTCAGTTAAAATACGCATGTTGAGGGCTAATTATTTCTCAATCTATAATCAATATCAACAAAATAAAAACGTGACGACCTAGGTTTTACTTGTGTCTATAACATAAAAAAAAAATCAGGTCATGTTTAGTGGAGTAAAAACGTTAACGCATTTTGTATGGAAACTTTTAGCTAAACTATAGTCTTAAATGTGCGTGTACAACACACACACCTCTGCCTCACCCTTCAAGGAATACAGGTGATAATGATACATTATTTATGTAAATGGAATTTTAAAAAGGCATACCGATAAAATTCGACTTTTTTTCAGTCGAGTCTACACGAGCTTTGGGAAACCATTATCTGGGATTGTTTGGGAATTGCTCATAGTGTAGTATACACGTTAAGATTAGTCAAATATACCTTCAATTTGCTAAATCCTAGAGCTTAATATTGAATGTATTTACTCAGTAAATGCATATCCACCTTATCATTACCACCCTTATGGGTGGAAGTATATCTGATTGATTGCCTGAATTACTCTAAATTGACTGCCTCATTGGTCTAGTGGTCGCAAGCGCGATTGCTGAGCGTGAGGTCTGGGTTTGATTCCCGGGTCGGGCAAAGTGTTATTGGGTTTTTCTGTATGGAAATTCTCAGTAGCAGCACGGAGTCCGGAACTGTGCCCGGTAGATAGCATTAGGCTCGCCCACTATTACATGGGACTTAATAACAGTGTCTGCGAAATGTGGGTGTACAATAGTACACTTCTGCCTAACCCTTCAGGGAATACAGGCGTGATGCTATATATGTTAATATTGAATGCAAATTTTCATTAACTTCGGTTAATAACGTGTTCATTAACCTAAGTTACTGAAAATTAGTTAGCTTAAATATTTACGACTCTTGTCTGTTTATATTGATCTTGTTAATGGATACTTTACTGCTTCAATGATCTGGTTGGGGACGACTGCTGAGAGTTAAGCCTGGGTTCGATTTTCAGGTCGTGTAAAATGTTATTAGGTTTTTCTGAATTTAAATTCTCAGTAGCAGTATGGAGTATGGAACTGTATCCGGCTGATGGCAATAGGCTCGCCCGCCTATTACATATGACTTAATAACGGCGTCGGCGAAATGTGGGTGCATCTCTGCCTAACCCTTCCGGGATACAGGCGTGGTGCTTTGTAATGTTATAAAAAATAATATTTAACGAAAGACAATTATTACTAAATTCAATATTCAAACGAGATTTGTACCAAAAATTATTCGTACACATGAAAATTGACGATCAAGGGTTTTCTTTCATTCCAAAATAGTCAAAATATAGGAAACTTACTATTATCAAGTTTCAAACATGAGGTCTTTGCCTAATTGCAGTTTTCCCGGAACATTGTATGACGCAACTAAATATGGAATCTGATTCACTATTATATTTTCGCTGGAACATCCGGAGGCTCTCGTTAAAACGTATGAGTCATGGGAATTTTGTTGAAATTTACATTGGTGTATGACGTCATGCGCTAAGGATGACTTAGGTATTAATAAATTTCAATTAGGTTCTTGGAAGGTTTTGGTTAAATAAAAATGTTATTGTTCGAGTATGATATATAATGATATCTGACCAATGAATTCTCTGAAACTGATAATACCTCACTCAATATATACGGTGTTCCCTACAGTATTAAAGAAAGTAATAATAAGCTTAAATTTCTCTACAATCTAAGTTTCCGGCTCGAAGGACCAAAATAGGTTATGGTCCGTTTGTTTTTATCTTAAAAATATTGATACACGTCGTTGATTTTATAGATAAAGGTCGATTATACATCTTGTGTAGGTAATTACGTAAATTATAATACTTTGACCGCTGACATGGTTCTAGATCAGTAATAGACTGGATGAATGTTATAATGTCTGGCATTTTGCTGATCTGGGCCTATTTGGCGCAGCTATTGAGGCACACAATGCAACTCTAAAACTGAGTAGGTATTGTTATTACAATATTATCATTATTCTTGTTTATCTTGTCTGTTTTGATATATATTATTATTGTGTGCCTTAAGTTTGGTCCAAATAAACATAATACAACTTCGATAGCGTCACCTATAGATCCAAATTATATACGAGTTAATAGAGGAAGTACTTAAACTCTTCATGGAGTCTACTGTGTTTCTCAACCACAATCGTGGTAACCGTTGAGCCAAAAATTAAAAAAAAAAATCGTGCGCGCGCCTTTTAGTGAACTTGTATCGTAGACGCGCGCACATTATTTTTCCATAGTCGCAATTGATGAAAATTCGTATTAGACTCCTAGATCATATTTCTTAATAATTAACTTTGCATGACTAAAATGAAACTTTCTGAGCTAACGAAAAATTAAGAAAAGCTTGCGATAACTAATCAAAATCCAATAATACATATGTACATATATGTACATATACATGACAATTGGATTGACAGGAGATACAATGTGATGTTGCCGCTTATCAGATGCTCCACGTGACGTGTTGGCGTGTTATCATTATACGTCATTAGATTATACATCGCGTCCAGCCGTTTAGGAGGTCTTAGGTGACAAACACAGGTACAGAATAATTATATATCGACTGTGAACTGGCAACTTGTACTATCTCATTTTTGACAACATTACAGAATTAAGAAGAAACTATCGACCGCGTTGTGCATACAACGTGGTCAATGTTAGTAAAAATTGAATTAATTCGATTTTGGCGTCTAATTTTGATTGAAGTAAAATATACTTGTTGCAGCGCTGCCGGGTATGAAATGGTTTAGAAAAGTATAACCAAGTAAAATCCTCATAAAATCTAGCTGGACATGTTGCCAGTTATACATTTTGCCTGTATAGTATTATTATGTGACTTTTCTTTAATTGTTATGCGTGCCTACAATAAATAATTTTTTCTTTCTTTCAATAAAATATTATGTCACGGCAACAATTAAGAGTGAGTTATGGAAAATTACAATGAGGACAAAAGACCGCATTAATATTTAATTCATACTAATCACAAAAATGCATTGAAGTAGCAAGACGAGGAGCATTTGCGCAACATTATAATAAGTTTTCAGACTGGGAAATGAAATGAAATTATTTATTATAGAATTAAGATTCATCACTTTTACACATCTTTTTTAAACTAAATGGCGTCGGCATTTCCTATGACTATCCCTGAGAAGAAACGCCGAAGCAAACTCAGGGGTCGAGATCTATTTTTGGGCAGCGTGAGTTCAACCATTTCCAATATTAGCGTCACTTCTCCTGAAAGCTTAGTTTGAAGGGTCAACAGGAATAGTAATAATTTACTCATAATATCTTCAGATAAATCTTAGAGTACAAGGACAGTCGTAGATATTTTGTGCTCATCCTTGCAAAAACTGAAAGGTTGAGGGTAGTTTAGTATAATACTCAGCAACAATGCTGAATACTTTATAACTTTAGGTTTTATTAACTTTTCTTGTGTATCTGTTTCATTGTGTTTATTCTTCTTAGCGAGTCAATAACTAAATACTACATATATGTTTGGCGCAGTACATGTTTGTTTATTTAAATTCTAAAAAGGTACAAATAAATATTAATAAATATATGTTAGATAAGGCAGTGATAGCCTAGCGGTTGAACGCCTGCCTTCCATGCAGGTCTGAGTTCGAACCCGGCCCGCACCTCTGACTTTTCGGAATCATGTGCGGATCAGAATTTGATTATAACTTGCGTTTACGGTGAAGGAAAACATCGTGAGGAAACCTGTACACCTGAGATTGCTCCATAAAGTTCTTGATGGTGTGTCTAGTCCGCCAACCCGCACCGGGCCAGCTTGGTGGACTAAGGCCTAACCCTTCTCGTTCTGAGAAGATGCCGTTGCCCAGCAGTGGGACAGTAATGGGTTGAATTTATTATATGTTAGATATATTGAAATAAAATTAAAACAGTTTAAAATGAATTCGAAAGTTATTGATGCTAGCATTTTTCCAATTAATCATTCGATAAATACTTAAATTAACCTGTGTTAAATTTCAAATATATCAGAATAATTTCGTAGCAGCCCTGGTGCTACGAAAGTGCTACGAAATATATGTATCGTTGATATGTTTATTGTGTTACTTATACATAAATAATAGACATATAAAATGATAATACGCGAAACTGAAATTATTTTTTTAATAATACTAAATTACTTTCAGCAACAATTAATTAGGCAGATATTCATATTTTCAGTACTAAATAAATAAGAAATGTAAACTAAGTAATAATATATACAATTATACATAATGTACAAATAGTACATATTCCATTTCGTAGCACTATTGGTGCTACGAAGCAGCTACGCGCTACGAGGTCACTGATCGATCGGAAAACAGGCAACAAAGTCCAGATTTCATTTTTTACGTTCCTGCACAGTGAAAGCCTGTTTTCTTATATTTTTCTGTATATTATTTAAATAAGAACCTTATGGCTAGGTGATAAGGTTTAATATCATGTACATCTGAGTGAATATCGTAAAAGATTTTTTAATCCCAGTCTGTATCGTATCTTTTTAATATTTAATACAGAAAGTCCCTAATTACGGTTTAAGAGTCAGTGATCCCAAATGGTTATAGCAGCGTTTTAATATATTTTGGAATGGTTAAATTAGTCTAGCCTTTCATGGAGTGAGGATAAAGAACCTAAGTCGTTAGTTTTTGTAATGGCTATATAGATCCAATATAAATGGAACTAGACACTCATTCAAATTGTTTGAAGTGAAGGTTCAACTTAAACTGGTATATTTTTTCCTTAAGAAACTTAAGTCTGGCCTGTGGCTGGCACTTAATCTAATAGGTTATTATTTTTATTGGCTTATATTTTGTCCGATGGTTAAAACATCCTGTATTGTCAATTGCAAGGTAATATCGGCTATAGCCATCGTTAAAAAGCCAATACGGGAATCGCACCTGCGTCCTCACATTGTACGGCACGTGTACTGACCGTGCCATTGTTAGGTTATTGTCACTTTTACGTTCCTCGTTTCTGAGCCAAATCTATTCAGGTATATTCATATATATTTATTTAAATTGATTTATTTTTGTAGAACTTTATCATCATCATCATCATCATCAGCCATAAGACGTCCACTGCTGAACGAAGGCCTCACTCAAGGGGGGGTTTGCCATAATCCCCACGCTTGGCAGGCGGCTTGGGGATCGCAGTGGCTCACCGATTAGTGAGAGGACGCTGCTGCCCGTCCTCCGGTGTAGAACTTAGTGTAATGCAATTCATTGTAGTAGTTTACGTGATTGAATTTGGGATTGCTAGAACCCACACATCGCAAACATCTTTTAAAAAAAAGCCTCATTGACTGCCTCATTGGTCTAAGGTCGCAAGCGTGGCTGCTGAGCGTGAGGTCTTGGTTTCGATTCCCGGGTCGGGCAAGGTGTTATTAGGTTTTACTGTATGGAAATTCTCAGTAGCAGCACGGAGTCTGGAACTGTGCCCGGTAGATAGCAATAGGCTCGCCCCTATTACATGGGACTTAATAACAGCATCGGCGAAATGTGGGTGTACACCTCTGCCTAACCCTTCGGGGAAGACAGGCGTGATGCTATGCTTTTTAAAAAAGCTGGTTCTAGTAAACTGAAAATCAACTGCAACATAGCAGGAAAAAGACTAGGCTATTAATAATATGCAGACGTTTTCAATTTGAAGACACAATTGGTGCAGTGGTTAAGCGATTGTCTTTTTGCGTTACGTATTGCGGGTTTGAGGACCATATGGAACAAATATTTCTACGGCTTACAGACGGTTCCGGGTCTGTGTATGAGAGATTTATGTCTGTAAACTGTACCCACGATTGAGGAGAAATCCAAGAAGGGAAAACGTAAAAAAAACATTTTTACAAAGTCTCGGCTCCTGACCAGGTTTTTTGGTCTATTCTCAGGCCAAGACTAGTCTCGTGCCAGAGTAACACGGCAAGAACAAAACATATCTGTAAATGGCAGTATTACTTTAGATACAAATTGGAAGATTAGTCCGGATTAAGATTACATTTATCAGTGATTACTGATTATAAAGATACGGTGGCTCCACGTTTCTGGTATTATACGATATAAGATTGTAATTTACATTCGTAATGATTTTAGTTAATGAAAACTAAGGAAGGAACTAAAGAAGAAGGAATAATTAGCTTTTCTTACCACAATTTATATCTTTTGAGTTCTATTCGCAGGCGTTATTGTGTACGAAATAATTAGCGTTAAAATGGAGTGCAGAAGCGTCCCATATTTTCTTTTTTTTAAAAACATTGCCCCACACTAGGATTTCTCCTGTATCATGGGTACAGTTTACAAACATACATGTCACATGCACAAACAACCAGACCCCAAACTATCTGTAGATCATACAAATATTTGTTCCGTGCGGGGATCGAACCCGCGTAGTGCAGAAAGCTAATCGCTTAGTCACTACGCCAATCGTGTCGTCTTTCTCGTCTTTCAACCATTCCTTCGTCAATTTCCTGTTCTATTGCAGTTTGGGACCAATCCTTTAGAAATCTAGGTTATCAAGCTATCATACAATATCTTGTTTTATATATATAGGAATACGAAAAATATATTGACGGCATGGTTGGCGCAGGGGCTAAGCGATTTACAGTTCCCACGATACAGGAGAAAACAAGGTGTGGGGAAACATAAAAAAAAAAAACTTGGTGCCGTAGTGGTTCTAGGTTAATTGATAGGAAAACAATAGAAAATGGTAATAAGAAATTAACACATTCACAAATCTACCAGCCGCCATTTTATGTTTTTTACACAAGCACTATGTACCGTCAAATGACGTACACGATCGGCGTAACACGTCAACTGATTTTAATTCATTATTCAGTAACTGAGAGTAACAGACAATTTACGAAATATTTATTTGCCGAAGCCACACTTTAGGTAAAAAGTAAACGAGAGATATTTGTGAATGTTTTAGAATAAGAAAAACATCGAAAAGTACTAAAGATTTTGCATTTTATGATAAAACGTTTCGCCGCTTTTATCTTACAAACATGATATTGATATTAGTAATGACGTCATACGCTGTTATAGCGTCGATCGTAAGAACGAATGAAAAATATCTTTTAATACTTTTAAAAAAGATTTTCTTACAGATCACCCAATTTATTTTCCTTCAGTTTATTTATTTTTCGGCTCATCTATTACATAAATCGTTATGTACCGCTTATTTTAACCATAGGTCATCAGTTGTACTAACCTAGTGGTTATAACCTAACCATAAATAAACATAAATAGCATCACGCCCGTATTCCCCGAAGGGTTAGGCAGAGCTGTACTATTCTACACCCACATTTTGCCTATGCCGTTATTGAGTCCCATGTAATAGGGGGCGAGCCTATTGCCATCTACCGGGCACAGTTCCAGACTCCGTGCTGTTACTGAGAATTTCTATATAGAAAAATCCAATAACACTGCCCGGCCTGGGAATCGAACCCAGGACCTCATGCTCAGCAGTCGCGCTTGCAACCACTAGACACATGAGGCAGTCTTACAGTCGCACATTGGAGTTAACTCCAAAATTGATACCATACTAAGGGCTGCTATCTCAACAACTCCAACTCAACTCAAAAATATTAGACAAGTTATTCTTTTGATAAGTCCATACAAAAACTGTACCAGTTTCAAATTACACACACAGCTAGATAACTTTAATCTGGGCAATAAAATATCGGGCCTAGGGGTTGATTTTCCAATCATCAGATAACTTTAATCTGAGGAATAAATTCTGCAATTTGATTGCGAAAATATGTCACCGTCATATTTTTTGACGTTATCTCATGATTGAATAATCGACCCTGAATGTTAAAACATTATATCCCCGCAACATTATTCGGGAAAAGCGTCTTTCCGAGTAACGAAATCTTTCTACCATATCGGCAGGAGCATTTTCTATCATGGACTCATGTCAATACGACACAGAAAGACGAATATAATATCAAAATCTCACACAGGCTGTATACATATCATAAGATCCCCAAATAAACAGGATCCGCTCCAAAAAGTCACCTTTCAGAGTAGGAAAGTAACTTTTTCTTCCTGCCAAACTATCGAGCGCCTTCGCCGTTTACTCGTGGGCTTATATTTAGTACATAAGGCTTATTTACTGCTATGTGTCTACGTCATGGCCGCATCGCGTCACCGTCATGCGCACTACGGCGATCGATTCTTTGCTTTTCTATACAGTAAAGTAATTCTATCTGAAGACATCACTTTTGAAATGAAATGAAATTATTTATTTTGCAATTAGGAGTTTTCAATCACTTTTACACGTCTTTTTTAAAATAGATGGCGTCGGCATTTCCTATGACTACCCCTGAGGAGAAACGCCGAAACAAACTCAGGGGTCAAAGTCTATTTTAAAGTCCAGACAGATTGTAATGATGTAAGGATTTATGTGAGACAAATATAGGGTGGAATAGCCTTTTGAAGAAAGGGCCATAACTATTTGAGTTAACCTGTTGATATATAATGATGGTTTAAATTTTTTAGGGGTTTTCTTTGGGGCGTTTTGCAATGTATTTATATAATTGACGGCACGGTTGGCGCAGTGGTTGAGATATCTACTGTAGCGCTACGTGTCGTGGGTTCCCTCACGGAACAAATATTTGTATGATCTGCAGATAGTTGCTTCGAGTCTGGGTGTTTGTGTATGTGAATATATGTGTTTGTAAAGGCACCCAGGATACAGGAATTATTCCTAGGGTGGGGCAACGTTTATTTAAAAAAAAGGCCTTATTTTTATATTGATCAATTTATTTGACTTACCATAATCTACATAAGGTTAAGGAATGGTTTATTTAAGAAAAAATAATGGTACGTTTTGTTGCTATTAGATAACGCTAATCTATCTCAAAACCCGGACTGCTTGATTGGTTTAGTGGTCTGAAGTGCGACAGCCGATAGTGAGACTCTGTATTCAATGTTGAATTGGCTAATTCTCAGTAGCAAGCAGGAGTTTGGAATTGTGGCCGGAATATGGCAATAGGCTTGCTTCTGATTCAGTAACGGCATGAGCCAAAAGTGCTATCGATTAATATAGTATAGTATTATTATACATTTTGCTTTCCCGTGATATAATTGCCTGGCACGAACAGGTTTCCTCTCCACCTATATCTAAATGGTTACCGGTTGTCAGGCAGCCCTTATCTCACTTCATATTTATTTATGGCTAGTGAGGGATCTCAGGTAACTTATACACCCTATGTTTTTACTTATATATTATAGATTATATAATATATATAAATATGTATTCCCCGAAGGCTTAGGGAGAGTTGTACTATTATTTCATGTAATAGAAGGTAAGCCTTTTGACGTCTACTAGGCATAGTTTGGTACTGAGAATTTTCGAACAGAAAAATCTAATAATATATAATGATAATTACGGTGAAATTGGGAGTTCAAAGATAAAGACAGAGTCGCAGGCAGATTTATTTTATAGTTGCTTGTTAATTATTTTCTGCGACTTCGTCGATTGTATTTTGCACATATTAACTAATTTGTGTTTTTCTGTAATAGTCTAAGTTACCATATTTCCTTCTTAAAGATTCAGGGTATCTCTTTGAAAAATTTCATAATGATCGGTTCAGTGGTTTAGTCGTGATGAAGTAACAAACAGATAGACAGTTTCTTCTTTCACATATATTTGTGGATGGATGGAATAATGAGTTGCAACATCCCACCTACATCTATTGATAGTACCTACATCTGCCTTTTATAAAACTGTTGAATATGTAAATTTATTGATACTTCTAAAAATCAATATGACATTGATGGTGGTTTTATAAACATGTGTGGCCATGTTAAGCTAAACTAGAAATAATGCTCGTGTCAATTTTCCATGTTTTCTCTGCAAAATTTCTACAACTAGGCTGTGCCATAATACGTATTCTACTTCCTACTATAATATTATAAATGTGAAAGTTTGTGAGGATGGATGGATGGATCTTTGTTACTCTTTCACGCAAAAACTACTGAACGGATCTGGATGAAATTTGGCACAGAGATAGATTATAGTCTGGAATAACACATAGGATTTTTATCCCGGAAAATGTACGGGTTCGTAAACCACGCGGGCGAAGCCGCGAGCGGAAGCTAGTATGTAATAAATATAGGACTAACTCCCAGTTACTTATAGTGCCGTCTAATTGACGTTAAACTGATATGAATGGTAGTTAATGTTAGGCCGATCACAACACCTAACATGAGATTTGACCTGATCAAAGATGAAGAGATTAACTTAATTTGATACAATAACTGAAAGGTCTGTTTTAAAAACTCGAGGCAGCAACCACATTTCATAATACGGACATAGTATATTCATCATTGCAATAGCACAAAGTGTTACTTTGTAGTATTGTTTGTATTCCCAGTGAGCGAGCAGGAAATATAAATATGCAGTGTTTTTGCAACAGCCAATAATATGCTGTGCTAATAATAGACTGAACTCTGCCAACCTTGCAGGCATTATGCTAAAATACATTGGTGTGGATATTTAGTTCTTTTTTTAAAGGTTTTACTGGGACTGCGTTATTGGGTGCATGCGCAGTGCTTCAGTGTGAGGCCATGGATTACGGGTTGAGTCTAGTACTGTTGAATTTTTCTCAGTAGTAGCACGGAGTTTGTAAATGTGCCCAGTAGATGGCAAAAGACACGTATCTATTACATGGGACTTACCAATGGCGACATGTGCCTAACTACTTAGTCACCTCTGCCTAACCCTTCAGGGAATACAAGCGTGATGTTATTTCACTGTATGTAGACTAACACTGGATTTCAACATATTGTGAGTATTGATCCAATCAAGTTAAAGATCTTAGCGAGTTTTGTAAAGGATTTGAAACGACATTTAACGTTGTTGAAAATAGGCCTTAGAAATTTGTAGTTGGTAATGATGGAATTCCGTCATCTTGCGGCGTTTGAGAATCATATATTAATTTATTTTCCTCTTCTGATCAGTGAATAAATCGATATTTAGGATTTGTTTTCACACGCAAATCGTGAACAACATGTAACAATGTTTAATTTGATTTAATTATCAGATCCCGTAAGAACATAACCGTAGGAATTATTTAATTAAAAATATCATTAAACGATGAGAGAGTGAGTTTGGAGATACCCCAACAGTCCCGACTATGTTCGGGTCGGCTCCCAGTCTAACCAGATGTATCTGAATACCAGTATTTTACATGAAGCGACTGCCATCTGACCCTCGCCATCCAATTACTGGGAGACACTGATACTCTAAGGTTAGACCGGCGGTTTGACTTTTTGGACTGTTGAAAACCGTAACGACTATCATGGGGTTTCGCTGTATGAAGAGCGGTTACCCATCCGAGTTTTGACCATAACAAGCGTTGCTTAACCTATAGCTTACCTTAGCTATATAGCTATGACTAGCACCAAATTTAATATCAAAGTAATACTATTAAATTACATTGGTTGAACTTTATTACGACCTCGTAAAAAGCGATAGCAGCACAAAGTGAACAACTTATTTTTATGTTGTTTTTTTAATATAATTTAATTTTCTTTTGTTACTCGTTCATAATAGAGTTACTAACACTGAAATACTAGGTACTTTAGCATTAATTTGTAAGAGCTTTAGAAATTGGTATTAAGTTTTTTAGTAGTCACAAAGTTTTGTAGACTGATAACAATAAATTCCATCAATATTTTCTAGTCTAATAAATTTACACTTGAAACTTCGTCAATATCACGAAACCATACAAAATAGAATATTATAGTAGTCGTTTTTCAGACTGTATAATGTTCAAAGGTGATCAGAAGTGAAAACTTTAAATTATAACTATACTGAACTAGCAACCCGCCCCGGCTTCGCATTGGCAGCAGAACATATACGCCTTCATTTTTTTTCTGTCGTGGTGTCGTATCAGCTTGTTACGTCGAGCATTTACTTGGCGCACGCCAGTAAAGTTCCCAGTCGGCATGATTTTTTCCGACATCTTCAACTATCACCGTCATATTTCAGCCAATTTACACAAAATTACACCTAAACCTTTCTCATGAATCACTCTGTCTATTGATGAAAACCCCATGAAAATCCGTTCAGTAGTTTTTGAGTTTATCGCGAACAGACAGACAGACAGCGAGGGACTGTTTTAATATGTAGTGATAACAAGTGTCATAGACAAAAAAGAAAAAAAAAAAAAAAACAACTAAATGACAGAACAAAAAAAAAAAGAAATTGTACTGTGGCACTTGTGTTGTATAGTTTCTGTCGTTTATCTATTTATCTTTAAGTTCAGTATGATCTTTTACGAATTAAAGACAAAGTAGTCACTGTATATGGGAAAGGCTGATCAACCATTGATATAGACATCTAAACCCGTTTCAAGATGGCTACTTTCCTTGATCGTGAGTTAGAAGAGAAAATACTCAGTAGTTTGACAGCTCGTAGCCGACATCTGGCTATCTATTACACTGAAATAAAATGTATAAACTCACCAGTCAGCGATATTAAACTTCAGTTAGAAGTCGTCTCTGCTTTTATTCTTTTAAGGTAAATACTTTATAATTCCATTTAAAATAAATTATATGTTCGTTAAATACTTATAATAAAAAATTAAAAGAACTGTAAGTTTAATGTTTTTGACAGTTTGGGAACGATAAACCGTTTATAGACCATCTATGTAGATCTACAAGTCCACAACTTCTATAGTTCCGAATTCTTCCGAGTTCTTTCTTGTTCGATAATGCGAGCATAAAAAGCACATTTAATGTCATCTGATAAATTCAATAAACATTTTATTATGCATCGAGAAATAACTATTGTAGGAAAAATCCAAAAAAAGTCGTTGAACTCTTTTCTACACTGTTCCGGGTAAACCATTTTGAAATTTCCAGAAATTTCAATTTTAATTATAATCCTTTATAAATGAACAGTACTTTAAAGATTACAAAATTAATTATGAATCCTGGCTATTATAAATGCTAAAGTAATTCTGTCTCTGTTTGTTAACTCATGACAACTAAACCACTGCACTGATCGTTACGAAATTTTACAAAAGAGGTTGCCTGGGTCCTGGAGAACGACATAGGTTTATTTTACTGATGCAGTAAAGTACAAAGTAGACAAAAAATACAAAATACACGTCTGGGCAACAGTTAGTATTTAACAAAGTGCGATACGACCGCCCCTTGTACATCTCTATTGGTTTCCATTTTGTATATGTTTTCTGTTTCTGGTGTGCAATAAAGTGTATTGTATTGTATTGTAAAGATAAGTTTGGTGGCTTTTCTTGCGGTACTAAGATATAACGGAGAGGCTTTGCCTCTCAAATATTCTTTGTACAGATTTATATGGGGCAATGGTTACTAGACCGCTCCGGCACCGGCCTATGAACACTTTTTTTCTCTTTATTCGGATGATTTGCAAGCCTAGTTTCCACGTGCAGGAACCAATTACTGCATGATCGTATATGTTTACCTGATACAGTCATATTACCATTAACACCTTAAGTTTCACCTTATTTTATCGTAATAATAACATATCGTATTTAAATACTTTAATATATTCATTACTAGCTTCCACCCGCGGCTTTGCCCGCATTGATTACGAACCAGTGCATATTTTCGGGTCACACGTAGCGTCACCTAGCGTCCTAAAGCAATTGTGACCGTCGAAAGTTATTGTTCTTTCCCTCGGGAACAGTAATTTTTTTTTTCTGGATGAAAGGTACTCTATGTCCTTTTCTGTACCCCTGACAACGAATATGCAAAATTACATGATGATCGGTTTAGTGGTTTAGGCGTGATAAGGTAACAAACAAACAAACTTACTTACTTTCGCATTTATAATATTAAGTTAGGATTAGGATTTCGATCATATATATCATAATTACCCTTATTAGGACAGACAACTTGAGTGTTGTGGTGAAACGCGAGAGGGGCTTCGACTTTGCTGAGTTCCTTGATATATTGTTATATGTTTTGATGTTATTTCTATAGATAAAGCAGTGTAGCGTAGGTTAATTTCTAGTAATGATGCACCTATGCAGCATTCTACAGTCTTATCATTTGTTACCCAGTTCTTGACACCTTTGTTTCCCAATTATTTAAAAGGACTGCTGTAACTTACAAGGGTCTGAACTTCTGAAAGCCGCTTTATATGTATCAAAATATTATGCACAGTACCAAAAAATAAAATTACCACCTCACTGGCAACTCTTGAATATGTTACTCGTAAGGTTCATTTTTAGCATTGATTTCTTGCCGTATATCTTGGAGTTTAGTAGACAAATTGCTCTATTTGGGCTTTTTAGGCCCTCAATATATAGTACCTATTTGAAATCTATAAAATCTAGTCTAGCATTTTTTGCTAGCGTTTCAGTAAAGGCAATAAACATAAACGCCTTGAGTATCTGGGTCAGCGTGTCGGGTCCTGCAAGGTGAACGCTGCTATTGTCAGATTAGTTTTACTAACATTATACGGATCTTATAAATAAGTAGTAGTAGTAAGTATTTTGTTGTAAGAATTAAACAAGTAGTGATACCTACGATTAATTTTAGTTCCTCTTAAAAACTTGGCTAGCAAAACTATAGACAATGGTTACCTCATTGGGCTAGTGGTCGCAAGCATGTGAGGTCTTGGGTTTGATGACCAGTTTGGGCTAATTGAGATTTTTTGACGTTGAATTTTTTGACGTTGACTACGTCTTATTCGACCTGTATAATACAGTGACATATTTTTTTGGTATATATAGTGATACTTTTACTACAGTTGCTATATTATAAATTATTAAAAAAATAAGCCAATACTGTATTGGCTTATTTTTTTAATAATTTTGTTTCTCTCTATGAAAAAACCTGTATACGATACAGGTTTTTTGAGCCTACAGATAGATAGACTACCGTACAAATATTCGTTCTATGCAGGAATCGAACCCGCGACACGTGGCTAAACCGTCAATTATAAAGCAAGACTCGTGTATCGAATGCAGCAACGGTGCAACCTACAAACCGACTATTGTAACTGTTTCTGCCGCTCTCGACACGACGTTACCACGCTGTGTCGCCGACCAATTCATACTTGACATTATTTTACAAATTATTTTATCTAACGAAACTTTACAACAACGGCACTTACAAATTGTTTAGATGGTTCATTTAGTCCTTCCATACAGAAGATCTAGCTAGAAAATCTATAGTTGCACATTCAAAATATTGTTCGCGATACAATACATGGAAGATGTGTAAGATTAATGTATGAAGGTCAACGGAATGTCCTTTGGAAAGTGCCAATGTCTGACCTGTCTTTAAAGACGGGGCATTTCATTATTTTGCTAAGCTGAGGATAGAAAGGCCACACAAGGAATTCATCTACGTAACTGACAAACAGCTGATTACTGAATATGAACCTTACGCGAGGCGTTAATTAAGTTGAAATTTGTAGTGTTAATCACGTTATGATTTACTTAAAGCGGCCCATTAGACCTGACCTATGTAGGTATTACATAAAATTATGAGTACCTAATGCTAAGAGATCAGTTATCAGGACTGGTCTTGGAATTTTATCCCCTTCGTATATAACTTGCGAAAGCCATACGACGGACGCTCTGCGTTAAGACTATTGCTATATATATTGATGGCACGGTTGGCGCAGTGGTTGAGAGATCTACTGCTGCGCTACATGGCGCGGGTTCGATTCCCGCACGGAACAAATATTTGTATGATCTACAGATAGTTGTTTCGGGTCTGGGTTTTTGTTTGTAAATACACACCATGCCTCGGAAAGCACGTAAAGCCGTTGGTCCTGCGCCTGATCTCTCTCCGGTCGTGTCGGATTGCCGTCCCATCGGACTATGAGAGTGAAGGAATAGAGAGAGCACCTGTGTTTGCGCACGCACTTGTGGCTTGTTGACTAATCACCGGTCAGGAGGATATTATATATATATATATATTAGCTAAAAGTTTTCATACAAAACGCGTTAACGTTTTTACTCCACTAAACATCAGCTGATTGTGCTGATTTATATGTTGCAAACACAAGTAAAAACTAGGTCGTCACGTTTTTGTCTTCAAATCTTCCTTATACTTATCTCGTGATAATTATTAAATTAATCAACATTTTGAAAAAAACAAAACGTTTCGACCTAGTTTATAATCTGAAAAAACGATAGAGATCAAAATCAAGTTAATTCGTTAAGATAAAGATGTAAGAACGCCCAAACACCTATTTTGCGCGTATTTCAAGACACTTGTCAGAAGCGGGCATCTAAACGATACTCTTAAATACTGACATTCAGCTACATCTAGTAGATAAAAGAACTATTTTCTTTCGTATAAGCTAAGGTTATCAAACGATTCATTCTTTCTTCAGCTATCCTGAAAGAAAATAGACTTAGGTTTTCTTGAAAATATTTTACCATAAAAATTACATTCTCTTAAATAACACATGTATTCTCCGATGGGTTTACATGTACTTCTGTACACCTACATCTCTCTGATGCTGTAGTTAACGATATTGCCCTACATTAGGCTCAATTCCAAACAATGGACTGCAACTGAGAATTGTTCAAATATCCGCAGCCGCACTTGTGACCACTAGACCAATGTGGCGGTCGATTCGTACATACAATTCCAAGGCTCTGGTGTTATGTGAAGCAATTTTGCGCTGATCTCACTTAAACTTCATTGTTCAGGACTTCACAACATCTATTGAGTAGGGTGGATACTATTGCTTAATCAATGGACTATTTCTCCATAAATTCATGAATCCGCAAACAGACTGTGGCCGACCAACAATAGATTTTATTTGATTTACTTTGCGTCAATTGATCTATGGATATCTCGGTCCCGACTTGCGTCACTGGGGCAGAAAAATGTTAGTCTCCAATCAAATTTTTGAATATAGGTACCAATACATTATTTACAGTGTGTTTTCACGTTATTTGTAAGGCTTAGTCAAAGTAATTTAAACAAACTGTATTGCTAGGTTGCCTATTCCATTTCAAAGTGACTGCCATAAATGGTCGATACCGGAAAACAATACATTATTTTATGAAAAAGCGGCATTCAAAAATTATATAAGCTTACCTATTGTTATTTCTTTTTCAATACCACAATAGGGCTGCTAAATCGTGATGGAGCTGACGATACGACTGAGAAAATTTGTCTGGATATACATCATAACAAATGAAAAGGCTATGGTTTTTATTTTGTGCGTATCTTAATTTTTACCTCATTTATACAATCTTCTAAACGATAGAATTATTTTCGGTTAACAGAGTTTAATAACTTTTCTTAATAAGAAAAGTTTGATTTACTGTAAAAGTAGGTTTAACCTTCTTACTAATAAAAGCATAAGTAATAATGTCAATATGACCAAAGATATCATAGCATCACGCCTGTAGGTATTTCCTGAAGGTTTAAGCATAGGAGCGACCCGAAAATGTCCGAAGTCTCATGCCCAGCAGACGCGTTCGCGACCACGAGCCAATGAGGCAGTCACCATACATTACAGAACGTATTTAAACTTGACAAAACTTTAAAAAGGCATTTATACAACTGTCCTGTGTTTGAGCGCGAAATATTCCGTAAGATTTCAGGATTAAACTGTCGTAAATTTGAGGAAATATAATGCTATTAAACTTGTAACAAAAAACACAAGTAACATAACATAATATAGCATCACGCCTGTATCTCCGAAGGGTAAAGCTGAGGTGTACTATTGTATTAAAATACAATTACAAATATGTATGAATATATAATTACAAATATATACCTATAAGAATTATAATACGTCGTACCAGAAGTCGTTTGACAGAAAGAAAATTACGATTCAAAATGTCGGCGATATCATTAAAAGTTTGTGCTGAGTTTGTTCCAAGAAACATGACGTTGTATGTTTAGTCACTTATAATTTAACGTAGTTTTCAGCTAAGCGGGAGAGCTGAGATGATTCTTAATTATTTCTAGCCTCCCCCTCTGCTAAGGGGCTAAAATTAATTTTAGGAACATCTATACATTATTATAGCTTCAATCATTTTACTTGTAATATGTGATTTTTTTAATGCCTCTAATTATATTAATCAATATACCTATCAATGATAACCGACTGCTTCATTGGTCGTAATCGCGACTGCTACGCATGTGGTCCTGGGTTCGATTCCCGGGTCGGGCTAAACGTTATTAGGTTTTCTGTATGAAAATCTCTCAGTAGCAGCACGATGTCTGGAACCTGTCTGTCTGCCATGTAGATGGCAATAGGCTCACCCCCTATTAATTACAAAAAAATCACAAGGGATTCAATAACGACATCAGCGAAATGTAGGTGTACAAAAGTACACCTCTGACTAAGCAAGCAGAATACAGGCGTAATGCGATGTTATAATTACGTTGTTATTCAGATAAAGTATCTTGTTTTAGTTACCAAATTCTTTAATAATGTAACAAAAAGAGTGTTTGGATCATTTATACATTGCCTGCATGTATAGTTACGCTCGTAATATTATGGCTCTCTTGAACTTTAATTGTTTAAGTATCAATTCACGCCATAGTACTAATTACCGTCTAGCTAAAACCTGTTAGGTTAAGGTTCAAGTATCCACACTCCACAAGTTGTCAGCCCAGCGCTTTTTCACGACACGATTGGTGCAGTGATCATTGATTGGTTTTCTGCGCTACGGGTTTTGGTTTCGATTCCTACACGGTACAAATATTTGTATGATCTACTGATGGTCGTTCCTTGTCTGGACGTTTGTGCATGTAAGATTTATGTCTGTAAGTTGTTACCACCTAGTGTAAGGTTACGTTTAAAAAATCAAATAAATATCCAGCTCCAGAACTACTTACGGTTACTTTCTTTACATACACGTATAATGTAATTTTAAGCTAGTTACAGATGGCTATCCATTGTAAATGTGAGCACAGTGTAGGGGTATTCTTTATACTTTAATTTTTATTTTTATTAACAGAGTTTATGTTAAAGTTGCATTTAGTATTTATTTGACGAAACCTACATTGTTCTCCCATACTTTATCCACATTATGTTCATGGCAAGATTGTTAAAAGAGACTTTAAAAGAGTATCCATGGAGTTTCTTGCCGGTTCTTCTCCATAGGACCAACTTTTTGGAACCGTGCAACTAGAGTCCTATAACGTTTCATAAGTGCCTGTATTCGGTTTATTTGAAATAAAAACAATTCTATCTATCTATCTAGAACTCAGCTAGCCGACGTAGCTGGAAAAGCCGCCCAGCTTAAATGGGACTGGGCAAGACATGTCTGCCGAATGCCGTTGGAATTGTGTGCCCGTAAAGCACAAAACTGGTGCCCTGAGATGGCAAGAAGGGGTCGCGGCAGACCACGTAGGAGATGGCGGGACGAATTGGATGCCTTTCTAGCAAACTGGCCAGATACAGCGCGGGATCGCGAGAAATGGAGAAAATGGAGGGAGGCCGGGGATATTGCCACAACATATTCATTGTGTTTACCGTTTCCGAATCAAAAATGTTATTGCCAGAGTCTGTGTTTCCTGATAACCAGGGAGCATTCAATTCTAGTACTAATAAGCATAAAGAAAATCCATTACTGTAGATCCTACTAATATTATAAATGCGAAAGTTTGTGAGGATGGATGGATGGACGGATCTTTGTTAGTCTTTAACGCCAGAACGGCTGAACGTATCTGGATGAAATTTGGCACAGAGATAGATTATAGTCTGGAATAACATATAGGCTATTTTTATCCCGAAAAGATGTACGGGTTCGTAAGCCACGCGGGCGAAGCCGCGAGCGGAAGCTAGTATATAATGAAAAGTATTTATTTATTCTGAGTAGAGTAAAACACCTCGTAGTGTTATAAATATAAATGTACAGAAGTGGACGTGAGTGGGAAGACAGACGATGACGTCACGTCATGACGTCAGTCAATTCAGTCACTGACGAATGAACTGTGTTTGAGAATTATGAATGTGTGTAGTTAATAAAGGTTTTGTTTTTTACGAAACAAAGAGGTATAGGACATGGCTTTAGTTTATTTGTGTATGTAGTTCTTTATAGTGGCAGTTAATTAAGTGGCCGTTTTGTGATCTGTTGGGGAAGAGTGGTGGTTAAGGGTTAATACATAGGGTATTAACCCTTAACGAATGTTTAATTTAACGGTCTGTTGGGTGGCCTTGGTTTGATAAATATGATATGTGTATGCTAGAAGCTATTTAAAATAGACTGTGTTTGTTCATGGACTGTGAGCTAGCTGGCTTTTTCGATCATATTAGGTAAAACATGATTTCAAGGAAGTTTCGACTCTATTTTTAATACGTACCTATTCGTATATCAATTCGTACTACGAAAATAAAAATACATTTTGATATATTTATGTAGTACGAATAGTTTTGTCAATGTAAGTAGGTAAGTATGCGAATTAATAATACAATATAAATACACAGAAACACAACCCACAGAACACAGTTATAGAAATACGGATATTTCTAAACGCGGATCAAAGCCCTAAAACCGAACTCCCTCCGTAATTTCACGCCCCACATAACTGCAAATAGGATTTACATTACGGTGCAACACACGACCCCATCCTAGCAGCGCCATCTATCGGCTACACTACCCTCTGAACGGACAGAGATGCACCCACACAGGTCCGCTACATACACACATACGTAACTTGGTGCGTAACTACACGGAGACTCACCCACACATACAAACATACATAATGATGTTATAGTATGTTTTCATAATATGAAATCGTGTCGCTCTCGCGAAGAAGGAATGTTAATTTTAGTTACATGTCTCGCTACGTGGATCGTGTAGCTGTATGTGTTGAGGTATTATTTTTGTATGTGTGCGTTTTGTAATGAACATTATTTTCGGGGTTGGTTAAAAATGTGTGAACTAAGGGATGTTCGGTATGGGGTCACAATAAAATGCGTAATGGGAAAATTTTGCGTATTCACTTTATAATTATTTAATTGTACATTCTCTAATAAGTAACATCAGATTTGTCTTTAAACAGTGTTATGTATGAACTTCGCCTTTTGGGTCACTTGGGGAAGCAAATTCAGCTTTGATCATTTTCCTGTTCAAGGGAAGAAAACCAATATACAGAAAAAAGAAAAACATGTTTTCAAAACATTTGTTTTGCTTTTCTTAGTTAAACCAATACCGAACGAATGGTTCACCCAAGCCAAGTTACAGGGGATCCCTATCTCATCAGTACGAAATTACGAGCTGAGATTAATAGTATTTGTACTTTGTAAAGCATTATGCCTTATTCGTAAAAGGCAGAGATTTGATGTCACATCAGATGACTGTATTATGTTACTTGTAACCGAAAGCGAGATAATTGGCGTTTTTTAAATTCACACCCAATAACCTATAACAAATCTCCAGAAAAACTTGATGCGATTGACACAAATGATAGCATAGCATAGATAAATAAAATAGAGGATCAGTTTTCTCAGTAGCGGGTAGAAAAAAAAATAAAAAATAAAAAATTAAAACTGCCTTGCCAAAAAACGAATTAAAAAGTAAAAAACATGTTGTAATAGTTCATCTGTATATATAAAGCGAAAAGTCACTCATTTACTCGCTGTCTAAACGGATAAATAAAACTGTCAATGCAGTCGGGTGACCGTTCTGTGGAACACTTTTTAATCTAAGAGGTCCCCCCTAAGTGGAATTATAGCAAGTGTCATTCGGGATGATGTAAGGATTCTAACGATACCGCACACATCCACATCTGTCCAGGCATTTAAAAGTTATGGTGTAATAAAGAAACTCATAGGCATACATACATGAACGCTGAAAACATTATACTTCTTTTTTGGGCAGTCGTGTACTAATAAGCAGGCTCCAAATGACGATGATTTTTACAAACTCCGTGCATCGAAAACGCAAAAGCGCCTGCCAAACCTGATAATGATACAAGGACCTCAGCTCTGGGACCGCACTTAGGACTAATATGTTTAAAGGTTTACATTTGTAGCGACATTCAATAGAAATTCTGGAAAAAGTATTACTTTATACATTTATTCCCAGAGGTGTACAATTTTACCTGTATTTTGCTGATGTCCCATGTAATAGCGGTCAAGCCAATTGCGATCTACCGAGCAGTTTCCCAGGTTCCGTGATGCTCCTGAGAATTTCCATACAGAAAAATCCAATAATGCTTTGCCCGACCCAGGACCTCACTCTTGTGACTACCAGACTAATGGACTTTGGCCAAAAAGTATTGTATGTGAAATATTTGCACACCGACTGATTATTTAAGTATATTTGAGCATTTGTTGACAAATTTTTGATTATTTGATTAATTTAATTCCAAAAATCAAAAAATGTATAAATGTCGCTATGTGAATCGTGACTGTGTGTCACCTATATACAAACAAAATGCCGCAATAACGTAAGATGTTGACGATTATTAATTTATTAATTGCTGCACGAGTCGCGTTCTTATGAGAAACTTTCGAAAACATTGATTTTATAATGTCAACATTGAAGTGTTATTTAACGAGAGAAATTCATGTAAATTAAAAAAAATATTTACATAATTATTGGTTTCATACGAATGTTCAACTTATATTTAAGTCAAAGAATAAGCTACCGCGATAGGTACAGACCTTACTACGCCTATTAAACTATAAGATGTTATAGGTAGCTTCTAAGTTAGTAATAAAATACAAAATATATTACTTAAAATAATACATCATTACAAGGTCTATGTATGTTTAAGTTACCTTAATTGTTTTCTGTAAAAACATAGTGCAATAAATAAATATTTTCAACTAAATTGCAATAAAAAAAACTGGTCAAAAATGTCAGAAGAGTTATGAGAAGAACATGAAAATAATTCGTAATTAGAAAACCACAACAAATCGCGAAACATACATATACATGAGGGTGATTCTACCTTAAGCCTTCCTCTTGACACTTCTTTCGGGGACAAATCTTATCAAATAGATTTGTCGAGTTTTGTTGTGTACCAGCCAGAATACATCCACTGCTGAACGAAAGCCTCCCCCAAGGGGGGGGGGTTTGCCATAATCCCCACGCTTGGCAGGCGGCTTGGGGATCGCAGTGGCTCACCGATTAGTGAGAGGACGCTGCTGCCCGTCCTCCGGTGTCTGGCCGCAGTTTTATGACGTACCCGGGTCTGGCTGATGATGTTGTGTACCTAGATGATCAGCTTAAGACCCATTTTATTAAGGAAATGTTTAGAAATAAACAACGTGTTTGCTTGGATAAACGCAGTATAACAACTTCTTTTATGAACCTTAACGGTCAATCAAGATGAGCTGAAATTCTACTTGAAGAAATAGTTCAAAAGATATTCGTGCTTTGGCACGCCACTTTTGTTAATGATAGTCGTAAGATGCTTCTGAGGGATTATTAACAAGAGCATAGGCAGTATTAGAATAAATCCCCTAGAGTAAACAACAGAGATATAGCACGAATTGTAATCCTAAAAGAGGAAACACGAAACTAAGCATGAACATGAACATTTAACGAAAATATCTACCTAATAAGCGTCGACTTATACGAATTTCTATTTAAAACTCCTTAGATTTTGATAACTGGCAACAATTCCCCATGACCTCATAATGTTTTCGGATGATTTAAGTGTAGGACGCTATCGAAAACAAAGGCCATGAACACACAATTTTATTAGTCAGTACTGTGACACTCGGGTATGTCTTAAAACTGCGGCCAGACACCGGAGAACGGGCAGCAGCGTCCTCTCACTAATCGGTGAGCCACTGCGATCCCCAAGCCGCCTGCAAAGCGTGGGGATTATGGCAAACCCCCTCTTGAGGGAGGCCTTCGTTCAGCAGTGGACGTCTTCTGGCTGATGATGATGATGATGACTGTGACACAATCCACGTTTTACCTACAGTAGGGTGCAAAGATCCTCCACGAATTCCGATACTCCTATTTCATATACAGATCAACGATGGAATAAGGATCCAGAGGTGAATAGAGACACTTTGAAATAATTTCAACCTTGAAATAACACTAGTAAAATAGGGCTGCCATCCCCAAATTTCGAAAACCAGGATTTGAAAGTGGTAATCCCAGGACATTTCGGTTTAAAACAGGACGCAGTATAAGAAAACAGTTTCAATGACGCTCAGTGAATAGCAATTATAATTTTTGATGAAAGCATCTTCAATAAATTATGTAATATAAGAAATGAAATGGATTAAATTATAAAATAACGCCGATGATTAAACGTAAAGTTCGAGGCAGTAGTGGCCTGCGAATAATAAAACACGACCTTACGAGGACTCTTTAAAGCCCAGGACTCTACTTACTAACTATCCAGGACAGCCCAGGACACTCCAAAAAGCAGGACTTGTCCTAGGAAAACAGGACAGTCGGCAACCTAAGTAAAATGATGTCAGTACGTTCGAAATTTTGTGGAAGGAATTGTGTATGACAGTGAGTTAGAATCTGTATAACTTGTGTGTACTAATTACTGTTATTGGTGTAATAACGTTGTAACTGATTAAATAAATAAAACATATTTAATCACAGTTTGATAAAAACATGAAATTCAAGATTAATCTACCATAATCTACAAAAATAATTAATTCCTTGTTGGCAGAATACTGTGTTAGTTTCACGTTGAAATCCTTTTATGGTTTTGTCTCAGGCCTGGATTACTATTCACCCTACTGTGATGGACAAATATGGCTCAGCTTAGCAAGGAAATGTATAAACAACATGTTTGATTTTAGCCAACAAAGTCTAACGCTCTTATGAACAATAACGGTCAATTAAGATGACCAGAAAGTCTACTAGAGAAATGGTTTAAAAGATGTTTTTGCCTGGTGAGCAATGTCTGTCCACTGTTATATAAATTGAGTGTATTATTGAACATTCGATTCCCGGGTCGGGCAAAGTGTTATTGGGTTTTTCTGTATGGAAATCCTTGGTAGCACGGAGTCTGGAACTGTTCCTGGTAGATAATAGATTCATCCCCTATTGATTACATGGGACTCTCAATAACGGCGTCGGCAAAATGTGGGTGTACAATAGTACACCTCTGCCTAACCCTTCGGGGAATAAAGGTGTGATGCTATGTTATGTTATTTTATTGAGTATATATATGCCCGTCGCACCTTGTGCAAGCAGTCCCGTTATACATCATGCTGAAGAAGAGTAACTGGAGCCAGTCAAATCAGTTTAAAAATAATCTACTTTTAATGATCTCATGATATTTTTCAGTGATTCATAGGATACTCACGAATGACATAGAGTCATAGAATTTATTTATCTGTATTGAGAAGCGACCCATATAGGTTTACGTGATGACGTACAAAACAAAGCTTACATTGTACAATTTAATACAGTAAATTTAAAGGTACATGTGACATGTTCCTTCCTACGGAAAGGTACATGTTACATGGTATGTAATCGAGATAGCCCATAGGATTAGGGGGCTGAAGTCGAGTTCTCGAGTGGAGACCGCGAGTAGGCAAACGTAGTGTAGGGCGCCCCTCAGCCAGATGGAGCGATGACTGAAAAGGTGGCTGGTAGAAAGTGGATGCGTAGAACCGAAGACCGGGCTCAGTGGCGCTTACTGGAGGAGGCTTGTCTAGCAGTGGAAGAATGTGGGCTGATGATGATGCAAGGAGAACGAGAACACAATATTTAATAATTTTCTGCGCATCCTAGACATATCTACCATCGCTACAGAAGAGAAACTTCTTCAAAATATTTATGAGATTGACATGATTACGAATTACTTTATTACACGAATGCTTGTTTCAGTTCTGTAAATACGTATTATGTGAACATATCGACATGCATCTATTGGACAGTCAGTCATTATGGAGTGTCGTTATAAAACTGGCCGGCTTACCTTTCTATGACATGCGCAATGAAATCCAATGAGAGGTCATGCGGACACGATAGAGAAAAAAAGGCGAGTTTGATTTAAAACAGCTTTCCAACTATTTACTTTACATGACCTCGTTAAGTTTTCCAGTGATTCATTGGAGTCTGCTCACGAAAACTACGGCACAGAGTCACAGATTATTAATCAGTGTTGCGATGCTACCCACGTACTTTTACGTGACGTCATACGAAAGTAAAGTCGTTCTGGGTTACATGAGAACAGAACACTGTGCTTTGGTCGGGTTTATGTATGAAAAATTGGGAGAATTTATCGTAAAAGGTGCCTTTTTAAAACAGACTAGGGCTCATTATATATATTATATTATATTGTATCTGATACTGAGATACAATATAATATAATATATTCATAAAATAATATCATTTATGAACGTTTTTGGAGTAGTTCCATATAAAAAATATAAAACAAAAGCGCAATGTTCAGTAGACACATGAATTAAAACTTGGATCGAAACAGCATCACGCTTGTATTTCCTAAAAGGTTAGGCAGAGGTGTACTACGGTACAGATTTTCCGATTTACCGGTCACAATTACATTCTCTGGGCTGATACTGAGAATTTCTATACAGAAAAACTTCTCAACAGACGCGTTTATGTCCATTAGAACTAATAGTCAGTTTAGGTTAGTTAGATCGTAACTCTAGATATACATAGTATTGAGCTTTGTTACTTCAGAGGAATTTTATGACTACGCAATTATATTGCAAGACATATATTGACTTCTTTATGTCTGACTACCGAACAAACAAACAAAAATCATTGTTATATTTACTTAGAATTTCTCGTACCACGAAAGAGAGCGCCATGATGTATAAATTGATGATTTTGATTGCGCCATTTTATACATAGCTCCATCAGATTGCGCAATGGTGCGCAACAGCGGCTTATGACATTTCAGAAAGATCAGAATCATAATACAAAACAACTTCAAATAAATTATTTCACATTCTTCTCGATAAGCAATACTGCAATCTTGAATGTTTAGATAAGTGACATATTATTCGATACGATTCGTTGTAATATATCGCTATCTCATTCCTAAAGGCAACGCATCCATCTTAACTAAAGCAAAATCTTTTAAAACGGCTTCATAATGGTGTATTTCTATTCGCAACACGTCAGTTTACAAGTGGGCCGTAATTCAAGTCAAGCCAAGCGAAGACACCTACATGAGAACAACGACTTTATGTCTCGACCAAGTTAATAATAATAAAAAGAGAAAAAACGCGCTCCCGACAACCGAGGGGTTAGCCGTCTTCCGTGAGATAGTGTAAAATAGATGGGAACTTACAAAAAACACCATGTGACGGTTAACAGCCAGAGTTTTAACATCGGTTTCTAGTTAAAAAATAGCTGTAAACCAAAACTTTGCTGTATATTTGACTAAAAACCGATGCTAGCTTCTATAAAAGTCGATACAATACAAGTTTGCATGCACAGAATCGTATAAAAAATCGAAAACAGTATCTAACGACACATTCGCGTTATTCAGCGCGCACATGGTATCGCTCGGGCGCGCTCGGCAGTTTCCGCCGGGCGTTCGGCTAACGGCTCTTTTCCCCAGCGTGCGCCAGCGCAGACTTTCGCTACAAAAATAAACGCTCCTTGGCATCAAATCAAGGCGAGCCTTCGGTTTTTAACATTATTGGACGATGTTTATGGGCGATCTGCCATTGCAGTTACGTATTTGTATTGTAAATGATTAACTTTCTACTTAATATAGTTGGTATTAATTTGATTTAATGTTGGCCCTGCTAATTGCTTAGTAATCGCTCGCGAGCGTGTTCAGGTTACCTAAGCGACGGCGACGGATCTCTGTCGTTACGTAAACGCGTGATAGATATTTCAATATCGTGTCGCAGAGACCTTTGCTCGGTAAATAGGATATTAATTGGTTGTCGTGCGTATTTATTGACTTAATAACGATATTAAACAACGATTTATAATGCTACATTAATATTTCAAGATACCTTTGTCTTTTGTTTCGGGGAATGAATGAACAATAGAAACTGACACCGGTTTACTAAATATTTACCATGTAAAATAGTTTCATATTGAATTTACAGATTATTTAAAAGCTATAGTGATATGTCAAATTGATATTATTTCTTGTTTACAGCTTAGAATACAATTGGAGTTGGTTTTCAGAGCTAGTCAGGAAACGGCAGCGCCATCTAGGTTTTATGAAATGACATGCAAATGACGTCATCCATTTAATTCCTTTTTTTGTCAAATGAGGTTCTAATTTTGTAACCAAATATACTGAAAGCTTTAGTTACTTGAAACTTTCGAGGACTTAGTGTTTGGGTAATTATTGTCACTCAATCTACATTGATGGCGATGTAAGAGTGAGTGTATTGTTAGATGAAATGGAGTGCAAACAAAAAGCCTCCATTGACGAAATCTGTTATCGTCTGGCGCATCCTGGGCCTTGATACATCGCTGACTGGCTAAAGACATGAACGGTTTCCGTGCGATAGCTTGTGCCGACAAAACAGAAGGTCTGAAGGTCCATTGGTGAACATGGGTTTCCTGAACAGTCATAAGGATATTTTCTACTATAATCACCAAATCTGGCGGGTGGTTTGGTGAATTTGATGTTATAAGGGCATCCGAGTACGCTGATGCCCAAATGCCCTCTTGACAAAATGCCTTAGATAGTCACCCCTTGGGTGGAGAGGGGCTGGTGTATTCTCCACCGAGGACCAAACAGACACTATTATAATTTACTAAGCAGCGAGGGAACTTGCGGCCATGTATGTATAATACGAAGGTTTCAGTTCCGTCACTTAGGGTTCAAGGGTTTACCGATGTAGTGACAGGCGTAGATCGCCCGAAAACGTCAAACGTCATTTTTGTGTCATATAATGTATTGGCTGACAGTGAGATTGCTGTCGCGTGGCTGTCGCGTTGCTGTCGCTTTTTTACGTAATTAGGCTGCGGGTAAGTATTAGGCCCATGTGCAGCAATGATATAACAAATGCTTAAGACAAAATCACCCGTTTAACACGTCCTTTTTGCAAATAGGTAGGTAAACGGCCGTTTCTATTTATTGTTGGTAAACAAAGACCTTAATTTCAGATAAGTTTAAAGAGAAGTTTTTTTATTTCAAGTAGGCCTTTTCAGGTACTTTTAAAAAGTCGAGACTCTAGGCGCACGGGGTTTGCAACTGTGCCTGGTAGATTGCAATCAGCGGGCCCCTGTTATATGCCATCAGTGTAACGGGGTGTTCAATAGTAGGTACACCACTTCTTAATACATATCTGAATAAGATTAACTTGCCTTAACTTCAAGTTCTAACGACAAATATAACAGATAATTATTTTTATAATCACAACTGGCGCTTAGCACACATAATTAGAGGCTGTTAGATCGTATGAGCGTCATAGTAACCCTGTTCCCACACTCTATAGGTACACCTTCCGCGAGAATTAAGCGTTAGCACCTGTCTCTTTTGGCTCATTAGCCAATAAGTACCTACGAGTATATGTTGATACTACAGCGTCGAACATTAAAATATATAGGACCATTAGTTCGATACGCGAGGGTGTCGTAAAAGAAAGCTAGGGGATGTTAAAATTCGTAATTAGTTTAATTACCTAAGTACCTATATTAGTACAGATTGGTCACAGGGTATTTAAGGAAAGAATAGCGTATACTTTATTGCCTCATTGGTCTACTAGCTGCAAGCGAGAGTGCTGGGCCTGAGGTCCTGACTTCGCCTGTATTCCTCGAAAAATCCCCGATGAGTCCCATGTAATAAGAAACGCCCGTATTGCCACTGATATTATTTCTACCGAAAAACACCAATAACACTGCCCGACCTAGGAATCGAACCCAAGCCGTTACGCTCAGCAGCCGTTCTTGCAACCTCCAAACTAATGGGGTAGTATTCATCATTTATACTTGACCAACACCGATATTATTCCTCACAAAAGCAATAAAATTATGAGTAAAAGCCAAACCAGTAAGGTTCTATTTCGAAATAACATCAAACCTTTTGATATTGCAATACCTTATTCTCAGAGCGAACTGGAGCATTTCCTGGACAATTCACAGAATTATATCATATTCATTTTTATCGTATAATATTTGGAGACATGTATTAAAACAAAATTTGAGCATCCGCTCTCCACTTGGGCACGGCTAGTTACAAATAAACCTATCACATGCAATAAGACTAGTTACACACTCCCAAAAGATTTGGATCTATGCAGAATAATCAGTAATAAACTCCATGGATACACTTTTAATTCAAGAGACAGATGGTGGCGCCCATTCAATAGATTTTCTTTCGTCTATGTTGCGACACTCGACGCGTTAAATGTTTGTCTATTCGTGGTACCGTAAATCCTCATTTAATTTAAAGCAGCAATATCCTTGTTATTTGATAGTGAGTATGCAGCCAACATTATTACTGCGCATTATTAAGTAAATTGGATTTACTGCAACGCAGCTCTCTCGTAATTACACGCCAGCCTTTGTGTTAGATTGAAAATAAACTAAACATAAATTGTTGTATATTTTAACATTTGTTTTGTTATTTGACTCGTGCTTCTATGAATTTTGTTGGTGGAATCTTCATGCAACACGACAATCGGAAAAATTAGGCTATCAGCAATCGAGGCTGATTGTCATGGGTGCACAAGACGACCCTATGTTTCATTACTTTTGAAAGATATTTCATTGCACCCTGCCTTTGTCTTGGAATGATAAGCAGGTAGCAATTGTATTTTTTTTTGTTGCCCACCTTTATGTTTATTTACTCTATCGCAGGTGCGTTTATAAACATACATATCTGTAAGGTCATATCTATAATAGAAATATTTGGTCCTTCCGCGAATAGGACCCGCGACGTGTAGGGCAAAAGCCAATCACTTAGCCATCGGTCCAACCGTGCCTTCAAATGATTGTGGACTGAATGCTCGCGCCAGACGTAGATTCGGACACGGAGATCAGCAATGATAGATGAATGATTTAATTAGTATTATTAAAACCCTATTTAAAAAAATAAAACATCATCTGTTCTTTAAAACCTTCTTCTTCATATAGTGACTCTGTATAGCTTTCTCTTTTTTTACTTAGCGTATTGTCACTCGAGTCTCCTCTTTCTGTAAACCTAATGCGGTTAATAAATCATTCTTTAGTTGTGGAAACCTCTGCTGGATAGTGATGTCCTGATTTCGATTCGTAGCTCAGACAATGTGTGGTTGGAATTTTCTGTAAATTTTCATTTGTAAGCCTGGAATTTATGGTCCGCGATATCAGCAAAGGCTAATCAATGCATGATGTAAAAGAAATCTCTGCTACATTTTCCGTGGAAAATATTTTTCGCCAGGGTATGAAAACAAAAATATTGTACCGCGCCAGCAGCATACACAAAAATGTGAACGTGTTTTGATCTAAGTACCTACAATACACAAAACACAATGTTTGTGTATTGTGTAGAGACACGCTTTATGTACTCTAGTTAACAATAACTATATCTACATCGAAATAAATTCTGTGATCCTTAATTTTCGAATCTAACATAACATAACTTAGCATCACGCGTGTATTCCCCAAAGGGTGAGGCAGAGGTGTACTATTACACACCCACATTTCGCCGATGCCGTTATTAAGTCTCATGTAATAGGGGGCGAGCCTGTTGCCATCTACCGGGCACAGTTCCAGACTCCGTGCTGCTACTGAGAATTTCCATACAAAAACCCAATAACACTCTGCCCGACCTGGGAATCAAACCCAGGACCTCACGCTTAGCAGTCGCGCTTGCGACCACTAGACCGATGAGGCAGTCATTTTCGATTCTATTTTATAAAATCACCTTTTTGAATAGCCTGGTGTTTTTAATCGGCGGGTATTTAAGAGAATGCATAAACGACTTGTTACAAGGATTTAATACATTAGGTATTCTGCTTTTATGAGAGTATACTAAAACTCTTCTTGAAGAAATAGTTTAAAAGATATACGTTTGGGGGTTTGGGTGGCCTACTTTTGTCTATTTTTACAATAAATGTACAGTCAGCATCAATAATATGTATACACTTAATGAAATTCAAAAACGATTTTCAAAAGAAATAGTGATTGAAATCTTGACTAATTCTACACATAGCATCTGCGGATACATAAAAATACATAGTCATTCAAATTTTACGATTTTAACCAAAAGTTCTCCAAGAATAAGCGTTTGAATTTCGCTACGTGTATACGTATTTTTGATGCTGACTGTACATATGTAAGGGTCGTTGCACGTGGCGCTTTCTAGGTCCTGCCCACCCCCGTGGGAAAATTCAGTACGATTTTTTTAACCACGATTTATTTAAATATTGTGGTCTGAAAATTTTACTTAAATGTCGAGATATGGCAACTCAAAGTTGTCTAATATAAGTTTAAGTTAGTGGATACTGTACATGGCATACGGCCGCACTGACCTTTCCCTTATTCAGTACAGGCGCAACAAGCGTAGTCTTTAAGGATTAATTAGTAAACAGGCTGAGTTGATAATCCCCTCAGGAAAAATATGTTATAACGAATTATTTTTAAAAACGTTTCCCCACACTGAATAATTCCCGTATCGTGGGTGCGTTTACAAACATATAGTTCACACACACAAAGACCCGGACCCGAAACAACTATCCGTAAATCATACAAATATTTGTTCCATGCGGGAATCGAACTTGCGACACGCAGCGCAGCAATCGATCTCTCAACCACTGCGCAAACCGTGCCGTCACCTTTTTAACAATTTCAATTTTACCTACCGTTGCATATATAAATTTGGATGGTGATTCAATCAATGGAATGGAAATCACCTGTATTTAAAATGTTCGAGTGTGTTAGTTCAACAAAACTATTTATATATACCTACTTCTGTTCCTAGTATAATTCTTACAATACAATAATTGTGTAACGTCATGAACATATTCATTGATATTGATTGCCCAATACGACCTTTTGCCCTTCGATCTTGTCTATGGCGCGTCGCGGCGCTACTATGTTCCGACGCTACAACATATAAGCTGTACATGTGACTACGCTTGCATCAAAAGATGATTTTTAAACATCCTCATTTTCATCAATAAGGTTGTATGTGTAAGTAAGATTTATGTCTGTTAACTGTACCCGCGATACAGAAGATATCTTAGTGAAGCAATGTTCTTAAAAAAGAAAAAAATATACATCGGTATATTAATTAGTGTATATTTCAAAATTCTGACTTTTTACTTAACCTAATGGATGCTTTCTGTAACTTTTAAATAAATACTAAAAACGACGAAGTTTTGCTTATTTAAGGATTAATTTTCTAATTATTAATTATACATTTTCTCCGGAAGATAACTTGCAGTGCATTGTAACTATAAGAAAAGTGTCAGTTGATACTTTATGTGACAAAAAACTACGTTTACGAGTTCAATTGCTCATTTAAAAATAATCGTGACAAATTAATTAGTAGCGTTTATATCAGTCTCTGATGTTTTTCTGCATATAAATAAATCTTGGCTCTTGGCTTGCAAAGCGAAGCGTATATGCGTGGTAGTACCTGTTCATGTACTATTAGGTAAAACGTTTATTTATTTATTTATTTAGGGCATGAAGACTTACAGCTAAATTACACAAATTTAGTGGAATATTATCTTCGAAACAAATTAAATAAACATTTGTTGTACGACATAACTTTTCGTTTAAAATTATTTTTATAACAAAAAATGTTATCGTAACGTTAGAGATTCGATCTCTAGCGGGTTAAGCAGCAAACAAGCATAAGGATTGGATCCTGAAAATGGAGGAATGGTTTCTGTGGTGCAAGTTGGGACAAGCCTTTGTCCAGCAGTGGGTTACTATGGGACCAGTTCATAGATTGATTAAAATATATATTTTTTAAATAAACTGATCAATCATTATAATTTAGTCCTCCTTAGCCTTTGCCCCACACTTGTATTTCTCCTGTATCGTGGGTACAGTTTACAAACATACATGTCACATGCACAGACAACCAGACCCGAAACAACTATCTGTAGATCATATAAATATTTGTTCCGTGCGGGGATCGAACCCGCGACACGTAGCGCAAAAAGCTAATCGCTTAGCCACTGCGCCAACTGTCGTCAAAATTACTTAATTAAGCTCATACTGCGCTTGATATTTTCATAGATTTCCTTTCACTTGCAGATCAGTGCTACGAAAAAAGACAGTTACAGTTCCATGCGTGTGTACTGCGACTGCAGAGCCACCTGTTGATATCGACATACCCACCGTCCATGAGTTTATCCACGCGTTTGTCCATGCACGCGAAGTAAGCAGATTCACCAGAAGAAGAAGACAAGTTGTCTGTTTCAATTTGTGTCATTTTACCAATGTATAGAAATAAAACAAACTGATTGCTTCTAACAAGGATTCTACACAGTATAATCACCACAATAGATAGATAGATAGAAGTTTATTTATTGGACACTAAAGGAAAAACTGCTTTTATGGCCCTTAAAGGTCAATTAAGAGGAGCTAAAATCTGTTTTTGAAGAAAATGTTGAAAAGATATTCGTGCCTTGGTTGACGTAGTGTATTGTATCTTAGAAGCTGATAGATTAGCAACTAAGGACAATGTTAAACTCAAAAGATAAAAAGAACCTCAAATCACATTGTGGACTTTTTCTTAATTCCTCATTATTTTTGAATATACAGAACAAGGGCGGCAAAATCTTTTATTTCCTTTTTTAAAAACGTTGCCCCACACTAAGAATAATTCCTGTATGGTGGGTGCGTTTACAGACACATATATTCAAATACACAAACACCCAGACCCGAAACAACTATCTGTAGATCGTACAGATATTTGTTCCGCGCGGGATTAGAAGCCATGACACATAGCGCATTAGTCGATCTCTCAACCATTGCGCCAACCGTGCCGTCAAACTAACGCAAAAGTCTGCTATTTCGATCCAAACGTAATTTTGACATGACATCTTTTATGTGGTTTGCAGCAGGGTTAAAAAGGGCTCCCCATAGGACAAAGAAGAGCCTGTACTATGGACATAGTGAGATAAATATAACTTTCCTGTCAAACAAGATTGCTCAATATGAAACTTACGCGAAAAATAATAATTTTAAGTCAACAAACACTGGCCACTACCTCATTGGTCTAGCGGTGCACGGCTTTTCAGCAGGAGGTCCTAATTTCAATTCCCATGTCGGGCAAAGTGTTATTGGAATATTTCTCAGTCGCAGCCCCGAGTTTATAAGTGTGCCCGGTAGATGACAATAGGCTCGCTCCCTATTACATGGAAGTAAATAATGTCACGCCACGTGGGTTTACTAAAAGTACACCTCTGCCTAACCCTTTTGGGAATACAGCCGTGATACTATGTATGTTTAAGACAGCAATAAAGTGCATATTGTGACATTTCTGCATTACAATACTGATTAATGATGATTTCCATTACATATTATGTGAAGTGAACGATTTTCAAACTAATAAATGTTGATTATATTGGTACGTTCGGTACCCGCCACAAGTAGGTAACGTGGTAAGTAGATACATCGTTATCAGCTGTTATCAGTTTACGTGTCGCCACATTCGGTCACCGCAAGCGTCCGCGTCCGCCGGAATGTGGGACAATATAGCTTTTAAATAGTGTTAACGTGTTTAAATAATGATGACATACTTAAAATATACAATAAATGTATATACTATACTAAACATACATAACATAGCATCACACCTTTATTCCCCGAAGGGTTAGGCAGAGGTGTGCTATCAGTACACCCACATTTCACTGAAGTCCCATGTAATAGGGGCGAGCCTACTGCCATCTACCAGGCACAGTTCCAGATTCTGTGCTGTTACTGAGAATTTCAATACAGAAAGACTCGATCGATCCGGAAATCGAGCCCAGGACCTCACGCTCAGCTGTCACTCTTACTAAAATAAATTTCCTAATTGCCTCGTGTATCTGGTCATAGCAAGTGCGTTAAGCGTGACGTCAATTCCGGGCCGGGCAGTGTTACTTGATTTTTCTGTCAGGCAGTCCTCAGTAGCAGCTCTGAGTTTAGAATTGTACCTAGTGCTGCAAAATGAGGAGCTCGTAGCTACATAGTTACCACGCAGATCCGTCGATCTGTAAGGTTAAGCAGCGCTTGACGCGGTCAGTCCTTGGATGGGTGATCATTTTTCACATACGAGACCCCTTCGTGCCTAGGAAAGCTCGTTAATCAGTTGGTCCCAGGTTTCATAAGAAGACCTATGACAGTCGTTAAGGGTGTCACTAGCCCAAAAAGCCCAAATATTTATTGTAAACAACACATTTCACCGAAACGTTATTACGTACGTTGTAATAGGGAGCGAGCCTAATGTCATTTACCAGACATAATGCCAAACTATTGGGTGTTATTGATAATTTTTCTAACAGAAAAAACCCATTAAATTTAGGTTGACCAGGGAGCCACACCCAGGTCATCATGCTCAGCAGCCACGCAATCGACAATTTACCGAAAATATTATGAATTATTGAACATCCATATTGCAAGGTCGCAATGCTCAAGCAAGCATGCGAGGAACAGCTTCACAATTGTTTCTAGGGCCTGTGTAGACCGTAATTAACACTGAGATTAGACTATCACACTAAGAAAGCAAGTTCCCTACACTTGGAACAAAACGCCTCATAGATTAACATCGCTATATTATACACTTAGTTGGCAAAATAAACATCTTGAATCTTGACTAATAATTTGTTTTACTTAAATACAAAACCGTCTCAAGTGTTCGGTATTTGTTAGAGAAGACGTCATTTATTAGACAGACTGGTTTTAAGTAAGACTATCTAAATAACTACAGTCTTTACTATGATGAGCGCATGCTCTTGTGTAATTAGCTTTATGGGGTACTAGCTTCCGCCCGCGGCTTTGCCCGCATGGTTTACGAACCTGTACATTTTCCGGGATAAAAAGCCCATGTGCTATTCCAGACTATAATCTATCTCTGTGCCAAATTTCATGCAGATTCGTTCAGCCGTTTTGGCGTGCCATCCATCCATCCATCTTCACAAACTTTCACATTTATAATATTAGTAGGATTTGCTATGAGCTCCAGAAACCAGCAAGAGGAAGCCAACTATACTTATATACGACAACAACGTATACTTGAGTTCAAGGATCAATAAGACCAGGTAGGGCGAGCCTATGGTTACCAGACGACAGGAATTTTCCTGACATGGCTGGAATATTTGGTCCCTGCTGAAAATGTTTCAGAATTTATAAATTAAAAGAGAAAAATCTAAGTAAAAATGATTAAAATATTTACTGAGTTTGTTGCCTCGGCATACTAAAAATGTTAACACGTAAAATTTACTGAAAAGTCAGGAAATTTGTCAAGAAATCTTATATTTGGAATTGGTAACCCCAGGCGGGCATTGTCGCATAAGAAAATCTAGTATTTTGACATCTGTCTAGGCTTTTAACATGATTACACAAGTCCATCTCACATTCAATAAACAAATTTAATAATAATATACAATCTCAGACAACCCCGCTCTGAATGACGTGACGCAATTTCAGCGAATATAATTTTTTGTTGTTGAAACGGGCTCGGCCAAAGTCTATACATAGTTTGTTAGATTTTGCGATTGCTCTATTAGTTTTACGGTTGCAAAGCATAAGGTACTGGGTATCATACCCCGGGTCATCCAAAGTGTTATTGTTTTATCCTGTTAAGACATCTCTCAGTAGAGTAGACCTGAGCGGATCAGAATTCGGCATTGTAGTGTTCGGCAGGCCAAAATTTGTGGTGTTCAATAGGAAAACCCCCTATTATATGGGACTTAATAACAGCATCGCGAAATGTCTGCCTAACCCTTCGAGAAATACAGGCATCAAGTTAATTATTGTATAATTTTGAAGGAAAGACATAACGCTTATTATTTAACCCCATCATTCATAAAATGCTTTAAGCTATTCGTTTATAAACGCTACAATAATTTAGGCGATGTTTTTAATTTTCTTTGCAATGAAATGAGGCGCCAGATTAGGTTACAGGGCCCTCATTTAATAAACTAACCGGTTTAAATGGGGTTAATTGATTCAATTTAGTTACGTTGCTTGGCTTCCTATTGAACATATAATATGCTATATGTTATATTTTATTTTTTCGCTTAGATAGATAGATAGAATTGTTTTTATTTCAAATAAACCTAATGCAGGCACTTATGAAACGTTATAGGACTCTAGTTGCTTTGTTTTGGAGATTTTAGCTTTTCATTTCATTATTATTTTATAAGACACACTAGCAACTAATTTATTTGATGCGTGTGTATAGAATAGTTTAACAAATGTTTACTTGGTCAAGTCTATTTTTGAAGGAGTTCAGTCTGAGGGTGAAGAGAATAGGACGAAATATATCTATTGTGGCATTCGGATAAACAGCTTAACTATTTTTTTTTAATAATCATATTTATACTGAAAGAAAGAAAACTACAAAATAAAATATTACTAAACAAATAAGAAGTAACGTAAACAAGACAAAGTAATTCTACTTTTATGAAGGAACAACCTTCAATTTAAGCTCCGAATTGGATTTGTGTTCCGATAAAAGGCAATCACGGCGTGTTCGATCTCATTGTATTGAATACTTGGCCATATTGGACACTAATACGGTATCGGTGTACAATAGGACATTAGTTAATACCCTAAATTGCCTTATTGGTTTAGCGGTCGCCAGCATGGGTGGTGAGCATCAGCAGCTCGGTAATTGAAACTGCGCCCGGTATAAGAAGAAAGAAAGAGGAAGACCAGAGAGGAGACCGGAGAATTACTAGCTTCCGCCCGCGGCTTCGCCCATGTGGTTTACGAACCCGTACATTTTTCCGGGATAAAAAGCCTATGTGCTATTCCAGACTATAATCTATCTCTGTGCCAAATTCCATTCAGATCCGTTCAGCCGTTCTGGCGTGATTGAGTAACAAATATCCATCCATCCATCCATCCATCCATCCTCACAAACTTTCACATTTATAATATTAAGTAGGAAGTAGGATAGTAGGAAGTAGGATTAAAAGATTAAGCTTTAGTTAAATTTAGATGAAAATTGCTACACCAACACGTTGCCAATAGACTTGCTCCTATTACAAGTGACTTAAAACGGCGAAATGTCGATCGTCAAGTAAATACACCACTGCTTAACTCTTCGGGGAATATATACGTGATGCTATTCCAAATCGCCCGCTGTCCAGCCAAGTGAAATGCGTTACTTATTCGTTTATTACGGTCATGGTAAACTAAGTTAGCCAAGTTATGACTATCAAGGAGATTATAGCCATCATTAAATTCAAACTTTATCGTAGAACGTGACCGCAAATAAGGTCCAATATCGGATGAAACTTCGGCCATATTGTGCCTCTATCTTGCAGTCTATAACATAATGAGCAATTGTTCATGTTTAACAATTATTGTAACACAAATGCTATTATACTTTATACGAATATATAAATGATAAACAATAGTTAAGTATTATATTTATAAAAAAAATGTGTGTGTACATATGTACGCACTTAAGAAGTTATATTTCTTATTTATTTTTTATATCCACTAATATGAAACACGTGTTACAGATGCACAAATATTTCGATAACTACCTTAAATATAGCTATCAATTCCCAAGAAAATTTAAGAGATATTTACCAGTCAACTTCATGGTGTCGCTTTTATCTGTCGGTGTGCGCGCGCATCGTAAGAATTCACTCTCATCAAGCGAAGCGAAGCGCCAAAAGAAGTATAACTTCAAAAGCTTTTAATTTATATTTATGTGTATATCATCAACAGCCTAGCCTTTTCCAGACTACATTGGGGTCGGCTGCCAATCTAACCGATTGTGCGTGAGTATCAGTATTTTACACGGAATGACTGCCTTCTGAGCTCCGCCACCTAGTAACCGGGAGACACTGATACTCTAAGGTTAGACTGGTTGTCAGACTTTTTGGGTTACTGACAGCCGTAACGACTGTCATAGGTCTTCGTATGACCCGGGACCAACTTCTTAACGTGCTTTCCGAGGCACGGAATTTATGTGGTATGTATGTATGTAGGTATATATAGAATTACATAATATTTTAGATATACTTGGTAACATATCATTAGATTAAGACAAAGCCTCCCCCACCCTCTCTCCTTCTTATTTTACTGTGTGCGACAAGGTCCATAATGATCCCATATATTATATATAAGCTTACCACGTAAGTCTACCTTGTGAAATGCAATAAATATATTGAATATTGAGCGAGTTGGGAATATTAGTCCGACAATATCTACTTGTAAACAAACGCTCCTTAAGTAACAAGTGAAGGTTTCCACGAATTATGAAACATGAGATTCTTTGGTACACCCTGGGCAATCAGTACCGATACCGATTTCCATGTGTGCTCGTACCGATATGACAGAAGAAAAAGAAGAAGTGGCATTAGAAGACTATTGTCGGCTTGTAATGTCGAATTAACGGATTAAACCACGAAATGACATCGACGGGCTCGAGTTCAAACCTAAGTATTTAGTTTAGTTTTTTGATCGATGTCTAGTTCTGCTGTTAAGAAACTCTTAAGCATGATTAGTATGTTCTGTAGCTATATTAGCAAATTCTGTGGTTAAAGCTTATCCAACTTTATATTTTTTTTAACCCTTTGGGGAAACTGGCAACGTGGGCAGGCAATTAATGTTGTTTAAAAATAACTTTTTCAGTAGGCAACACTGGCAATCAAATTACCTCGAGGCTTATTTTTGCGTTCACTGATTTTATGTAACGCCCGAAACGTAAAGTCTGATTTTATAACATCACGCCTGTAATCCCCGAAGGTTAGGCAGAGGTGACCTATTTACCCACATTTCACCGATATTAAGTCCCATTGAATTGAGGGGGACCTTATTGTCATCTATCGAGTACAATTTAAAACTGTGAGCTGTTACTGAGAATTACAGGAAATCTGAAATCAATTTTATGAATGCTCGTTTTATGAATTGAACCCGTTATTTATGTGTTTATTTTATTTTTTATTTTATTTATATAACAATATAATGTTTATATAGGTTTGAAGGAAGGGATTATCACTTATCTAGTTATACGGTTCACGTAGCATTATTACTTGTAGGTACGCGCCTTGAAAAAAGGTTGACATAACATAGCATCACGTCTGTATTCCCCGAAGGGTTAGGCAGAGGTGTACTATTGTTTGCCAATGCCGTTACTGAATCCCATGTAATAGGGGTGAGCCTATTGCCATCTATCGGGCACAGTTCCAGAGTCCGGCTGCTACTGAGATATTAGAAGAAACGTTGAGTACGTAGATATTGCATCACGCCAGTATTTTCCGGAGGAGTTGGGCAGAAGCGTAGGTACCATTGCATACACACATTACGTCGAAGCCGCACATTACCTTTCTTATCTTATCTTTCGGCGAATATGGGCAAAATAATATCACTTATTAAATTGCGAAGTATTTTATAGTGATTTAAGATCCCTCGTTTAATAAAATCAGTCATCAGATACAGAAAGTACAAGGAATTTTTTTATTCTTTATAAAAATACTAGGTATAATTCTTGTATCGTGGGTGCGTGTACAAACACATATATTCACATGGATATACACCCAAACCCGTATTAATTATCTGTAGATCATACAAATATTTATTCCGTGAGGGAATCGAACCCGCGACAAGTAACGTAGCACTTGATCTCTTAACCACTGCGCCGTACGTGCCATACGTGGACGAAAGGAATCTCCTCGAGTGCAGATATGTAGATTCGGCATACTCAGTGTAAAAAATAAAATCTTACTTGGTAGAGTATAAAATGCCATAACTAAATTAACAATGAATGTTGCCTGGTACAAATATTCTAAAAATATATATTCTGACACTGGGAAGGAAAGAACTCTCTACGCACTCCCTACCGAGGACAGCGTGAATATAATTATTCCTACGTAAGAGCAGGAACAAACAAAGAGCTAGTTGTGATGCCGGCGACGTCTGTCGATAGATAATGAAAGTCCAAGGTCTGTCGCGTAAAACTATCTGTCTGTGTTTGGCACTTGTAATCATTGTATGTACTGTTATATATTATGTTAGTTACATGGTGTAACTATATCACAGATATATCAGCATCTGGTAAACGAGTCGTCACCATTTTTTCTCAAAGCTGGAAAGGACGACTAAACATATTTTCATGTCCTTATCTAGTGTATAATCCATCTCAAAATTACCCGGTATCGGATCTCCGCCAGTTTTGACACTATCGTTACCGTCATATAAATACGAAAATATTTATTTGGCAAATAAATATTTCTTTCATTTTAATTGCCAAAGCATCGTTTTCTAGTAAAACGTAAGCAACATTTTCGTAATTTTATGACGATAACGATAGTGTCTTCGATTCAAAGGTAAACATGTTTTTTCTTCACCTTTGTTATGATAAATAGAGGCAGGCTAACGACTGAACTGATACAATAATTGAAAACGTATGGACATGGATATACTTCACAATATGTTTGAAATTATAAAACAAACACTTATTATAAACTTAAAGCGTCGCTTATATTACAACTAGCTTCTGCCTGCAGCTCCGCCCGCGTTTTACCGGGATAAAATGTAGCCTATGTGCTATTCCAGACTATAATCTATCTCTGTACCAAATTTCATCCAGATCCTTTCAGCAGTTTTTGCGTGAAAGAGTAACAAACATCCATCCATCCTCACAAACTTTCACATTTATAATATTAGTAGGATACCGCGAAAATGCATTTATAGACTTTACAGGAGAAGCAAAAAACAAGTAATTTGTACTTTTTTTTAAATGCTTTCTGGAACTCACGCCGCAAAAACACTATGGCGATTGCGTAGATTCGCGGTGTTTTCGCCACGGAAGGACCAATATGGCAACATTGGCGGTGATATAATTTTTGTATTAAAGCCTATAATTGGCGGACTTTCTGAATCCGATTAGTGCAACTGAAGCGCGATTTGGCGTGATTGAATTCTCCATCCCATGAGTATAAAACATGCACAACAGTAAAATTGCATATTAGCGGTGTTGTAATATAAGCGAATAGAACAGAACTGTTTTTATTTCAAATAAACCTATTTACATGCACTTTTAAAATGTTAATAGGACTAATTGCAGGGTTCCAAAAAGTTGGTATACTCTTCTTCGTAACGTACAAAAAGAGTCACTATTAATTTATGGTGCGTAAACAAATAAAAATATATACATAATGTATAATATTTATTTAAATAAAACATGGTATATGAAGTTGTTTAAATAAATTATAGAGCATACATATTAATATAGCATACAAATATTTTAGATCACATAAAAACGCGTAGTGTTTAACCATTTACATAGTATATTTTTAATTATTCAGCGAGCGACAAGTCGCTACCATAATCTGGAAATTGTGGGGTGCAAGGAATGAGCCTCCACGTGTGACGAAACTGGAGATCGTCTAGCACACTCTGACCAGTCAGCTTCGACACCACTATTGCTGACTGGCTAATCTTTCCACCGTCGCAGGTGCGACTGTCATGTGGTGGGAGCTCAGACTGTTACGACAGAGGCTTACAGAAAAAGCCCTGCATCATTCCATTCAATTCAGCTTAAAGTTAAAAGTATTGGAAAAAGATTTGTCTTTTTTCGTCATTATATTCCGCATGTTGATATGTGGACAACACGGTTGGCGCAGTGGTTGAACGATCGACTGCTGCGCTACGTGTCGCGGGTTCGATTCCTTCATGGAATAAATATTTGTATGACCTACAGATAGTTGTTTCGTGTCTGGGTTTGTGTGTCTATGTGAACATTTGTGTTTGTAAACGCACCCATGATACAGGAATTATTCTTAGTCAACGTTAAAAAAATAAAGAATAACAAATAGGTACTTTATAATAAAGCAGTTTAGCTACAATTTACAATCATAAGGTCGACAAAATACAGGAAAACTAGTTTGCAACATTATGGTTTTCAATTTTCAATTTAGCCAAGTTTTAACTGACGGGATAAACTTTATATGTATATATATCAACAGTAATTTTATGAGAAGTCTCACTACAAAAAGGGAAGATATATTTAGACTAGAACGGAACTCAAAGATTTCTATGCAATGTTGTATTATTGTGTTAACTTGTAGGTTTTATGGAAACTGATATATTAGGGCTCACGAATCACTTTGGTTCGGCTCACTTTGGATGACTAGTACTTTTATTGGTGGTTATAAAGACCGCCTATATATAGAACATAATAGTACACTAGAATACAATAGTACACCTCTGCCTCACCCTTCTGGGAATATAGGCGTGATGATTCTATGTCGACGCGGTGTAGGCGGCCGGAAGTATGTCGAGAAAACAAATAAATTATCCTCATAACCGTATAAGTATTTGTATTCTGAAATGGTTACCAATGTAGATACGACTAAAAATAATCCAGCTTTAAATTTAACAACCTTATTACCACAGGCTGTAAAAAAATTTCGGAAAGAGCACGTAAAAATACTACACTCATTTCACTAGAAATGGCGTAATTATGTCATTTTTATGTTCAGTTGTAAATGGAGAATATATTATAAGTACATTTATATACGATGATATTATATCTCCGTGTCAATTCTGTTTACCTCGCCCTAACAGGATTGGCACGAGCGCGTCGACAGATGAGACTTTTAATGTAATAACTGAGCGCTGCTCCTGGAAAACTCTCCTACCTCTGATTATATACTTGAAGAATTATGATGGCAAGGATTTTATAGTTACGAATCAAATATATAGTTCAGCCCATCGTCCCACTGCTGGGGAAGGGTCTCTTCTCAGATTGAGAAGGGTTAGGCCTTGGTCCACGCGGGCCCGGTGCGGGTTGACGAACTACACACACCATCGAGAACTTTATGGAGCCCTTTCTTTACCATTAACACAAGTGATAATCAAATTTGATCCGCACATGATTCCGAAAAGTCGTTGCTGGCCGGGTTTGTACTCAGACCTGAATGGAAGGCAAGGGTTCCACCATTAGGCTATCACTGCTCAACAATCAAATATAATTTTACTAAATGTATTCAGGGTTATAAACAACACGCTGCGCTCCGAAACACAGATTAAATACGTAGCTCACGCAGAAGTGGGCCGAGGTAGACGGCACACAATGTGGTGAGACAATCTTGATGCCTTCAACAAACAAAGTCGACAAGCGCCTAACAATAGAGATCAATGGCAGAGTCAGGGGGAAGTTTTTGCCCAGCAATGGGATACTCATGTAAATAATTGTTAGCTTTTTTTTAGGATTTTATATCCTATAAAAATTAAGCAACTAAAACTATTAAATTAGTAAATGTAGCGTGGTTGAATGATGTCTCCACGTCAATCCTATTTACCATGTTAACAGGATTGAATGAATATAATAACTCAGCGTTTCTCCTAAAAAATCTTCTTTATTGAGATCAAAAAATTGATCACTAGGTTCTAGGCTTAAAATATTCTTCGAAGGGTTAGATGGAGGTGTATCTATTGTACACCCACATTTCGCTCATGCTGTTGTTGAATCCTATGTAATAGACAGCCAATATCACCATCTACTGGGCACAATTCTAAACCCCGGGCTGCTACTTAGAAGACAAAAAAATCTTACGCTCAGCAGCCGTTGCAACCACTAGACCAGAGGATCCCAGACTTTTTTTCTCATAGACCACTCAAAATTTACCTGGTTCCGGTGGACCCCCTGCAGCTAACATTTCTACTATATTCTAAATTGAATTGTAAACCCCCATTTTTTTGTCACGCCAACGTAGACCCCATTCGAGTCTCCCGTGGACCGCTGGGGGTCTACCTTGACCACTTTGGGAACTAATGCACTGACCAACAAGGAGTCTAAGATGAAGAAATTAAATCTATTTTGACACAAAGATGAGACACCGCTTACTCGGAAATATAAACCGCGCTTGATGACATTAGAGGTGCCTAAAATACCATCTTTAGACTGACACGTTACTATAGTCTATTTCGCTTTTATGTATGTCAATATAGCCTCGGTAAAGCTTCACTATCATATACTTTACCTGTAACATTCAGACTTAACAAGGCTCGCTTTATAAAAAAATAATTCGTTCCTAACTTAACGTGCAAAGTGATCGTCCCAGCACTCAATAAAATATCTCATAACACTGACAATTAAAGGTCAGTTTCAATTACCTATCATGATTTAATCAACTAGAGATGTACATCGTGAGGATTTGTTTAAAAAATCTTGTTCCATACAAAGTTCTCGTAAGTCGACAAAATATGGAACAGGTGATCTTTTCGCAATTGCATTGTTGGTGCCTTAGTAAAAGTTGACATGTTGAATACCCCTGTTCGGGTTTAAGTTAACCAAAACGAACTTTGTAACCTTTAGAAAAGGAAACTACTCAGATAGGTTATTGAAAACAGCCTTACCGGCCGTAAGGTTATATGTAATCGATCCATTTGTGCCTAACTCGCTGGGGAAACCCAAACCAACGGAAGTAATGGTCTTTTCAATTAATCGCTTAACACGATGAACGACATGGATGTTCTACTCAAGGATTGGTCTTAGCCAACAATGGAAACAGAAGTGAAGAAGACTATGTGGGAGACTTTTGCCCAGCATTGGGACAGTATAGGTTAAACACAATCACGTGAATACGAAATTCAAAGCCAGACAGAGTATTTATAATACCACATAACATAACATAGCATCACGCCTGTATTCCCCGAAGGGCTAGGCAGAGGTGTACTATGTACACCCATATTTCGCCGATGCTGTTATTGAGTCTTTTGTAATAGGGGGCGAGTCTATTGCCATCTACCGGGCATAGTTCCAGACTCCTACTCAGAACTTCCATACAGAAAAACCCAATAAGACTTTCCCCGATCCGGGAATCGAAACCAGGACTTCACGCTCAGCAGTCGCGCTTGCGACCACTAGACCGATGAGGCAGGTAATTTATAATCTTATTATTTTATGAAATTAATATAAAGGTACTACTTTTACTATAGTATAAACATTCAAATTTCCTCTCAGAGTTGAATTGAGCGTCTGTACATATTGTGGGCGGATGTTTTCAATTTGTGTTAGATTACCTTCGTACACATATTAAATTCTGGATCCTCTCGAGCCTATATTAAAACTCAGTGAAATGAAATATGAGATTGTATATGATTTTTGCTATAAATATACCTATCAATGTGTAGTAAAGTGGCAAATGACTTTTTTGTGAATATATCGATATATTAATTATATAAGATCTATGTACATTGTAATTGACGGCACGGTTGGCGCAGTGGCTAAGTGATTAGCTTTCTGCGCTAGGTGTCGCGGGTTCGATTCCTGCCCGGAACAAATATTTGTATGATCTACAAATAGTCGTTTCGGGTCTGCTTGTATGTGTATGTGACATGTTTGTGTGGATTTCTCCTGTATCGTGGGCACATCCAAGAGAGTGGCAAGGTTTTAAAAAAAATAAAAACATTTTGTGTCTATGCATTTTTTCAGTATTCTCATAATATAGCATCACGCCTATATTCCCCGCTGGGTCAGAGAGAAGTGTAGGTACTATTGTACACCCAATAATAGCATAATTTCATACTCCAAGCTGTTACTGAGAATTTTTCTCACAGAAAACCTCAATAATACTGCCCGACCCGGGAACTTAACCCAGATCCTCACGATCAGCAGCCGTCCTTGCAACCACCAGAATAAAAAGGCACTTTCCATCATTTACACCTACCAAAACCGATATTACTTCTCTCAAAATCAATAAAATTATGCGTAAAAGCCAGACTACTAAGGTTCTATTTCAAAATAACATCAAACCTTTTGATATTGCGCTACATTGCTCTCAGAGCGAATAACTGGAGCATTTCCTGGACAATTTATAGAATGAATGTCACCTTACATTCAGGGTTGACGTATATGCTTTTATATTTCAACAGAAAGACGGATCAATTTCGAGATAAATGAGAGAAGGTGAGTTGGGCCAAATGGATAACTGACTATTCTTGGAATTTGCGGAAGAAATATGTTTATTGTCTTGTAGAATAAATATCACTATTTGTTTCAGAAATTTTCAGTATATATAAAAAGGCTGGATAACAGCATTACGCCTGTATATCCCGAAGGTTTAAGCATAGGTGTATGTATAACACACACTGTTGCCGTTTATAAGTCCTATTTATTATGCACCTAGTCTGATAACGGCGTAGGCGAAATGTGGGTGTAAAATAGTACACCTCTACATCTCTACCTAACCCTTCGGGGAATACAGGCGTGATGCTGTGTATGTATTTTTTATTTTTAAGAAACGAGAAAATAATGCTTCTTTTTTTATAACAACGTTACCCCACACTAGGAATAATTCCTGCATCGTGGGTGCGTTTACAAACATAACTGGGTCTTTGTGTATGTGAAATATTGTTATTTCACATACACAAAGACCCAGACCCGAAACAACTACAGGACGACACGGTTGGCGCAGTGGTTGAGCGATTTACTGCTAAGCTACGTGTCGCGGGTTCGATGTCCATGTGAATATTTGTGTTTGTGAACGCACCCAAGATACAGGAATAATTTATAGGGTGGGGCAAAGTTAAAAAAAAAAAATATCTGTAGATCATACAAATATTTGTTCCGTGCGGTAATCGAACCCGCGACACGCAGCGTAGCAGTCGATCACTCAACCGCCAACCATGCCTTCACGTCTTCGTTTGTTTGTTCCTATTTCCCCAACCTCCTGGTTAACTGAAAAACCAGTTTTATATGGCACTGATATCATTTCACGGTTATTATAAATCGATTTTATCCGATCACGATGTACAACTTTATTTCATCCTTTTAGCACCAACTTGGCTAAGTAATTAAGCTACCTTGCACTATGCGAGAGCGCTAGCTTTGCGGTCTTTGCCCTCCGACTATGGACAGATATGTATATCCTTTTTGAGAGCCTTTCGCGGCGAGGATTGCAGAACACGAGTTGATTGATCTATACCTTGGTATATCCTACTAATATTATAAATGTGAAAGTTTGTGAGGATGGATGGATCTTTGTCACTCTTTCAGGCCAGAACGGCTGAACGGAATTGGATGAAAATTGGCACAGAGATAGATTATAGTCTGGAATAGCACATAGGCTACTTTTTATCCGGAAAAATGTACGGGTTCGTAAACCATGCGGGCGAAGCCGCGGGCGGAAGCTAGATAGAAATATTTTGCAAGCTTTCTAAGCAGTATCAGGAAATTACGAAACAAAATTAAATATTCCCTTACTAATAAACGCTAATTTCAAATACCATTTATTTAATTTATTACTACCTCATTGGTATTGAGGTCGCAAGCGCAACTGGTGAGCGTGAGGTTCTGGGCTAGATTCCCGGGTCGGGCAAAATGTTATTGGATTTTTCTATGTGGAAATTCTCAGTAGCAGCACGGAGTCTGGAACTGTGCACGGTAGATGGCAATAGGCTCGTCTTCCATTACATGCGACTTGATAACGGCATCCGCGAAATGTGGGTGTACAATGGTACACCTCTGCTTAAACTTTCAGGAATGCAGGCGTGACGCTATGTTATGTATAATATTTATAACCTTAATTACGTCCAACGTTACTTACGTCAAAAATGTAAGGTTAACCCCCCGGTTGCCCCCTATTACATAGGACTCAATAACGGCATCGACAAAATGACATGTGGGTGTACGGCGAAATGTAATTCTATATCCATTTTTTTCTGTTTTATCCGCTTTGAACTGTTTAGGCTGTTTTTATTTTTTATTCGAAACAATTGTATAACTCATATTGTATCACCACATTATGTAAGTAACGTTTTAATAAGTTTGTATTTGAATGCATGTTAAGTTACATGGAGTTTCTTGCCTGTCTATTCTTCATAGGACCTACCCCCTTCGGAACCGTGCGCCTAGAGTCTCAACTTTTTAAAAGTGCCTGAAAAGGCCTAGTTGAAATAAAAACTTTGACTTTGACTTCGACTGGATAACCCTTCGGGGAATACAGGCGGGATGCTATGTCATGTTACATTTTCTAATACTTGCGTTGCAATATACAAAAATACTGAGGATATTATTATTTTTGTACGGAACAAGAATCTTGCAATTGAAGATTCATCTTACAAATGAATCACTACGATACAATGGCGTCATTTTTCACCATTACACATAAGTATCGCTTTTAGCTGTGCCGGGGAGAATCTTGATTTGTCAGCGTATCGTTTAAGGCGCATGCGTCACATGCACGGCGTGATATTGTGAACACAGGATACATCATTATGTGCTTTTTATTCTATGTATTTATATATTTATTTATTATCTTATATTCATACTTCTTTCATTCAACGCCATCTAAATTAAAAAAGACGTGTAAGTGATTGAAAAATCCTAATTGCAAAATAAAATTATTTCATTTCATTTCATATTTTATTTCATTTCGTTTCATATTTTATTTCATTTCATTTCATATTTCATTACAATTTCATTTCACTTAAACAGCTTACATTATCTTAAATGAACACTAGCGTACTTTTTTAAAGTTGCCCCACTCTCTTTATTCCAGTATCGTGGTTGCGTTCATACACAAATATTCATATACACAAATACCCAGGCCCGGAACGACTATTTAGTTCTTACAAATATTTGTTCCGATCCTGTTTTTCCTTTATGAAGCCTTTCAGTCAGTTAACAAACGAAGTATGTTTATAGGTATCTTTGACGAGACACGTGTAAATCTGAGAGAGCACAACAATATAATTGTGTTGGACATACTCTGTACAATGACACCTGTATTGACCATATTTTGACAAATAAATTTGATTTGATTTGATTTGCTAATTTCATCCACTACCACATTACATTCACCTGCTGTTAAGTATAGATCTCATTTCAGTTACATCATTTTAAATTTTTCTGTAGTCTTCAAATCCACTTTTTCTTACCCATAGATTAATACTTAATTCTAAATTTGTAAAACAACTTTTTTTTTAAATGTCCATCGTTTTTGCCCTTCCTTCTCCATAGGACTAATCCACTTTTAATACCTTGCACCTAGACCTCTACATTTTGAAAATGCCTACAACAGTCCAGCTGAAATTAAAAACTGACTTGGCTGACATCGTCGCCGTAGCTCAGTCACATCCATGTATTATACCGTCCGTTAAATTGTAATGAATGTAATGAAAACTTCTTTGAAACAAGTTACTTTAAGCCCGCATAATATTGACTCAGAAAATCTGATCTAAAAGATTATGTAAGCCACTAATGTCCTGCTGCGGGATAGAGGACCCCTGGTGTGCTCCCTACGGCCCCCAAACCAATGGTTCCCGTATATATCCGTCGCCGTTAGACGCCATTTATTTCTTCCTGGTATTTATTTTCCTCTTGTGTTGGTTTTATATAAAACAAGTCCGGATTAAGTTGGCTATTGGCCTTAAGTAATGAAACAAGTACCTACAGTCTTCGTTATTTTTAGTTGTAGCTTGGAAAATGACCGATAACTTCGAGCCACGAACGGTAGCAAACAACGTCAATACATCCCGGAAACTAGTCACAAAACAAATAAAGGTAGGTAGGTAGGTATGTTGGCAGTAGCGTGCACAGTTTTTAGACAGGGTAGGCAGAAATTTTTAAAAGCTTACTTACCAATAATACCTACTACATGTTGGTATTGGTTCGTCGTCATGTTGATTAACAATGATGTATGTGATTTTTCTCAAATATATTTTAATAAATATTTATCTCAGTTATGTAGGGTAGGCAGTGTCTTTTTGTCTTTATGCATCGCACGCCACTGTATGTTGGTAACTCCGATACAGTCGTATTTTCACGAGACAGTGAAGATTATGTTCAAACTTGTAATCATTATAGAGACAAAGTCAATGATACTGACATCATGACGACACGGTTGGCACAGTGGCTAACCGATTAGCTTTCTGCGCTACGTGTTGTGTTTGATCCCCACACGGAACAAATATTTGTATGATCTACAGATAGTTGTTTCGGGTTTGGTTGTGTGTGCATGTGATATTTATGTTTGTAAACTGTACCCACGATACAGGACAAATCCTAGAGAAAGCAACATTAAAAAAAAAAACCTCGCACCTTGGAATTGGCGCCTCTTCCCTAAAATTGTTGTTAAATGCAAATTCTCTGGTCAGCATTAGAGTAGTAGTAGACAGCACCACACTGCAAATAACTTGTATCTCTAAACAAGTCTATGAATACACCAATGAAATGTAACGTATTAATTTCTCCTGATAATCGATCGCGGAGGACATGGCAGTCGCTCCGTGTAATATACTTATATTCAGTTGCATCTGGTTAGACTGGGAGCCGACCTCAACACAGTCGGGAAAACGATTGGCGGATAATGTTTGTTCGAAACCTTATGGCGAGTGACTCGTATGTCAAAAATCATAGATTGATTTACTTATCTAGGAAGCTTAAGGTATTTCTTCCACCACTGTGACGCAATCATCTATCATGCTGTAGTAGTGCAAAGATTAGCCAGTCAGCAGGTTTGTTACGGCGCTGATGATCATTTCTTTTGCTTGTTGAGTTTCTTCTAATAGATTCAAAGGCTTAAGGTGAAACTATAAGGATATAAGGAAGCAGGAAAATTTCGCTACATCTATATAAAAAGTTTGGTGTCTGTCTCACTAACTGACAGAAAACGCACAGGGTAAACCGCAATAGAAATATGAAATTAGGAATATGACGTGTCTTAGATGAGGAAGACAGTTTTTGAAATACAAGTGGTACAGTCGGCCTCCAAAAGTTGTATACACGTAGCGAAATTCAAAAGCGAGTTTTAGTGGAAATAGTGATTGAAATCATGACCAATTGCATCTGTGTATATGTGGATACATAAAAATTCGTGGTAAGTATTTTTATTTTTTTATTTTAACCAAACCCTTTCCTAGATTAAGCGTTTAAATTTCGCTACGTATATACATCTTTTTAGGCTGACTGTACAACGGGGTATTGCAGTTTGTGTGTGAAAATCAGCAACTAAATTCCGATACGAAATAATATCTACGGCACGGTAGACATCGACTGCTCGTACGTCTCGTGTTCACTACTCAAAAGGTACAAATATTTTGATAGCCTACAACAAATAGTTGTTACGCATTTTTGACTCTATGCATGTGAAGATTTTTGTTTGTAAACACACTCACGATACAGGAATAATTCTTCATGTGACATTCAAGTAAATCCACACGTACTTAAGCTAAGTACATTAAATACCTACACCTACCTACCTATCTACAAACATCATAGACTGTTCTAAAAAGCAAGAAAAAGCTCGATACTTAAATATTTTATTCCAACGTTTCAACCTAACGCCGCGATACGAACTCCAAACGGTACAGCAACTTAGTGTTCATTCACCCCGCAACGGGAAAGAGCGTGACAATACATATGTACGCCCATCTCACTTTAATTAAAGTATATTTACTAAGTTACTCGTTTGTTACAAGTAAGTCTTCAACATAGAACCGAGTTTTAAATATATTTAGTTATGAATTCGAAATAGGAATTTTTTTTAGACCTCAGACTTATCTGAATTCTATCTAGATATTGAAAAATCGAATTACCTTGTTCTATACAAATATATCAGACATTTTTACAGGTCACAAAAAATAAACAAACGGAACTGATATGATTACTGTAATCTAAAACAAGCTTGATAGATGTTTAAATCGCCATTTCAATCGGCATTTCAAATGAAATAATAAGTACATCGGTTCTATATAAGAAATACAGAGTTTAACTGAACGAATTCAGCTCGTAAACTTTACATAAAGGTAAATAACCTGAAAACCCCATAACTCGTTTATGGGCCACCGTTGTTGTTCGTTGCTATGCCAGCCTGATACAATTTTCATAGCGTAATGCCCCACCCTCAAGCTTACGTGTCAAATGACAAATGATCACGATCGATCGTCGAACGAGCTGTGTGCCGCCATCTGTCGCCGTTCCGCGGCGCACAGTGTGACGAAAATGGTGTTTTTCTGGACATTGTCTGATATCTCCGAAAGTAGTACTGATATTAATACGGTTTTTTTTTCACAGCTTGTTAAAGAGTCAAGCTATATAATTGTGTCATATTTAATTATATTATCGTGACTTGTATTATAGAAAAAAAAAAGTTTGTTGTTAATTTTGATATTTATTAAGTAAACAGATTTATTTATTAATTTTAATTTCAAGAAAATACATAAAATCCGACATTATTTCATTTAATTAGTAAATCTTATGTTAAATTATTATTTTAAACATGTAATTTATAGATATGATCTACGATTTTAGTACTAATACTATTCATAAAATAAATTTATTTAATTTTCTTTATACATAATAAAACAGTACTATTTACGATAAGTAGATAAGTAAATTATGAACATTCACTGCTTTATACGTCTTCTGAATCAGCATCAGCCAAAATTAATATATCCACTGCTTCTGGAAGCAGCTCTTCTTTTTTCCGTTGATGCTCAATTCTTAGACTGGAAATATAAGGATCGGAACGTATTAATAAATTATGAATAATATCTTCATTGGTTTTGATTCTAGAGCATTTTCTAGTGTGCCATTTTCTGACATTCCTAAATTCTTTATTCCTGGCCTCTTGAGGTTCTTCGGAAAGTTTTCCGATTGGTATTATTGCATGATGTTTAATAATTTTGTTGCATGAATGAATAATTTGTGCACAGTTACAGGCATGTAATACCATGCATAATTTTGTACGTACAATGCTGCTGTTCTTCTATTAAATTCAACTAATTTGTCAAAATTTATTTCGATACCCGAAGATAAAGCCTGTAAAATGATATAAAATCTTTTAATCAAATTTTCATCTACCCCTGTGATTGTAGCAGATAATGACCAATTTAAAAAAAAATCGTCTTACCGTATTACCGTCATTGGTGTTTCCTGCTCCTTGTTTGACGGTGGATATAGTAAGGAGGCCCATTTTTTTTATTTTTTTAGCTTTTTTTTTTTGAACCCCCACAATAGGATTTCTCCTGTATCGTGGGTACAGTTTACAAACATACATGTCACATGCACAAACAACCAGACCCGAAACAACTATCTGTAGATCATACAAATATTTGTTCCGTGCGGGGATCGAACCCGAGACACGTAACGCAGAAAGCTAATCGCTTAGTCACTGCGCCAACCGTGTCGTCAAAAAATTTTTTGAACTCGTCTTGAATTTCTTTCTTTCTTCGACTAAATGTTTTTCATCCGTGTTACGAGTAGACCACTTTTGTATTGGTAGTTTATAACGTATATGTAATAAACACTCGAAAAATTTAATCCAACAATGTAGTAAAGACAACCCAAATGCATAAAACTCTGGCTGTACGGCTCTATTGATAACTCGAGTCAGATCATTCATCAGTTTTGGGGTTGCTCCACATATGTAACAGGTAGAAGTGGATCTATTATCTGATAAAGCGTTACAGACTTTCCCGTTGATCATAGTAAAAAAGAGCTCGTGTGTCACATTTTTGCCATCGATATTGGAAAGTGACAAAGATTCCGCTTGATTTTTAATTTCATTGCAAAGATTTTGTTCAGTTTCTTTTGTGAAATTAAACAATACAATACCAAGTTGAAGAAGGTTTCAGATTCTCCCAAAGAAATTATTATTATTATCGACTATTATGGATTATTTATTATTTGTCCTATCATTCACTACAGTATAATGAAAACTACAAATGTATATTATATTTATATAATATATATTTGTAGTAAATATACATATATATATATATTTCGAGTTCTGTGATTGAAAGTCATCATTATTCGTTTGACGCGTAAACGACTTCCTTCAGGAAAAAAATCATAACTCTCACATCCGACAATATCCGACAATGTGACATACCTTGTTTAAAAGAAGAATAATTACTTTATTTATTGTACTATGTCCCATATTGATCCAAGTTAAACTTTTTACTTTATGAATGATCAAATTGTTAATTTGCCTTTAATCGGACTACTGTGTATTAAAACAATTCTAAAGAAAACTGTGATGAGTTACAACCATGAAACCTTTATTTTTTGAGGATTTAATAAATGCTCATTTGTATAAAATAAACACAGTATTAATAAATTATTAGCGTTTATTACAGTAAGCATTCAAAGCTTGTGCAAATTTTTAAGTGTGAAATAAGTACGCGTTACGATATCACTTTGAAGCCTTCAAAAAACATGTTAGGATATAAATAGAATAAAAATAATAATAGCACAATGTACCCCAAGGCCTGAAATATTAATAGACATAATTAAAGATTATTAAAGCTAAAAGTATGTATTTTGGTCAATGTCAAAAATTTTCTTCTGGCCGTCACACTGTGCGGCGTGCGCGTAGCTCGGAGGATGTTTTATGTAATTAGTTACATAGTTCCTTTTCAGAAATATGTTTTTGAGGTATACTTGGTGATTTAACGAGGTTTTTATTTATTATTATTGAAGTTCTCATTATAAACAATGTTGGAATCAATTACGAAAAGAATATGTTTAACGTTGAATAGAATTAGATTAGAATGCATAAAACAGTTAGGTTTATTAAACAGAATATTATAACATCAATGATTATATACACCAGTATAGCTTTGCTTATTTACATGAATATTTCATGAACGTACAATTGAGGACCATGCATAATTCATTTAACATTGACGAAACATGAAACTTACTTTCATATACAGCGATAACAAGGATATGTAAGTTAAAATGCCCATCAATCATACATAAATAACATTAATCCATAGGTAGGTAAGGAAAATATTATAAAACAAACTGTTTTCCTCCTAAACAGCAATGATTTTCCCTTAAAAGTGACGTACAGAAACAAAATACAAAGCTACGGTTTGAAGAATTTGCACGCGCCGATGCAAAACGTGAGTCAGACAACCAAACGGTTCATGCTGCCTTAATATGCGGCTATAAATAGAACTAGCGTCTGTACAATGCACAAACCTTTATAAAAACGTTAGAACTGTCACCAAATAAATAATAATTCGACAGTTCCAACGTAAAATGTTCTAGAACGATAAAATTTTCAAATATTCAAAATGAGAACTCTATGTAAGCGTTGTACATAAAACAAAATGGTGGTTCGGTTGTCCGCCGCCCAATGCACTCGCGTTTATCGCCCGACATATCGAGTGGCGACTTGGCAACGCTGCGGCCGCATTCCTGCAGCCACACGGCAACGTCGCAATCGCAGCCGCGATCACTACCCGTGCCTTTGTTGATTGCTGTGACGTCGCGAAATGATAAAACGTAAAATGTTCGTATTGTGAAAACTACAAAAATCGTTTTGGTGGTAGCGAAAATCGATAAAATCGAAGGTTTATGGGTTAAGATGGAGTTGGCGGCGCGTGCGCATGTTTATTTCGAGTCAGGGGTGGAAAGTACGCTTTCTCTGCGCAACACGCTTAGAAATCGATCTGCATTGTTGCTTCTAGACACGTATCGGGCATGTTATTCGATAACTACTATATATTCGTATATCTACTGTGGATTCCTCACTTCTTTTTGATCTGATAGTTGTGTCTGTTTCTTGAATCTTTAGCTAACAGGTTAGAGTTATTGTTAGGTGTATGTTTGCGCTTATTAATACTTTGTGGTGGGTCGTTACTCTAAACATTAAACATTCTAATAATATATTCTATTATATATAGAAAGCCTCTATTTGGTAATGAACAAAACAAAGATTATTTTATTTAATACATATTCTAGGTAGCTATGCCAACGTGATTATCAATCGACGTGGTCGATGACGTCACACGACAAACATTTTAGACAAAAGAAGGTTTTCTATCACGTTCGTTTTATTATGTTGGTGATAATAAAATAGTCTATAAATAGTACCAACGTCAAAACCCTTTATATTTTATCACTTGTCTTTACGAGCGTTATAAAACGTATGGATTTACCTACAACGTTAAGAACTGTTTAAGATAAATTATCTTTGTACTGATATTATATAGCTTTAGGTGGGTTAAATAGTCATGAAAAAAAAAATAACATGATATATACGTTTCGCAATTGAGAAAAGAATCTGACAAAATAACGTAGAATTATGTATTCTTGTATGAATTTAAATGTATGGTAGTGACTTTAAAAAATCGTCGTCAAACCAATTTTTTTGTGGACTTTTTTGAGATTTCGACATTTTGTCACATAGCAGGTTTTATATGATAATATTCTGGCTGATGCACATAGCACATTTTTTAGCGACCACTGTTCACCGTATAATGCTTAGAGTCACATAGCAGTCTTTTTATACGAAAATTTGGTTTGTAAACTTGTCAAATGGTCAAAATGTCGAAATGTCCAAAAAGAGCAAATAGCAGATATTGGTTTGACAATTACGAAATATAACATTTAGTGTTATACTCGTAGAATGTTGATTTTGATAGAAATATAAGTGCATTTTGTTGGTAGGTTCCTGCACGTGTAATACAACAGATTTCGCGAATTTCAGAATGGCTAGAGGCTCATTCCTTATTATTGAGACTCAACATCGTCGGCAAAATAGAGTACCTACTGAAGTACAGTAGTACAACTGTGCACTACCCTTAGGGGCTTACAGGCGCTATGCAAGTTAGTCTAGTGTATCTACATCGGGGGACTGAAAGTTTCTACTTAATCACCTATTTTCTAATATGAAGGTAGTTAACCAAACGAGGATAAGTTAACAATGGTTTACAACAAACAGTTGAATTGTTTAGCAAGCTCCGTAATTATTTGGCTGATGCTAATGACAATTTGGCTGTTTATGTTAACGAAGGATTACCGTGAAGCTTGTACGTTACATTAACATCAATCTTCTTCTGAAGAAGAACATCACTTAGGAACATATATTGTATATGACGAAGGGAAGAACTTTACATCCAGATGGTCTAGATATCGAATTTTAGGCCCCGGTCCCACTAGTGTCTGTCGGGCGTGCGCGTTTCTCTAACGTTTTTACCGGCGTAGACGCGGCGCGCTCCTTTGAGTCGGGAGAGCAAGCGCTACACTCACAGACTAAACAGAAACCTGTGTCGCGTAGACACGGTATGAGTGCGGCGTTTTTTGTCCAAGCGCTGCGTTCAGCAGTCGCACAATGCGAGCACCAAGTGCGCGCAACGGCTGCGCTGGTCAAACGTTAGAGGAACGCGCACGCCCAACAGACGCTAGTGGGAACGCGGCCTTAGTTCTCTAATAATGTCAATTAGTCTATGGGTGTAATTGCTTTTGTTTTAACTATTCATACGACATAAGGAAGTTCACACAGCTGACGTTTCGCGTAGCCCCAGACATTCGCGCAAGCGCCAGTTTAAGTTTCTTATTGAAACTTTAAAATCCGACACGGTTGGCGCAATGGCTAACTGATTACCTTTCTGCCCTACGTGTCACGGGTTCGATTCCCGCACGAAAAAATATTTGTATGATCCACAAATAGTGCACGTGACATGTGTAGGTATTTGTTAAACTACCGAGAACGATACAGTAGAAATCCTACTATGGGACAAGTATTAAAAAAAAAATACACTCATTTCCGCAAAAGATGCAAAGCAAACCATGGAAGCCCATGTGGTGGAACCTGAATTGTGGATCAAGTCAATGTCTGGTCTGTGGTAGCAGTTCATTAATATAGTAGTTAGCAGGCTCCAGGAAATCGGAAGAGGTGCGGGTTTCTTTGAGGATAATAGGTGTGTCTGCAGGGCTGAGCACCTGCTGTATTGCCTCTCGTGTAATGCGGAGGATCTAAAGGAGGCCAATCAAAGAGCCGTCGAGCTAGCCAAGTTTTCGGCCGGACAAATTAATAAAAATTAGCTATTAGCGATACGAAAAGAAAGAAAGCTAAAAATCAAATCACTTTCGTTAAACCGACCGATCACACGGCAAATGGAGTATTACAGACGTGCTCACTTATATTGGTATAAGTAGTGGCGGCCCCGTGTGAACGAGGCGTGAAGATTCGCGGAATTGTATGCGAGGCATTCTTCATATTGTGTGTTTGGACATTCTTGTTGCTGGGCTTTATCACGTGAGCTGAATTATTGTTATTTCAGACGTTATTTTAAACAACGCAATTCTTTCATCACTTCGCGTTCACAGGTAAATAAGCTGAAGGCTAATTTAGTGTTGTATGTTCCTCACTCGACACTGACAGAATAGTCGTCATCATATAAGTTGCCATGATAAAAAATCGAGACACATAATTCCAGAAATTTTCAGTAAAAACTCACAAAAAAAAAAACCTTTTATACATAGTTACAGGTAGCTCTTTCAAACATCGAAAACAGTAAAACCTGTAGAAAGATTTGTAGCAGGAGTTGGTTCACAACTAACGCAACTAGAAAGAAACAAGCATTACGAAACTGAAAATAGTAATAGTAGAGAGAAAGTCACTACAAAGAAGAATGTGAAAAACTGGGCCGCCATTTTCAATCAGCAGAAGCCCACTGCAGATTTTTATTATATGACTACCTATCGTGCGGGAAACCTTGGCAAAGGCAGGGATTATTGTACCTTGGCTAGGCAGTACAAGACTACCTATCATATATCGACGAAGTTAGGTCACAGCGGTAACTAATTTTACTCCATTTAGGGCCAAGTTCACCGACATTTTAACAGACATTTAATATGAAAACGGCCGTTACAAAAAATTCTGCCAAGCGCCTTATTTATGCTTTAACTGTCTGTTATATTGTCCGTGAAATTGGGCCTTATAAGTGGCCTACGAGGTACAACTAGAGTTTAAGCTCATCTTGATTGACCGTTAAGGTTCATAAAAGCATCATATTGTGTTGAATCCCTTTTGAAAGCTAACATTTTATTTATTTTTATATATTTCCTTATTAACATGCTTGTCGGCTGTTATAATAATTGTGGTCTACACAGTTTTCAGTGTGGCGTTTATTAAGTTAGAAGGTAATTACTTGCATAATGTACTAATACTAGCCGACCTTCGTTAGTTTTGTAAGTACATTTTACATATTAATTAATAATACCAAAGTAGTAATATGACAGCATGACTCCTGTATTTTCCTAAGGGTTAGATTGAGGCGTACACATAGTACACCCTCATTTTGCAGATGCCGTTACAGAGCTAGCCTATTGCCATCTACCGGGCACAACTCCAAACTCCAGTCTGTTATTAAGAATTTCACACCGTACCCAAACTGGGAGTTAAATCCTTGACCTCATGCTTCAGCAGTCGCGCATGCGCCTGTATACCGACGGAACTTACATCATATATAAACATTTATCATTAGGTAAATACATTAGTCAGAAAAATGAACAAAACAACATACTCTTTTAAACCGAGAATGGTCGGAAATCCCGCTTAGCTAAAGGATAACATATTTGTTATTCTTCAGTTAATATATCGCTGTTTATTACGAACGGCGTAAAAATGTAGATATGACGTTTATTTATTACCCAATAACATTTCACTGGAAAGCGATCAAAGTGGATCACCTATATTATGAATGAGAAGAAAATAAGCTATAGTATATTTTTGAGTTCATAAAATATGATGTTTTTATCAGCGAAATGTGCTTGGGCAGAGCTGGAATGAAGGGTTTGGCTTTTCAGTGAATATAGGCTTGATGCTATAAAGCTTTTATGAACGTTAACGGATCAATCAAGTTCAGAAACTCTTCTCAAAGAAAGAGTTCAAAATATATTTGTGCTTTGGTGAACCACCGTGTTTATTGTGGAGTAGAATGAAGTATATTAGTTCAGTTCTATCTATTATGATGATGAAGTTCCTGGCTGAATCTTCGTCATTGGACCAACTTTTTGGATGCAACTACTGGAGTAATTTCATGGTGCCAAACAATTCCGAGTCATTTAACCTTAATTAATAAAATAAATAATTATTTCGGGACATTTTATACAGCAATACCTAGTCCCAAACTAAGCAAAGCTTGTACTATGGGTACTAGTCTATAGATATCATACTTATATACCTACTTTTTTTGTAAATCATCATCATCATCAGCCATAAGACGTCCACTGCTGAACAAAGGCCTCCCTCAAGGGGGGGTTTGCCGTAATCCCCACGCTTGACAGGCGGCTTGGGTTGATCGCAGTGGCTCACCGATTAGTGAGAGGACGCTGCTGCCCGTCCTCCGGTGTCTGGACGCAGTTTTAAGACGTACCCGGGTCATCCGGTTTTTTGTAAATAAATACTTATAATACATAAGAAACACCCAGACCCAGAAACCCACGACCTCGTAATCAGCAGGCCGACACTCAAACCACTAGACCACAGACGTTAGTTGGTTAGTAAAAAACTGTTCTGTTTTACTATATTCATTGTAACAACGAGTAAGCCCTTTGGTACCTGCCACGACCGTGCAAAGTATGGGGCAGTATTTAATACAAAGGTAGAACTCCATACGACGAACGTTGAACATTCTTAAGTAATTTTGTATTTTTTATACAAAATATCTCGAACATGAATCTAAAGAAGAGATGGGAAAATGTAAATTACGTTTAGACGTTCTAGTTCATCAACACGTTCCTAACGCCGAGGAATACTCAATAAATATATAAACATAGTTCTCAGAAAAAAATCAAAACAATTTGGCTTTTGATAGATTTGACTAATTTAATATCCTTAGAAAAAATCATGCCCAGTGGAAAAAATAGCCAGTCAGCAATGATTATATAGAGGCTGACTGCCTAGGATGCGCGAAACGAACTTAAGTTTTGTCTCTCGTGGAGAGAACTAAAGAATTAGTGAGGTACTGAACAATTTTAGAATTATTTGAAAATTTCCTGTAATTATAATTAATAACTGAGCTCAAATTCCTACAAAACCTTCATTTACATAACGTAAGGTTGAAAGAATCTTGCAGTGTGGTTACCAATGTGTATTTGTATGCTTATTTTCTTTAAAATTATAAAAATACACGTATTTTAGTTTTTAAAGCTTGATAAAATGTTCAATTCCCATCTTATTATTTGCTTAACTGGATGCGGGAGGCAACATAGAGTATTTCGAGGTGCAAAGCTTTAGTAAACTTTAAAAGTGGAAGGCGATAGGATACGACTATGCTTCTCTAGCCTAACTATTATTAATATAATTAGCAAAAAGATATATTCGTAAATAAACATTTCGTAGCTGATGATATCATGCTTTTTTTAAATCTGTGTCTGTCTGAGATAAATAAATAGCCAACAAAATGTAAAGAATTCGAACGATTTTTTAGTTAACTATTACTTAGTTTAAATGTATTGGGCTGATATTTTTAACTTCTTCTGCCTAACCTTTGGGTGGTCACAGTCAAGTTATACGGTTAGACTAGTGACATGAACTTAGTGGCACTAGTGTAAACTTACGTACGTTTACGGTGGTCTACGTTTCTTACATTACTACGATATTTGATTGCTACTCGCAAATAAACTAAACGTAAATCACCTATAAAATATAATATACAAACGCAATGAAACTTACTAGATCATTTATATTTAATTTACTTAACGTTACATAGTTCCCTAACAAATACGTAGGTACGTATTTAAAACAAGCTCATAATAGCTCCCTATTTCCAACAAAATGGACAAGCAAACCTAGTAACATTAACGACTATGAAGCTCTACAGAACTGCAAGCGTCAGTTCCCCCAAATGTTTTCAAAACGCTACTTAAACTTTATTTGTGGGCAATCGACGCTAGTGGGCTGCACTAGCCACTTAAGGGATAATATGAGGGTGTGTTAATTTAGGGCTATTGTAGAGTGGATGCTTCTAGAGAATTCTTTTACCCTGGGTCCGAATGTTAATCGGGTATTTCCAATGAATAATGATGATTGCTGCATGACTAACTTCTTTTGTCGATATTTTGTTTACAGGAGCAGTAATGGATGTTATTATTTGTATATTAGGGCACGCGCTGTGTTACTTAAGTCGTGAGTTTGTAACATTCCATGATTTTATTACACTACTTCACTACCACTTAACTTCGTTTTGAGATATAACTAAGTTGTGAAGAAATTGTAACTTATGTTAATGACGTTGACAAGATAATTAAAGATTTCTGAAAATATGGCTTAAAACTAATTAATTATGTGAAAAAGATGAGACTGTAGTAAAAAGGGAAGATGTTACGTTGTTCCCTTTATACTGAATCATCATTCATACCAAATTGTCCCAAATTCTTTGGGGTCCGTTCCCTTTGAAGTTTCGCATACGTTTACGTTACGTTTGAAGTTATGCGATGTGTCGGTTTTTGTGTTTGTAATTTCCTTCATTATTATATAACATATTTACTGCAATCTCTGAGACGTTACAAGCTGTGATTATGGCATTCACCCTATATTTATATGAACCATTTATATTAGAAGAAAAATATTCTGCAGTACTCACGCAGTGTACGGGTTATATGACAAAGTATCGTAACTAAAATCGTTTAATATATTTGTAGCTTAGCATAGTATAGCGTTCTCTCTCTTTGACTGCCTCGTTGGTCTATTGGTCGCAAGTGCGACTGGTGAGTGTGAGGGTCCTAGGTTCAATTTCTGGATCGGGGAGTGATATTAGGTGACTCGGTATAGAAATCCTAGCAACACGGAGTTGAGAACTGTGCCTGGTAGAAACTTGCCTTAGAAACATGGTAATTTATAACTGCATCGGCAAAATGTGGGTGTACAATTGTAATAACACCTCTGCCTTAACCTCGGGGGAGTACAGGCGTGAAAATATGTTTATGTTAATCTGTTAATCTCTCTCCGACTTCCCGAACACTCATAATACCTATCAATAAACAGGATTCTTTACAAATGTCTTGGTGAAGTATAGCTTGCTAGTCCTCGTGTAAATAACTTAATCCCCCGTAACCCAATTATACTTAGATACATATTTTACAGACTGATATGTAACCTTTTTATTGGTTACACGTTAATTGTTTATGGTGATCGATCGGACCGCTACTAGCTAACACTGAAAGAAAGGTAACCTGCAATGCGTTTGTAAAGGCTGTTTTATATTACTTAGGGTATATTTTTTAAACGCAGGATGCCTGTCTGGTAACTTCATTACATTTATTTTTGTAACTTGTGTAGAGTCAGCATCAAAAAGATGTATACACTTCATGAAAGTTAAAAGCGATTTTTAGAACAAATAGTGAGTGAAATCTTGATCAATTTTACACATAGTATCTGCGGATACATAAAAATACATAGTCATTTAAATTTTATGATTTTAACCAATATTGTTCCAAGAATAAGCGTTTGAATCTTGGTATGTATAAACATATTTTTGATGCGACTGTACATAGATATAGACAATGTTTTAAATTCTTTATTAATCATCTTTAGGGTGATGCAGTGATATCGTACTAAAACTAAAACATATACGGATCAATTGGTTTTTGTAAACAAATCGCTTGTATTTATTGCCCCCAAGCTGACTTTATAAACGCAACACACGTGTATAAATTAAATATCACTAGTTGAAACGGCCAGTACATTATCATAAAACCTACATGTTACAACACAAACATAAATACAGTATATTTATTCAAATAATATTTGGAGCTCCTCAACCAAAAGGTCAAAGGGGAGAAACACCGCAGTCGTTCGCTCTTAGGCATCCTACTATCGATTCCGCCGGTCTATCAACCAAATCCCTGGATGTAGGTTGGTCTTTAATTACCTTAATTAATTAGCTCAGGTTGACACACAGACTGGACATCTGAGCCTAACGTGCTGTCTCATTAATTAGATTAACCCCTGTTATGGTGCAACTGTAACTGTTATTTAACCGCTCTTAGGGCCATATTCACCGACACAAGCAGATGATTAAAATTAAAACGGCCGGTTACCTATACAAAAATCCCTGTCAAACGGCTGATTTGTGCCATAACCGTCTGTTATGTCCTCAATGAAACTCATCGACAATAAACATTTGTTTCATAAAGCCGTTGTTAGTTTAACGTTTGTCAGAGAATTTTCTTCTGAAACAAATGTGGTGCGATGATCTCGCCTGTATTCCCCGGTTAGGCAGAGGTGTACTGATGTACACCCACATTTCGCCGTTACTGTTATTGAAGCCCATGTAATAGACTTTTCAAAACTAAGATAGGTTAGGTTAGTGTTACTAATGTAAAGTAACTTCAAAATCAAAATCATAATAAGTAAATATTATTTGTTGGTCCAGTGATTCTTTCATTCGTCTTTTTTTATAACTTAGCCCCACACTAGGATTACTCCTGTATCGTGGGTACAGTTTACAAACACACATGTCACATATACACACAACCACACCCGAAACAACTATCTGTAGATCATACAACGGGAATCGAGCCCGCGACATATAGCGTAGGAAGCCAATTACCACTGCGCCAACCGTGTCGTCATATTATTTATTTATAAATACTATTTTAACGAGTTGTAGGCTGAACGTTCGAATTTAGACAGTTCCGCATGAATGGGTCACATTTATTGAAGATTTATATTCATTCAAAACATCGCGAGAAAACCGACATGTCCTGAAATTGAGAGCCAAGATATTGGACACGTCAAAAGTTACCGAACTTATTACAACTATCAGATATGGGCCAAAGTTTCTTAATCGAATTTTTCTTTCATACCTATACCAATATACATAATATTATATTATTTCTTCAGATTATTTCAAAAGGGAATTATATCTGTTTATAAAACTGCTTCGTTGGCCTGCTGAGGGTGTGGTCCTGAGTTCGACTTCCAGGTCGAGTAGTGTTATTGGCTTTATCTGTTAAGCAATACTCGGTATCAGCCTGAAATTTGAGGATTTCTGCCCGGCTGATCGTAATAAGTTCGCACCCTGTTATATGAAGCTTAACAACGACATAGACGAAATGTAGGTGTACATTAGTACACCCCTGCCTAACCCCGGAACATAGGTGGGATGCAAAAAATTCATAGTTTATGCCAAATCATATCTATTATAATGACAAACGAAAAAAATCTGTTCCTATTTTATTGCCAACATAAATATAGAAGGGGTAAGTACTCCAAGTTTCAAGCAGTAACATTTAATGAACACAAAGAACTCTAAGCTTCCACGTCATGGTTCAGCTTACATGGACTAAACTAACTTAATTTTAAATCCTCCAACTAAATTCCATTACGTCGTATAGGGATAATGGATTAGTACGGACACAGGTAGGTAGCTAAATGGCAGCCTGAAACAACTTGAATAAATGATGAGGCAACTCTCGGTGTTCTACGCCTTTGACGGATAAACGTGCCTTTAGAATTTTTAAAATTATATGCTACTTTGGAAGAAAAAGAGATTGTATTGCACCTCTTTTATTAAATCCATCTATTTTAATGTTTTCTGGCAGAAATTGCCGAGTACGGACTTACGGAGAGACACAAGACTTTGTACACGTCTGTATACATATGCAATAAAATAGTATTGTATTGTATCATATGCAATAAAAATAGTATTGTATTGTATAATATTGCACCAAGACAAAAAATACAGCTAAGTATGTACCTCAATATAACTTGGAATCTAACAACCAAGCTAAACTAAGCGACTAGATTTAGGACTAATTAAGAAAGAATATAAACTACTATAATAAACCACTCTAATGTTGCCAATTTAATTAGGAAAATTAACCTTAAGACACCCTCTCTAGCATACCATTTTATTTTAAATATAATCCTACATTCATGTACAGCTTCCGCAGGTACTGAAAAGCTTGAAACTCAAATCTGTACATTGACCATGAATGGAAGGCAATATAAACAGTTTTAGTTACTTTTCAAGCTGAAATCCAATGAACAAATAGGTGTAGTTTATAGGTGGGTGTTCAGTTCACGTTCGTGTGTGAATAGTGTAGGAGGGCCCCGGGAGGTTCAATGGAATATCCTCTCCATTTCTACTGTGCGCCGTGAATGGGTTCTATTGAAAGCGAGCAAAGATGCTATTTGAAATATAAACTAAGTTTATTTGATATTGGTAAATGAGAGTAGGTGTAAACATTTCCTTATGTATAAAAAGAAAATAAATTTGTCACTAAGTATTAATATCTTTATTGTTATAAAGAAAATGGATTAAAATTTGATACGGGAATAAATGTGGATCGACCATTCATTTAACTCCTAACGAATACAAAATTACTCTAACGTTTCAGGATGATGGTTTAGATGACCTGATAGCGTAGACAAGCTGCAAAGATACAAGAAAAGTCCCACAAGGTATGGGAACTAATCGTACTCCTCGCGTCGTATTCCTCATTACTGAGGGTCGTGATTTGAAAATGTTACGCCACATGTTCCTATCTTTGGCGATATGGAATACTTCGTGGAGTGTCGTTTTTGCCAGTTACTATCAGTTGTTCGAGGTTGTGGTAATCCTTCCTGGCGATATGACTGAAGAACTCAAGCACAGCAAGTACGGAGAAAGGTGGTAGATAATCTGGTCTTTACATTGAGCTCCTGTAAGATAGACCCATTGGTGCAGAAAACAATCCAAGAAATCTGCAGCATTTTCCTCCAGCACCACACCTCGAATGCATCAATAGAGTCTCGATCGGCCTTCTTCAGGGTCCACATTTCTGCTCCGTAATTGGAATGGGAACTAGTACGGATTAACTACTTAATCTGTCTTATAGCCCATACATTTTCCTACAGTTAAGGTATAAATTAACTTCCATATCAAGGTGTCCTGCCCCCTAGATAATCGCTAAAGAGTAGAAACAACATCATATTATGGGCATTGAAATTTACGAATCTCCTGACTGTACGAGTAAGTCTGCTTATGTGAATTCAGCAGGTACATTTTGTTGGTATTTCTATTTTCTAGACTGTAAATTGTACACTTGTCTACGGGTATCGCAATGTACTGCTTGTACAGACTATGTTGAAAGAGACTTATTAAAAAGTTGCTTTAACCGGCTGCCTAATCAGGATTTCCTTTGACCTTCATTGTAAACTTGATATACACGAATGAGATTAAAATGTGTCATAAGTTTAATATCTTAATTAATAATTTACACCTTAAGGTATTATAATTAATTCTATAGAAATTGCAATAGGAGCTAATAAAATTATTATCTGCTTCATCTGCCCGGCATTTTTAAATTATTTTTCAGTCGACTCCTAGTCTAATAAGCAGCGGCTTAGTATCTAATTTACACTGGGCGACTGCAATCTGATCTCCGCTAACCAATTACTGGGAGACACAGATACTCTAAGGTCACAAATTTTTGTGTTGTCACACATTTTTCTGGCTAGTAACACCGGCAAACTAATTACCCATGTAGCAATCAGTTTGCGCGCGAAACATGCATACGCGTAACATACTGTCATATACATATGTATTGGCCAACAGTGAGGTTGCTGTCGCGTTGCATTTGCTTTTCTTACGTAATTAGGCTGGAGATAACTATTCGTATCACAACTGGGACAAACTGCTTTCTTAAGCACGGAGAAGTTCCGATGTGTGAAGGATGGCTACCCATCCGAGCACTGACGGCAGCAAGTGTTGCTTAATCTCGTTGATCGATTGGTCTGCGCGGTAACTATTTAGCTATGAGGGTTTTTTGTTAAAAATATTAAAATACCGTAACCCGTCCAATTTATATCTTCGAAACGTGACCGTTTACGAGATTTTGAAGAAGAATATTTTTTGTTTGTAAGTATTGATGATAGCTATCGATTTATATAAGAAACAAGGGGAACCGCCATTTAAAAAATGTTGGATTTTTTTAATAGAGAATAATTAAAATGAGAAAACGGCTTTACTACTACATCCTCGCTTTATTTGTTTAGTATTAGCAAATATTCTACAGAACTGGTATTTTCTACTTATGTTCGCAATATTATCTTGAAATTCCATTAGTTCCACACATTTCTAACCCTAAAGGGAGACTGGAAGAAATATATAAGTTGTGTATTTTAGAATCACTGGCATGTTTACTGCACGTTAGAACTGTTCAGAGTTAATATAAAAAGAATATTGTATAAAGTATAATATTGATGTATGAAGGACAAGAACAGAAGAAAAAAGTACAAAACGTAACATCACGCTTGTATTCCCCAAAGGGTTAAGCGGAGATGTCCTATTTTTGCCTCTCATTTCGGCGATGCCGTTATTGACTCCTATTTTATAGGGGGCGAGCCTATAGCTATCTATTTAGCACAGTTCCAACTGATGTGCACACTTTGTCCGACGCGGAATCAAATCCAGGACCCCACGCTCAGCAATCCCGCTTGCTTGACCATTGAGGCAGTTTCTATCTTCAGCAACGAATCTCCTCAGATAGGTTATTGAAACTGACCGTAATGCTATAGGCAATCGATCCATTCGTTCCTAACTCGAGTAGAAACTCAAAACAGACCCGGAGAAAACCCTAATGACCCCTAATTAATAATAAATATAAAATTAACTTAACACTCATATATTTATGTACATTTTCCTCCTTGCAAAATGCTGAATTTACAAACATAAGTCACTGTCACCGCTCACAGGCTATGACAGAAAGGAGATTTGTAGAAATAAGAGGATCATAGCACGCGGAACCCTGAAGTTTCTGGCTACTCAACCCTGAAGTTTATGAGTAGTGTTAGCGATTCTAGGGGTAGCAACACTGAACGGCTGTGCAGCCGAGCGGTGATGTTGATCTTTGACAGTTTTGACAGCGCGGAGCGCGGGAAAATGACCTGTAACTATCGAATGGGGATTTCCGAGTAGGCATCAATAGTCTTAACTACGATGAAATAAACTAAATTACGAAAGTAAATGTGTGCTTTTGTATTGTGAACCGTGATAATATCAAGAACTGTATAATGTAAATGTATGGAATAGAAATAAATGAAATGGTTGACGGAGAGAGCTGTTTTCTTACAGTAGGTAGATACTGTACGGATTCGGGATATTTCAAAGAAAACTCAAACAGATTTCTATATCGTCTCAGAGGCGATTGCAATCAATCTCCTTAAACCACACTTTTTTTAATGTAAAAGTAACTCTCGTTTATTTGTTTGTTATCTCATCACGACTAAACCACTGAACCGATTGTTATGAAATTTTATAAACAGGGTAGCCTGGGTTCTCGCGGCTTGTTTTTACTATTGTAGCAAAACATTAAACATTTGGCCGATTGAATAAAACCTCTACAGCTTATTTACATTAGGAAGATACAATGTCACTTGATATCGCCCTCCATGTAAGGTCATCTGAAGGTGTTGTATTACTGCTCATGCGTCATCATCAACATAAAATCACAAAGCTAAGCCTTAGAAGCTAAGTAAACATAAAATAGCATCACGCCCGTATTCCCCAAAGGGTTAGGCAGAGGTGTACTATTGTACACCCACATAATATAGGGCGAGGAGATTGCCATCTTCCGGCCACAGTTCCAGACTCCGTTCTGCTACTGAGAATTTTCATACGGAAAAGCCCAATAACACATTGCTCAAGCTAGTGAATGGATCCAGGACCTTACACTAAGCAGTCGCGTTTACAACTATTACACCAATGTGGCAGTAAATATAAACTAAGTATTTATCCTTCCTACACATATTATAAATGTGAAAGTTTGTGAGGATGGATGGATCTTTGTTACTCTTTCACGCCAGGACGGCTGAACGGATCTGGATGAAATTTGGCACAGAGATAGATTATAGTCTGGAATAGCACATAGTCTACTTTTTATCCCGGAAAATGTACGGGTTCGTTAACCACGCGGGCGAAGCCGCGAGCGGAAGCTAGTATAAAATATAATAACTTGTGTGCATACACCCAATACAAACGTATCACGCCGTTTTCTTGTGGTGAAGGGTAAGGGTAGAATACTAGGAGTAACCAAGTCATCACCCAGACAAGAAACGTGTTCGGTTTCAAACTAACAACACAATAAAAGGTTTGTTTAATTTATTATCTACAGTAAAACGCTACATTTTAGAAAACAAATCATTATAGAAACTGTCTCATTTGTCTAATGATCACAGACAAAGGTTTTTCTGTATGGAAATTCTCAGTTGCAGCACGGAGTTTGGAACCGATGGCAATACGCTCGCACCCTATTCATCATCATCATCATCATCATCAGCCAGAAGATGTCCACTGCTGAACGAAGGCCTCCCTCAAAGGGGGGTTTGCCATAATCCCCACGCTTAGCAGGCGGCTTGGGGATCGCAGAGGCTCACCGATTAGTGAGAGGACGCTGCTGCCCGTCCTCCGGTGTCTGGCCGCAGTTTTAAGACGTACCCGGGTCAACCGCACCCTATTACAATGACTCAATAACGGCATCGGCGAAATGTGGGTGTACAATAATCTCACCTTAATCCTCCGAGGAATACAGGCGTTATGCTATTATGTTATATTATGAATCATTATAGGTGTTTTTTATAAACGTGGGCAAAACTGGAGTAAAGGTTAACTTTGTTTTGCACTTATAGGGTTGCCAACCGTCCTGTTTTCTCAGGACATGTCCTGCTTTTTGGAGTGTCCTGGGTTGTCCTGGATAGTTATTAAGTGGCGTCAGAGTCCTCGCCAGGTCCTGTTTTATTATTCGCGCGCCACTATTGCGTCGAATCTTACGTTTAATCATCAGCGTTATTTTATAATTTAATCCTTCATTTTGTTTCTTATATTATGTAATTTAATTGAAGATAATTTCTAAACATTGTAATTGCTATTCATTGAGTTTCATTGGCACTGTTTTCTTATACTGCGTCCTGGTTTTAAACCGAAATGTCCTGGCATTTCCACTTTCAAATCCTAGTATTCATTTGGAAATGGCAAACCTATTCACATATGATTAGGTGCAAACTTAGAGGCAACTTATGATGGTGGGCGTATTTTTAATATCACGCCCTTTTCTATTAAGCGTGGGTAGAATTCTAGGTCTTATGAACTGGGATTTTATTGAGAGCTGTTGTTTGGTTTTAGAATAGCAATAACTAAAAAAATAAAAATATTATATAGTATTTTATCGCCTATAGAAAATTACGTCTAATTTAGACTTTGAAAGTGTTAGCTAGGTAAACGATGTATACTGGAAACTATATCGACATTCAACAAATTCACAAAACAATTGATATATATACATCGCATAGCATAGCATCACACCTGTATTCCCCGAGGCAGAGGAGTAGGTACTATTGTACCATCCTGAGTTCCATGTAATAGGGGGCGAGCCTATTGCCATCTACCGGACAGTTCCAGATTCCGTGCTGCTACTGAGAATTTCCATACAGAAAAACCCAAAAACACTTTAACCGAGCCGGGAATCGATCCCAAGACCTCAGGCTCAGCAGTTGCGCTTGCGACCACTAGACCGATAAGGCAGCCATATAGGTACATATCAACTTTAAACAAATTGATCATAATAACAGACATACTATAAGTACTAAAGTCGACATAGAAGTTAATTAATTGTGTGATCTTAGTATCTACATATTCCGTTTTAATTACCAATATCAAACAAATAACCACAATTACCACAGAGGACTTATTAAAACCAGTATAAAGGATCATAAAAAACAAGTACATATAAAACAATTTCAGTCATCAAACCATCTGAATACAAATGGCAATTAAGAAAAAACCGTCTATAGCTATAAAACAAAATTCGCAAATTGGAACAACCTCGTCGCGCCTGCGCAAGTTTGCGCGAGCGCGTGCGCGAGGGTACGTCACCTTGACACGAGGCCCCACGGGGTACTATTGCCGTCCCTCTCCCACGGCTGCGTAGATGCCGCGCGAGAGTGGGACGCGACCGCCCGTAGACAGACGCTTTCAGAAACGCTACGCGGCTTATTTGTGGCCGCCATTTTGTATGTTCCTTTTATCGACAGATATTAATTTGAGGACCTTATTTATGATGCATTATTTTGAAAGTAGCATCCTTCTTGGGCTTATGTCAGCATTCGTTGTTCGCAGAAGACTGGAATATGTGTTTTGATGTATTTTTAGATGGGATACCTGTTGCTACAATGAGTATAGCTAAATATTTCTCAATTTAGCGTGTTAATCTAATCTGTTGACCTGGCATTACGATTCTGACGACCTTGTTCTTACTTAGTGGAGTTGTTATGTTGTTACTTATTCATTTTACAATCTAAAACTCTCAAATGTATGAAAAGACTAAAGTCTGTCATATCTAAATCGCATTTGTATTTCATACACTCACAATAATGTAAACAATAATCTAATTAAGATGTGACGTAGGCATGTTCCCATTGTGTAATGCGCATTACTCGATACATACGAATACGTAAATATAGTTTAGACAACAGAACGTAACGTGACATTACAAGTAATTGCGCATTTCAATACTGAATAATTGAATACATAATATATCTATATAAACAGATAAGATAACGTGAACATTACGAAATCAGCTTTGAAATCGGATTTAGTCGACATTTCACAGCAAAATTAACGTTATATGTACCTAAATATGTTATTTCGTAATCGAAGTATACTAAAAATACTTTATATAAGCGTAAAAAATGTCAAAACGAGAATAATGGCGTAACCTGAAAATTGTTGTCGCGCGTAAAACTTTCGGTACGCGCAGCGCCATCTAGTATCTAACTTGGTAAACTGTCGTGATCTTCACAAGGTTAGGGTACAAGCCCACGGACTGCGGCTATTTATATAAACACTCAGGTTGTAACACGTGTTTATGATATGTTTTACTTTTATGAATATATTCTTAACGTTTTAATACGGAAAATTAGGAAAACTACACGTGTGCGCAGAGGATTTGTCTTTGATTCGTTTGATTTCCCATAGACTACTCGTTGGCGTCATGACGTGTTGGAATACATAGTGGAGCGTAATGAGTTTAGCAGATATTGTTTATGGGAATTTTATGGGCGTTCCGTATTAAGGAAATCTTTTACAGTCATAAAGTATGTAGCAAATGGTCTTTTAAAGTATAAATAAACCACATAACGACCATCTGTATCTTTACAAGAGTGTCGTCAAATAAATAACCGGTCCAAGAAAGAGAATTGCCTTAGTTAATTTTTTTTGTGAAAAATTATTTCTAACATATAAATGATAAGTATGTTATTTTTAACAATCTAAAACAGATATAATTTAAGAATACAGAGACGTGCAGAAGCAACTATAACGACGAGTTTGCATTCATAGTATAAACTGAATTTTAAACATGACAAAATTAAAAGATACTCTAATAGTTCGTATTAATCTGTAGCTATGGCACAATAAATTTAATTTTAATATTTTGTTTAGCCAAACACGATAAACAATTGATACTATTAATTCAATCTTGCGAGCTGTCTCATATTGATACACGTCTATTTAATTACGTCTAACTGGAGCGATTTTTTGTCTAATACTATTATAATGTTTAGGGCTGATTTTTCATAAACCTCGGATGCCTTATTCCTCTAAAAAGTTCATACAAAAACTGTTCCTATTTTAAATTAACAACTAAATATCTTTTTACCGGGCTTTGAAAAATCGGGCCTTATTATATGTATTACCCTTTTACTAATAAACGCTTATCTCATTAACAACGTCAGTATACCTACCAAACATTTTATGACGTGACAACATTATTCATCGAGGGCTAGGTATTTATATTTTATAAACCCTAACCGTCTGAAAGGAATGAACCACAATGACTAAAAAAACCGTAGGTTTGGTCCTTAAAAAATACGTTTCTACGAGATATTTAGATATATAGGGGTATGTTCACCAATAATATAACAGGTGTTTAAATGTAATCGGCCGTTAACAAATAAAAGTTCATATCAAACGGCTGTTTTGTGTCCAAACCGTCTGTTATATTGTTCGTGAACTTCGGCCTAAGTCTAACGCAAGAAAGTATCATTTATCATTACAAAAACCTAACAGACGAGAAATATATACAAACAGTGAGTATAAAGTGAGGTAACACCATCAGAAGCATTAGAATACCTAGGTTTGTTTCGAAAGGTGTATTTACGAGCCATGATCCCTAATTGCCAGTCAGCTCCAAGTCTTAAACTGTCATTTTTGTCTTTCAAAAAGACAACCGGCAACTAGCAACTGAAAGGCAATTAGAGCTTACATTAGGCCGAGTTGCAGCGACGAGTACATCTGGGTTTTCCATTTTTCTGTGATCTCTGTTTTAGTACAATCTTTTGGTTCGATTCGCGGATCGGGCAGTGTTATTGGGATTTTCTGTATGAAAATTCTCAGTAGCAGCACGGTGCTTGGAACTATGCCCAGTAGATGACAATAGCCTCGCCCCCTATTACATGGGACTCAATAAGGGCATTGGCGAAATGTGTGTACAATATACACCTCTAGTTATCTCTTCGGGGATTAAGGCGTGATGCTATGTTATGTAAACGGACTTTGTGTTTATAGGTTTTGTTATAGACTTGATACCTCAAGCCGGTTATAGCGATAAGGCCGAGATCATGGATGTTTAGTACATGCATGCACCTGCTGCCCATCTTGAAATTCACGATTCCTCCATTATTTCTTACTACGCATGAGAGTCGATGGCGAATTCTTTATTGGGCACACAGTATCTTTGGTACGGAGTATTACTGTCATTACGTTTTAGAAGTACCTATAACAACATAAATATAACTGGAGCGCCTGCGTCGTACAATACAATCTGTCAGACTACACCGTTCTATGAAAAAAATTAAGAGACGCTCACTTGGAATCAAACGTCTAATAGACCAAATTGTCTAATGTCTATTAGACACTGTATCATGTTACGCGAGACGTTTAAAAGACAGTTTCTTTTTTGTCAGACTAGTCTAACTAGCGATAGTCTAGACTCTATACTATTGTTAGCAAATGCTCTATGCATGTATACTCCTTCTTTTGTCTAGAAATCAAAAACAAGAGAACAATCAAATGGATGACGTCTCTAAACAAAGCTACGGCTGCTTTTTTTTGTTAGACGTAGAAATTGATCTCGAAAACCAACATATCATACTTTACTTTATTTTTATGAAATTCGACTCGTGTTAGTGTTTGTACATTTTTACTACAGCGCTGATAGAATTTAAAAGGAGTTTGCAATGTCAGACAATTTGATGTTTTTATGGCAACAAGTAAAATTAATTCATGGTCAACTATTATTCTGAAAAGAGTATCCATGTAGTTTTTTGCCGGTCTCTTCTCCATAGGACCAACTAATTTGGAACCGTGCACCTATATTCGTAACTGTCGTGGGTGCGTTTCTAAAGAAATTATTGACATACCCATACCAGAAACATTTGTAGGTCATACAAATATTTTTTGCGTTATTTAATGATTTTACTGCCTCATTAGTCTAGTGGTCGTAAGCACGATTGCTGAGCGTGAGGTTCTAGGTTCGATTCCTGGGTCGGGCAAATTATTATTGGGTTTTTCTGTATGGAAATTCTCAGTAGCAGCACGGAGTCTGGAACTGTGCCCGGTAGATGGCAATAGGTTCGCCTCCTATTACATGGGACTCGATAACATCATCGGCGAAATGTGGGTGTACAATAGTACAACTCTGCCTATCCCTTCGGGGAATACAGGCGTGATGTTACGTTAAACCTAAATGAGTCAAAAGCACTTCACTAATACACTAATATAACTCAGTAGTCCTACTAAACTATCGTTTTGTATGCAGTCCCTGTGCTTGGCAAGCTGTTATAGTCAGTTCACTTCATTCACCGGCGCAGACGGATCGCATGCAAATAGCTTTATATCACCAAGAGGAGGATTTTCAGTTTTAAACGTATGCACGTCGACTTTTAGTCTAATTAGGCATATAGTGAGCTAATATCTTTTTAATCCTATCCTACTTAATATTATAAATGTGAAAGTTTGTGAGGATGGATGGATGGATCTTTGTTACTCTTTCACGCCAGAACGGCAGATCGGCAGCCTAATTACGTAAAAATGCGACAGCAACGCGACAGCCACGCGACAGCAATCTCACTGTCAGCCAATACATTATATGTCACAAAAATGACGTTTGACAGAAGTTATCGCGCGATCTACGCCTGTCGCTACATCGGTAATTAGGCTGCTGATCTGGATGAAATTTGGCACAGAGATAGATTATAGTCTAGAAGCTAGTAACTACATTATATTTCGCTGACTGCCTCATTGATCTAGTGGTTGTAAACGGGACTGCTGAACGTAAGGTCTTGGGTTCGATTCCTGGGTTGGGCAAAGTGTTATTGAGTTTTTCTGTATGGAGATTCTCAGTAGCAGCACGGAGTCTGGAACTATGCCCGGTAGATGACCTCCCCCCTATTACTATTACATGGGACTCAATAACAACATCGGCGAAAGTAGGGGTACCTACTAAAAAGTGTACACTCCCAGTGTACACTTTTTAGTAGGTACCCCTCCGGTTAACCCTTCGGGGAATACATGTTTGATGCTATGTTATGTAATATTTCGCTTGTAATTCCCTAAGGGTTAAGTAAATGTACCTACTCAGTACTGTTGGTGACATTTCACTTATAAATTTTACGTAGATATAAGAGATAAGTAGGAAACTTTTGCCGTTTACCAGATATAATCTAAACTGCAGAATGTCACTTAGAATTTATATGATGTTCTTTTATTGAATAGGGACGACCCTCAGACCAGGCAAGGTCCTTAGCTTGGCGAGCTGGAGCACGTGTTAGAATCATTGTAAACTCTCATAGTGCGATCTAAGTGTTAAGTAAAGGTGTACACTTATTACTGTGCGCAGAGGATTTGTCTTTGATTCGTTTGATTTCCCATAGACTACTCGTTGGCGTCATGACGTGTTGGAATACATAGTGGAGCGTAATGAGTTTAGCAGATATTGTTTATGGGAATTTTATGGGCGTTCCGTATTAAGGAAATCTTTTACAGTCATAAAGTATGTAGCAAATGGTCTTTTAAAGTATAAATAAACCACATAACGACCATCTGTATCTTTACAAGAGTGTCGTCAAATAAATAACCGGTCCAAGAAAGAGAATTGCCTTAGTTAATTTTTTTTGTGAAAAATTATTTCTAACATATAAATGATAAGTATGTTATTTTTAACAATCTAAAACAGATATAATTTAAGAATACAGAGACGTGCAGAAGCAACTATAACGACGAGTTTGCATTCATAGTATAAACTGAATTTTAAACATGACAAAATTAAAAGATACTCTAATAGTTCGTATTAATCTGTAGCTATGGCACAATAAATTTAATTTTAATATTTTGTTTAGCCAAACACGATAAACAATTGATACTATTAATTCAATCTTGCGAGCTGTCTCATATTGATACACGTCTATTTAATTACGTCTAACTGGAGCGATTTTTTGTCTAATACTATTATAATGTTTAGGGCTGATTTTTCATAAACCTCGGATGCCTTATTCCTCTAAAAAGTTCATACAAAAACTGTTCCTATTTTAAATTAACAACTAAATATCTTTTTACCGGGCTTTGAAAAATCGGGCCTTATTATATGTATTACCCTTTTACTAATAAACGCTTATCTCATTAACAACGTCAGTATACCTACCAAACATTTTATGACGTGACAACATTATTCATCGAGGGCTACGTATTTATGTTTTATAAACCCTAACCGTCTGAAAGGAATGAACCACAATGACTAAAAAAACCGTAGGTTTGGTCCTTAAAAAATACGTTTCTACGAGATATTTAGATATATAGGGGTATGTTCACCAATAATATAATACAGGTATTTAAATGTAATCGGCCGTTAACAAATAAAAGTTCATATCAAACGGCTGTTTTGTGTCCAAACCGTCTGTTATATTGTTCGTGAACTTCGGCCTAAGTCTAACGCAAGAAAGTATCATGGAAGTTACAAAAACATAACAGACGAGAAATATATACAAACAGTAAGTATATAGTGAGGTAACACTATCAGAAGCATTAGAATACCTAGGTTTGTTTCGAACAAGGTGTATTTACGAGCCATGAGCCCTAATTGCCAGTCAGCTCCAAGTCTTAAACTGTCATTTTTGTCTTTCAAAAAGACAACCGGCAACTAGCAACTGAAAGGCAATTAGAGCTTACATTAGGCCGAGTTGCAGCGACGAGTACATCTGGGTTTTCCATTTTTCTGTGATCTCTGTTTTAGTACAATCTTTTGGTTCGATTCGCGGATCGGGCAGTGTTATTGGGATTTTCTGTATGAAAATTCTCAGTAGCAGCACGGTGCTTGGAACTATGCCCAGTAGATGACAATAGCCTCGCCCCCTATTACATGGGACTCAATAAGGGCATTGGCGAAATGTATGTACAATATACACGTCTAGTTATCTCTTCGGGGATTACAGGCGTGATGCTATGTTATGTAAACGGACTTTGTGTTTATAGGTTCGTGTTTATAGGTTCTCTTATAGACTTGACACCCCAAGCCGGTTATAGCGATAAGGCCGAGATCATGGATGTTTAGCAAATGCATGCACCTGCTGCCCATCTTGAAATTCACGATTCCTCCATTATCTCTTACTACGTATGAGAGTCGATGGCGAATTCTTTATTGGGCACACAGTATCTTTGGTACGGAGTATAACTGTCATTACGTTTTAGAAGTACCTATAACAACATAAATATAACTGGAGTGTCTGCGTCGTACAACACAATCTGTTAGACTATACCGTTCTATGAAAAAAATTAAGAGACGCTCACTTGGAACCAAACGTCTAATAGACCAAATTGTCTAACGTCTCTTTGAAACTATCGCATGGCGAGACGTTTAAAAGACGGTTCTTTTTTGTAAGACTAGTCTAACTAGCGATAGTCTAGACTCTAGACTATTGTTAGCAAATGCTCTATGCATGTATACTCCTTCTTTTGTCTAGAAATCAAAAACAAGAGAACAATCAAATGGATGACGTCTCTAAACAAAGCTACGGCTGCTTTTTTTTTGTTAGACGTAGAAATTGATCTCGAAAACCAACATATCATACTTTACTTTATTTTTATGAAATTAGACTCGTGTTAGTGTTTGCACATTTTTACTACAGCGCTGATGGAATTTAAAAGGAGCTTGCAATGTCAGACAATTTGATGTTTTTATAGCAACAAGTAAAGTTAATTCATGGTCAACTATTATTCTGAAAAGAACCGTGGACCTATATTCGTTTCTAAAGACAAATATTGACATACCCATACCAGAAACATTTGTAGGTCATACAAATATTTTTTGCGTTATTTAATGATTTTACTGCCTCATTAGTCTAGTGGTCTTAAGCACGATTGCTGAGCGTGAGGTTCTAGGTTCGATTCCTGGGTCGGGCAAATTATTATTGGGTTTTTCGGTATGGAAATTCTCAATAGCAGCACGGAGTCTGGAACTGTGCCCGGTAGATGGCAATAGGTTCGCCTCCTATTACATGGGACTCGATAACATCATCGGCGAAATGTGGGTGTACAATAGTACAACTCTGCCTATCCCTTCGGGGAATACAGGCGTGATGTTACGTTAAACCTAAATGAGTCAAAATCACTTCACTAATACACTAATATAACTCAGTAGTCTTACTAAACTATCGTTTTGTATGCAGTCCCTGTGCTTGGCAGCTGCAAGCTGTTATAGTCAGTTCACTTCATTCACCGGTGCAGACGGATCGCATGCAAATCACTTTATATAACCAGGAGGAGGATTTTCAGTTTTAAACGTATGCACGTCGACTTTTAGTCTAATTAGGCATATAGTGAGCTAATATCTTTTTAATCCTATCCTACTTAATATTATAAATGTGAAAGTTTGTGAGGATGGATGGATGGATCTTTGTTACTCTTTCACGCCAGAACGGCAGATCGGCAGCCTAATTACGTAAAAATGCGACAGCAACGCGACAGCCACGCGACAGCAATCTCACTGTCAGCCAATACATTATATGTCACAAAAATGACGTTTGACAGAAGTTATCGCGCGATCTACGCCTGTCGCTACATCGGTAATTAGGCTGCTGATCTGGATGAAATTTGGCACAGAGATAGATTATAGTCTAGAAGCTAGTAACTACATTATATTTCGCTGACTGCCTCATTGATCTAGTGGTTGTAAACGGGACTGCTGAACGTAAGGTCTTGGGTTCGATTCCTGGGTTGGGCAAAGTGTTATTGAGTTTTTCTGTATGGAGATTCTCAGTAGCAGCACGGAGTCTGGAACTATGCCCGGTAGATGACCTCCCCCCTATTACTATTACATGGGACTCAATAACAACATCGGCGAAAGTAGGGGTACCTACTAAAAAGTGTACACTCCCAGTGTACACTTTTTAGTAGGTACCCCTCCGGTTAACCCTTCGGGGAATACATGTTTGATGCTATGTTATGTAATATTTCGCTTGTAATTCCCTAAGGGTTAAGTAAATGTACCTACTCAGTACTGTTGGTGACATTTCACTTATAAATTTTACGTAGATATAAGAGATAAGTAGGAAACTTTTGCCGTTTACCAGATATAATCTAAACTGCAGAATGTCACTTAGAATTTATATGATGTTCTTTTATTGAATAGGGACGACCCTCAGACCAGGCAAGGTCCTTAGCTTGGCGAGCTGGAGCACGTGTTAGAATCATTGTAAACTCTCATAGTGCGATCTAAGTGTTAAGTAAAGGTGTACACTTATTAATGTTGGCCATATTCCACGTACAAATGTTAGACATAATAAATAAGTAGCGTGCCTATGTCATTTACTGGACATAATGTAGACTGCGGGCTCCTGAGAATTTCCGGCCTAAAAACCCCTATTGAATCTGGGAATGGACCCCAGGACCTCAAAATCGGCAGCTGTCCTTGCGACTATTAGAGTTCAATCTTTCACTATTTATAGCTTTTATATATTATATTTATATATTAGGACGTTTTCCTTTTAAGTTTTATAGAAGGTTAGATAACGAAGACATATGTTTCATCGAAGCTTATGTAATTGGAACAGGATCTACGCGACCTACTTGCCTAAAGATTTTCTAGGCGGCTGTGATTCATAATTCTTAGTACGACGACTCAAACTCAGATCATACAGAAAAATACGACTGGATTTCATATTTGTTAAGTTGCTGATTGCCAAATAAATAACCATAGCGCTCAGTAAGTAGTTTCTTCTTCTTTTGTCGAATGAAAAGCAAGACAGTTTTTAATAAATATTATATAATAATATAATAATAATGTCCTCCAGAACGAATTTCGGTCACGGCGGCCAATCTCACCGGAGATTAGCCAACTACGCAGGAGATATTATAAAGCTCAAGTGTGTGCGCAAACACCGATGATCTCTTTATTCCTTCACTCTCATAGTCCGATGGGACGGCATTTCGACACGACCGGAAAGATATCAGGCGCAGGACCAACGGAAAGCTGTTGGTCCTGCGCCTGATCTGAAAAAGGAAAGGGATAAATATAAAATGGGAACAACAGTAGGTATCCTGCCTTCATGGGAACATAGCACTTCGCATGTATGACCTGGGACCCTATAAGGGTTAGTCAGAGATGTACTAAGTATATTGTATTTACACATTTTACCGATGCCGTTAATTAAGCACCAAAGTATGCGGGCAAGCTTATTATTATCTATGGGGCACAATTCTAAACTGCGGGTTGCTACTGAGAAGTCCTGAAAATCCCAATAATACTATGACCCTATGAAATCAGGATGTAATGCTTACCAGTGCGCATGCGACAAATAGCCCACGAAGCAGCCTTTAAAAATAAAATAAGTCCTTAAAAGCCTAAAATACCTAAATCAATCAAACCTAAATCAAAGACAAAAATGCTGCAAAAGCTTCAAAAGGTCTTCATTTCGATTTTAAATTGAAAAATGTCACAAATAAATTTATATTTAAATGATGTTAATTTATAATTGTTATTCATTTAATTGCTATTTAATAATAGTGTTTTTATCCTGTGCAATCTATTACGTTGTCCCATTCAAAGTGACACCTAATAATCTTGAGTTTTCCCAAAATTTCTAGCGTTTATTTGATTAACTATCTATGCGATTGAATCAGTCGTTAGAGAGGCATCAGCGGCACCGCGCATTTAAATTGTCTGCTCCGCAATGGATCGTCAAAATTTAATTATTTCTGTGACCGATATCGAACAACGTGTCTTTATAAAAATCTGTTTTTTGCTTCGACGTTCAGGACCTGACGTCCACCGTGACCTTATAGACGCAATCGCAATAGTAGTCATAATTTTAACTATGTAAGATTGTAAGGTTATAGTTTTCTAGTCCCGTCACCTTTAGGGGTTATTTGTACTCATCAATATGAACAACTTTTAATATGGGACCAACCCTAAAATCACGAAACGAAATGCATCTATTCCATATAAATATTTCATACAATACTATGCACTGAACAACAACTTTGAAACTTTAAACTATATCACTACATATTATAAAACAACGTCCCCCGCCGCGTCTGTCTGTCTGTTCGCGATAAACTCAAAAACTACTGGACGGATTTTCATGCGGTTTTCACCAATAGACAGAGTAATTCACGAGGAAGGTTTAAGTGTATAATTCGTTAAGGTTTTGTGTAAATTGGCTGAAATATGATGATGATTGTTGAAGATGTCGAAAAAAATCATGCCAACTGGGAGCTTTACAAGCGTGCGCCTAGTAAACCAATAATAAAATAAATTCAACCCATTACTGTCCCACTGCTGGGCAAGGGTCTCTTCTCAGAATGAGAAGGGGTAGGCCTTAGTCCACCACGCTGGCCCGGTGCGGGTTGGCGGACTACACACACCGTCGAGAACTTTATGGAGCCCTCTCAGGTGTGCAGGTTTCCTCACGATGTTTTTCCTTCACCGTAAATGCAAGTGATAATCAAATTCTGATCCGCACATGATTCTGAAAAGTCAGAGGTGCGGGCTGGGTTAGAACGCGGACCCTCCTGCATGGAAGGCAAGCGTTCAACCGCTAGGCTATCACTACGGATATAAGTATAATCATTGAAAAAGGTTGTAGGCTGCTTTTTGACTCGAAAAAAAAAAGCGCGGGTGAAGCCGCGGGCGGAAGCTAGTCTAGACTATAGATCCCTAATTATGCTCTACCACTCTCTAAAAGAGCGAGAGAGAGAATGATATGGTAATCAGGTAACTTTAATCATAGTTAAATTCGAGTTATTACACAAATAAGAGCTGAACTGTTTAAACTGACTATCTCGTGCTACTTTACTGCCTGTTAGTTTAACGCTCTAAAACATCGCTGACTAATTAAATCCTGCAACTTTAAGGACTGCAGCGCAGAGCTGCGAAATGGTATTAACTATTATACGTATATTTACAGGTTGCACAAGACTTTGAAGACGATTGATACATTTAGTAACAGTGTCAATAAACCTTCCAAACTACGTAACATTCACGCTACATGCGTGCATTTCTCCAATATTTCGTCGACTTAGTAAGTCCCATGTATGATGTAATAGGGCGAGCCTATTCCATCTACCGGGCACAGTTCCAGACTCCGTGCTGCAACTGAGAATGTCCATGCAGAAAAACCCAATAACACTGCCCAACCCGAGAATCGTACCCAGGGCCTCACGCTTAGCAGTCGCGCTTACGACCACTAGGCCAATGAGGCAGTCAATTTATTTATATATACTCTATTTTGTTGTTACCTTAACTTCCAAATGACCATGAACATATTTATGACCTATCGCGATCAAAATATATGCTCTAACAGTAAATCCTATCTAAAATATACATTCAGAATATAAAGTAGGCACATAACGGGATATCTTCGAGTTATAATGCCTAAGAGTAGTAAATACACGTGTGTCGCTTAAATATATGATACATAACAAAGCATCACGCCTGTATTCTGCGAAGGGTTAGGCAGAGGTGTACTGTGCACCCTCTTTTCGCTGATAGCGTTATTTCAAAAGGAGGCCAGCATATTGCCATGTACCAGGCGCAATTACAAACTCCGAGGGGCTAAGAATTTCAAAAAATTCAGACAACAATTTGTGCGACCTGGGATTTGAATCCTAGACCTCATGATAAGCAGCCGCTCTTGCAACTTTCTTAAAAAATTAAGCTTGCTTTTTGTTAAAAAGAGAGTAAAGTGAGTTTCTTTATGTTTCCTTGCCAAGAAAAGACTTCTCCATATTAAGTGCTTCTGAAAAATGTGATCTAAAAACTTACGCGCATTTAGGCCTCAATCACATATACACAAAATACATATGCATTAATTCTCCTTTCACATGCGTACGCATCTTCATACAAATGTTTAACATTCAAAGTTATGCTGCAGTTTGAATAAACGAATTTGGAATTGAATTTAAAATAAAACAACTCTAAACTAGAGCTTAAAGCGCCTCCTCGAGTGAAGAAATCAACGACCTCCGCGCACCTTGGGCAGTCAACCTCGTCAGAAACTTGGCTGATTAGCTAATCTTTGCACCAAGTGAGCAATTCCAAGAGAAGTAGCTCATTGAACTTAACGAAGTTGATACTAAGCAACAACACAAGGTATAAGGGAAGAAGGAAGATGGCGTGCAAGTACAGAGCGTCCGGCACAATATGGCCAGTTAGCTTCGATAGTATTGCATAGCTTGGCTAACTGGCTTAGCTTTCCATGACTAAGTTTTTCAAAGTTTTTTCGTTCTTTTATAATATTCTGAAAGAATAGGATTTTTTATTTTTTATGTTAATATTTTGAGTAGCCTTTTGTGTTTACAAGAGAGTTTTATGTCTGTTGTCAACCAATATTTTTTATAGTTAGTTTTTGTTTTTATTTTGTGTAAAGGTATAAATTTATTGAGCCTTCCACAGTAGCATGAGCGGTACCCGTGTGATGTGAAAGTAGAAAAACAATAGGTAACATAACATGGAACCACGCCTGTATTCCTACAAGAGTTAGGGAAAGGTATACAATTGTACAACCATATTTAATAACATTGCCCAAATCGGGGATCAGACTCAGGACCTCACTCTCAGCAATCGGGCTTTTGATCACGAGACGAATGAGCTAGTAGTAGTAGAACAGTATATCTATACTAATACAAATAACAGAGGAATCTCCAGAACGAATGATCCGATTCTAAAAATTCTTTCACTGGTAGAAAGCTACATTATTCCTGGGTGCTATATGCTATAAATTATATATTGTACGTAGGTTACGCGGACAAAGTCGCGGGCGAAAGTTATTCTAATAAAATATTAAAAATGAAACAAGTTTCACACTGTTTCATGTTTTCATCGTAGACTAAACAGATGTTGTAATTTTCATAACAAGATCAAGTTTTAGCGAGGTGAAGATGAAATTTTCATTAGCAATTCTTAAAATTTTCTATTATAGAATAACAAATATACTAGCTGGTATTAAACTGGACAATTGTCGAAAATAAATCTCTATCAATACTATGTTAAATTTTCATCAAAATAGCATAAAAAAATTGTTAAGCACACATTACAAAGCTTGTTTTATAGCTTGAAATAATCAACCAATGAATAAATATATAAATCTTATATAGTACGCGTAGATTTTACCTAAATTACTTTGTATTTTCGGAGACTACACGACGGACGCAACAAAATCATCAAATAACCCACGAAAAATAACAAAATAACAATATTTCCTACCAATATATTAAGTTCATAAGCCCTTAAAACTGTCCGGTGACGTCTGAAAACGAGCGAGCGGCCGTTGACCCGACCGGCCGTTGAACCTATTTCGGGGCACCGTACTGTTTCGACTAATTTGGGGTCATTTTGTTACACACGGCCATTAATTGCCACAGGGCGATTATGTAAGTACGTCAGTGAATTTTGTACATACTTAAAGTGTTTAAGGCCATGTTCACCGACACTATAACACATGGTTAAAATGAAAATGGCCGTTGAGACACAAAAATCCGTGTCAAACGGCTGATTTGTGCCTGAACCGTCTGTTATATTGTCGGTGAAATTGGGTCTAACTCCACATAGAATGTAATTCAAGCAGCTCTACTTGAGCAAAGATTTCATATGAGTAACGTCACTCATACGTTGCTCAAGTGAAAGAACACTGCTGAGCATCTTTCTATAATACGGACTTTATAGTGTAAAAACTACGGGGAACTGTGGAACATCGTCACTGATATCACTACTATTCACAGGTGTACATACTTGTGCCTACTACGTGTACCTACAATTATAATAATAGACAAATAATGCCTCTTTTTAGTAGTGAAATGTATTGTAATAAATAACTGATGGAAATGATGAGTCATGAGTGCAAGACTATTCATGAGTGCTTGGAAATGATTACATGAATAAAATTATATTTAATTAATTGAATGCTTTTATGTACCTTAACGATCAATCAAGATGAGATGAAAAACGACTTAAAGAAATGGTTCAAAAGATTGTGTCTATTTTTAGATTAAATTTAATGAAGTTAGTACATATGTAAAGTGAAAATATTTAATTAGTTACGCAGACTGTTCCGTAGCTTTCATCTATAGAACTATATCATTGGAAATTATAAAGGGATTTGAAGATTATTGTATAGAGGGTGAGTTTCGTGCCATGACTCGATCGTTGACATCAATACAAATCTGTACAATATACAAAGGCAATTACAAAGAAAGTATATTCTTTGACAGAAACTCGTTAAGTTTTCTTGTTAGAACGATAAAAATACCATTACAACTTTGGTTGCTCATCAACAAATAATGAGCTATCGAGTAAATAAGAATTAAAAGAGGATGACATTTAGAAGAAAAAAAAAAATGGCGTATGGCTTACATCTTCAAAAGACTTTGAAAGACGTATTTATTGTTTGTTAATCTATGGTACGCTAAGAAAATCATCAATTATTGTTATTGCAAGCTTAGAAACATTCTTTTGCTGTGTGTAGTATAAAACCTCCTTTGGAACATATTCCTATTTTATATTTTGAAATAATTTGATAGTTAAACAGCGTAAGCGAAATTCTAAGTCTATGAGTTAAACCAAGTCTAGTCTTTACAGAATCTATGGGCACGAGGAAAGCGAAGTGAAACTGGAAATATTAGGGCAAATTCGATTCGGATACCTTTCCGTCATGTCAATTATGAATAAACCGTTATTGTCATGTCTTCAAGACATATGTATCGTTTATAGTTTAGATAATTGCTTTAAAACAATGTCAAAAGCTTCCAATCAAAGCGTTTCTTTTTTCTAAATGTGAGAGCAGAGAGAATATTCAACTCATTCACATAACATAGCATCATGCCTGTATTTTCTGAAGGGTAAGGCAGAGGATGGAACGGGGGTTGAGCCTATTGCCATCTATCGGGCACAATTCTAAACTCCGGACTGGTACTGAGAATGTTCTAATAGAAAAATATAATAACACTTCCGCGCTTGGAAGCGAAACAAGATCCTGTTCAGCAACCGTGCATGCGACGTTTTCACCAATGAATGTAATAACCAACTGATTCTGTTAAAATAATATTTAATACGAGTAGATTAGGAAGCTAATTTGGGGATAAACAGAGATAAGAGGAGATAGAGCGCGAGACGAATAACCTCCCCCGCAACTACTAAAAATAGGCTTAGGAAAACTAGATTCCGTTTCCATAAATATTGTGGGTAAATGGGCGGGGATAGCCGCTATAGAAATTCAAGGGTATTACGTATATATCCACATGGTAAATAGAAATACACGAAAATAAGTTACAACTAAATCTATCATAGTTAACACCCTTTTATCTGGGTGTGGTAAAAGCGACTTCGCCAATAAACTATTGCCGCCAGTTTTTGACGAAGGGTTCGTAGCTAGTGGCTACATAACTAATGCGCTGATCGGTCGATCTGCGAGGTTAAGAAGCTATTGGCGCGGTCAGTTCTTGAATGGAAGACTATTTTTCACACATGGAGACCCCTTCATGCCTCGGAACACACGTTAAGCAGTTGGTGTCATATGAAGACCTATGAGAGACGTTACGGATGTCAGCAGCCCAAAAGAGTCTGACAACCAATCTAACCTTAGAGTATCCCACAGATAGACCTTATCGTGGATTGACAGATAGGTAAGTTTTATCTAAGGAAGTAGCATGAAACCGCAAGGCTAGTATAATATTATTTAACTAAATGGAAACCACTGCAACCAAACCTACAACCACAAAAGCGCCCAATTTCTCGGTAATTTTTGCACGCAATAAAATAAACACAGCACAATGTAACCCGCAGATTTGGTGTTAAATGCCCCAGTAGTGGACGTTTAGCCTTATCACTCTAACTGTTACCATAAAACTGTCCAGCTAAAGTGGGGCAATGGTGTTCGCGTTACGGTGTTTATGACTGCCACTAACCCTATAATTTCTTTGTAGTTTCATTGTGGTGAAACTTATTAAGATGGAAGAGGGGTCAGAGGGCAAAATTCATGTATACTTTTGGTTTTAATAAAAAATTTGCCCTTCTGACTGCCTCATTAGTCTAGTGCGTGAGATCCTGGGTTCGATTCCCGGGTCGGGCAAAATATGATTGGGTTTACTGCACGGAGTCGGGAACTGTGCCCGGTAGGTGGCAATGGGCTCAATAACAGCATCGGCGAAATATGGGTGTACAATAATACGCCTCTGCCTAATCCATCGGGGAATACGGGCGTGATGCTATGATATGCCCTCCGCTAGGATTTATCCTGTAACGTGGTACACCTATCTGTAGCCCATACATATCGGAGTCACCGTGCCATCAAGATCAAAATATTGTTGAACATATTTCTTCAGTAAAAAGGCCTCCAAGTCCTTGTAATTTAGTTAATTTTAAGTACTTTGAGTTTATTTTGTTGTTGAGAATAGTTTGAATAACTATTCTCCAATCACAGTCTTCTCTGTTTTTCCTTTTTTACTTTCCTGTAGCGTCGTTCTTAGAAAGAACCAGGCCACTCCTTGTACTACACTTGTCTTGTTTAGGATAAATCGACTCACAATGTTGGCATTATTTATTTCTCTTTCGTTTTCTATGATATATTGAGCAATGCTATTACAAAGCGTCAGGACGATTTTTTATGTACACGAATCGTAAAACCCGTCACTGACAGCCTTAATGATCTGGTGTCAAACGCGGCTGCTGAGCGTGAGGTACTGGATTCAATCCCCGTGTCTACTATAGTGTTAGTGTTAATCAGTTTTCCATTAAAAATTGTGGTTTGGGAGTTTGGTATTGTGACCGGTAACAATATGCTCGCCCCCTGTTACATGGGACTTAAAGGTATCGGCGAATTGTACGAACAGCATAGCTCTGCCTTATTCTTTTGGGGATACGAGCGTGATGTTATGTAACACATTGTTGCTTTAAAGAGGCTGAGTTGAAAGTCTGTTTTCACTCGTCTTCGTCTAAACCCTACGACTTGGTTATCGTGATATCGCATGTTTCTGTATTTTAGATACTTTTATTGTGTAACTGTTTTTCTTTTTCTTATTATCTCTTTTGTGTTTAGTTTTTTATATTGTAAAATTTGAATGTAAAACAGTTTTTTGAAAAGAGTATCCATGGAGTTTCTTGCCGGTCTCTTCTCCATAGGACCAACCCACTTTTGGAACTGCGCAACTAGAATCATAACGTTTTAAAAGCGCCTGTAAAGGCCCAGTTGAAATAAAAACATTTGACTTTGACTTGGCTCAGTATGGTGTTAAAAATAACTTGTTCCCTTAGTAAGTGACCCTTAGAGCACCGACACGGATATAATAAGAATTAATATGCACATGAATAGGTTTCTTCTGCTTAACGCGTTATCTCGGCTGCAAATAGAAAATCCTTTCACCTTGTAAGTATCGCAAAGCCGCGCCCACATCAATACAAAAAAACACTGGGAGGAATCTATAGCGTCTGTATGACTGCCCCATAGGTCTAGTGGTCGTAAGCACGACTGTTAAGAGTGAGGTCTTGGGTTCGATTCCCGGGTCGGCCAGTATTATTGGGTTTTTCTGTATGGAGATTCTCAGTAGCAGCACAGAGTCTGGAACTGTGCCCGGTAGATGGGAATAGCCATCAGCGCGTTGAGGAAACCTTTTCTTCTTGGTGCAATATCTCTGCTGGCGTGTCTCAGGGTGGCGTTTTATCTCCTTTATTATTCGCCGTATTTATTGATACTATTTCTAACCATCTTCTTTCATCCTACCACTATTATGCAGATGATCTCCAAAAGCACCACCAGAGAAGTCGACTGAAGCAATCGGCGTCATTAATAATGATCTGGATCGAATCATCGATCGGTCGAATCGCCAAGTGCGATAAGACCGCCCCTTGTACATCTTTATTGGTTTCCATTTTGTATATTTTTTCTGTTTCTGGTGTGCAATAAAGTGTATTGTATTGTATTTATTTATTTTATTTTATTTATTTATTCAATCCTAACATAATCCTAACAGTTTTACATCGAATGCGATAATGCTATTAAGCATAAAAATTACTCGCACATAACAATTTTAGTATCACAACAGTAACGACAAAAAAATAGAAAAAAATTAAAACAGGATTAAAAATTTACATTTAAGTCATATTAACAATAATAATTGCGAAATTAAATTACATAAAAGTATTGTGAATGTGGGTCGTCCCGCGGCGAGATGGGCGGACGATATTGTTGACATCGGGGGTCGGACATGGATGAGACTGGCGTAGAAACTGGCACATTCAAAGAGAGGCCTATGCCCAGCAGTGGGCGAAGTCGGGCTGTGGATGATGATGATGATGATTATGTATTGTAGCCTATAATAACGGCATCGGCAAAATGTGTTTTTTTTATTTGCGTGGTTAGAACCCGTCATGGGCTATCCTCCGCCTAGAGGGGGCGGAGGGGTGTGCCGGACTCCTACCGGCTAAACTAACCACGGTGGTTCGCCTCGACACCATATGGTGGGCCTCGGGAACTCTTAGAAGACCGCACCGAAGCCCACCACGGTGTCATGCCAAATGGCACTTCCCGGAGGGGGAGGCTGTAAAGAGGCCACCCCCTTGTGCAATTACTGTACACCTAAGCCTTCGGGAGATCCAGGCGTATTGTTATGTTAAGTAAGTCAGGTACTAATATCCTAAACTGTGTTTTTTCGCTACTCAACATGCAACTTTCAACAAATACAACAAAATACCTTCAGCTAACCGTTTGACCTACATCTAGAAACAATAGTAACGCAATAACTACGTTACTTCCGCGGGCGCCTGCGCAAACAATACTATTGCTAAATTTCGAATTGATTTGTAATCGATACCTGCATTTATTTAGAGTTAAGTTAAATACTGGACTACCTCGTTGGTCTAGTGGTTGCAAGCGCGACTGCTGACCGTGAGGTCCTGGGTTTGATTCCCGGGTCGGACAAAGTGTTATTGGGTTTTTCTGTATGGAAATTCTGAGTAGCAGCACGGAGTCTGTAACTGTGCCCGATAGATGGCAATAGGCTCGCCTACTATTACATGGGACTGAATAACAGCATCGGCGAAAAGTGGATGTACAATAATACACCTCTGCCTAACCCTTCGGGGAATACAGGCGTGAGGCTATGTTATGTTATGTAAAGTTAAATATGTATAAGGCAGTATGAGTCTTGCTAGGGTCCGAACAGCTCTCTGAGGTGGTCTCAAAATAAGACTTGCTATGAGACTAAATGTAACCTGGTACAATAGCCTTTTGCAGTCCACCACAGACTATAGCCACCGTAGCATTTCAAAGATATGCTCGGATTATTGACACAGAAATGTTTTGAGATGCATTTTTTATGCAAACAATGTTTCAAACAATGTTTGATGGCGTGGTTGGCTCAGTGTTTGAGTGATCGAATGCTGCGCTACGTGTCACAGGTTCGAATCCCGCACGAAAAAAAATATTTGTAGCTATCATGTACAGATAGTGATTTTGGCAGCTTAATTACGTAAAAAAGCGACAGCAACGCGATAGCGATAGCAATCTCACTGTCAGACAATCCTCCTAATATAATATTATAAATGTGAAAGTTTGTGAGGATGGATGGATTGATGCATGGATCTTTGTTGCTTTTTCGCGCAAATTTGGCACAGAGATAGATACTTTTTATCCCGGAAAAATGTACGGGTTCGTAAACCACACGGGCGAAGCCGCGGGCTGAAGCTAGTACATTATATGACACAAAAATGACGTTTGACAGTAGCTATCGCGCGATCTACGCCTGTCGCAAACTGATTGCTACATCGGTAATTAGGCTGCACGACTGGTTCTTTGTGTATGTAAACGCACCCACGATACAAGAATTATTCCTTCGGTGGGGAAACCATTCAAAATAAGAACGAGATAACGCATACACAGCTAAAACAAATTATACCTTTACAAAAGTTTTAACTCGGTTTCTTTGCCTAAGAAAACTTGTCAGTTGGAAAGTTATTAAAAGAGAAGTAAATCCCTTAAGTTTTGTTCAGAACTTGGACGGAGTCAACTTGTAAGTTAAATAAAAGTTACGACGCCTGAAATCTTTATGGAAAAGAGACTACCTATTTCGCTTTCGTGTAGAAAATAAGGGATCTTGTCCAGTTGGTGTACATTCAGCGACAGATGGATTGGTTGACTACCTCATTGGTTTAGTGGTCGTAAGCGCGACTGCTGAGCGTGAGGTACTGGGTTCGATTCCCGCGTCGGGCAAAGTGTTATTGGGTTTTTCTGTATGGAAATTCTTAGTAGCAGCACGGAGTCTGGAACTGTGAACCCGGTAGATGGCAATAGGCTCGCCCCCTATTACATGGGACTCAATAATAACAGCATCGGCGAAATGTGGGTGTACAATAAGTACACCTCTGCCTAGCCCTTCGGGGAATACAGGCGTGATGCTATGTTATGTTATGTTATACATTGGTACACTTAAAGTGTCCGAATAGACTGAAACATCTCAGATACTCGTTATCCTCGGCATAGCAAAAGTATTAAAATATAATAGAACAATTTTGACGACACGTTTGGTGCAGTGGTCGAGCGCTCGACTATCGGTGGGACAAATATTTGTATGATCTATAGATAGTTGTTTCGGTTCTGGCTGTATGTCCATGTGAATATTTGTGTTTGTAAACGCACCCACGATACATGAATTATTCGTATTTGGCAACATTATTGTTTAAAAAAAGAAAAAAAAAATCTTTTAAATCATAATGTTTTTTTATCAGGGAAAATTATTAAAATCTAGTAGCAAAACATAGTAGAATAGAATAGAATACTCTTTATTGTACACCGATAACAATTTGGATACAACTTACGTATTAAAAGATATGTACAAAGGGCGGTTTTGTCGCAGTCGGCGATCTCTACCAGACAACCTTAGGATGGACAAGAATAGAAGCCGAAAAGATAAGGGTAGTCTGTGATGTAACAATTATTATTTAATAAGTAATACCTTTATTATTTAATTAACATCATGTATCTTACTGAAATGTGGGTGAACAATAGTATATCTCTGCCTTACCCTTCGGAGAATACAGGCGTGATGTGACTGTGTTATGTTACCTATGATAAATTATAATTCTTCCAACTTATTTTTTTTTTCAAGTTTCATGTTACATACTTGACTGGGACAGTACTACTGTCCTACCTATTTAACATGTTGCAACTACGTGTTGAAATTGTGTTCTGGGTGGATGGTAGGAACAGTCAGTGAAAGTACAGGAACACGGCATTCCAACCAATTAACCCTTAGATAGGCAACGCATCAGTAAAATGTTTGCAGATGCTTAACGAGGAAGAGCTAGTTTACTGTCAAAGTTTTTATTTCAAGTAGGCCTTTTCAGGCACTTTTAAAAAGTCGAGACTCTAGGCGCACGGTTCCAAGGGGGGTAGGTCCTATGGAGAAGAGACCGGCAAGAAACTCCATGGATACTCTTTTCAAAAACAAAAAGTTAATTTACAATTAAAATCTTAAACTGTTATACATATATCATAGTAAATATCTCTATATAACATCTCAACATAACATCAAGCTTGCATTCCATTAAAGGATAGGCAGAGTTGTACTACTGCACTCCTACATTCCGCGGATTTCGTAATTAGGTTCTATGTAGGGGCGACCCTATTGCTACGCGGCACAATTCTAAACTTTATCCGACCCGGATATCGAGTCTAGGAATTCATGCTCAGCATTTGCGCTTGCGACGACTAGAGAGGTATTTGTATTGATTGCTAATAAAAATGCAATTATGGGCCAACAATGCTTAGCGACATCATCATTTAGCAGAAATGTATTAGGTAGGTAGGTACACGTAAATATTTTTTATGGTGTCAGAAAACGTGTCCGAAAACGTAGATGACTAGAATAAATTTAAGTTCCATTTAAGACATCCAGAGGAGAGGAGGTATATAACATGTTAAAAAAATAAAATCAACATTACATAACATAGCATCACGCCTGTATTCCCATAAGGGTTAGGCAGAGGTGTACTATTGGACAACCACATTTCGCCGATGCTGTTATTGAGTCCCATGTAACAGAGTGCCAGCCTATTGCCATCTACCGGGCACAGTTCTAAAGTCCGTGCTGCTACCGAGAATTTCCATGCAGGAAAACCCAATAACACTTTTTGCCCAAACTGGGAATCGAACCCAGGACCTCACGCTCAGCAGTCGCACTTGCGACCGCTAGACCAATGAGGCAGTTAAATTAAATCAAAATTACTCTAAAAACAAACACCTTTTTAAATCAACCAAAAATTGACATTTTATCGTGTATTATTACGGCATACAGTTACTATGTACGAAGCCGTAAAACATTGCTGCTGAAAGAATTTTACAAATAAACTAAGTATTCCCCAAGTCTATTTTTAAACAAACAACCCTCATTAGAGAACACAAATTAATTAAACCCAATTATCAAACGTATCAAATTAAAAAAATAAAACAAAAGGCGGACCAGAGAAAACAAAGAGCTCTGATTAATTTTAGCCCACCCCATTTCCGTGTGGGGATCGGATGACACCTCATTTGCTAAGCATACGAAGATGAAAGATTTACCAAACATTAGGAGCAGTTTTTGAAGAAGATTTTGTTTTGTGTACTAGTGTTTTTCTAGCCGACTTTTAAGTTCTTCTTTGTTTTGAAGTACCAATTTAAAGGTCATTTAGGCCGCTGGTGACAAAGGGAACGGCGCGTAAAAGTTATTTGGTGATGCCATTATTGAGGCCCATGTAATAGGGGGCGAGTCTATTGCCAACAAACGGTACAATACGGGCTGTCACTGAGAATGTACTGTTGTAAAAACCCAATAACCCTTCTTTTAGTTTTTTTTTTAATCTTTGCCCTACACTTGGAATTATTCCTGTATCGTGGGTGCGTTTACAAACATAAATATTCACATGGACATACACCTCGACCTGAAACAACTACCTGTAGATCATACAAATATTTGTTTCGTGCGGGAATCGAATCTGCGACACGTAGCACGGCAGTCGATCGGTCAACCACTGCGCCAACAGTGTCGTCAAACCTCAAACCTGACCTGTGATTGTACCCAGGACTTGCCGCTAAGAGCTGCGCTTGCGGCCACTGGACCAATGAGGCACTTTATATACCACGCAATTATTTAACTATTATAATTATGGCATATACGCCAATAACAATGAAAACGTCGGCTTTATTGTTCCCAGTAAACCCTAAAAATATAATACAGACCACATCAACAATCAAATAACTCATACAAACACATCCCATATTACACAAGTATCACAGGAGCTGTGCACAATGCGCGCGCGCACCGGACGTGACGTCAGCGCTTCATGAATGGCCTTAGTGTCGATGACACGCGCCATTGTTCGTGTACATATGTGCCAGTTTATCTCGTATAGTATATGTATGTAGGACGATTTATATTGAACTTTTATATGTGGAGCAAAGTTTTGTTGACGTGGAATTATTTTGCAGACTAGAAAGAAAGATATGAACTATTACTTTATAACAAATATAACAATACCTGGTTATGTTATTCTGATAAACAATTTATGCAATTTATATTGCACGAGGACGATTATTAAGATGGTAAAATATTGAGTTGGTGCATAAATCCTTGGACACTTGGATTTCATTAAAAAAAATCTAGGTTTCAATTCGGTTACACGCTAGAATAATCTATTATTCTACATAATGTTCTAGTAGCTTTACGCCAAGGAGTATAAAAGGGCGCGCGCGTGCCGAGTTGTTCAGTTTAGTTCAAAATGGAACCGCGTCAACTACGAGCGATCATGCTTTACGAACATAATCTAGGAACGAGTGCAAGGCATACGGCCGAAAAAATTAACACTGCGTTTGGACAAGGCACTATTGCTCATTCCACAGTGAGTTATTGGTTTAAGTCTTTCGATAAGGGGGATACGAGTTGTGAAGACAAACCTCGCTCTGGTCGGCCAGTTGTCTTCGACGAAGACCTTCTACGCTCACATTTGGAAAGACATCCGGATGCGACTACCAGGGACTTGGAGAAGGAACTTGGGTACGACAATGCCACTATAATTCGGCACCTGCATGCAATGGGCTACCACAAAATATTGAGTCGTTGGATACCCCACGCTTTGACAGACAGCGAGCGTGCAGCACGCGTGACCATATGCGAAAGTCTCCCTGCAACCACACAGACAAGACTTTCTCAGGTCCATTGTCACTGTCGACGAATCCTGGGTTCACTACAACAACAAAACGCGGCAGGCCTATTGGGTTCCACGCGGAGAAAGGGCGCCAACGGAACCAAAGCCAGATCGTCATGGACAAAAGATAATGTTATCAGTTTTCTGGGATTGGCAGGGCATTCTCTATTGGGAACTGTTGGACGAGAAGCAGACTATTAACGCTACTATTTATGGAGAGCAACTGCAAAAGTTAGCCTCAGAAATAGCGACTAAGCGTCCAAAAAGGTTGTCTGTATCACTTCTTCAGGACAACGCTCGACCACATATTTCGAAGTCTATCCGCCACATTCTGAAAAACTGAACTGGACAGTGGTACTTCACCCGCCATACAGTACTGATATTGCGCCGTCAGACTATTGTCTGTTTCGGGCTCTAAAGTTACATCTAAGAAAGAAGAAGTTTGAAAACTATGAACAACTCCAAGACGATATCGCCGAGTTTTTTGACCACCAGCCTCCTGCTTTTTGGGAAGACGGCATAATGTCTTTGCCAGAGAGATGGTTACATGTCGTTGAACATGATGGTCAATATATTGTGGATTAATATTTCTTTAATAATAAATAAAATTATTTTTAATAAATGTGTTTGAGTGTCCAAGAACTTATGCACCAACCCAATAATATATCAGAATAATATAACCAGATACTGTTATATCTGCTATATATACGTATGTATGTAACTCAATGTGAGAGATGTATTTTTTTAGAACATAATATACTTAAAACTATTTTCTTCTTTTTATTTCTAAGTTTCTTGTCAGTCAGTCCTGTAAATGCTTATTTGAAATAAAAAAGAACCTTTGATTTTAACGATCACTAAAATTGAAAAAACAAGCCAACAGAAACAGATATTTCTTTGTCCATTATCTATAAACGATGATGAACGATGAAAGTGACGAAAATATATTAGAATAAAAAATTTTCCATCTTCTGGTAGTAAATGTAGTACGTGACACTAAGAGCGACCCTTTAAAGGTCGAACTGTTAGCATAGCGAGCAGAAAATCGAAGCTCACTAAAAAAGACTGCGTAAAACTATATTTCTAATAAGACTATAGTTTAGCTAAAAGTTTTCATACAAAATGCGTTCACGTTTTTACCCCATTAAACATGTGCTGAGTTTGCTGAGTTTTTTTATATATTATAGACACAAGAAAAAATAGGTCGTCACGTTTTGTTTTTATAGATTGAGAAATAATTAACCCTCAAAAAGCGTTTTTTAACTAGAAACCTTGTACTTATCTTGTGATAATAATTATTAAAATAATAAAAAAAAATGAAATAAAAAGAAAACAGATCGTGTCGACCTAGTTTACAATCTGACAAAACGAAAGAAACCAAAATTAAAGTAATTCATGATGTAGGAAACGTTAACGCCTAAACCCCTATTTTGCGCGTATTTCAAGACAATTTTGTCATAAACCGGGAGCTAAACGATACTCATAACAGGTCAAAATAAGGAAAAAGAGCAACAAGTAAGTGCATAAGATAATCTGGCTTGTTGCCTATTGGATTTTTAATAAGTATAAGATTATATTATAGTATTAGGTATTTATTAATCACAGGAAAGGGTTACCTAGACCAAGCTTTGTACAACAAGTGAACGAAAAATAACGAGTTGGAGTCGAAACAAGAAGTCAAGCCGAAGGAGAAGATGAGAAAGCAGTGGCGATTGCTCCATCAAAAAGAGCCGAGCTTTTAAATTAAAGAAGGACCTAAGGGCCAAAATAGCGTCAGAATGGTCCGTCGACCGCGCAGAAAGTGACAAGAAGAACTTGATGGCTCTAACAGACAGCGGTGACGGGAGGCTAGTAACAAATATCGGTGAAAGATTTGGGGGACGCCTCTAGCTAACAATGCACCACTCTATTCGCCACTCTATTTTATAGACCTATGATTTTTTTTTTTTTTTTTTTTTTTTTTTTTTTTTTTATGTCATAGGCGGCAAACGAGCAGACGGATCGCCTGATGGTAAGCGATTAACGTCGCCCATGGACACCCGCAACACCGGAGGAGTCACAAGTGCGTTGCCGGCCTTTTAAAAAGGAGTACGCTCTTTTCTTGAAGGTTTGAAGGTCGTATTGGTCCGGAAATACCGCAGGCGACAGTTCATTCCACAGTTTTGTTGTGCGAGGCAGAAAGTTTCTAGAGAAACGCACAGTTGTGGACTGCCAACCATCTAAATGATGGTGATGGAACTGCTGTCGCGTAGAACGATGGCGGAAAGAGGCGGCAGGGATCAGTCCGAACAATTCCTCGGAGCACTCCCCATAGTATAGGCGATAAAAGATGCATAGAGAGGCCACATCTCTACGCAGCGCCAAGGGGTCAAGCCTGTTTGAAATATCTTGGCTGTCGACGATTCGAATTGCTCTCCGTTGGATCCGGTCCAGAGGGAGAAGCTGGTACTGGGGTGCCCCTGCCCAGAGATGAGAACAGTATTCCATATGATTTTATGCTTTTCCTTCACCGTAAATGCAAGAGATAATCAAATTCTGATCCGCATATGATTCCGAAAAGTCAGAGGTGCGGGCTGGGTTTGTACGCAGACCCTCCTGCATGGAAGGCAAGCGTTCAGCCGCTAGGCTATCACTGAACACATCATCGTGAGGAAACCTGCACACCTGAGAGAGCTCCATAAAGTTCTCGACGGTGTGTGTAGTCCGCCAACCCGCACCGGGCCAGCGTGGTGGACTAAGGCCTACCCCTTCTCATTCTAAGAAGAGACCCTTGCCCAGCAGTGGGACAGGAAATGGGTTGAATTTATTTATTTATTTATGATTTTATATGTGCGAAATTACCTGCATCAATTTTTACCTTTCCTTGCAAATATTTTTATTTCTTTTCTATTCCTAGTATTAAATGCAAACAGGAGATTGATTATCCGTCCATTTATTCTTTTGTGTCTGTGTGATACGACCTCACGTATCTGCTAAACCGATTCTGATGAATTGAGAGTGCACAATAGTACAATACCTCTGCCTAATCCTTCGCGGAATACAGTCGTGATGCGATGTATGATGCATTCCATCTAATTAGTTAAACGGATATCATAAAGACTCTAGCTCCTCTAAAGGGAAGGCAAGTTAGTTCACAAGTCCCCGCTTCCAGGTATCAACTTGTTATAAATAGGTTCTACGAAGAACCTATCGCATACCATAAACTACTGACTTCCGTTAACTTTCTTAGAAAAAACAAGTTACGAGTACTTAGAAGTTCTGACGTAATCATTTATTAGACTTTTGTGATGTCAGTGTAGTTTTGTAAAAGTAGGATTGGAAGAAAACATTTTTAATATAAGAAGCAATGAATTTGAATGAAATACTACGAAATATTATGTTAAAAGGAGGAAATTACATCATTCAATCTTATTTCTATATATCGTCGTTGAAGTTCTACAACCACGTAAGTTATTTTTTGTCGGTTTTGACATTTTGGTGGCATTTGCTAGAGAATCGGAAGACGCGTTGTTTCAGCCAAGCAGAAACAAGCATCGTCCAATAGAAACTCGTAAAATAAAATGAATATAAAATTGTATTGTACTGGTGTCTATGTAAAATTATGCAGGCTTTTCACCCTCCTGAAAAGTTACTATTTTTGACATACGTGGTGTTAGAACTTCAACGACGATATGTAATTACCACACACTCACTCACGCGATTTGATTGTCATGAAATCTCAAGAACTCTAAAATCTTGTAAATTGGTCCTATGTTAAAAAAATAATACACGGACAAAGTCACAGGCACAACGAGTTAAATGTAATAAAGGACTTTACATTTTTCAATGAACCGAACATATTTTCATTTGAAACGGTGAAAACTAAAACGTTGAATATGTGTGTCGTAGGTGGCTAATATCTATCTCATTTTACTTAACTTAGCACGATATAATTAGCTATGTCTATGAACCAATCATTTCATCCAACTACCCTAAATCCATACACCAGCAATGGATACTGAACACGAGCTTATAAAGAACTAAAATCTTATAAAACGGTACGATGAACAGCTAGGATTATTGCCTCAGGCAACCGCACTACGATTGCTGGCACGATTTGGTGTAATGGCTGAGCTATAGGCTTTATGTACTGCGTGTCGCGAAACGGTCCCGGACGGTACAAATATCTTCATGAGTTATTTATAATTGTTTCGGGTCCGGGTGCCTGCATCTGATGTCTGTAAGATCTATGTTTGTAAACTGTACCTACCCAGGATAGGTAGAAGAGAAATACTCTACTCTATATATTATAACGACATACTAAGTCCTATGTAGTTTGCGTATTTGCAAGGAACGACTACACAGTTGGTGTAGTGGTTAAGCAATTAGCTTTCTGCGCTACGTGTCGCGAGTTCGATCCCCGCATGGAACAAATATTTGAATGATCTACATATAGTTGTTTCGGGTCTGGTTATGTGTGGATGTGACATGTATGTGAAATTCAAATGTGGAGCAAAGATATTTTTTTTTAAATGTAGTTTATGTCCAACGGTGATACATCACAGTATAATGCTTTTAAGAACCTTAACGGTCAATCAAGATGAGGTAAAATTCTACTTGAAGAAAAGGTTCAAAAGATGTTCGTCCTATGTGTCACTTTTCTCTATAGATACTATAAATTAAGTATTGTGTATGTAGGTACGATGCAAACCCGTGTAGGTACACACCCACATTTTGCCGATGCTGTTATTGAGTCCTATGGACTCCCATGTAATAGGTGACGAGCCTATTGCCATCTACCGGGCAGTTCCAGACTCCGTATAGTTACTGAGAATTTCCACAAAAAAAAAAAAAAAAAAAAAAACTGCCCGACCCAGGAATTGAACACAGGATCTCACGCTCGGCAGTCGCGCTTGCAACCACTAGACCAATGAGGCAGTCTTTAAGTCTCACCATAACAGCTAAAGATTTACTGATCTGAGATTTGAATAAGCTACTTCGCGTTGAGACACTCAACTCAACAGCTAAGAGTGCAATAAAACCTCAAGAGGGTGGTACGACAGACAGCCACACCCCGACAGCCACTCCAGAACATCCTTGGAGGGTCTGTAAGTACTTCTAACTGTCGAATAAAATGGCCGTAGTACGTTGTATCTAGGATTATTTCGTTTTTCACTAAAAGGAAAAGCAGTGGCGTGGGCTCACATTATTGTGGTATAGGTAGGTACATCTTATTATTAATAGGAATAAATAGGTAAGTAACGTTACGTACCAAAAAACTTAGGTTTTATAAAAAATCAACACATAAGTACAATTGATGTCACACGCGCAATAGCTAAGAGATTAACTTTTTGAGCTAAGCGATGCGGTTCCGATCCCCGAACGGTAGGAATATTTGTACGACTTATAAAGAGTTATTTCAGATCGAATTCTATACGCTTATGAGATTTATATATATGAAAACTGAGTAAAGCAATGTTTAAAATAAAATAAATATCAAGTCAAAAACGATCTTTAACAAGACTTCATAATAAATAAATAAATTCAACTCATTACTGTCCCACTGCTGGGTAAAGGTCTCTTCTCAGAATGAGAAGGGTTAGGCTTTAGTCCACCACGCTGGCCCGGTGCGGTTTGGCGGACTACACACACCATTAAGAACTTTATGGTACCCTCTCAGGTGTACAGGTTTCCTCACGATGTTTTTCTTCACCGTAAACGCAAGTGATATCAAATTCTGATCCACACATGATTCCGAAAAGTCAGAGGTTCGGGCCGGGTTTGAACACAGACCCTCTTGCATGGAAGGCAAGCGTTCATCCGCTAGGCTACCACTGCGAATGAACAAGACTTCAACCTTTCATAAATTGTCAACTTTATATAACTGGAAAACACTAAAATAATTTAAAACAGTAGGTACGAATACACAAAGTCGTGGATACTTTCATTCAGACGAAACATCGAGCCAGACAATGTTTATATATACAGCGAAAAACAATAACAACTTTATCACCGTCTCAATATCGATATAGAATTTACAACATAGCATCACGCCTTTCCTATTCCTCAAAGGGCTAGGCAGAGATGTAGGTACTGTTGTACACCCACACTTCGCTGATGCCGTTATTGAGTCCCACGTGATAGGGAGCGAGCCTATTGCCATCTACCGGGCACAGTTCCAGACTCCGTGCTGCTACTGACAATTTCCATATCGGAAAACCCAATAACATCGAGTCAATAGCACACCTCTGCCTAACCCTTCGGGGAATACATGGGTGATGCTATCGTATTTTATGTTGTTATAAATTTCACTATAGTAGACTATGTCTGGAAAGTCGAGTGTCGAATTTATTTTGTTTGTCCCAAATACTTCGTTAGGTAATTTTTAATTTTTATTTAAGTCGTCCTCCAGGGTCCAAACTATCACATTATAAAATTTCATAAAGATCGCTTCAGCGGTTTTGTAGTGAAGAGGTAACAAACATACAGACAAAAGTTACTTTCGCATGATTGAAAATGTGGATGGATTCACAGTCGGATTTCGTATCCTCTAGTAATTGGGTTGTCGAGGTCACATGTCAGTCGCTTCGTGTAGAATACCTACTGATATTCACCCATAGTTGAACGGGGAGCCGATCTCAACATATTTGGAAAGGGGTAGGTAGCTGTGTGATAACTTTTTGTTTTGCTTGTAATAAAGAAACTGTAGTTAGTCTTTAGTTTTATGGTTTCGTAGTTAGTCTTTAGTTTTAGTTTTATTAGTCTAGTAGTGGTTGCAGCTATAAAGCGTAAAGTCCTAGTAGAGTAGAAGTAATACTCGATCATATAGTATTATTTGAGTTTTTCTGTTAGAAATATCTGTTTGGAATTGTGCCCGCCAGATCGCAAAAATGCCTAATGTGGGAATACAGGCGTGGTGTTATGTTATGTTCTTATTACGTGGCACAACTTTATTGTTAGTCGTGTTATCGATTTTATACCTCCTCGTAAGAGACTGCAGACTTCTGTGTATGAGTAAGCTAACTATAGAATAAGTTATTAATTATATTTGTTAGTTTATATAATACTAGCTTCCGCCCGCGTGGTTTGCGAACCCGTACATTTTCCAAGGATAAAAGCCTATGTGCTATTCCAGACCATAATCTATCTCTGTGCCAAATTTCGTCCAGATCCGTTCAGCCGTTCTGGCGTGAAAGAGTAACAAAGATCCATCCATCCATCCTCACAAACGTTCACATTTATAATATTAGTAGGATAGGATAGGATAGGATTAGTAGGATTAGTAGGATAGTATGTATTATATCGGTGATATCAGTGATATGCTTATGGTTGAACGCTTACCTTCCACACAGGAGGGTCCGAGTCCAAACCCGGCAAGCACCTCTGACTTTTCGGAATCATGTGCGGTTTAAAATTGATGATGATTGATTATCACTTGCGTCAACGGCGAAGCAAAACATCGTGAGGAAACCAGCACACTTGAGAGGGCTCCATGAAGTTCTTGATGGTCTTGCGTCGTCCGCCAACCAGCACCAGGCTAGTGAAGTTGTGGACTACGGCCTAACCCGCCTTATCATGAGCATGGACCCTTACCCAGCAGTGGGACAGTAATGAGGTGAATTTATTATTATTATATGTATTATAATATGCATTATCTGTAGGACCTGCCTACCCCCTTTTGGAACAGTGCACCTAGAGACCCAATTTTTTAAAAAGTGTCTGCGTAGTCCCTTTTGATCTAAAAAAACTATGATTTAGACTTGTAATAAAGTTGGATTTTAGTTTAAGATTCTATCATATTGTTTCATTATCCTCTTTCTTGCATACTGTGTCCACGTATATTATATAACTTTCCTATCGCTGGTCTGCTGGAAGAAAATTCTTAAGGGATTAAGCAATACCTTTGTGATTGATTAAGTGTATTCTTTTTATCGTGTACTATTTGTGTCTGTTATATTTATTGGCGTGTAAATAGGTACATAAATAAAATATTTATTTTATTTTGTAGTATGATTTTTTTTCTACACTAGACAACTCAATATCTGTCTCCTTTCTTTCAGTCCATCCAGAGGTCGCGTAGAGCGATAAGTCCATTGTACATAAATCATTGTAAATGTACAATAAAGTGTATAATAAATAAATAAATACAACATAGTACAGATGTGAGACTATGTCACGTTATCATAGCTTGAATATACCGTATATCTGTGGTTCACATATTTATGTAGCTAGGTTAATTCGCACACTTAATATTGGTCTTATTGGAATCGCTTTTGAATACTGCTCAGGTAATGGAGCTGAGTGTACGTAGGTATGAGTAATAATTTTCCCGGACGACAAACGGAAACATAGACAAGGGCTAAATGAATTTAATTTGTTCTAATTTACGTGTTAATAGTCTTCTAAACGGTCCAAACTAATCAATTTCAGGTCCGTAAAAAATATACCTTTATCTACCGCTGCTGATCAATCAATGATTTCAGGTGTGAACACGCTACGAGATCTACGTATGATAAAAGTATTTTCTTCAGAAGGCACGTTAATATTTCGTATTTGTACTGGATACAGACAGATAGGAACAGAAAAATTGAAAAAAAAAAAAAAAAAGATTTATGTACTTTTGCGAGGATGCGAGGCTCGTAGCCAACTAAATCCACACAAAATGAAATCTAGTCTACCTAAATATTTTGGGCAGTATCAATTTTACGTTATGTTACAGTCGCCTGTGGTTTTTATATCCAAAATAAAATCTTTCTTTACATTAAATAGTTACCAATGGATGTGCAGCAATGAGTAAACGTTTCTTTATAAAATAAATTAGAGTTCATTTAAACTGCGGATGTTACCAATGTATGTAGGGAATTTTACCGAAAAATGTACAAATATCGATGGGAGATATGATAGACTGTTGCCCGAGCATGAATATTTTAAAACTGTGTTTAGACAGGATTAAAATGTCGCTCGGATGTGCTCGGGGAACTCTAACTCGAATGGCAGATTGTTACGTCAAGTAATTTCTTTGTTGCAAAATGCATTCCAACCACTGACTAGACAAGAAGGTGATAGATCGAAGATTAAACTATTCTTATCAGACTGACTTGCTAATAAATAGGTACACAATATAACGGACGGTTTTGCTTTAAAAAACTTTGACGACACGGTTGGCGCAGTGGCTAAGCGATTAGCTTTCTACGCTACGTGTCGCGGGTTTGATCCCCGCACGGTACAAATATTTGTATGATCTACAGATAGTTGTTTCGGGTCTGGTTGTTTGTGCATGTGACATGTATGTTTGTAAACTGTACCCACGATACAGGAGAAATCCTAGTGTGGGGCAATGTTTTAAAAAAGAGAAGAGAAAGAGAGAAAACGTATGTTATATCGTCGGTGTCGTTTATTACTATACCTAGCTATTTTGATTAATACTATAGAATATAATTCTACACATGAAGCAAAGTATTATGTCGCAATTTAGGAGAGGTCTTTGTCCAAATTTTATGAGACCTATAAATGGGCCTTTTGTCGGCGAAAAATCCAACGAGAAACGGGTCATATTATGGTTACCAAAACTCTAGTCTATTTATTCTAAATGGCCTTTGGCTTTAAGCCAAAAATTTATACAGGTACTTTTTTTTTTCTTAAGTTTACGTACGTTTTGGTTAACCTATCATTTCCATCAGCTCATCATAATCATCATCATCAGCCCATATTCATCCATTGCTGGACATAGGCCTCTTCCATCAGCTATTTATAAAAATAGTGATGGCCTAGCGATTGAACACTTGCCTTCTATAAATTCCATGCTCTGAGTTCGAATTCAGTTTGCATCTCTAACTTTACGATATCATGTCGAGTCAAATGTTAAGGACACCTGAGAAGGCTCCATAACCGCACTAGGCCAGCATGGACCATGGTGGACCAACTATAGCCATATTCTCACCACGAAAATCAAAATAAAAAAAATGGTGGACCAACTAACATAATCTAACGCTTCTCATTCTGAACAGCATTCTCATTCTGAATTCATGTCTAGCAGTGGGACTGGAATGGGCAGAATTATTATTATTCATTTCAATACCTACCTATACACTCGTTATATTTCACATACATTCGTTATATTTCACATTTTTCCTACTAGGTTTACAAAAAATTCCCATTAGTCACAGAAATATCTTTAGAAGTTATATTCGACGTACTTATATGGAAATTGTTTTCAAATAAAATGAACCCTTGCTGGCAAGCTAAATAAATGATAACTGATAAAACGCCTCTTTCAGTTCTTATAAAATAAAAAATATTGATCAAAATAGAAAAACAATAGGGAAATAGTGTGCGTATTGCGTTGAAGTCTTTTATGGGAGTCCTACGTCATCCATGGAATTGCCATCCCATACATTTGAGATTGCATTTGGAAAATTAAATTGCACTCGTTTGTATAAAAATAGTCGTATAAATAAGCCACTTAAGGAACAGTACCTATAGAATTTTTTACAGATTAAATTCCTTCAAATTTTTCATAAAAACCGGAAGTATACACATTATTAAACCACAAATAAACAACCTTCCTTTGTATTTTAAAAGTCGTTAAAAATATGTTAAAAGTTGACGAGTCATTTACCACCCCTTTAGGTCATAAAATTTATTACGAATGCATTTTCATGTCACCACATCGCTGAAATTTAGAACAACTAACGCCATCTAGGGGTAAAATTTAACAAAACAACAATCACAATACGTTTTGAAAATTGAGAATAGCGCCATCTAGTTAATTTTTGGTTCAACTTGTTATATGGAACGAGGAAAACGAGAAATTGTTACAATTTGAGTTGCACATTAGTTTTTCTTCTATAATATACTTTTCTTCTTTTGTATCAACACATGATTGTCCATCATTAAACTAACGATGCTCCAATTCTTCCTATCTTTTGTTTCAAATGATTTTTTCTTATCAAACCAATTTCCCTGTTCTAAAACTAAACTAATCCTACCTTGAAATGCTGGTGCGCTGCTTGCTCCTCTGCCTCGTACTTGTGCTTTATGTTTTCTATGCGCATCTGCTTCAGGATGCCCGCCACTTCAATCCTGACGAGACATAAAACCTTTGAATAAGTATTTGATAAAAAATAAGTACTTTTGAACAAATCTACTGAATTACGTATCGCTGCTTTTAATACCACTATTGTAAAAGCACGCACACACACACTTTCGAGCGAATCTTTTCATATCGTACGCAACCATTTTATTGCATGTGTATGCTTCGAAAGTGTGGCTTCAACATACAATTTTTCAACAGATTTTAAATTGGTTTTGTACTGACTTTTATAAAAATATTGCCTATTATTCACACGAAATGCCACGTTTTGACTTCCTTCATGAAATACTTCATGGTAATGATAGTAACTGCATTTAATTAATATTATATGCAAGACTATTTCGATATGATGCTACAGAAAGTCAATCACCATCCAGCGGTTTCTTTTATGTCACAGCTTTTTAATATTTCAGAAAAGCCTTACACTGCTCTATTTATTTAGCATAGAGAAAAAAATTGTATTACTTATATTTTGTATTTATAATAAGCACTAGAATTTTTTCCAACCCATCCTGGGTCCACAGGAAATTATCATAGATTTCTATGCCTACCATGGACAAACATTCGTTCTGTGCAGCATTTGAACCCGTGACAAGTAGCACAGAATACAAAATGTCCATCCATGTCCAGTTGTTTGGAGATGATTGTTGTGAGAAAAATCTTATTGAAAATGTAAATAATTTGTGTGTTTACCGAATTCTCATATTCTCCTGCAACCTCCTCAGAGGTCCAAGGTACTCCTGGGAACGGCCTCCTCGTACCTCAGCTAGCTGGTGGTCCACCTGCTTCACTCTCTCACAGTACAACTGCTCTCGGAGAACGGAGAACTGACGCTCCAGATTCGCTGGAAAGATGAAAGAAATATTACGAAATTATAAATATGTATTTTTATGTATATTATAATGCTTCTTTGGAGAAGTACTTGTGTGTCTGGGATGACTTAAATTGATTTATTTAAACTGAAGTAGAGTTTTATATTGGGCCTTCTGTGTGGATTTCACACTTAGATATAAAAAAATAAGATAGGTATGAAAAAATTTTTGCTCGTACCTTTAGTTGTATATAAGTGATTAATTAATTAATTAAAAATTGTTGCAAAAAATTAAAAAACAATGTAATTATTTGTTCTGATCTTTACGATAAATGGAAGGATTTTATTTTGTTTAATTTGTTATATTGATTTAATGGAAATCATCTATCAATTGTATTTTTTCACAGGGCTTACATGAATACCTTATCTAATCAATGAACCATGATGATTCAAGATTACGAAAACCATTCTTATTGATATCAAACCTAGGATTCCTAATACTTATGTTTTTACAAAAAAAAAATGTTTTATCTTAAATTGTATTATATTGTATTAGAACTCATTGTGACAATATTATATGAAAACATATCAAATTTAAAGTGCCAGCATAGCTAATAGAAACTAGTTCAACTACAGTCTTTTTAATCATTTTTATTATATTATTTATACAAAATAATAAACTGTGATATACGCTATTATACGATGCGCTATTATGAAACTGTCACATCATCAAATAATATTAATTCGAATAAACGAATAGGTATAAACAAGTCCGCCAAAACTTATCTGTGTTTTGTAAACATAACCTATATAAACAAAAGGATACCAACCTAAGTTGTCGAGGCACTCATTCCGTCGCCTCTCGCATTCGCTTTCATCCATCTCCGAGGAGTCATCGGAATCTGGCTCATCTGCTTCTTCAGCACTTGAATCTCTGTCAGGTCCTCTGGAGGACCCGTTGGAACGCTCAGTATCACCCCCCGACATGTCTCCATCGCCATCACTGTCGCCCTCCACCTTCATAGACGGCATTTTAGCTGGTTGATAATGAATTATGATAATTTGAATGCAATTTATGGGTGGGTAAAGGGATAAATTATCGTTTGTTGATTTTCGCTCCCTTTGGAAAGTAGGACGTCAATATTGTCAAAAAATAGAATGTCAAAAGTGTCAACGTCAATTTTTGGGTTGCCAGCAGTGTAATGAAAAAACTTCTACTGAATTATGACAGCTAGTCAAGAAAGAGTAGAAAACGATTGAACGCGTAAATATAAATTATTGTTCTTCTATTCATTCATAATAGCGTTATTGTATATTACTGACGAAAAATTAACGACTGTGAAAAAATCTACAATCTGTACCAACCTAAATGTAAAATCATTTGTACATTTTACATTATTTGTAAATACACTTGTAAATTATTAGGGTGCAAACAAAGAAAGTCAACAACGAAACGACTTGCGAGTGACGAATCATAAGATCATCAGCCTCGGTACCACCATTGCTGACTGGCTAATCTTTTCACGGCAAAAGAAATAAACTAATCACTATTCCTATATCAAAGATTTTGTAACACTACATAGTAAATGAGACTGTTACTTTACATTACCTACGTATACTAATGTGCATTTTTCGTAATGATGACAAAATTAAATCTTCATTATTAATTATGATTTTTTGAGGCGTCTGTGTATGAGTCTTTTCATTTGTCATTTTGATTTGTCTAATTAGATACGTTTGTCGCACCCACTACTGGATATTGGATTAACGCGGTTCACCAGAGACCGTACCAGAGAGCATGACCTCGAGTCACGTCGTGTTTATTACTTTTTAAGTTTTCCGAAGAATTCGACAGAATCGAATCCATGAGTTCAACGTGCAACATACCTGCCAGTATTTTGAACCTATGTGGTTATGTGGGCACACGTTCGAATTGAGAAAATTATGCAACGATCAGTCGGATTTCAAAAATTCAAAACTATTCATCATGGGCAGGAATTGTATAATATATTTTATTCCTGCAGGATGAGGTTCTCCTGTTCATTTGACAGTTTTCATAGTTGTTTACCACATGACTTATGATTAATTATTTTACATTAACAGTATATGAATACTCAATACTCAATAACTTTATTGCATCCCATAATGTATATAAAGGCTGGTGAGTAAAAATTTAAGAGAAACAATTATGGACCCTGTCGGGCACAGCAAGTTAGTTTTTAGATTAATTTAATAATACCGAAGCTGATCTGGATTCGAACCCAAGACCTGTCCAAGTGCCCGTTGGATTCATAGTAGGTATCACTGCATATTATATAATGTATATTTTTCTAAACGGAGACGAGACGATAACATTGGCAAATAACAGTCACATAAACGTCCAAAAAAATAAATAAAAATAAAACAAACGTTATTATCTGATATTAAATTTAATAGGTATTCTATTATTTACAATAAATTGTTCACTATTAACATGTTATTTATTTATATCTTTATCATTTCCTCAGTTGTTAATAAATTATATACATGGCTATTTATAAATAAGATAATATCAATACTGTGAAGTAAGTTCGACAAATCCACATTTTCATATATTATGAGCATGAAAAATATTTGGAAAATTGTTCTTTGATGTTGATAATTGTAATACCTAAGTCCACTCCAATTATTATTCATGCTCATAGTAGAAAAAAATAACTTAAAACACACATAGAATTATGAAAAAATAACCAAATAGGTAGTTTTCAAGTTTACAAGTTTAGCACCTCCACAGGTTACAACTGATTTATATTTTATTCAAATACGAAATAACTTACACAACTAATGCAATTTCACGATCAATTCAAATAACTTTATGACACAATGTCTCAAAATCAATACACATAACATGAAAGTGGTAATGATGACCTACAACATACATAATTATAAAATAACATATTTAAAAATTGTGATTATGTTAAAAATGAATATTAAATCCACCGTTCATCGTGGCCTTATATATTTGGCACTAAATTATTTGGATGCACATGTCTATCTACATAGATATACAAATATTAACGGAACTAATTAGTTATGCTCCAGATATTTAGAATATTGTTTTCGTAAGTAAATTATTTTTTATTGCGTCGATCTATAAGTATCGCTGTTTTGTGTTCGTAACCAGATAATATTAATACCAATACATTATTTTAAGTAAATCAGGTATTTTTAGACCTAATGTAGTACCTGCGAGGTGATAATACTATTATAATACTGGAAATAAGTCTATATAATTTAATATAGTTTTATTTAAAGTATCAGGGGTAGAATTCCTCGAGTATAATAATCCTATGTTATTATTGTCTTGTATAAATTGAATAGAAATTACATTAATAAGCGAACAACGATAATAAATTTAATCATGGAAGTATATAAATTTAAAATAACCGTCTTTTTCTTTATCAGACATTTAAAGAAAAAAAAAATGTGCACAACGATGTCAGTTTATTAATATTTTCTGGTTACATAAACGGTTTACATGTAAACATTTCCGTATCAAGCTATGGACACACCCAGTTTGCGTATAATTCATTATAATATTATTTTATCTATATAGGTATACTTTAAACGGGTAAACTTGCCAAAAAGAATATTTTATTGGCCGAAAATATTAATTGAAATAGGTATACTATAAAAAACGGATATGTCGTTGTACAGTAGGTAAATTGATTATACGGATATAAAATATTGCTTTTCTACTCACTATTATAGCAGTGTTATTTAAATGGTTTTATTGAAACTATTAACTTCCTACCACCGAGCCATTTCCTTATAGAGAAATCCACAAGAAGACTACTGGAGAAATTTTTCAAAAAATCCTATTTTTTAATATCTACGTACCGTATAAATTTGGCAATTTAGAGAAATATTTTATTGTTTCATTATCGTATTTATTAGCTATCTATTTTTATTAATTGCAAACTATAAATTCCATTGCATTATTGTTGGTGTTAGATAAGAAATTTTCAACAATTTTAATCAATTTTTATAACATGCTTATTATAATAAATTGGGATCCATACGATATAATAACATGCTTTCTGATGGAATGGATCGTAAACATTTTTACCGAAGTAATTTATTACCATAAAATTTATAAAATGATCTAGGATAGCAAAGGAAAAATAATGGATGTTTACAATTGGACAGTCTTCACAATTTATTAAATATTATTACTACTAAAGGAATGTATTCTATAATCACTTTGGAATGTTATAGTTTCGTAGAAGCAACCTCTGCAAACCCATATTACCTAATTTATAGAAACCAACAGGTTTCGCATTGTTTTTGTTCCTTGATAAACTGGCAATTAATATACAGGTATTTTTCTGTTGATGCAATACCTAGGTATGTAAGATGATATTTTAAAATACAAGTTAAAAGTTTCCAAGTAATACTTCATGACCTTGTTTATTGTACAAATAATAATATCAAGCAATAAATATAAACATGCCTTTATCCAAAATGGAATTTAAGTTTATATATTTATCGGCCCTTAAATACACTCATAATTTTTAGGTTCAAAAGTTTGGGGCGTGCGTTGCCGAGTCAGTCAGGACAAAACTTTGAAAATATTATTTCGAATTTTTTATATATAAATGTCTAATCTACTGGAGGATTCAATGACTGACTCTTGGGGTCATTTATTATAAGAACTATTTCTAAATATTATTAAAACAAGAAACAAAGATAACACTAAACATCCTTCGTTTCTAATTTTAACAAACAATTACTTAGAAGTTTAAAATGACATAACATCCACGAATAAGGCAGTAGGTATATTTTGGTTAAAATTTTAAATCAAATTCCTATTCCGGATACTGAGTTTATTGCCAGTATATTTATAATGTTGAGTTTATCAGATAATACAGATAAAAACGCAGGAATTTCGTGGTCTATCGACTTTAATTAATACATTTTATTTTATTTCTCTCATTTTGATTTCATAACACCACCTCTCTATACTCATCTTCATAAGTAAATCGCACCACACTTGTAACACTTATAATATTTTTGAAATAAATCCATAACGCTAAACTTAAGTGATGTTTGAAACGATTAAAATACATTCGTACTGTATAAATGGACTCGTCAGTTCCATCGAGTTAAACTCACGCAAAAGATCTCGTGACTTCGCTTTCATTAAAATATTCAATTTCAACTAAACAAGAATTTGGGAACACATTTCTAAATTCTATATTTTCATCTACATCATTATGATCCGAGTACGTACCTGTCTCTCTACATACGTCTCTATCGCTACCGAGTACTCTCATATCCGACTTCGTTTTAAATTTCTTTTTGACGTCGCAAACGTTTAGAAAGTAGAAAAGCAAATGTAAAACCATTTGCGTGATAATATCGAACATCAAGATCAGTTTGGTGATACCGAAGTCTTTTGCTTCGTGTATGACGTTGACGATTCGATTAGTTTTGTCGATAGTGTAGTGGTCGTGTCGTGTGTGTCCTCGGGTGAGTGTAGCGGTTGCGTGTCGCGCAACGCCGGGTGGTCGCTAGGTGTGCTTGAGCCAGTGAGCGGGCACCCACTGCGGCTCCCGCTCCAAGCTGTTGATCTCGTTCAGCAGCTGCTGGTAGGCACGTTGTGTATCGTTATTTATGATTATCATGTCAAACAAGTGACCCCATCGTAGTTCCATGTCTCGAGCGGTTGCTATTATTTCTTTTAACTCCTCTTCCTGCAAATATCAATATTGTTATATTAGTTAAATATTCCTGGACTGCGCATGACTGCACTGTTAAATCAATAACAGTCTATTTTGAACAAGAGTCATAATATCGTTTACACCAGTATTTCACAGGATTGATCTGCGTAAATCCTGTCGGTAAAATCGAAAAGATTTTTTTTTTATTGTTTGTATTTATTATTAGGTATTTAGTAAAAGTCTTGATAAAGATCTAGGCCGATTTATTTTTTTCTATTACCGGGATGTTGATTTCTTTTCTAAAATTTGTTATATAACTAGGTTATGATATACTTAATGTAATTCTCATCTCTAAAATTTACTCAGGAATGTAAGGACTATATTACCTTAAAAGCCTCTCCATTTCTTATTTTCTTCTGCCTTAGTTTCTCCAGGCTAGGTGGCGCAACGAACACCGTGTAGGGCTTCAGGTCGGAGTTACGGAGGATCTTCAGCGACTGAGGGTGTAGGTTCAGCACGCAGATCTTCCCTGAGTTCACTACTTCACGGATCGCTTCTAGTGATGTACCTAGGTGAGGAAATATGATTTTTAGATAATTTTTTTAGTGCAGTTTTTGTCTGTAGTTTTGAATGATCGGATAATCGGTAATTAGGATGCCTAAATAATTGACGAAGTTGCTCACCATAATAAGCTTTCTCGTATTCTCCGTGCTCAACAAACTTTCTGTTGAGGATGTCTGCCTCGAATTGTGTGCGCGATATGAAGTGGTAGTCCTGGCCGGGCACCTCGTGGTCCTTGCGCGGACGGGACGTGTCTACAAAGTGAAAATGAGCATGTCACAACTGGGTATTTAACATTAGCTCTCGACTCCAGATTTTCTGATGATGACCAGATACTTACGTGGCACTGCAGCTGCGAATCTCGAGCTGTCTTCCATGAGCCTCTGCCTCAGTTCATGGCGTCCTATGTTGGGCGGTCCGATGAGAACAATTGGCCGCTTGTGTGATGCTCGTGGGTAGTACAGCGCTACCTCCTCGTACGTCAGGATCTCCTCTTGTTCGTATTCTGGAAGGTTTAATCTCACTAATCTCACTTATAATGTATCTTAATTGAGAGTATTGGGTTTTTATGTTTCAATGTATGTTTTATGCCGTAGGAACAATGTTTCAGTTCCCGGAAAAGGACATTTCTGAACATGATTGTTGTATTCAAAGTAAATATGAAAGGTCAGTATTAACATTCAAGTTCTTTACACCAGTCGGATAAAAAGATACTCCCTTTCATTGTACAGTTAGAGACGTAAATTGATGAACTTTTTGTAATTTTGTTATCGTTTTAACTAACAATTACAATAGTCGATGAACGCTATTCTATAATAATAATTAACTACAAAAAATAGTTAACTAAAACTTAAAAAACGTTTTGAAACTTTATACAAAGATCAGTTTATTTTGTCACTGACTTTACCGAGTTAACAAACCGAATTTATGTTTGATCTTTGTCTAAAAAAGTACTAGCTAGGCTCTACCCTAGCTCTACAGACTAATAATTCATAAAAAGCAACTCACCATCCCCACCAGACGTAGAGTACAGCGGGTATCCAGCTTCACTCGTGGCTTTCTTCCCCTTCTTCTTCCGTGGCGGTTTCTTGGCGCAAAGCAGGGTGCCTCCCTTGCGAGGCTTGTCTCTGGCGGCTACTTCACCTGCTAAGGTCAGCTTCATTGATTCTCGCCTGAAAGGTGAAACTGTTGTAGTTTGTTGGCTACGTAAGAGTAAGGAGATAGCTTTCGGTACAGATGAAAATTAAAAAAAGAAAACGAATGATTGCTCACAATGATCGTATATTTTGAGTGCTTCTGGCAATTGAGCAGGATATTATCATGATATTGTTTCCATTTTCGAAGCTATTGTTGCGTTGAAAGACTCAAGTGGAAAATATGGTAGTAAAGGTAAGCAATACTAACTGGTGCTGGAACGCCTGGCTGGGTATGAGTCCGGCTAGCGTCTGGTCTTCCTCTCCCTCGCGGAACGCTTGCCACCAGTTGGGGTCTTCACGACTGATCACGTGAAGGACATCGCCTTTTTGGAAACTTATACCTGTAACAAAGATGCGGTTGTTGAAACTAGAAAGTTAACGGTCCAATTTAGGAGGCATTTTGAGTCATAGGATACAAGTTTTAGTACAAAGAAATCAGAAAACAACTGAAAAATACATTATAGTGGAATGATTTATTTTTAGATAGTCAGAAATCATAAAAAACGAATGGGCTTAATTCTCTGCGCCTTTTATTTGGTCAGTTCAGTATCCGGAAACGCGTTTCGTGCTTGACTAATTACACTGACCTAGCTCCCGACAGGGGATATACACATCATCCTCAGGATCGTAGTCGAAGTGCGCGCGCACGTGCAGCACGCGGTGCGAGGGAGGCGCGCGCGACACGGCGCGGCGCGGCGCCAGCACGACGCACAGCGTGCCCGACAGCGCGCCCAGCACCTGGCACACCTCGTGCACAGACTTGCCGCGCATCGCTACGCCGTTCACCTCTAGGAGCTGGTGGAACATACGAAAGTGGAATCAAGAACACGGTGACTTTCAAATGACTTTGATATCGTGTTAATCAGAACAGGTGGTTCTATAGTTCTCTATGGAACATCTTATATTTTTCATTTGTAAACATATAGGGATATGACTGAGGAAGAAGTGTTATTGAAGATAAACTATATAAAATAAAATGTAGCTATTGAAATATTGTTTTTCTGATTTAGCAAAATAAGGACACGTTTTATCTCTCATTTTATTAAAATAATATTTGCAACTTTCAAGGCAGGTTATACTTATGGTCATAGAACTTACCTCATCTCCTTCATGTAACAGCCCTGACTTCTCCGCCGCCCCGCCTCTTACTATCCTGCCGATTATCACGGCCTCACCTTCATTTCTTACAGTAGCACCTATGAGAACAATGACTTTATCAAATTCTGAATCTTAAATTTCTTGGCATCATCAAGATTGATAATCCTGCTTTTTTAATCTTGGTGTTAGAGATATGTTAGACCCTTACATAAAAACTGGCTCATGTAACCATCAACTGATTAGTGTGAAATATAATTGATAATTTTAAAGCTAGCTATTAACCATTTAAGCCTCGACTGTATTTTACCTTTTCTTGTGAGATTACTTAGTTTTAACTTTAGCTGTAGAATGGTCATTAGTGGTGTTCTTACCAAGTGGTTCATTAGTCTTCTCGATTTTGATAATTTTAATGTGTTCGCTGGGGTCGTCGGGCGAGTGCGCCGTCAGCGCCTTGTCGTTGTCGCCCTTATGGTTGAAGTTATTGCCAGTCTGTAAAAGTTTAATGCCATGTTATTACAGGTTTATAGCACGATTGCGATTAAGGCGGTTGAATAGGTAGGTTTCGGTGATGCGTGGTCTAGGGAACTGGCACAGGAAAAAACCTCACGATTGGAACAATAACCCGCATAGAAGAAAATAATGATATTTTACGAATACTGTTAATTTTATATGCTGAATAGCCTTGCAACTTACATAGTTAAAGATATAGACTCGGCCATATTTCATAGCCTTGATTATGAAAATTACTTTAAAAAATTGCTGAATCCATAAACGAAACAAATTTTACCTACTTAAAACTTAGCTCTTAAAATTTAATGCCGGAAATTAAACTTAGTATCTCCAACAAAAGATTCGCATCATAACATTTTTATAATTTCGTCGAACGCCCGCCCACTTGGACGAAGTTTGAGGAACGCCGGAATCTATAAGTACGGTTCATGAATTTTACATGCAAACATTTTCCTATTTCCTCAGATTGTTTGCTTTCTTTGATCTTGAGTTATTTCGATAATAAAATGGCTAGGAACTTTTATATTGATAAAAAATTGAGTGTAACAAATATTTACTTTTGTATCTTCGACAGAGAAACAGGAATTGGAATAGCACTATGTTGTAGAAGATTTCAAGTTTTATTTGTTCATGCCATAAAAGAATTTGGGGTTGATTGGGAGCATTTTAATGCTGTTTTGGTATATATTTAGTTTCATTTAGCTTATATAATTGAAAAGGAACTTTTATCTCAAAGAGAAGATAATAGATTTTTATAATAAAAAAAATATCGCGATTATTTTATTATATTACCGTACAAGTTACTGCTGTATTTGGTTAGGTCGATTGTTTTTTAAATATTTGTCTGTCAGCTCTACAATATACTACTCATAGTATGTTCTCACCTTATGCCTCTTGCCCCTGCTGAAGCAGGCGGGGTCCAGCAGCGCGGCGGCCTGGTCGTGCGCCTGGATCAGACTCTCGAGCTCCAGCCCGCCCAGGATCGAGAGCAGTTCCGCTGCCAACGCCGATGACTCTCCGCCTGACGACGTATGCGCTCCTAATACGTCCATGCACTATTGGGGCAGGATTAGTTTAAACTGTAGTGAATCAAATTGTGAGTATGTGAATGTACTAAAATTACGTTAAGCGTAAGAAAAATCTACGTTTTCATGACTCTGAACGTGAGGAAGGAACGGTTATTTTTTCAGCCAGTGTCAATGTAAGTAGAGATATTGAGAGATAGTGTCCAATCGTGTCTTAACGAGTATATCAGATTTTTAGGCTCTTGCGTTGTAGATCATACTTACCTAACCAGCCTAGTATTCAATAATCTGCTTGAGCCCAGCATTTTAATCTACCAGCAGCCCAGACCGCTTTTCTCATACAGGGCTAAATTTTACTGAAGTACCACTGCGAAGTTCACTTACGTCTTTCAATCTGTCAGTAGCGCGGTGCGTGTGCGGGGGCGCTAACCCGGGCCGCTTATGTCTGACAGCAGTAAGTACTGCTGACCGGGTGGCCAAGGCTGTCCGTAGTGCAGGACATAGTAATGCTCCAGCCGCGCCCGCCACCCGCGCCGCCAGCGCCGACTCCCCGCTTGCCCCCAGTGCCTTTTGCACACGAGTGATCGCTGCACATACTTCTTGGTAATCTGGAATAGATAAAATTATATTTGATAACCGTTGCTTTTGTGATTTGTCTTCAAATTCAAATGTTTGGAGAACACCGGCTACAAGATCTTGACGCAAAATATCTTCTTCGAAAGAACTATTCAAAGCCTTTTTACACCTACACTTATGACTTCACTGGCCTGTTGCACTGTTTGCCTTGCAACAGGGCCTTTAAAACTACATTCAGTTACGCCAGCCACATTCGCGGTCGTCATCAAAATTGATTAGGTTCGCTGTTGACGGAATACGTCATGGAGGACATCATCATCATTATCATCATTATGAATTTGTCTAGAAATAATAGGAATAGTCGTCGAATAGCGCAACGTTTCTTAATATTAAGTAGTAATTAAGTTTCATCCTGCGTCTATAACTTTAAGGTGGATTGTAGCGCTAGGATAACTTTTAAGAGCATTTTAGACCGGGTAAAGAAACCGATTTTAGCGATAATACTGCCATTTGTATCTCGTATGTGTATAATTTCACTTTATGCTTTGTTCTTTTGGTATATAAAATAGAATTCTTTTAGACCAAAGTTGCGTTTGAATGTCTGATAAAGAAGTGGTAATATGTACGTCCTGACTTCACTAAGTCTGCATATATATGGATAAAAACACGATACTGTACTCCCACGATAAGGTTTCAGTCTAACAGTCTGCTTGCTATAAGTAGATAGAAAGCAGACTGTTACACTGGAAACTTAGACTAAGCGAATTAAAAAAACAAATCCTTGCCCCACACTAGGAATAATTCCTGTATCGTGGGTGCGTTTACAAATACATATATTCACATACACCAAGACCTAGATCCGAAACAACTATTTCAGATCATACAAATATTTGTTCCGTGCGGGAATTTTATCCGCGACACGTAGCGTAGCAGTCGTTCTCTCAACCACTGCGCCAACTGTGCCGTCAGCCAAATGCAAACCATGATCCTAATAGTATCTTTCTACCAACTCTAGTATCTTCATCAGTTATATTAAAATATCTCTTGATATGAAACCTTTATACTTGATACAAGAAATTATTTAACAAATAGTCGATTGTTTTTTTATCAGGTCGCATACAATCTTAATTAACATGTTCAAAGGAATTAAATATGGATGATGAAACAGCATTCAATTTTATATATTCATGTAATTAAATACATATTTTAATGCGTCTATCAATGCGTATTGTTTTTACTTCATCGTTCTGATTTAAAGCCTTGTCTTCTAGTCAATGTACTAATATAATTTTAACAGGAGTATGGTCCTGATATTTCTTCTTATTAACTCAATAAGTATTATTAAATTATTATAAAATTGTTGGGCCAAGCTTCTAAGGAAACTTGCCAATATCCTTTCGAGGAAGCAAACGACGGCTTCTCACGTCTAAGATTAATGTTCTAATTTCATCTCTGCTACCCTTACATAATCCAGGGTCCACCACACGATATTATCAGTTGTACGGGTGGTTTAAGAACTATCTGAATAACTTAGTATCTTTTGATAGACTGGAAGAGATTCTTCAACCATGCACTAAGTCTTCTAGTCAAGCTATGTAGTTACTTAATGTAAAATATTAGTAATATTTAACGATATAGGTGTACTATTGTATACCCTCATTTCCTGGATTCCGGTATTTAGCTGGTGGCTATTGCCATCTACCGAGCACAGTTTTAAAGTAAATGCTGCTACTGAGAATTTCCATACAATAAACCCCAATAATACTTAACTCGGCCAGGAAATCGAATTGAAAACCTTCTACTCAGTGTACGCACGCTACCTTCTACGCAGACCAATGTAGCCAGCTGGGTACGAACCTTGATTGGCTAATCTTTTCACTCTTGCCAATACCTACTATATCCCATCAATAAACTTCTTAAGTCCGAATTCAACAATAAGACAGACATTTCAGACATAATCAACCGCTTATGAATATCGTTTAGCTGCCGGCTTCTGTCAAAATTGTCTTGAAATACGCGCAAAATAGGTGTTTGGGCGTTAACGTATCTTACAACTAAATTTTAACTAATTAATTTGATTTTGGTCTCTATCGTTTTGTCAGATTTATAAACTAGGTCGACATATTTTGTTTATTTTTTTCATAATGTTGATTAATTTAAATTTTAACACGAGATAAGTGTAAGGAAGATTTTTAGTTAAAAAAGCACATTTTGAGGGTTAATTATTTCTCAATCTATAAACAATATAAAAAACAAAAAGGTGACTACCTATTTTTTACTTGTGACTATAACATATAAAAAAAAGCAAAATCAACTCATGTTTAGTGGGGTAAAAACGTCAACGCATTTTGTATGAAAACTTTTAGCTAAACTATATAAGTCTTAACAAAAACATGTAAAGTATTCGGTCATTTTCATTTAAACTATCTGTTATATTGGTGGTGAACATGGCCTTTAATTGACTACGCAGAATATTGGCAAACTATTGTTTCCTGAACACACAAACTTAGACAATATTTCAACTCATCAAACCGTGGAGGGTTTGATGAGTTGCTTGGTATGAAACTACGGACCCAGCGAGGATTAACCTTTGCCCTTATATCAAAGCCACTAAGGTCAATCAAGGGTCCACTATCCACGTAAACCCTGGATATTAAAGTTATGTTGATATGACACCAGGTAGAGTGGTAGCAAATTTCGAAGAAATTCGCAGGACATTTTCTTTCATCATATAAAATATAACAGTAAACTCATATATAATTTTCTCAAACAAACAAATGTGGAGTACAGAGTTTATGTGTACTAAAACAAAAATAAGAAAGTTTCACAAGTACCTAAGCAAAATGTTTTACTCGAGACAGTTTTTCGACGTTGGTATCTGAAGGCCAATTCTCGTATTTAACATACACCGAGTCTGAATGTTAACTGAATTGAGATTAGATTATGAATTGACTCATAATTGCTATTCTACTCCGAAAATTTTTGGTTTGGTTTAAATATCATCTCAGTATAATCTCAATATAATTAAATTTAAATCTACTGTAGATCGCATTTCGATCTCATGTGCCACAGACAATGTAAACAACATAATAAACATAGTGACATCTTAGATACAGGTCTTTTAATCGAATTATGACGTTTGTAAGTATTAATGTTGCCAATCTATAGGCCAATGCCAGCTTTATTGGTAATGTGATGATTCCGTCTTTCATGGTGACTTAAAATGTTATTTATTTTATTTCTTATGAATAGTTATATTACGATAAAATTATTCAGTTTTTAGTAATTTCGGATTTTCTTCTTATTATATTATACATTTGTACAATTTTATTATGACATGATAAAAAATATGGGTGTTTTGTGTATAGCAAACGACAACCCCACAGGTTGACATTAGTTCTCAGCGCGAAAAGTTTTGTGTTTAAATGTGTTTCGGAAACTTGGAAAAAATGGCGAAACAACACGACAGTTGGAACTGCGGGTCGATTTTTTGGAGCAGCATCAGACGTTGGCACTTGGCCGCGTACGTGGAAAGGATGGAAGCGCACTTTCCACCCGATTACGGGCTCAGTGCGCTAATATTTTGAATGCCGACATGGGAGGCGTACAAAAATCGGCGCAAGATTGGAAAAAGTAAGTAATCTATCATGTTCATCATTAAGATAAGCTCAAAATTCTTATTTTCTGTACTGAAGTATTTTAATTAAATGTTTGTATATTTGTAGTATTATAATCAGTACAAGAGCCGAACAAAGGCCAAACAATGTGTCAAAGTAATTGGAAAAGCGTTCTAGAAGTTAGAAATTAAACATAATATTTATGTAACTAAAATCTTTTTAATTTCTTAATGCCCACAGTGTTTCAACGATTTGCTGCTGAGCAGATGTTCCCTGCACCAAGGGTTGGTTCTGTCGGCGCCCCCAGTCTGTGCCGGACGTGCTCGCAGCATCCACAATGGAAGGTGGCACCGCCTCATGTTGTACCTGCACGCGTTGCTCCTCATCGTGCTCACGCTCCGACAGCGCCGGTGTTCCCAGCCGAGCTCTGTTGGCCATATTATGCAATATGCAACAGGCATTTACAATTTTGGCAGCCATTTCAGGCTTATAATGTAGTTGCCGCGCAACTAAGAGGCACCTGCAACAAATGTTTTTTTATTTTTTATTTCACAAATTGTTTTATTTTGAATCTACACAGTAAAAGTTGTTTCTATACAGTTAGAAATACTTTTATGAACATTTACTATTGTTGATTATTGTTTTAAACTTTTGATTTGTTAATTTAATAATATGTTATAGACTATTTAATTTAGAATGAGGAGTCAGTGTCTGTGATTCATAAATAATTTATATATTATTTAAGTTTAGTCAATATGCCAAATAATAAGACTTAATTATTTAATTCAGACAACTTACTAGTTAATTTGTTGAATTAATAAATATTTTTGTATGATGATTTACCATTATTGATTAGAAGATTTACCATTGTTTACCATTCTTTGTATGGGTAAAACAAAACTGACTGATTGTGACATCACATTGTCAACAGATTTTTGTGGTTTTTAACTAATTAATAAATAATTTGATTATATGTTAAGTGTTTTGTATGTTTACATAAACTTACCTGAATCTTGCCTTTAATACACCTATAGTGTGTTCCACTATATTTCTTGCTTCTACATGCTTTTTGTAGAACCAATTCTCTGGGCTGCCCTCTTCACTATTTAAAATAGGTACTATTAGGTTCCTTCTAAGAGCATACTCACTATCACCTGCAATAAATAAATATTATTAGTACTAAATATATAAATAATTATAATTAGTTACTTAAAAACTTTTACATAATATCTTGACTTACCTAAAAGAAAAATGGATTCTCCTCCATCAATTACTTCATTTAAAAAGTAGAGTCATGAGTGCTCCCAGGACTGGAAGGGTCTACACAAATGATATTTTGGTCAGCATCACAAATCTGAAAATAATAATTAGTAATTACATAATATATGATATAAATCTAAGTTTTACTATGGTTTAATGTTGTTCTATGCTTACTATCATCACATTCAGAGAATGGTAGCCTTTAGGCAGTACTCTTCATGTTCCGATGGTTTTATGATGCTGACATGTGTACCATCTATGCAACCAATAACCCCGGGAAATCCAAATTTAGAGTAAAACCTAGAATAACAGATATTATTAGAAAGCATAACACTTATTATTAACAAAGCTTGATACTTATAATTTCCTAATATTTGATAAGGTAACTTACCCACTTCTAATTCTTTCCCTCGCTTCCCGTATTAAAGGAAAGTAAACATATTTTTTGAACACCGCTGGATGATTCAAAGCTTTTGTCACTTGCTGTATTGCTCTAGACACACTAGGTTGGGACACAGCATGTGTTATGCTTTGAACTACCAAGGTTTGATAAGAACCACTTGCATAAAACGCAAGGGTTATCAAAACCTAGAAAATAACAGTAATATTAGAAGTATTCTATAAATATTATGTATGTTGAATATACATTGATATCACAAGTATGATTTTGGGTATAAATTGTATGTTACGCATGTGTATGTGAGTATGATTTCTTACCTTTACAGCGGCGTCCATACCGTCCCTTCTCCTATTTCTGGATATGTAGGGCTTTAAATCCCTAATTAAAGCTTCTACGAGTGGTTTTGTGAGCCTGTAAGTTTTTACAAACTCTCGGTTGCTTATAGAAAAAGCGTCTAAAGCCAGACGACGGCGGCGTTGAATACGATGTTGTCGTCGTGTTTCCGACGCTGCTTTCTCGTCTGTAGCAAGAGCACCTCTCAAAAATAACCACCGCAGTCCAAAACCACTCATATTAAAAGAGGTTTGAAAAAAAAACACCAATAATTTGTGCACAAAACTACTTCTTACTTGTTTGCGTTCAGTCAAACTACGGTTGAATTTGGATGTCAGTTCAATCTATTATTTGACGTTTGTATACGTACGAGAATACCAATTTGGTCAACTATGTTCGAGTAAAATGTCAACAGAATACCGTTTTAAGCTTCGTTCAACTTTCAGTGCGCATTCGATCGCATCGCAATTTATGTTCGTATTTGACGTTGTATGTTAATTTACGAGAATACCATTTGAGAGTTTTATGAGATTGAGATTAGATCGATACTGCATTTTGAACATTTTTAATTACGAGAATTGGCCTTCAGATAATTGATTTTCTGTTTGCTACTGCGATTGGCGAATAACTTTTTCTTTCAAATTTATTTTTATTTTGGATTTTGATTCATAATCATCATCAACCAGAAGACGTCCACTGCTGAACGAAGGCCTCCCCCTTAGACCACCACATCGAACGATTTTGATTACGTAAGTATTATAATTATTTCACGTGAGAATCGGTTTTTGCTTGCTCAAAAATATATTATCAACTATCCTTAAAATCTTGAGCCACTTTACGAACAAAAATGATTCGTTTATAAAATTTCCCGCACTCTCAAAGTTTCAAGTTCGTTTCAGCAAATGTTTTATCAACTCATCAGCGAAAAACTTGGCTCTGGTACCATTTGGTGTTATAATTTTATCTATCTTTCTACCAGTGTCCTAGTTAGCGTGTTACGTCCAAACGAGGGGCGAACTAGTGGCTTGTGAACTGGAACTAACGCGACCTGGGTAGTTTGTGTGGGAGAAAGTAAAAATATGGGACAGTGGGGCAAAGTATCACGGGATATTGATATGTAGCCTCATTGGTCTAGTGGTCGCAAGCGCGACTGCTGAGAGTGTGGTCCTGGGTTCGATTCCCGGGTCGAACAAAGTGTTATTAGGTATTTTTGTATGGAAATTCTCTGTAGCAGCACAGTCTGGAACTGTCCGGTGAATGCCATAAGTTCGCCCTCTATTACATGGGACTCAATAACCGCATTAGCGAAATGTGGGTCTACAATAGTACACCTCTGCCTAACCCTTCGGGGAATACATGTTATATTAATATGCGCTTTTTAGAAAGGTTGAAACGGTTTTAACGTGCGGATTGGTAATTGGTGGTAGGTCCACGAAATGTACGAGGAAGGTATACCTATCTTCAATGTACAATCGCTAAAGAATAGACACGCTAATAAAATTTACTCAATTGACATAAAGGTCCAATAATCACGTGATTCGTAAATGTCACTCCCATACATAGATTTAGAATGTAAAGATGAACAATGACAGCTTGTAGGAGATACCGAAAAATAATATGCATATGTGTTAGTGACTGATATGTCAGATGAAAATAGGGTTGTATATATAGTATAGTTTCGATAGATTAAATCTTGCCCTAATGAATAGAGGTATATACGCTACTAATTAAATCCTCTTATTGTAAATTAATAAACGGATAAAATAATTTTATTTATGAAAATACAAAGAGTATTAAAAAATATAATAATAATTTTAAGATGATGTTATATGCAGCATACAGATAAGTATAGTACAAAGATTTAACGTTGTGCTATCCACTAGTCACAGTTTTGTGCACTAATAATGATAAAGAAATGTATGATATTACCATAGCTAGTTCCCTTAGGCCCGAATACTTAATAATCAGATAAAAATCTATCGACATTTTATCGATATCCGTGAAGTCATTTCTACAGTCAACCCTAGCGTAAACATACATTTTAATATTTACACTAAATATTATTTATTTCTTGTTTTATCTACAAAATATTACCACGTATCGGAAGAAAATCTAATATACTATGGTAAAATTTGTTTTCTCGGCGAATTAATACTAGTACGTACACAAAATATGGTTTCAAAACGTACGATGAAAAAATCACATTTACCTGTGAAACGTGTAATTATTTGGATTATTTCTCTATGTTACGTTACAATTGGCAAAAGAAACATGACATTATGACTGCCTAAATATCACTTATCGCCAATAATTGCACGATTATTTTATAAATTAATAAAATATATTTGACACTTAAGCAAGGGAAAGGATAGAAACCGATCCTTCAAAAAAAATTGTATCATACTGACATTAACATCTGTCTCTTTCTTTCTCGGGTAGTGTTCATATTAAAATGATATCTCTTTTCCACGCTTTGTTGGTCTTTAAGCGTAAGCGAAATTCTAAGTCTATGCTCCCATACATTTTGCTGGAGTTGTAGTACGAAATTGACTACTGACAGTGAAATCAGCTGTAGCTGATGCAAAATTGGACAAACTTAATAAGGAAAATAAGGCCTTTAATTTTGATCTTTAAATAAGTATTTAGAAATAAAGTATTTCTGTACTAGCTAATTAGGTTTTTATTCGGATCAAAAGCAATTTATAAAATAAATTGTAGATACTAAGAACAGGCAATTGGTACGATGCTTAAAGAATACAAGATTGGAGTCTAACGTGAAGGATCAAAGATTCAATTTTACATACGTATCTGTCTCTTTAGTTTCAAAGTGAAAAAACATTCTAATAAGAAAACTCATTATTTATTTTCCAAGAAAATAAAATCCTCGGGGGATTTTCTCAAAGTACGACCCAATAAGTTGGTACTGAGAAAATTATAATATTCATTTACTTGACACGATTTAATACGGAATACATAATACTGCCTTTACGTACTCCCTACATTTTTTTTAGGAATCCGTAGTTGTCTCGTATAAGTGGCTCCCATAATTTTATCAAGTCTGTCTGTCCGTATGTCACAAGAGATGATGACTGGCTTGTTTCTTATCTAGAGATCTGGAGGTCTAAAATGGCTGCATTCACATTACAAATTTAAAAATATCAAATTAATTAAAGACTTAATACTCATGTTCATTAGGTTCATTCAGCAATCATCTATTTGACAGTTACCATGGAGATGTCTAGAGGCATTGCTGAAATAGGCCTTTTAGGCCCTTGGCATTATTATGGACTAACTGTAAAGGGTTTTTTAACTCTCTACAAATAACCCACATAACTCCTTTTGCCGGATCCCTTCGGAGATTGAAGTCTTAGTAAAATAATCTAAGTGGGTTCCTCAACATTTTAAAATTCTCATACATTTTCCATTCGAAGTAATTTCAAGCATCACTGAGTTATTTGCTTCACTTGAAATTTTGCTGATCCCCAGAAAATTTATCGCGACATTTCAAACGTGATCCGAGAAAAAGATAAGGTGGATGTTTGTCGTAGGTACATATGTCTGTAATTTACTATATACGCGCTTTAAAAAAAAAAGTTATGGAATTTGCAATGAGCAGTGATAGTCTAGCTGTCGAATGTTTGCCTTTTGTTTCGTTTCACCTTTGACTTTTCGGAATCATGTGCGGATCAAAATTGATATCACTTGTGAACATGTAAAGCATGAACATGGAATTAGGTTTTTAAATTCGGTCGTCAATATATAATTTAAAATGTTCTTTGCAGTTTTATTTTGTAAAGTTAAAATTAATTCTTTATTAATGATCACCACTGGTCACCTGATAACACTTCTCACTTATTAAAACAGAATGTTATCGAATAAGCAAATACTTTAAGACGAAGACGAAGCCAATGATATAGATAAGACCCAAACGGGCAATTTGTTTTGTTTCTAGGACTAAATATTTATTATTGCGATAAAAATCTTATGTTTTAAAAAGTTTTCAATTCATAAGATTACTTTTAAAATACTTCCTGGTCTTATGAATTCAGACAGCAAAATCAAAAGGAAGGCCTCTTAAAAATTAAAATCTTTTAAAAGGTTGAACAACCCGGCTCAACACGAAAACCATACCAATTTTAGTACGAAATACTTGAAAAAGATATATGAAATCTCATGAAAACTGCCTCATCCAAAACTGCCTTAAAGGTCAGGTGGAAAGCGCAGCTGCTAAGTGTGAGGTCCTGGGTTGGTTTCCCAGGTTGGGCTATTGGGTTTTTCTGTGTAGGAATTCTAAATAGTTTAGAACCGTGCTCGTACTATATAACCTTCACTTAATATTAATGTCATCAAAAACTCACCGACAACAGCATACAGCTGCGCGGAGTCGTCGCTGACGTCATCTTCATACGCATCGTTGACGAAGGCGGTGCCCGACGACGGGGGGTTGGACTCTAGAGCCTGGAGCTTGTGGGACCCTCGCAGGGAGGTGCGCAGGAACTCGTTCTGTGCCGCGATCCGCTCTTCTGCCTCTTTGCGTTGGCGCAGTTGTTCCTGGAGAAGAGAAGAGAAATCGGTAAAGAAACGAGAAGCTTTGATGTAAGACATGGTTAGGTAGCAGATAGTATTGTTATTATTATAATCACTATCACGCTCGTGTACATGAGGCATAGTATAATAGTTTACTAATGCAGGTTATATAATATCTCATGAAACAGGAACGGCCTTATGCAACCTTTTCTTCGACCGTTCCCCTGATATAGGAAAGGCAGGACAGAATCATATATTTTTTGTTAGCCCAAACTGTCCCATCGCTGGGTAAAGGCTTCCCACAAATTCTCCCGCATATCTCTATACTGCGTCACCTCTAATCAGCTCCTCCGTCACGTCTAGATCATCTCGCCATCTCTTTCTAGGCCGGCCTCGACGACGTCACCCATAAATCATATAGGATACAATTATGCAATTTCAACGCACCAAAAATATTCTTACACTCGGAAAGTTAAGTTAGTTCCTAGCTATCGGATTAAATATAAATGGTTCACATATGGTGTTCGCATGGATAGGTCACATGGTCAATGCGTCATAATAAGTACGCGGCGATGCCTGTGACCGTTCTCACGGTAAGACCATAGACACCAGTTACTAATGACCAGCTTGCTTTCTGATTCAATCAATCTAAGTTGAACGATTTAGATTGTTAAGACAAGCCTGCGAAACTTTAATGTACACGTTCTATTTTGTTGGTTTAACAATTCTAATAGTTTGTGTCGGTATACGTAACGCATTTGGGTCATGATATAATTGGTCTGGTTCGGTAAAGTTAAAGTTATCAGGCTTTAAAAGTAATTATTTCGCCTTGTTTTCCCGTTCGGTTTTCTTGGTTGTATACGCCGCGAATTGGACGATATTCGGTTCAATGTAAATTGAGGACCAGAAATACAAACTATAATAATTTTCGTCATCATTAATATTCCCATTTCTTGGAAGGTCTACTCTCTAAAGACGGAGACATCACCACGTTACGCAATATCAAATGCGATTTGTATGAGACTTTTTTTGACATTATAGACATTAAAAAACCTATCATACCTGACCCTTCAACCTTTGTAACTGCACCTACCATCTGGCAATGAGTCTAAGCCCAATTCCAACCATCACTACGTTGTCCTGCATAACACATTATCTCGTTAAGGTTAAGCATTCTTAAAACGAACACCTTGACCGACAACATAACGAGCTTGTAGACCAACGTTATGTAAAGTTTATGTTTTATTATCATAAATACTGTGTTTTCCTTGTTGCTAACTGTGGCACGTTTGAAAAGTATGTACCTATATATCTTTTTGTATTACTGCGACCCGCTCTAACTTCGCACGGATGCAAATTCATTTTTTTATTAAGATGTTCATACAAAAAAATCATCCAAATTTCCGACTTTTCCGGTGGATTTGACCTTTTTCTAACAATTAGGAATACAACAAAAGAAGAAAACTGCCAAACCAGTCGAGCCCTTTTCAAGAGATGATCTTTCATACACGCGGCCATTGATTTTTATTTATATAGATTGAACTGAAAGATATGAAGAAATATTGTTTTTTGGTTGGAACATAGCAGCTCGTACGAACATGGGAACAAGGGTGTCTAAGGACAAAAATAATATAAATGAAGGTAAAACAGTAAAATATAGTGAGCATAGTACCAATCATTATGTAGTCATAGTGAAGTAAATATTGTACATCCGGCATATCTCGCTGATTGGCCAATCTCTCCACCGCGGCATGAGAATCTCAAGTGAGAGCATATCGGTTACCGACATGACCGACGAAGATCGTGTTAAATCCTACTAATATTATAAATGTGAAAGTTTGTGAGGATGGATGGATGGATGGATGGATCTTTGTTACTGTTTCACGCCAGTACGGCTGAACGGATCTGGATGAAATTTGCGCAGAGATAGATTATAGGCTGGAATAGCACATATGCTACTTTTTATCCCGGGAAAATGTACGGGTTCGTAAACCACGCGGGCGAAGCCGCGAGCGGAAGCTAGTAGTATTATAAATGTGAAAGTTTGTGAGGATGGATGGATGGATGTATGGATCTTTGTTACTCTTTCACGCCAGAACGTCTGAACGGATCTGCATGAAATTTGGCACAGAGATAGGTTATAAGCTGGAATAGCACATAGGCTACTTTTTATCCCGGAAAAATGTACGGGTTCGTAAATCACGCGGGCGAAGCCGCGAGCGGAAGCTAGTGATTAAAGCAGCAGTTAAACGAGTTATTTGTTTTGAGGGACTATAAGGCCGTAATCAAACAATACATCTATGAAATAATTTAAGCAAGAACATTTACAAAACTTACTTTTTGTTCTTAACAGTAACTTCTTTAAAAGGATAACGATGTACCGTAAGCGTCAGAACGATATGTCCTATAGCTAAAACACTTCGTAATTGTTTAGCCATGTAAAACTTGTTCTTCTAAATGTTTGTCCTAATTCAATTCGCTTTTTGGCGCTGTCCGGCAGATTCGCGGCGCATCGCATTTAACTGTGAAGCAAGACCAGCTAAACTTCAAGAAACTATTCGCTTCAATTTAAGCTATCTTCGTCTTTATACCTATGTGGCACTTCAGGAATCCTAACCAATTTGCTTCCATCCTAACCTTGGAGGTTTTAGTTGATTATTATTACTGGGTCGTAATTGTGTGTGGCAAAAGTTAATAGTATTTTAGCATTAAAGTAATATCAAAATTATGCATTTAATTGGCAGGCTTAATAGTAAATTTATTAATTCCACATTAATAGCTCATGTTTCTTTTTTATAGGACTTCACTATATGCAATTTATTCCATCACATCCAAGTTGAATTTAACAGAAACCAAAGTTAAGTAAGTCCTAGTCCCAGTTTAAGGTCCTAATTTCGGGATTCTAGCTTCAGTCGTTTGGCAAGGGCGTTGATAGGTCTAGTCATTTAGTCGATCGGCTCTAATTTTATGAACTAAACGCGTTTAATCAACTCTTAATCCCTCAAGCTAACACCAAACGTAGCTTTAAATTCGGTCGCAACAGTCGGGACAAACATTCAAACAATATATGTCACAATACGAAACTATTCAAAATTCACAAACCATGACATACAAACCAATATGGTACCACTTTGTCTGCTAAACTTCGCGTTATTTAACATACAATGGTGGCCATACAATAATGTATGTCATGTATGTTTGCTATGACGTCATATACAGATAGCCGTGTTGGAAAAACAGATCCGGTCACGTCGGACAGGAGATACGGTAGAGAGAACGATGATTTTGGAAATTGGGGATACGTTACCAAAGATAATTATAATATATTAATCTATGAATAGAATACCGCTGCAAGTGCAGCTATAAATAGTAACAATGACCCTAATATTGATAATTATCTCTGGTCTAATAACGATGTGAAAGGATGTGAAAAAAAAAAACGTACTGGTTAATCTAAAATCGTTTCTAGTCTCGTACCAATATTTTAGAAACAGAATCTTGAGTTGGTAAGCTCTCACGCCAGTAACCATATTTCGGGAAGTTATCCAAGATAATCTAAAGTTATTTATCGAACTGGCAGTTCAGTAGGCCGCGGAACCGGCAGAACGACCTCATTCTACCGCAATATCTGTTCTGGAAATTTAATAAAAAACACATTCCTCGCTTGCCGAACATCGAGTTATGAACATCAAATCATTTTGTTGGCTCACTCCATTCTGAATGGAAATTGTTTTTTAAAACATTTTCTTTTACTTCCTGTTTTCTGTGGAGGCGCCGAGACGTGTTTGTTAATAAGAGCATTTCCATAATCTTAAACCCCCTTAAAAAGATGGCTCAATATTATTCGTTTAAATATTATAAGTAAGGGAAAAGATCTTTAGAATTCTGTGTAAAATATTAAGATGATCTAAACCAAGTTTATATTAGAAGAACTTATGAAGCATATTTAGAACAGCAGTACTTTTGATTAAAGAACCAGCAATATCCATTGTTTATACGTAAAAAAGTTACCGTGATATTATTAAATAAATTGTTAACTTTATGTAAATTCTTATGTAAGTTCTTTGTTGCTAAGAATTTATATTTTCGTCTTCATACGTTTTGTTTCAAACAATTATATTTTCTTAATATTCTGCGGCCGTCGCAAATATTAAAGCTACCGAAGTCTTTCTGTAATAAAACAGCAAAATATATTTGTACTAATTTGCTAACTGTCCAAATCGCAAATGCCAAGTTTTAATCACGAAATGGAAACTTCCATTCCGTTGGAATATTATCTCTATTAGTTTGATGCTGCAGTTAAGTTAGAAATTTGTAGAATAAGCATATTCTATCTAAAATCTTCTGAAATTGAGCTTCGTATTAGAATTTCTTTGAATATGTTTTTGCATTAGCATGCGAAAAATGGAGCTCTAGCGACTTCGGTTTTTGTTATTCATAGAGTCTTTCACAGAGGTTGGCTTTTTTGCTTAAAATACCTGCAGGTTTGTCTTCATTTAATGTTTTCGTTCTCTTCTCTATTCTTCCTATAAAATATCTTCATTACTCGATAATTTTCTCCGTATTTTTTTAACTTTGCACCACACTTGGATTTCACCTGTGTCGTGAGTACAGTTTACAAACATACATGTCACACACACAACCAGAATAGAAACAACTATCTGTAGATCTTACAAATATTTGTTTCGTGTAGAACTCAGACCCGCGCCTCCTAGCGCAGGAAGCTAATCACTTAGCCACTGCGCCAACCGTGTCCAACTATTATCATAACGTGGATTTCTAATCCAATAACAGCCTTATCAAACCACATTGTTATGATAGGAGGTACTTCTATCCATGATCTCCTAGTATGTCAACTGTGCCATATCTTTGATATCAGCGTTCTATCAATTCCTCCTCCTGTACACTACCTACACAAACACCTAGACAAATCTTCCTTAAGTAAGGAAGCATATTCATCACAGTTACACCATGATATATTCAACGATAAGTTCCGGGTTGTGCAAGAGGGAAAGTTCCCGTCGCCACTAAGATTTATCGATGACAAACTATTGGTCCTTACACCTATCACTAAGGCTCAAGATATTGAATGATTATAGCTCTTTCCTTATATTGATAAAGGTTATGAATAAAAGGATATAAATATTTATGAAAGGGCAGAGAAAAATAATAGGCAGTAGCAGTTACATCTTCTACTTAGATAAGAAATTACGTTTGTTCTTCTTGAGTCACCTAAGTGACAGTATTTTGATACCAAGCATTCTGCTTGGTATCAAAATACTGTAGGGTAATCCTCAACATACGTATATGTTGAGTAATATCTTTTTATCACTGGGGGGGGGAAGCTTATGATTGTAAATAGCAAGTGAGACGTTTGTAATACCTGTCTAAGTGCGTATACCAGTATAAACTATTTCTAGGTGTGCGAGTCAGGAAACTCATCTGAAAAAATTTGGTATGAAAGCATTTTGGTTTTAGTTTCCCACGATGTACCACTTAAATAACACTAAGGGAGAAGAAAAGAGAGTATATAAGAGAAGTAAGTAAGAAAAAGAGAGTATATAACAGTAGTTCATGACTTCACTATTTCGTATTAAAAAGAGAACTCTTTATTACAGGGTATCTGATCATAACCTAATCTTTGGCTCTACTAAATTTAGTACTACAAAAGCCGTCTCGAAATACATCCAGCTTGACGTCACAGGCGGCCATTACTTCCATTTCCAAGACGTTGCGCCGAAACCGGTCCGGTTCCGAATATCGTCGCATTTCGCGCCAAACGGCCCGGACATCATGATGTTTTTACGTTCTTACGAAGCCGGTCTGACGTCAGAGTATTATTCCACAAAACAGAGAGATGCAGAAAGTCCACTTGATACTATTGATACGGTAATACTTTGATGACACGGTTAGCGCAGTGGTTAAGCGATTAGCTTTAGAGCACGGAACAAATATTTGTATGATCTACAGATAGTTGTTTCGGGTCTGGGTGTGTGTGCAAGTGACATATACGTTTGCTAACGGTACTCATGACACAAGAGAAATCCTAGTCTACATTTTTATGTGCGAGGATAAGCAGCGCTTGCTGCGGTCAGATCTTGGTTGGGTGACCGTTTTTCACAAATCGAGACCCCTCCGTGCCTCAGAAAGCTCGGTAAGTAGTTGATTCTGGGTGTCATAACAATAATTAATATATACCTAGTCGTTACAAGTGTCAGCAACCCAAAAAGTCTGACAATAAGTATGACACAAAATTAACTTTTTATAGGTTTGGGATCCCGTTTTACATACCGTTGAGATTTTACCGTGCATGATTACAAGTGGTCCTTCTACACTTTCTTGTTATGTAATAGTACATTTGTTTATACGAGTCCAGTAACTGCTATGAATATTTTTATTGAGCAATTTGCTCAATTTTGTTATTTCTGTGCTGTCTAGAAAAACAGGTGTGTTGTGTGTTACTATTTAGCTAGAGGAATGTTTTTACTTATGTACGGTCAATTTCTGACCAGGGTACGTCTTAAAACTGCGGCCAGACAACGGAGGACGGGCAGCAGCGTCCTCTCACTAATCGGTGAGCCACTGCGATCCCCAAGCCGCCTGCCAAGCGTGGGGATTGTGGCAAACCTCCCCTTGAGGGAGGCCTTCGTTCAGCAGTGGACGTCTTCTGGCTGATGATGACGGTCAATTTCTACTAAGTATGCACTTTTGTTAAATTTAAGTTGATGTTTACATATATTTGGTTTCCAAGTAGTGGTTTATAACCACACAACCGATGAACATAACCCATAACAGTGATATAACATAACATCACGCCGGTACTGCCCGAAGGGTTAGGCAGAGGTGTGGTATTCTACACCCACATTACGCCGATACCGTTATTGAGTCCCATGTAATAGAGGGCGAGCCTATTACCATCCGGGCACAGTTCCAAACTCCGTGCTGCTACTGAGAATTTCCATACAGAAAAACCCAATGACACTGCCCGACAAGGAGACCGAAAAAATCAAACCCAGGAGCTCACGATCAGCAGTCGCGCTTACGACTACTGGATCACTGAGGCAGTACAGAGCCACTATTAAATCCCTTATAAATCTCTTGTAACGCAAATTAGACAGGTATACATAGCTTAAGAGTAGCGTTTAGCTGCCGGCTGCTGACAAAATTGCCTTGAAATACGCGCAAAATAAGTATTTGGGCGTTAAAATTTCTAACATCTTAATCTAAACGAATTAATTTGATTTTAGTCTATATCGTTTTGTCAGATTATAAACAAGGTCGATACGCTTTGTTTTTTTTCAAAATTTTGATTAATTTAATCATTATCACGAGATAAGTATAAGGAAGATTTTTAGTTAAAAAACGCATTTTGAGGGTTAATTTTTCTCAGTCTATAAACAATATCAAAAAACAAAAACGTGACGACCTAGTTTTTACTTGTGTCTATAACATATAAAAAATCAGGAAAATCAGCTCATGTTTAGTGGGGAACAACGTTAATACATTTTGTATGAGAACTTTTAGCTAATCTATAGTCATAATAGTCCAAGTTATGGTTTATAACTACAAAACCGATGAACTGAACTCAATCATGTTCAATACAGTAGGTAAATATATATTTGATTCAATCCAATTCAGATTTGCAAACAGAACTGGTATTTATTTAGCGCTGCTAATTAATGTTTTTGAACTGTGTGTATTGATGAACTAGAAATGATATATAAAAGTCAATTACACGATTGAATCATAAAATTGTATAAATCACTCGAAATATATTAAATCAGTCTGCAGATATTATATATTTTCGCACGAAACAAAACAAATATTTGTATGATCTACAGATAGTTGTTTCGGGTCTGGTTGTGTGTGCATGTGACAAGTATGTTTGTAAACTGTACCCACGATACAGGAGAAAATCCTAGTATGGGGTTTTTAAAAAACAAGAAAAATGAAATAGATTTATTGAGAACGTGAGGTCGCTCGCGGCTTCGCCCGCGTGGTTTAAGAACCCGTACATTTTCCCGGAATAAAAAGTAGCCTATGTGCTATTCCAGACTATAATCTATCTCTGTGCCAAATTTCATCTAGATCCGTTCAGTCGTTCTGGCGTGAAAGAGTAACAAAGATGCATCCATCCATCCATCCTCACAAACTTTCACATTTATAATATTAGTAGGATAGGATAGGATAGGGTTATGTGTGGAATTTTCGTTAATGAGGCTCTTCACCGTGGCCAGTAAATATATAGAACATTCCTAATTAAACGGTTATTTACGAACAAGGAAAATCCCCTTATATTTTCCTTTACTCTGGTTTCATATAAATATATACGTAACAGGCATGTAATTATAACGTTATATTGTACATAGCACAATATCATCATACCTGTATTATCCTGGAGAGTGGCACTGGTACATGGCAATGGTACATTTAAATTATCATAAGGTACATTGCGTCTCTGCTTACCCTGTCCACAGTCATGATAAATATTACATATCAACGACGGATATCAATGAAATATATTTGTCAGATAAATTATGATAAAGTATTCAAGACTAAATCCAGATGTGTTCTTATCTTTGCATAGGTAAAGGCGTCGATTTCCATATCAAAGTCGTGTTATCTCCATAACAACAAGTTGTGTGTCTTGTGAGAGATGAATCATTGTACTGTTACTGTTCGTAGGTGTACAACTGCTAACACATATTTTATTGATGTTATAGATGTTTAAGTTAGTGTGTTTTTTTTGTCTCTTCTTATGAAATGAAATTTTCAATCACTTTTACACGTGTATTTTTAAACTAAATGGCGTCGGCATTTCCTATGACTATCCCTGAGAAGAAACGCCGAAAGAAACTCAGGTGTCAAGGTCTATTTTAAAATCCAGACAGATTGTAATGATGTAAGGATTTATGTGAGATAAATATTATTCTTAATAACTTATAACACGCCTGTATTCCTCGAAGGGTTAGGCAGAGGTGTAGTTACTATTGTCCACCCGCACATTTCGCCGATGCTGTTATTAACTCCCATGGAATAAAGGGCGAGCCTATTGCCATCTTCGGGGTACAGTTTCAGACTCCGTGCTGATACTGAGAACTTCAATACATAAAAACCTAATAACACTTTTGCCCAACTCGGGAAGTAATCCTAGGACCTCACGTTTAGCAGTCATGCCTGCGAAAGACCAATGAGGCAGTCTATTCTTCTCAATTAAAACAAAGATTTATTTATTAAAATTAAGGTTTGTTTACAACTACAAATCTTTAAGTGTAACAATACCCAGACCCGGAATCGAATCGAACCCGCGTACGTAACGCAGCAGTAAACTCTCCACCACTGTGCCAACCGTGCCATCCAATTTAATTATCGAACGAATTGGACCCGATTTTTCAATGGCCCGATAAAATATTAAGCCGGTAATTTGAAATAGGAACGAGAACAGTTTTTGCTGGCAATAAGTTACGCGAAGATTCCGTTTATTCAAGCATCATGCCTGTACTCCCCGTACGGTTAGGCAGAGGTGTACTATTGTACACCCACATTTCACTGATGCCATTATTGAGTCCCATGTAATGGGAGGCGAGTTTATTGGCATCTACCGGGTCCAATTCTAGACTCTAACGCTGCTTCTGCGAATTTTCATACGGAAAACCCCAATACCGCTTTTGCCCGACCCGAGAATCGAACCCAGGACCTCACGCTCAGCAGTCGCGCTAGAGACCACTGACCAAGAAGGCAGTTTTCTAACATGTTATGTAGGTATGTTAGATGGCGGTCAATGGAATCTATCGGGTCCACAGTAATGATGCGCTGACGCAATGTTATGTCTGGAGGTATGATAGACAATTTGACTTATGTATTAACATACAGGGAGTTGATAGGGGCAGGGGAAAATATCCATAGGTGGGAAAAAAATGGGCCAACATACGTCCAACCCCGCGCTGCTATAAAAATGAGAGTAATGATACAAACTTGACGGCACGGTTGGCGCAGTGATTGAGAGATCGACTGCTGCGCTACGTGTCGCAGGTTCGATTCGCGCACGGAACAAATATTTGTATGATCTGCAGATAGTTGTTTCGGGTCTGGGTCTTTGTGTATGTGAATATATGTGTTTGTAAACGCACCCACGGTACAGGAATTCTTCGTAGTGATTATTAAAAAAAATGCTTTCATCTGAAGTAATTGACAGAAACGAGACACTGCTTATCACTGGTAGACACATAAATCCAAAACATTAATATATTTATTTCCTAAATATTTACATTTCTACTTATATCGTAGAAAACTATTTAAAGAGCTATCCCAAAAACTTACTCATACTTTTTTTCGATATATTACTCATCAATCATCGACACTATTTACATACTTACTGTATATTATTATGTAAGTACAAGCTGTCGTCACATAGCGGGGGCCGCTAAGTGCCAGCCCACGCTCGCACTAGCTCACAGTACTGGCATACATTACTAGTATCCAGTTTACCGAGAGTTACCCAGCATTACGTGAGAAACGTTTTACGCAATTCTAACGTAAGACCGCTCCCTGGTTGGGGCCTCGAATACGGCGGGTTATGCCGATAGCTTTACGATTAAAATATTAATTTATATATTAAATTAATATTTTAATCGTATTATCATTTTATAAAGAAATTTTACAAAAGCCACTTGTTAGCAGCCACTTGTGAACAGAACTATCACTCCCGAATGAAATGATCAGAAAGAAATTGACCAGGTAAATATAAATAAAGGTAATCGAACTTGGTACTTAATTTCATTTTAAAATTCATTGCCAGGACGGTTATCGCAGTTATTTGGAGTAACTAAACACAGTAGTACATTGTTCTCTCATACTTCTTCCACATTATGTGCATAGCAAGATTGTTAAAAGAGATTTTAAAAGAGAATCCATGTAGTTTCTTGCCGGTTCTTCTCCATAGGACCAACTTTTTGGAACCGTGCAACTAGAGTCTTTTAACGTTTCATAAGGCAGTATTAGGTTTATTTGAAATAAAAACAATTCTATCTATCTATCTACCCACAGATACACTAATTACACGACTGCCCAAAAAAGGAGTGTAATGTTTTCAGAGTTCATGTATGTACATATGTGAGTTTATTTATTCCACCATAACTTTTCAATACAATACCTGAACAGATTTTGATGTATCGTTAGAGAGGCATAGAATTTTTTGAAAAAACAGGAAAATGTGTTGCTCGGGATGATATATGTAAGCATCTCGAGAGACATTAAGTACATTTTTTTTTTAAATTAAATGTGGCTGCAATTCTCCATTCAATAGTAGGGCTCCATTTTCAAATGTGAAAAAAGAAAAAAACTTCAGTTATTTTCTGTTATTTTAAAATATGAGACCAACGAATGATACATGTTGTTTCCACAATTAGATTAGAATGGGAAGCCTCACAAAGTTTCGTTTTGTTATATTGAATTATGCAAGTTAAATTGAATAGAGTACGCGACGCCTTAGTCTTAGTTATGCTGTCTGCTGTCCCACATTGTCCTCCAAATTGAATTACTTGCTAACAGACAAGCTGGTTGTTTATTTACACTATGACAAGTACTACTTATTTAATTCATTGTCAGACCACAGACTGCCCTTATTTTCTTCGCCTACTATTCTTGTTCATCCTAAGACCGCTGAGGGCCTAGTGTAAGTTTCTTTTGACAAACTCGATTTCAGGCATCGAACGCGTTCGTGGCTCCGATTGGTCCGTTTCGTGCTCTCCACCAATCGGAGCGCCGAAGGCGTTCGATGCGTTAAATCGAGATTGTCAAAAAAAAAACTTACACTAGGGCGAGATCGCCGACTGCGATACAACCGCCCTTTGTACATATGTATCTTTTAATACATAAGTTGTATCCTTTTTTAATGAAATAATGTTGAAACACAAATAGTCAAAATAACCGCTATCTGAATGGCCCCAGTTCACGTGATCACGTTCGGTTCCAACCTCTCTCTAGCACTCACAAATCCTTCGATAGTATTACTATCACTACTGCTGGCACTCGCAAACAAATCCAGTTTACTTAAACAACTATGTTTACTTTTCAGGTGTTGGCGCCAAATGGATTCTTTAGATAGTCCGGTCCACAAACCCATAGATCGACGATGCTACCAACCTTCAAACTTGGACAAATGAAAACTAACCTCTTTTTTATTCAGCCTTTAAAGTTATTTGTCTGGGGTAAAATTTATTGTTTTTGTCATTCTTATTTTATAGTACAAAATAATAATAATAGTAGTCAATAGATTCAGCCTGTTATTGTTCCACTGATGGAAATCAGAAACATTTATTTTTATCTTTTCTCAAAATGAGAAATGTTAGGCCTTAGTCCACTACGCTGGCCTGGTACGGTTTGCAAAATAATAAAGTGTTGAACTATCACAGTGGATTTAGTGTTTCAGTACATACTAGTTTTGTAAGCCAAAAGAATTACCGACCTAAGTTTAAAAGCCTTTTCAAATCATTAAAGAAAAAGAACTATGGTAGATTGCAACACAACTAAGAAGATGTCTAAAATCTCAAAGGAATATATTGCCAAAACTTGTAACGTATTCTTTTATACACCAGAGGTCCTAGTGTAAGTTTCTTTCGACAAATTCGATTTACTACATCGAACGCGTTCGGCGCTCCGATTGGTGGAGAGCACGAAACGGACCAATCGGAGCGCCGAATGCGTTCGATGTAGTAAATCGAATTTGTCAAAAGAAACTTACACTAGGGGTACAGTTTCTTTGTTGTTTTTTATTTATTTAAATTTAGAATACGCCTTGCTTTATCCTTTATGCTGTAAGAAATTAAACCTATCAAAAAGTTACAATTGTTTTCCAACTGTAGATTAAAATTGAAATGAACCTAATTTATCGGATTATTTCGCGTTTATTACATTTTTGTTTGTCCATTCGGCATGCTTTATAGTGTAAAAAGGATATAAGATGCAAAATAAAATGGAGATGAATTTCTTGCCAAACGAGACTGAACTACTCAGGGACTCTAACTGAGGGAGTACTCAGGGAAATAAGTTGACAGTGGACGTGACGAAAATCGATTGAATCTCAGTTGTGCTTCCTAAAAAGATCTCACTCTCTTTTTCTTATTGTCTTTTAATTTATTTATCCGTCACAAGGGCGGCTGCTACGCAAGTGAGGTCCTGGGTTCTGGTTTTTATGTAAGAAAAACTAGTGTAGCAAGCTGGAGTTTGGAAATTGTGCCCGGTAGATGGCCCTACCTTACTTGTATGTGAAATGTGGGTGTTCGAGTACAGCTCTGCCTAACACTTTGGTAATTACAATCGTGATCATACGTTATGTCAATTATTCGGAGAAAAACCCTTGATAAATCTTTATCCCACAAGATATTTTTTTCTTCAGACTAAGGCAAGTCTAGTAAACGTTTCATCTGAATACTTATTAAGATTTCAAAACTGGTTTAAGTAGTTGGGCCCATCATCTACTTACGACACTGGAGTAAAAACAGATTACGTCTTAAATAACTGTATCTAGTAAGTACCTAGTATTACTCAATGAAATAGGCATTCAACTTGTAAGACAAAGACCAAGCATCGGATACATTCCTTGTTTTCTTTTACTCGCCAAGTCTAAATTTGTGTATTTATGTATTTTCCTAAATTACTTTAATCTTAAATAATCTAAAAGGCAATGAAATTCAAAACAATTCGAATCATACTATATCTCTTTCTTACAAACTTTATTGAAAAAGGAAAGAAACTGTCAAAAGCTGTTATATTGTCTATGCCCTTGTTATTTTTATTTGAAATTAGACGCGACCTATCGAAATGATGACTTTTACGACCATAGACTTAGAATTCCGCTTTGTTTACGACATGATAATTTAATAGGACTGATATTCTTCTATCCTTTTGTCATGTTTTATGAATTTAGAGAGAGACAGTGAGACTTGCATTCGAGCTGCAAGGTCAAGGTCGGTGACAGATCCTGTGAACCTTAAGCATCAGACAATAAGAGTTATTTATGAATGGACGTAATATGGTCCTCGCGGCCCATAGTCGGGTTCACAGGTATTTGTTAACAACAGAATATCAATGTAAAACTTAAAAATCCGCAAAATAGAGATTGTTCGTTTGATAAGTTTTAAATTACCATCTCAAGAACTTAGATGAAGGTTGATGGAAATTAATTCAGTGGTTATAAATTATTTATTGCTCCGGGCAACAAATTGGAGCATTTATAACTAATTGAGACCATTACGCTATGGCATGCAATTGATATCCGTAATTTACTTTTTTATTATTAATCTTTTTCTATAAAATATTTATTGCTGGAATTACGGATCCACGATTGTGCATATCTATACTGAAAATATAAAAAAATAATGTTTGCTTGTTCGTATTTTATGCGCTGCCACACCGTTCATCTGATTGCGATAAAACTAAAAAGCGATTTACTAAATAAAAAAGCGATTTTCAACTTATTGCTTACACTTACGCGAAGGTTATAGGCATAGTACAATTAACTTACAGTAGGTGGCGCGCGTGTTGTACCGGCAAAATTTGAAAGAGCATTTCTGACAATGCTACAATTATTTTTTCTGCGCCAGCAACGCGCCGGTCACCAGCTAGTAGTGAATATAAATCGTTGAAGTACCTAACTATAAGGAGATAGTGGCCATAGGAAAAATATTTGTTCTGTGTGTATACGAATAAACAACACTTAGATTTTATACTCTATGGTCGGACCTTGTAATGATCACGGAGAGACAGATGGCGAAACTTGCACAGCCCTATAAAAAAAGTAGCATAAAATACATAAGACTTGTGACGAACGAAAGATTTTTCACAACCTGTATATCAAAAATTTGCTCTAGTTATAACACCTTTCAATGAGGAAAAGATCTTATTTCCCACTCTATATATAATCGAACGGAATAAAAAAACAAAGATGTCTCATGACTCCACTATTAGTACTTCTATGTCTGACAACTCGCTTATCGAGGTGACAATCTTTCATTCCTACCCCAGAAGCAAACGAATTTCCTTTAGTACCTAAAACAGTATTAAGTAGCCTTGTAAAACGTAACCAGCTGGTAACCTTACCTCTTGACCTCGGGGACCTTGGACTGTGTCGAGCCGTCGAGCGGTTCACTAATATCCTCAAATATGAAACCAAGATTGGTTTCTCTATTGCCGAGAACTAACAAACTTGGTTCAGTGGCTCCCAAAGTTGACTGGTCCGCGACTCACCTAACAAAAAGTTCCAAATTCGGGACTCACTTCTAGGTTTTCGTGAAGAAAAAAGGGGCATAAACTATATGGATGAAAAACTGTTCAAATAAGAAAATAAAACACTCAGTTCCGATCCAAAGTGTTAATATTTAAATACAAGCAGTGCTATTTTTTAATTAAAAGGATGTATTTGTTTCCTATTTTTTATTATTTCAAGGCCGACACAATATTCGCTCGCGACCTACCAGTGGGTCGCGACCCATACTTTGGGAACCACTGACTTGGTTCATTTATGAATGGGTTATTTTATTTTGATAATATGCAGTGTGACTGGTAAAATGACTGTCAGTATAATACACCTCATTGTACAGCAGAAATATTCAAAGTTATTGACTGGCATATTCAAGGACATGTTAATATGGTCACATGTACCGAATGTAAATGTAAATGAAACACTTGTAAATGTCAAGTAAAATTATATGAAAATATTGTAATTTGTATGAGGATTCGCATTTTGTGCGCACGCGACTGCACTGGGCAAATGACCTTTGATTATGTTGGGAGGTATGATTCGTTTTTCACACATACTTCGAATTTGACAAAATCACATTACATTTAAAATATATCTAATAAAATGTTAAGGTTATATTTTTCCCATAATTAGGTATATGAAATGGGAATAGAATATTTTCCTTCAATATGTCCTTCGTTTCTAGTCATCTTGTACATACATTCAAACATACAAAATATGAGTAGATAATTACTATCATTTGTATCTTTAAATAATAATAATAGATATTTTCACACATACAAGTCAATGTTTCAAAGAGAAACGATAATCAGATTCTACCCATTTCACTGGCAGAACCGCGTCGAGTGATAAGGAACGTGACACACGCATGGACAACGCAACGCTACATGGGACAAAGGACTAGTAAATTTCCGAGATATCAAACCTCGACGCTTTGACCACAATCACAACTAGCCGGTTACCCGTTTCAAAGCACTTTTAGCTCACACTAAAAGCACCTACTCATAAGCAATTCCACCTAAAAGCACAAAGCTACACTCCAGTTGGTCCTGACTGCAATGGCGGAAGTGCCAGCAGCATTCTAAAGCACAACTACTCGTTACAACGGAACTCCGGATGTGAGTACAACAATTCTAAACACTCGTGTGAGGGTAAAATACATTTCTACTGTGAAATTGCTGTTGGTACTGTGTGTTATATATTAATAATTCAAATTGCAATGTTTGAAGAGAAAATCAACAGCACATTCGACGGTATGGTCGGCGCAGTGGCTACGCGATGGGTTTCTGCTTCGTGTCGCTGGGTGGCTTCCTACACGGAAAAAATATTTGTATGATCTATTGATAGTTGTTTTACGTCTGGTTGTGTGTGCATGTAACATGTATGTATGTATGTCTCTAAGCTGTACATATATTACAAGAGAAATCCTAGTGTCCCTGTACTAGGAAATCTCGAAAATGGGTTTACAATGTTTAAAAAAAGTTTATGCCGCCAGACTGCGGTGCAAAGGGTGAATTTTTCGATTTTTTGTTGCTTCTGTAAATGTATCGGGAGTAACAAAACGGGAAAGGTCAAAGCAAAACACCAAATCTTCTTTGAGCAAGATTGTAAAAAATAATGAATATCGATGATTTGATAGACAGGCAAAGTGAGAGCTGCCAAAACAAAGTTGTTTCGGGTACCCACGATACAGGAGAAATGCTAGTGTGGGGCATAGTTTTTTTTTTAACAAGTAAAGATATATTATCAAGATGGTATATTTTTTTTTTTTTTTTTTTAACGTGGTGAGAACCCATCATGGGCTATCCTCCGCCAAATCAAGATGGTACCTACTACGACAAAACGATTGTCACTGTGGTTGATCGATCTACTGCGCTACAAGTTGCGGGTTCGATTTCCACACGGAACAAATATTTATATGATCTACAGATAGTTGTGTCGAGTCTGGGTATATGTCCATGTAAATATTTGTGTTTGTAAACGCACCCACGATACAGGATTTATTCCTAGAGTGGAGCATCTTAATTACAAATCAATCTAATACTTATACGCTTATCCTCCCACTGGATTAGCAATCAAGAGAAACTCAACTGACTCACAGCTGCATAGTAAACAAACAATATACTCACAGAGTAGGCCTTTATTCTTTCTGGGTCGACATCGTGCTGCGAGCGAGCCTGCGCGCGCGGCGATGACGACACCATGATCTATGGATCACGATCTATACGCTCGAGTAACGGTTTATCCAAATGGGACTGTTGAACGCCATATCACATTGCACTTTTGATTATATTTTGTGTTTGTTACATTAAAACACTTTGTTTCACTATTATTTTTCTAGAGAAAAAATAAATAAATATTGTAAATAACGAATTGTTTTTTTTGTATAAAATTTATACATATTAACATTTGTATGTGAAATTGTTCATTGGGTATTTTGTGTAAAATTTTGATGACACCAACGTAAGAGAGAATTTCAAATGCACATTTGCATATCAAAATAAATTCATTAAGTAATCAAAATACGACGAAAACCTTTCGAATTGGAATTTAGAACGGATCACATGTAGTAATAACGAGGAATAAATATGAATAACAAATGTAAGAGCGTTATATACATACAATAATTAAATAATATTTTACTGCGAGCGTGAGGTCTTGGGATCGATTCCCGGATCGGGCAATGATATTGGGTTTTTCAGTAAGCACGAAGTCTGAAACTGTTCCCGGCAGATGGAAATAGGCTTGCCAGAGTATTACATGTGACTCAAAAACGGCATCGGCAAAATGTGGGTATACAATAGTAGACCTCTGCCTAACCCTTCAGGAGATAGAGGCGTGATGCTATAGCATTATAATTAATACGTTTTTTGCCTGTTAGATTACGTCACTTCGGCGTGATAGATGAGGCCGATGAGGCGTACCATACGTAATCTAGCAGTTATTGAATACTGCAAGTAGTTCAGCATTACGTTATACGCACTAGCAAACAATGTGATCACTACTATTGCTACAAGTGCACAGTGGGTCAACAATGTAGAAATGGACAAAAAATTTGTCGTTTTTGTTTCAAATTCTGGCACAATGTGCACGCTTAACCGTTTAGTAACTAGTTACAGTTTAGTTTATTTGTTTTAGCGAGGATTTTTCGGCGCCCCTAGCTATAGCTGTATAGCTATAACAGTATGGTGTTCAGATGACCTACAGGTCATTTGTAGGAACACCATACTATTTTAGCTGGTATAGTATGGCGTAGCCCTTTGCCTTCCCCAGGGCGAAGGAAATTCATGATGATATGCAAGCGAAAAAAAATCAACCTATTACTGTCCCACTACTGGACAAGGGTCTCTTCTCAAAATGAGAAGGGTTAGGACAGTCCACCAAGGCTAGGTGCGGGTTGGCGGACTACACACACCATCGAGAACTTTATGGAGCCCTCTCAGGTGTGCAGGTTTCCTCACGATGTTTTTCCTTCACCGTAAACGCAATTGATTATCAAATTTTAATCCGCACATGATTCTGAAAAGTCAGAGGTGTGGGCTGGGTTTGAACTCAGACCTTCCTGCATCCGCTAGGCTATCACTGCGCTATCTATGTTTAGCAAGTGTAAGATTTTAGTGCACACTTAAGGCTCAGTAGCTACCTAAGATAATCTATATATACATAAAAATGAATCGCCAAATGCGTTGCTAAGCGTATAACTTCAAGACGCCTGCACCTATTAGGCTAATTCTTTTTTTGTTGTGTTTGTAATTGTCAGGAAAATGTTTGTATGACAGATTTTTTTGGGAAAATCCACCGGAAAAGTTGGAAATATGAATGGTATTTGTGTATGAAAATCTCAATAAAAAAATGTGACGTCCAGATTGACAGTTCTGCTGTCACATGAATTGCATCCGTGCGAAGCCGGGGCGGGTCGCTAGTATTAAATAGTTCTCTCAGCTATGCGCCTGACATTAGCCCCACACAGTGACATTAGCCCCCCAAATGTCAAATTCTCTCAGTGAATGTCACATTCTATACTCGTTCTACGTTCAAAAGCAATTCAACAATTACAATACCTACTTGTAGTAAAAGTATCACTCCAAATGCTACGATAAGATCGTCAAGGTTAAGTATCGATTATGTAGTATAAACTATTCGATACGGTGAATTATATCGATAGTATCGATTTTTTTATACGGTGTGAGACGATTAACGGTGTGCTGCGTATATTTTATTAGATCAAAAATGATGATAATTAAGTTAGAGATGGACACAGCGAAATTATTTTCTGTATTACAAGAAATTTACATATCATCACGCCTGAATTCCTCGAGGGGTTAGGCAGAGGTGTATTATTGTACACCCACATTGTATAGGGCGCGGAATAGTCATCTACTGGGCATAATTCCGAACTCCAGGCGCATACTGAGAATGTTCATATCCCAATAACACTTTGTCCGACCTGGGAATCGAACCCAAAATCTCACGTTCAATAGTCACGCTTGCGAACACTAGACGAATGAGGCAGTATCATTAAATATACTGCAATATATATCAGTCCTTGTAAGGGAATAAGAACAACCTTATATTGGTTTTCAACGTCAGCGCAACAGTTTTATAACATTCTTAAATACCTATACGATAAAATCTATACCAATTTTTTTTTTTTTTTTTTTTTGTTTTTGTTTTTTTTTAAAAACATTGCCCCACACTAGGAATAATTCCTGTATCGTGGGCGCGTTTACAAACACATATATTCACATACACAAACACCCAGACCCGAAACAATTATCTGTAGATCATACAAATATTTGTTCCGTGCGGGGATCGAACCCGCGACACGTAGCGCAGAAAGCTAATCGCTTAGCCACTGGGCCAACCGTGTCGTCTTAATTACTTAACAATCACAAAAGAACACTAATTAAATTATGTCATCCAAGTAAAAGTTTTAAAGTTAAATACATAGAGAAACAAAATAGAACATTGCACGTTACAAGTTGTTTCGAAACGCACAGTTGTGGAAAGTACACAAAACACTTGTGTACTGTGTTGAATGAATGGGTATGGACGCACGCTTGACGTATTATGAATGAAAACGAATAAGATTTTAAATAAAAAAGGAGAATTAGCATATAGGTTTAAAAAGGTTTGTATACAGTTTTTCGTTTTGCTCTAGTTTATGGGCCAGTATGTAAAAATTATGATAATATCCTACTAATATTATAAATGTGAAAGTTTGTGAGGATGGATGGATGGATGGATATTTGTTACTCAATCACGCCAAAACGGCTGAAAGGATCTGAATGAAATTTGGCACAGAGATAGATTATAGTCTGGAATAGGCTACTTTTTATCCCGGAAAAATTTACGAGTTCGTAAGCTACGCGGGCAAAGCCGCGGGCGGAAGCTAGTTATATCATAAATTAATATTTTTATAAACGCATTTTTTACGTCGTGAGCGTCTTAACTTTATTTACGGCTGATTTTTTCAAGCATCTTATAACTTTATCTGAATTAATTTTGCGATTTGACAATTTTTGTATAGCAAATATGTCAAACGGCCATATTTATTCTTCAAATACACGTTAAGTGAGACACAAAGGGAAAATTTTTCAATCGTCAAATGATTGAAAAATATGCCCTTAGTGTCTTAATATATCTATAAGTACCAGACCAGCCTTGTAAAACAAGATAAAGTTAACAATATATCTGATCGTTCAAGCTTCGAGAGCCCTAAAACAATACTCGTAGACGAACATGACCTGCGTAAATGACCGGTCGTTTATAATCATGAAGATATTCTGCCACAGTTACGCTTCGCCAAGGAGTTGATCATAAGGGGCGACGGTTTCAAAAAATAAATTATAATAGAAAAAGAGAACCAAATTAATATTAACAAAAATTGGAATTTGCACGATTCAACTTTTATCCTGATACTCTAAACAAACGAAATCTGTTATATTTTTGGAATTCAGAAACGCATTTTGAACTACAGAAATACTTGTTTCAATTCGAGACCTCGAAAGCTTTCGTTTCTGAAAGCATTATTCAAGCGCTATGTCACAAAGAATGTGACTTGTTGTTACATCTGTCGACGCTCGGGGAATCAAATAAATTTCGAAGTCCACGGGAGAACTGCTAGGAAAATATGCCTTTTATTTGCGAGATTGAACTTTATTTTGTTTGCAGTGTAGGAATAAGTATTTTTTAAAGGCAAGCAGAATACTTATTTATTATTTATTAATTTATATACAATATGAAGACTAAAGAGCTTCCTTGAAAATTTAAAGCACAATTTTGATTTATGCATCTGAATTTCTCTAGAGTTTTTGAACCTCAAGATTAGCAGCCGTGTTTGAAGACCGACAGTACACTTTGAAGACATATAAGTAATAGAGCTCAATTTCTTATAAATTACGATATAATAAGAACTAGCGAGTTGTTCAAAGGAGCGTAAATACTAACTGGGGATTAAGAGTTCCTGGTAAAGATACCTTTAAGCTTGTCGCAAAAATATTGAGATATATTAAAATGTTGCCATTATTTTATATCGGATCAATTTATCAAGATTAAATCAGTTTTAAAAGTGACAGATATCTACTAATGCACCTTTGGAAGTGCCCTTCAGAAAATAAAGGAATATTCAATTAATTATTCCATTTTAATCTGAGACTTTAATATTTGTGACAGTTTCGTTTACTGACCTTTGGTCTAGTGTTCGTAAGCGGCACTACTGAGCGTGACCTTCTGGGTTCGATTACCGGCTCGAGCAAGGTGTTATTAGGTTTTTCGGTATTAGCTTGGAGTTTTAAATTGTGCCGTGTAGATGGCTCACCCTCTATTACATTACTCAATAACGGCATCGGGGTAATATTGGTCTACAATACTACTGTTGATACACATCGAACTAACCCTTTGAGGAATTGTAATAGTATTTCTGTTCATACATGGTAGTTCTAACTTAAGGTCCCAATTACGTCTTCCAATTTATTGCCAGAATGGATATCATTGCGGAGTTATGCTATAGACCCGCTGATATTAATAAATTTTACTCTACTATTCCCACAAGACAAAACAATTCAGATGATTAACATACAAATGCCTTCAATAAAACTCGTGATAGAACAATTTAGACACTTATTTCGTTCTCAACTCATTTCTTTGTAAAATGAGATAGAATTAAATTAATGGTACCTTTGAACGCGTTTTACGTGCGTTTAGGAACAGACGAAAGCTTTTTTCTTATCGCTGTGGAGGTTTGTTTCACTTGGAGAAGATACTTGGCTTTCGTTTTTTGCGCTTGCGTAATAGCTCATTACTAGTCAAGTAAGTTTAGGTTTTTAACTTAACTTTACTTCCTAAGTAAAATGTCTTATTGGCCCAGTAGTCGCAAGTGAGGTTGCTGAGCGTGAGGCTCTGGGTTCGATGCCCGGGTAATGCAAAGTGTTAACGGGTTTTTCTATATGAAAATTCTAAGTAGAGCCTCTACTTAATAACGGAATCAGCAAATATTTTATTGAGTAATTTTCAGTTGAGGATACTTATGTCGTTTAAGTCTGTCCGTCATCTTATATGTTTATAACAACTGAGAAGAGAATAGAATAGAATTGTTTTTATGTCAAACTAGCTTCCGCCCGCGGCTTCGCCCGCGTGTATTACGAATCCGTGCATTTTCCCCGGATAAAAAATAGCCTATATGCTATTCCAAAATATAATCTATCTTTGTGCCAAATTTCATCCAGATCCGTTCAGCCGTTTTGGCTTGAAAGAGGAACAAAGATCCATCCATCCTCACAAATTTTCACATTTATAATATTAGTAGGATAGTAGGATAGTAGGATAGGATAAACGTAATACAGGTACTTTCAAAACATTAATAAGACTCTAGTTGCATGGTTCTAAAAAGTTGGTCCTATGGAGAGGAACCGGCAAGAAACTCCTTTTCAAAACTTCGTTCAAAGAAAGAAGTCACCATCTCAGTTTATCTACAAAACTCAAGGTCATCGAAGACTAAAATCAGCCATCTTCAATCCCTCACAGTCAATACCCGCGCATGCGTCGTCCCCAATTCATTCATAACAGTTAATATAAATGTTTGCAAAACTTTCGTCGGGCCTGGGGGACATTTTATCTTGCTCCAATTTCCGTTTCCGACTTGTAGTTGTCTGCCACCCCTAATTAAAAGTGGGGGTGAATAATATCTACGGGGATTTCCTTCAAAATGAAAATATTAAATCAATTATGTATTGTTTGCAATCATTGCCTTGCCTAATTAACTAATAGTCGCGCGACTGCTAAACGTGGAGTCTTGGGTTCTTCTGTATGATAATTCTCAGTAGCAGCATGAAGTCTGGAACTTGCCCGGTAGATGACAATGGTCTCGCCCCCTATTACATGGGATTCAATAACGGTATCGGCGAAATGTGGGTGTATAATAGTACACCTCTGCCCAACCCTTGTTTGCTGTTTTGTTCCCTTCATATAATTACTCGTTAGAAGGAGGTAGAGAGACTGGTGTGCTGAACCAGATGGTTCCTGGTTCCTGCTCGCGGTCGAAGTTTTCTTTTAACAAACATTGTAGGATTTTTGAAAAGTTTGTTCACAGTTTTTCTTTTGTTTTAAGCGCATAACACACTAATATTATAAATGTGAAAGTTTGTGAGGATGGATGGATGAATGGATCTTTGTTACTCTTCCACGCGAGAACGGCTGAACGGATCTGGATGAAATTTGGCACAGAGATAGATTATAGTCTGGAATAGAACATAGGCTACTTTTTATCACGGGAAAGTGTACGGGTTCGTAAACCACACGGGCGAAGCTATGGGCGGAAGCTAGTATGCTTAGATTACAGTTCTAAAGATATAAACATTAAATAGGATGCACATAAAATACAGATGTAAATTAAATAATTTGCTTTACCTCTTAAGATAACTTATTTCACGCACTTAAATTATAGCTGTCTTTATCATTTGTATGCCGACGAATAGAGACGGCAAGAGATGAGACACAACAGAAACTCGATTGCATCTCATTGCCGGGCGTCGCGTGTTTCGTAATGAATTGACACCTATTTTATTTTATTATTATGTTTTATCGTCTATAAGCAGGGGTTACATAGTAATTTATGATGATGAAAAGGAGTTTCCTCCACACCGTTTAACCTTCAAATTGTACCACACAGTCTAATGGAACTATTACCAACTCCGTATATGTGATAAGTAAGTTATTTTGTTATATATCTTTCGGGCATTGACACCAGTTCAAAGGGAAAAGGGTCTCGCAGATAACACATCAAATGTCAAAACTCACGACACCACACAAAGGGAGGCCGGCAGAGTTATTTTTAGTGTTGCCTATTTCCACAGATGCTCGCTTTTCATGGCACATAGTGGTCCATACGTCTGGGTACAGAATTGTGTCAGTCGGGTTTCGTACAAGATTTTTTTCTGAATCTAGATTGTACGTTATGATAATGAAGAGGGTTGGATGGCGAAAGTGGGTTAGTTTATGATAATTTTGGACAGTTTTTTTGTAATATTAAAATGTGTATTAATTGTGACAGCTAGGTAAAGTCATTGACATAAGTAGATTCAATTTTATAGCGTAGTAATATTGAAATTGATTTTTCATAGAAGATAATAAAATTATAGTTTGTAACTAATCATTACACTAATATATAATGCTAAGCTATTTTATATTAATTAATAACTGAAAGTAATAAAAAAAATATTTTTCTTCATAGAAAATATAGTAACATTATTAATTACGATCAGCTGCTTTAGTCACTGTCTGTACTTAAATGTGTGGTTGTGGATATATCATTAAAAACCTCAAAAGTATACTTGTGCTTTACTAATTACAGATTTACTTTTAATTACACGCACAGTGGTCTAAAAGAAAACAAAAAAAAAAAAACACCAGATTCTCTTTTCATTTAGCAATAACGAAAAGGTTGGAATATACCTATCTCAATCTTTGTACATGAATGGGTTTCCCAGAACTCATACATATGCTCTACATAAAATAATCAGAGGTGATATAAAGTGCGAGAGGGCGACACAATCAAGAATGCGGATCAGTGTTATCAATTGATAAGGATTGTATCATATATTATATCTTTTATCTCGTATCGATTCAACATCGGAATCGCTCCAACTATTCGTGTCATGAAGAGTTGAATCGTCTGTACCCCTAGTGTAAGTTTCTTTCGAAAAATTCGATTTACTACATCGAACGCGTTCGGTGCTCCGATTGGTCCGTTTCGTGCTCTCCACCAATCGGTGCGCCGAACGCGTTCGATGTAGTAAATCGAATTTGTCAAAAGAAACTTACACTAGGGCCTCTGATCTGATGCGTACATTTATGCATGGACTTGTTTGTGTGGAATACTGGAAACTTGATAACTAACACTGACTGACTCATCACGAAATCTCGGAACCTATTAATTAAGCCTACAAAATTGAAATTTGGCAGGTAGGTTCTTTATAAGGTGTAAATAAGACACATATAGTAATAACTAAAAAAGGTGTTGAAGAAAATTAATACTTTCCCATATGAACTTTTAGTTAAACAATATTAAGACCCGAAGGTGTTTTTCTAAGAATATTTGAAAATTTCAAGAAATAAGTACGGTTTTATCATTAAACAGGTTGTGTTAGATGGCAATTCCATCTGCCAAAAACACCTTAATTACCTAATAATACGATTTAATCCTACTATACCGTAAGGAGATAAAGTACACCATATGCATTCACTTTTACAACAAGATGGGATCAGCACCCAGTGGCACAATTCGTTAAAATTAGGAAAAAAAAACAGTTTTTATTACTCGATGGTTTTGATAGAATAATTTACCACGAAAGTAGACCAAAATGTTGTTAAATATAAAATGGACATGCACGAGTAAATATCTTTATTGAATTTTAACAAATTCGCAACACTTGATCTGTTGTGGAAAATTATTGAAATGAATCAACACAACAATCACCATTGTTACGTGACAGCCAAGTAGACAGCTGTGTATGACAATAAGTAAAATAATAAAAACCATAGACAATAATATACGAGGTCATTGACTCGTGTTTTTAACTGCCTACGAGTTAATGATTAATAAGACCTGCAGTTTCATACTATGACCACAAAATTGACATGAAGTAATGCTTGGAAAACCACCTACATTATTACAATTATACTTCTGACACTAGGAATATTATTAATTGGGTGCATTGAGCAAGTGTAATTAATAATTAATTATATTACGAATCACTTGGTCCAGTTATGGGTAAATCCACAATTCATTGGTTTGACTGTAAATTAATTAAAATGGATTCATATATTATAAAGGTTATGAGTTGACTATTGAATTGGAGAGGTAATGGAAAATATTACATACAACTTTGATTTTACCAATAAATAATAAAATGTACTCTGTCAATAAAATATGTGCTCTGTTAATAAAATATAGGTAAGTAAATACGCCAATGAAATCAAAAAGTATCATGAAATTGTAAAAACGTGCTATTTTCGGATTATACTTTTTGGCCAAATATAACCTACTTTTGAAACACTGGTTTCTGAAATTGGAAAAAATTGTTCAATATGTATTGTTTTTAAGTTTCCTAATCTTATAGATGGAACAAGACACGCAAGAATAACTCCAACCTCGTAATAAAAGATTCATTTAAAACTTGACCGATTGTTCAATATTTCACGAACAGACAGACTGACAAAAAATAAGTGACGAAACATGGACACTGTCTTTAGTGAGCTCTGACACTGACACTGACAAAGACAATATCAGTATGAAGATGAATTATTTTACAATAACTATGTATTTTTATTGTGAATGTAAATTATTCTTACAATTTGACGTAGGTTACACGGGTATGTTTTAGTTACGCTGTATTTTTTGTAATCCTAATCCTAATTTATATTATAAATGCAAAAGTTAGTTTGTTTGTTACCTTTTCTCGCCTAAACCACTGAACCGATCATCATGAAATTTTGCATATACGTTGTCAGGGATACAGAAAAGGATATAGGGTAACTTTCATCCTGAAAAAATACTGGCATGATGCTATGTTATGGTATGATTATTATGTTATCACCAAATGTATACTAATCCGGCTAGAAATATAAAGCATAATATATTTAAATGATGTATTCCGTCAATTAGTCATTACAAGCAATGAATTTAATTGTATTCCTTATCACAGGTTAAGTAGCAGCTTAATAAAACGATTTGAAGGCCAGCTGATAATGATATTAGAAGCTATAACTCATAATATAGACTCTGTGCTTCTGAAAATAAGACTCATTAAAGACTGAAAAGATTAATGCTATAAAATTATTTTGGTTTTGTTTAAAAAGCATACACAGTATATATCGACAGTCGAAAACACAGATATATTTTAAACCACAAATTTTCTATCAAAAGATAAATTGACAAGACTTTTTTTGACACCAACATTTGCGAACATTTGTATGTATAATATTCAAGCAATTAGTCCTAATAAACCCCGGTCTATTGACGTCTTATGTACATAGAGTGGATGTCTATCGAGGTTACGTGGCAACCAAAGGGAAAGTAAAAGCAAAGCTTGATCGAAACTACATCGATATGTGGGTTTGGTGCCAATAGCTGGGGATAATCTATCTATCTATATAAAAATAAATGTGTGTATGTTTGTTCCCTATGAACTCCAAAACAGCTGGAGCGATTTTAATGAATTTTTTAAGGTAATCTTCAGATTAGCCCAGCGGGTGACTGTGAAGTTTAGTAGCGATCTGATCAACAATTTTTTTTGTCTTTTTTATAATTTTGTGTGCTACCTGTGCGAAGCCGGGACGGGTCGCTAGTTTTATCTAAAATGATAACAATCCCAAATATCCTAATTATGACATTTTAAGAAGTGTCTGAATGAATCTATGAGGCACTCTGCTTAAAGACGATATTGCAAAATGCTAAATATGGGCGAACAGCTCCCTCTAGACCTGTCCTGCCACACTTCTAGTTGGTTAATTAAGTGTATATGCATATGTGAGCACCATTGTAAATAACTGCTGATTCCCCGCTCCTCGTCCCGCCTAAAAGTGCGTACTATTCATTGCTAGGCTTTTGCAAGATATAATATAGAAAAAAAAAGCTGATCAAATTTAAAATGAATAACGAGTCAGTCATGCGACACAAAAGCAGCCTCACGTAAAACACAAACGTGACAAAAGACAACGATTTTCCCCAAATGTAACAATGGTGTTACAGAAACATGAAGAGTAAATACAATAATGTCACGAGCCTAATGGAATATCCAAATACCACCTTATTTGCATGACATTATCAGGCATAATCTGATCCTATAAGACGTTAAGATGACATCCGTTATCTTTACATATAACATCAGTTCCAGAGTTCAGTAAATATTGAGATATTCCTCTTCAGTTCATTCAACAATACCTGAATTATTTTGTAAATACACCGTCTACTTGATCTGAAACGTCGAACATTTATTTATATTACCTCAGTGTCCCCTTCGAACCTACGGCATAAGCAGAAGTGTTTCAACCGATCTACATTCATGCAACATCGGCTTGTATCCAGTAAATACGCGTTTAGAGTTTGCAACACCTTCGCCATTTTTGTTTTTGTTTTTTAACACTTTTCACTGGCAACACTGACAACGTCACTTTCAAAATGACTTAACATATTTTTCGAATTTTAAATTTTCTTTGTTACCGTAACTTTTTTTTGTAATAGAGGTGTGCACTGTCGGAAAAGTGTGCTAGTACTGGCTGTTATCAGTGTAGACTATCTCGAGTCCGTCACGCCAGATATTGTGTGTTGTGATGACGATAACGCGAGGGGCGTACCGCCGGCTTTGTTTTCAAAACAAAAATAGAATTTTGTTTGAACGTTTAAAGAAAATGTTGGAGAAGATTTTGTTTGAGATGAGATTTTAGGAAGTAGATAAGAAGCTCTGTTAGACCAATTATATCATTTAGATCATCACTACCCAGATGCATTTTGATTACTTTTTTTACATTTCAACCTCATGGGATTCCTATTAAGAAATCACGACAGACTTGCAAACACTTCTGACTATTGTTAAAAAGTAAAAACAATCAACGGAACTTATTAAAATTCCTATTATAACTAATTAGTTCTTATCTAGATATTTTCTTGGGACACCTGATAAATAAACAATTAATTTGATTGCAATGACTCTTATCATTTTAATAACCAATTAAATATTATACCAACAAATAATTTGCTAATATTGATATAGGCCGAATAACATATAACGATTAGGCTATTTTTAACGCTGGCAACACCAGCTGTGAAGCTGCAGGTGTCAAAGCAGCTGTCACGGGTGTCCACTGACCAAATTCCTTGGTCTTATATGGATTAAAGTATTCTGTTGAATGAGTAGCACATAGAATTGTTCTTTGCTTCAGGGTGCGTATTGGTATTTATACTAGGTACGTTACAATGAAGCAAGTATTTTAACCCGGCCTGGGCTTCCGTGGGAGATGGTTAGATTCCTTAAGTGTTAACCTAATTATTTGACCCGTCTCTATTAATATCTCTATTACGACATTAGCTTTAGCCATAAAACATTTTATAACTGATATTAAAAAAATATATATAACAAGGAATAAGTCAAAGATGTCTATGGTTAGGATAGAATTCCGTGAAAACAATTTTCAATCGAAACAAACGGAATATTTTTTGGACTTTTGGCGCTTTTTGTTTGACACATTATTTTGCGGACTGGAACTTCTAAACCTGTCTATTTAGTGGTAGCTATAAGTTAAATAGTTGTAACTAGGCGCTGAGACATCTGGGTTGTCAGATATGCCAGCCTTGTCTATGCCTTGACATACAATACTGTTTTTGTTGTCATCTGCTTTACCGTCCAGTAATTATCAGTCCCACATTTATAAACAACACAATACTTAATTCTGTGATTTATAGCTTTGATTTTAGCGGCTCCGTATGAAGAATGATTAAATGAGGATTTTTTAAAAATATAACCGTGCCCTACTCTTGGAGTTCTCCTATATCGTGGGTACAGTTTACAAATATACATGTCACATGTAAGCACCACCAGACCAGACCGAAAAAAATAGACCTACTCTGTTTATATTTATTTCATGTATTTTTATATTAAAACCACAATTTCATCCAAGCACAATAAAAATATATTATTACGAATCATTCTGGTTTCGACCAATCCTCCACAGTAAGTACCTACCTTTATTTTTTATTACAAGTCCGAATATTTACGAGTACAACATTTAAATAGCAAAAATCTTCTCAAACATACATATCATATATACGAATTTCTGTTTATAGTCGAAATTTCAGAAAGGCGTACACAGGTAACCGAATTTTATCTCATTCACTGGACGAAATTTTTATTGCGAAAAAAACTTGGCTATAAAAGGGTCGACATCATGACCTTTAGGAGTATCCAGTACCTACGTAAGTAGTTTATTGGTCTCGTAAATATTGCCCAAACCGAGAATGTAATGTATACGTGAAGGTACATTAGTTTTTATGGGACTTGTGGTTTATGGGAGTGTAGGGAGGAATCTTGATTGATATTTGTTTTTCTTTGTGAATGGAAATTTGTTTAATTTACCGAAGTACCTAGCCTAACAGCATTATCATCATACCAGGAGATCAAGAATCAGAATAGGTGTACAACAGAACTTTACTGTTAAGAAAATAATTCTAGATAGCTCCGAGGTAGGGTATGTTCTGTATTAGGTATGACTATTTTGATTCTTTATAAAGTCTTGATTTCTGCTTCTCGAAAACATACAATTTCTGTTCTTATTCATCATTCGGCGACTAGTAGAACTGCCTTACTCCTTGGGGATACAAGCGTGATTGTGGAACGGGTAATAGCTAGCTGATAAATGGTTAGATACCTATGCTTCAAGCCTAGAGCCGGCTACAATCCTCTAAAGCCCCTAATCGATCACTGGAACAGGGGATCTCTGTTAGAAAATTCAAAAGTAATTTATAGTATGGAACCGGGAATGTGCTCTACAAATAACTAGGCTAGCCTTGAACACAATTGGGTGGACCCAGTACTGGCTTTCGTAAAGAGCAAGTGTACAAAAACTGGCCAAGCAAGTCGGGCTCGCGCACGAAGGGTCCCGTACCATTTGTTGTATGGAAGCTCCCCTTTAATATTTATTTTACTTTGTTTTTAGTATTTGTTGTTATAGCGGCAATAGAAATACATAATTTGTGAAAATTTCAACTGTCTAGCTATCGCGGTTCTTGAGATACAGCCTGGTGACAGACAGACGGACGGACAGACAGCGAAGTCTTAGTAATAGGGTCCCTTTTTTACCCTTTGGGTACGGAACCCTAAAAAGTAGGTCCCTGCTTAACACTTCGTGGATAATAAGGACACGATATATTGTAAAGTCTCTTATCCGGTTAAGTTATGTAAATGAGACGAAAGAGAAAATCTATTGGGTCTCGTTGCCGTGTGTCTTATTGAATTAATACAATGACACATGAACGCCAAAATGTGGAATTCGGTCTTAATCTTTAATAACATTACTATCATTACGAAAGGCACTTACAATGTGGTTAAAAATTAACAAAACTACATAGTTAGGCCATATTACACCTTAGGCCCATGTTGACCAATAATATAATATAACATGTTTAAATCAAAATCAAAATAATTTATTGTAAAAACATGGGTAAAAAGTTATGACGGCACGGTTGGCGTCGCGGGTTCGATTCCCGCACGAAGCAAATATTTGTATGATCTACAGATAGTGTGTAGTTTAGTGTAGATGTATGTTTGTAAACTGTACCCACGATACAGGAGAAATCCTAGTGTGGGGAAACGTTTTTTTTTTTTTAAAGAAAATAGAAAAGTTGCAAACTTGGTGGAATATTAAAAATAATTACGTAGCTCTGTGTCACCTTGAAAGGTATACAAATAAAAATCTAAGATAAAATCATGCGTAAAACACGGATTTTGATAGGTAAACGACTGTTTCCATTTTAAACATTTGTTATATTTTTGGTGAACACGGCCCTAAATCTCGAAAATCCACTCTCATTAGCGCCACATTTATCGAGTTTTAAGGTTACTTATTGAATTAAAGGATATTGGAATTAAGTTGAAATGATTTTAGCTTCAATGGCCATATTGACCGATCGTGAGGGAATGTTGGCATTGTTGACAATAAACACGCTTGGCAAGTGTATCATTGATGCTTGATAGAGTATCCATGGAGTTTCTTGCCGGTCTCTTCTCCATAGGACCTAGCCCCTTTGGAACCGTGCGCCTAGAGTCTCTACTTTTTAAAAGTGCCTGAAAAGGCCTACTTGAAATAAAAAACTTCGACTTTGACTTTGTCTTTGATTGCATTACAGTGTTGCTAGCCATCTTTCTTCCATTTAATTTCAAAGGTTATCTTCTTTTACGCCCACGAGAAGACAGCTAAAATGTTATTCTTTACCAGGAACCGTAAAATACATCCTCTTTTACACAAATTAGTCGTTGTACTTCTTAGAGAAAGACAAAAGACGTCTTGTCCCTTGCGGTTTAAATAAGACAGTTCTCTGAATTTTAATTACGATGTTAATTGCTCCCCTGTTTACAACGACGTATTAATTAGTAATGTGTCAGTTAAATTATGTGTCGTGCTCTTCACAATTTACTTCGTAAGCAATGTGATCTACAGTCAGCATCAAAAATATGTACAGACGTAGCGAAAATCAAACGCTCACTATTAGAAAACTATTGGTTAAAAACATTTCAATCACTATTTCCGCTGAAAATCGCTGAAATTTTTTATTGGTGTTGACTGTACTTACTTGAAAAGGTGGCTGTATTGATGAGGACTTTGTTACTATAATATCAGCTGCGGACAGCGATATAGCGACTCTTAACAAACTATTAATCAAATGCTATTTCGGTGTCTAATGGATCTTTTAGATGATACATTCAGTCTAAAAAAGATGAATATTTAGCTAGACTCAGGCGCTTAGGAAAAACAGTGATTGTACCTAATCATATTGACCCGGGTACGTCTTAAAACTGCGGCCAGACACCGGAGGACGGGCAGCAGCGTCCTCTCACTAATCGGTGAGCCACTACGATCCCCAAGCCGCCTGCCAAGCGTGGGGATTATGGCAAACCCCCGCTCTTGGGGGAGGCCTTCGTTCAGTAGTGGACGTCTTTTGGCTGATGATGATGATGATGACATAAAGATTAGTAAATAAAATTCGTAGATTCAAAATTCAATAACAGTTTCTGCTAAATGCTAGTCTTTGAGATTAACTGTGTCAGCAGTGTACCTAAATATGAGTTTAATAACTTGGATTATATTTCGATCTTACTTTAATCTTTTCTCAGGCTAATATCCAATTTATCTTATGCCTAAATAGACCTTACATCTTATTAATAGTGTACGAATTGTCCTCGACCGCATTTGTTATTACCGTTAAGTCAGAAACGTAGAAAAATGTTGCGCGCGCAATTGAGTGAACTCCTGTGGTAAACTCGCGCACATTACTTGTTGTTCCTAGACTTAAAAGAATACTTAGGCGTCAAAGTACTCCTCCACATCGCTGTCAACTGGTAGCGTGCCCAAAAGACTGACAGCATTACCACGTTAAATGGCAATGCTTATTCTTTGACCAAAGAACAGGTCAGCCCTCTGGTCAATTTTTAGTTTGTATTTTATAGTCTTATAACGATACGAGTCTAGAATAAATACATTAATTTTTCTTATTCCATTCTACTGCTACCAGACACAAAACGACGAATCATTTTGCTCAGTTCGAAAAGTAACACGAGAATTCACTCTATTTTCCATACACCTACATCTGCAACGAAATTAATTAAACTGGTAACAATTGAATCCCCGTCTTTATAAACGCGCATTTATTTTAAAGGGTACTGCAACATTTACGCGCGTATTTTCAAATATAAATTTATTGGATGTTGTACTATAAATAGCAGAAACAATTCGGCCCGTTATGTAGTACAAAACATTGGGGCTAAATTAACTCCGCTTTAATTAAGTTTGTTTCGTGTTTTAGGGTCATTGTTAATATAATACGGAAACTTTATATCAATATACAGTTTTGTTGGTAAATTGGTAGACGGGGGTCTGACGCTGGTTTAATAAATAAGTATCAACACTCTTTTTGGGTACGTACAATATATCGATGTCAAAAGATACGGTCTCTGCTATAAAAAGAAAAACAAAAATATGAGACTTTCTTTTTAATATGATTCGAATGTCAAATTCGAAATACTTATTCCATATTTAAAATTGACATGGCTGCCAATATTTTGAACGTAATTATGGTTTATTATGATAAAATAATATCATGTAAGTATTACAAGATTCTTTCACATTTTTTATTAATTCATCTTTTTTACTAAGTTAATAAGTTGGATTCTCAAGTTATGCAAAGTTATCCAACAATAGAATAAAATCATAAAGACGTTAAATGGCGAATACACTAGCAGAGTTTAAACAGCACAGATCCTTTAAAAATAAAAGTAAGTTGTTACAAAGATTTACGGCATTCGTCTATACTTACTAATATTATAAAAAAGGTAAAATTTGTTTGTATGTAGGCGGTAATCTCCGGAACTAATGATCCGATTCTAAAAATTCCTTCACTGGTAGAAAGCTACATTATTCCTGAGTGCTATAGGCTATAAATTATATATTGTACGTAGGTTACGCGGACGAAGTCGCGGGCAAAAGCTAGTGCTATATAACATCACAACTCAAACATCATTACATTCAACTTAAGTCAAAAGTACAGCTAAAGTTATGTACTCTGCATGCACCTCAAATCGACATGGAATGCTGCCGACACCCAAATGAAAAACAGCGTGACGTTCCATACATTCACGAAGCTAATTTGGCGAGCAAACAAGTTATCGTTTAGCGTGAATAATAAATAGATATACATTGCTCGCTCATTAAGTATTAGCCGACACTAAATGGACTGGGGACGCGTAATGGATAACGACGTGTGCGATACAAACACTTTTAGTATTACTTTAGGAGTGAATTAAATATAAGCGATGTACTTAGTTGGGTGAAGTAATTGATTAGGTTTACGACTGACGATGCTCATGTGCGTGTGGCCCACTCTGGGTACTTGGGCACCTCTACGAACTTTATTGACTGAGTATTTTCTTATTTTTTTCTTAATTCTATTCTATGATTGCATTTATAAATATTATTTTTCAATTTTAATCGCGTTGTCCACGTCACTAAGTAATCACTTAGTGACTTTGAATATATTGTACCTACTTCTTGATATGTAAATAGGTTATGGAAAGACTTCCTTTTAAGTTGTTATGTCATTTATTATAAAGACAAATCAGAACCATTCAGACGTTTTTATTCATTTATTTGTTAAATTTCATAATTAATTACTGCGTACCGTGAAGACCTATACAAACCTATCTGCATCATCATCATCATCATCAGCCAGAAAACGTCCACTGCTGAACGAAGGCCTCCCCCAAGGGGGGGTTTGCCATAATCCCCACGCTTGGCAGGCGGCTTGGGGATCGCAGTGGCTCACCGATTAGTGAGAGGACGCTGCTGCCCGTCCTCCGGTGTCTGGCCGCAGTTTTAAGACGTACCCGGGTCTACCTATCTGCATACAACTTTTTAGTCGTAGACCTTACTTCGATATCAACACATGTGTCACGAACTCACGACACAAAACCAATCAGAAGATTAACAATATTCACTATAGAAACGAAACTTGAACTGAAACCAATCGCAATGATAATTAGTGTCCCCGGGGAACATTATTACAGCCGACACTATTTTATCGCCTCACGGACAAATAGGATATTTTCTCGGCTACGAAAAGTGCCAGATTTGCGCCCTTGTCCATCGGGCCCAATAGACTTATATTGAAATTAGCTTTGGACTTCTGTGGGACTTTGCTGATGAAGAATTAATTGGCTGTTGATTGGATTTATCGAGAACTTTCGGTTTATTGGTATCTGTTATGGTTATAAATGAGCCTACTTCTGGAATATTAATTTCTTCTTTCGTGTCCTTTTGTGTTTCATCCTTTTTGTGTGTTGTCTTATTCAGTACGTCGCAGTTTTACTAAACAGGCGGATCTTAAACCCAACAGCTTATGGATGAATAAGTATCTACTAATACCATGATGCTTTGTTACCAATTCAGACCTATTTAGAGCAATTACCAAATTAATAAAGTCTTATATATGCCGTATTTATTCAGATAAAATTAAATCAGGCAAACTGTTGAAACTTGGATAACTGCACGGCCAGAACTGGCTACTGTTCCTGACTTACTAATTAATCTCGTTAAATTCGCTACTCTACAGCTATAAATAAATTAAGAAGCAATACCACTCCATATAAAACTCATAAATAGGTCCATCCGTTAGCTATAAACCGGACATTTTCAATAAAAACCGATCTAAACCTGCATAGGAATCGGCACTGGCGATAAAATTCCATCCACCTGCATAGAAGGCATTGAATGCATTCGATCGCACTATCTCCGTCCTTGTCACATTAGTGGTGGACAATGAGACGGAAAGCAGTAGGGTGTGCATTGATTCAGCAGACGTAGGCACTGTCCGGTGTTGGGAATCGGTTGCCTTGACGACGGTACCTGGTCGTGAGGCAAGGGAATACGCGGTCTGAGATATAATAGGTGTTGTGTATCGTTTCGTGTAACACCTTTCCTTTTTGAGCAAAGTTCTTTTGAAACGATAAATTAATATAATAGTTATTATTCCATCTGGGTTACTTCAAAACTTGCCAAGACTTCTTTTTAAATAAAAATAACAAATTCATGAATTTTAAGATTCTGGTTTTACCCAGAATATGGGTCAAGCGATATGGAAATTTTGATGCAGTCTGAACCGAGGGACATATACTATCAGGAAACTTTTAGCTAACTCAAAATCCTGACTCAGTAGCGAATCATATCTATTGTGAAATTGATTATTCAAATTAAACAATTCACTTTGGTTTACATTTAGCTAATAATTTAGCTAAAAATTACGTTTAGACTGTGATTATTTATAACAGTAACGAGCAGGGTAATAAACATAAAATATCGCTTATAAGTGGTTGTATAAATAACCATAAAATATCCTTAATTGGAACCATTTAGAATAATAGTACGTAATGAAAACAAATGTTGTATTTAGAAATGGAAAGTAACCTTTTTCAAATTCATTCAATCTCCTCGTTTGGACAACTAATTTCACCAACTGTCATTTATGAATAAGAGTGAGCAATATACAGGTGAAATGTGTTAAATGTAACAAATTCAAACAATTACAATTATCAAATGATGACAGAACTGTGTACGAACAAGTAATTTGCTAGATTTAAGCAATATATAAACGAAATCTCAATGTGTTAGTCCCAATCAATCACTTTCCCAATTTAAAAAAGTAATCCAAAAAGTTTGCCCTCGATATATGTCAGCCATTACCGTTCTAAAAATAAAAATTGCACATCCGAAAGATGTGACCAGAGACAAAAATAGAATTTATTTATAACCAACGCCCGCGCATTTAAAGGCCTGCCTCCAGTCGGCACGTATTTCCCGCTTCCTGCTTTTTATGAATGCTGATACGACCGATGAATGGCTGACTTTATTGAATGCTCACTTTTGCATGGGAAGTCGAAGACAATGGCGCCGGTCGCGACAAACTTCACACAATATGACAATACATTCGAAACTTTGAGTGGCGATATGAAACAATAATACGAGAAAAGGATGTAACAAGAAACTTTGAATTGTTACGTGAACGACGAAGGATATAAAACAAGCCAACCAAATACTCCAATATTCCTGGATTTAGAGGTTATAAACCAATAGATGCAAATATTAATTATGCCTGCTACCAAAACAGAAGCAATAATGTTTCTAGCTCGTTTTGTTTACACGAATTGATTGATATTTCACCTCCTAGTCAATATAGGTAATCAATGTTTGTTTGTAGTATCAATTTAGCTTTGATTTCGACACTACACAGTTTGTCCAACAACAAAACGAACAAATCTACATAGCTGTGACAACATGGACATCCCCGAATTACATCACTATTTTAAACAACAAATAGCTACAGAAAAAACCGAGTAGATTATAATAACATGCACAAAAAACAAAGAGGTTTAATAGTAACATCGTAGTCACTTTACCAACACTTCACACGTCACGTATTGAATTATAATTATATGAGTCACCTTGAATTTGTACCAATGACTTAAGCCATATTTTGTTGAGGATAAGCCAATATATCAATTAGTAAATCAATTATCTCAGTACTCTCTATAGTAAATTCCGTATCGTTTTTTTTACTAGCGGTCCCTTTTCTGGATCTTGACAACAGCGTCACCTAACGGGTCCCACTATATCTATGAACCATACAGGCGACTCCATAAGTACACTTTTTTGTAATCAAAATCGGTCAAGCTTTTTAGGAGGAAAATAATTATGAGAACACACTCTTATCGGAATTTTATATATAAAAAAAGATGTGAAATATTTTTAAAATTGTGATGAAAGCAAAGCGTGCTTTTGATATTGACTTTCTATAATTATGAGCTTTTAAATACATTAGTTGTCACTTTGTTTTATTACTTGTTTCCTCAATCCACAACCCTTCATGTATTCTAAGCGTTGTCAAGCAGAAAACTATAACAACAAACATGTCCCCATCAAAATCCCCATAAAATTTTCCCCATAATACACCCAGCAAATTACCAAAGCGTGGCCAGATCGATTATTATACTGTATCCCATACAATATTTACAGTGTGGTGACCCTAACGCATGCTCACGCGCACACCACGCCACAACGTCAGTTGCTAGGGCTGTCGCAAACCGGAAAAGCCGGCGTAATGCGAACGGGTTCTGCTCAATTCGGTGAGACGAATCGACTATCGATGGCATTCACCGTTCTGATGCGCAGATAATAATAGTGAGAAGGAATTGCTACCGGTGAGATGATCTTTCTCTCTTATGTAAAACATAAACATAACATAGCATCACGCCCCCGAAGGGTTAGGCAGAGATGTACTATTGTAGCGATGTCGTTATTGAGTCCTATTTAATATGGGGTGAGCCTATTGCCATCAACCGGGCACAGTTCCAACCTCCGTGCTGCTACTGACAATTTCCATATAGAAACACCCAATAACACTTTGCTTGACCCGGGAATGGAGCCCAGGACCTCACGCTCAGCAGTCGCGCTTGCGACCACTAGACCAAAGAGGCAATCTCTTATGTAATATAGCAATATGTTGCTATTGTACTGTTTATTTAGAGATGTATTCCTGTAGAGCTTGATTGCTCCAAAACTGGTTTAGTTGTAAACAATAATATGCCTGAATCAGTAATCGAAAGCGAAATCCGGTTACTATAGACCAGGGGTGGCCAACCAGTCGATCGCGATCGACCGGTCGATCGTGGCAAGGCAAAGAAAAATATAATTTTAATATTTGATGTGAATACCTATATATGTATAATTGTATATGTGAAGAAATACTGAGTATATATATACAGTCTTGGTCAGTGAACTTGAGCCTAATCAAGTTGGCCACCCCTGCTATAGACTATTAAAACAAAACATACAACACAGATAATGTATATGTAGACATTTCAAAGACAATATAATCTCAGAACTTTTAACTATAACCAAACGAATAATACATTATGTTTTGATATAAAATTTTGCGGCCCTGAGGAACTGTTATCGTTCACTACTATCCCATTTAACCCTTCGGCGAGTGAATGGAAACACAAAAATGTACAAACACACCACACACGGAGCCACCCAAAACCCCAAAAAAATCTTAAAAATACAGCAGCAAACGTAAACAGAAATATTTTCTCACTTTTATCAGAACTGAAACGAAAACTTGATAATCTGTCTCATTGGTCTAGTGGTCCCATGCTCGGGTGCTGCGCATGAGTTCCTGTGTTCGATTCCGAGGTGGAGCATAGTGTTATTGGTATTTTCTTAAATTCACAATAGCAGCCCGTAGTTTGGAAAAGTGCCTGGTAGATAGCAATAGGCTCGCCTCCTGTTAAATGGTGATTTAATAACGGCTTCGTCAAAATGTGGGTACACAAACGTACGCCTCTGCCTACCCCTTTGGGAATACAAGCGTGATGCTATGTTATTTTATCAGATCTAAGGCACTACGTGTAAGGTGGGTGTCGGTAGGTAAGTCACATGGAACCCGGTCGAACCGGACCGAACCGGTCCGAGATCTCTCCCCACCAATTGACCTACTCTCGATTATTTTTACAATCACATTGTGTACATACCAACCGTTTACGTGGGTTTGATAGTAAGTGTAATAAGTACATTGGTAGTCATAGTATTAAATAAAGAAAGAAAATCTAACTTTAATATAATAAATGCGAAAGTAAGTTTGGTTGTTTGTTTGTTACCTTTTCAAGCCTAAACCACTGAACCGATCATCATGAAATTTTGCATATACAACAATAGCCTCGTCCTCTATTACATGGGACTTAATGGCAGCATAGGCGAACTGTGGGTGTACAGTAGTACGTCTCTGCCTAACCCTATCTTTACGCAGTATTCGTAGATACTTAAATGTTAGTGCGATTACAATAATTGGTAAATTGTTGACTCAAATTGAACTTGGAGAGTGGTTCCATTTCTAGTAAAGAGACAGGAAAAGGCCGAACATCCTCGAACGGAATTATTTCGTAATTGAGTTAAGCTGGGTGATTTATTGGTGCTTGAACATGTTTACAAATTTACAATATAAGTAGGTACTTATATTGTAAATTAAGCAGGTTGCTAAGCCATAAACTTCCTGCTTTGTTTAAACTTTGAGTTCCATCAGCTGTTCTTCCTATTTCTAGTTCTACTTAAAATTTTGCATAGGATGAATTTGTTAGAAACTCTCTTTGAGTTTCTTCTTTAATGATATAGAAAGTTTCTGGTGTCATTGACCCCACGACCATCATACAACCAAGGTCTTAAGGTCAGATGACATGTTTACAATGTGTGTAGATGACACAATCCACATACATACAAAATGACATTTCAAAAGAACATCTGTGTTGCAAAACCATACAAATGAATTTAGACTTACATAATTAATTAACGTTACCCGATGTAATCAAGATAACACGGTACAAGTATCTCACACATTTCGAGCAGGCAGAGTAACGGTATCAACCATACCTTGAGGGCTGCACCAGATTTAAGATTGTAACGGTTTGCGAACAATACGTCGTAAAAGGCTCGCCTATCGCTATAATACTAAGAGTTATAGCTCAGCTGCAGCTGGTGCGAGGTGATAAGCTGATAGCCCACATCTCTGTGGTTTTATTGATGACTAGGTTCGTATGCGTGGAATTTAGAATCTGATATTGTCCTGCGGTAAAATGGAGCCTATATTTTAAGTAAGACCTTTAGCAACACATCGGGGAAAACTGCATTCAATTCCATGCAATAGTTCTTGCGTGGTGCGTGTACAAACATACAGACAGACAACAATTCTAAAAACGGTCGTTTTTGCTTCTGTTGCTCTAATAAAGACTCCCCATATTAGTTTTTCCCCAATATCTATAATGTACAGACATCGCCCTGTTATAATTTAGTTATATGTATAGATTTTAGTTTAGAAGTTGGTAGAAATTTTGATCGGGGACATCGAATAAATTGTGCTAAAAAAGGCTTAAAGCTATGTCGACTGACTAATAACAGATGACAGAATTAAAACGTCTATTTAATATTTTAATAAATCACCTGACACTACCGTTTCGTTTTTTTTTTTGAAGATGGTGTTACTGCCTATGTATCGGTGCTTTGTATAATAGTTCGGTATTGATGAATGAAAACATAATTATGAAAGAAGTTTGCATTTCTAAAGATAATTTTACTGAAATTAAGTGAAGCAATGTTAAGTTTTAATCCACAGTAAAACGAAGCTTTGTGAAGTAGATGGGTGGAATATTCCAGCCTAGCGAGTTACCAAATGTGTTTAATAAAATTTGGTTACTCGTAAGTCTCAAGCGCCGAACTCAATACTCTCACAGAAACATTGACAGAAAGGCGGAACACCACACCATTTATTTGTGTCAGTAAGGAACAGACATTTTTGAATAAATGTACCGATTGTATGCACAAACAAACTGAGAAATTCTGTGTAATTTTTGCTGCTGATCAAACTTCATTTGTATTATATCTATACACTAGCTTCCGCGCGCGGCTTCGCCCGCGTGCTTTACGAACCTGTACATTTTCCCGGGATAAAAAGCTAAAGCCTATGTGCTATTCCAGACTATAATCTATCTCTGTGCCAAATTTCATCCAGATCCGTTCAGCCGTTCTGGCATGAAAGAGTAACAAAGATCCATCCATCCATCCTCACAAACTTTCACATTTATAATAATTAAGTATGATAGGATAGGAAGTAGGATTGTCACAGTCCAAAAGCAATGCATATAACATAACATAGCACGCCTGTTTTACACCGCCAACCAGCACCAAACCGGCTTGGCGGACGAAGGTCTATCGCGACCCATTGAAGAAGAGGCCCAATCCGAGCAGATGGACGGTAATGGGCTGAATTATAACTGTTGAAGTAGCTCGTGATGTTCAGTTAGATCTCATAAGATACCTCGACTACTTTGTGTGATATAGACCTTCCCGACTTCTATGTAAGACCAGAGTTTACGGGTCTTTTATTTAAATTACTTGAAAACGTTCCAAGACTTAATTTTAGCATGATAACAATAGATATGACGTCACTTGTATGCACTGACTGCCTCAGTGGGCTAGTGGTCGCAAGCGCGACTGCTGAGCGTGAGGTCCTGAGTTCGATTCCCGGGTTGGGCAAAGTGTTATTGGGTTTTTCTGTATGGAAATTCTCAGTAGCACGGAGTCTGGAACTGTGCCCGGTAGATGGCAATAGTTTCGCCCCCTATTACATGGGAACGGGATTGGTGAAATGTGCGTGTACAATAATCCCTGCCTAACCCCTTGGGGAATATAGGCGTGATGTTATGTTATGTTGTTATATACTTAATATAACAGTACATGTCTAGATCTGGACCAGGGTTTCTTAAAGTGGGGTCCACGGACCCCTTAGGGGTTCGTAAAATGTGTGGTAGGGGTCCGCAGCAGCTCAATTAACCCTTAACATTAATCGTTTGTTTAAAACCGCTCTCGCTGGCTACTGTTGAGCGGCCCGAAGTGCGGGGGGACTGTACCTACACGAATCCATATGTTTTTTTGTTCCCTTTAATATTCTTTGACAGGGGTCCGTGGAATTTTAGAAATTCTGGAAGTGGTCCATGACTGCAATAAGTTTAAGAAACATTGATCTAGACTAAAACTAGCAGTATATTAAACACCTCCAATATTTCCCTCCAAATCCTTCGCAAAATCTCAGTCCATTTTACATACAACTAATTTCAAACATAACACAAAACAAGCAACAGTGGCCCGCTTGTTAACCTGTGTAGCATTTGCATAGTTAACTAAACACTAGACAAACGCGAAGTGAACAGTTTTTAGTAGTGTTTGCTCGCCCTTGTATACTGTGAATAAACTAGAATAATACTACGGAATATTTCTGACGCTAGTTTTAAAAAATATGTAGATTTTTGGTATGAATTTTTTGGCGTCGAACGCTGTTGAAATATGGAGGGTTAAAGGAATGTTTGTGTTATTTGCATCAAATGTGTACGAGGGTTTTGCCGCCACATTGGTTTAATGGTAGTAGGGTGTACCTGTAGATGACAATAGGCTCGCCCCTGTTACATTTTCAAAATGTGGGTGTATAAAAATACCTCTGTTTAACCCTTTCAGGGAATTCACGCGTGATGCTAAGTTGAGCGTGATGTTAATCCGTCAAGAGAAGTAAGTAAGCACAATAGGAAATCTTTTGTGTCTGGGCCCCGGCATCCGCCTGTGTCTTAATAAATTAACTGATTATTATAATTATATACATATTCGGCATCCGGATAGTAACCAGTATCTGGTCAGATAGGCAGGATTGTAGCCCCGCTAGTATAAAACTCTCAGCGAGAAACAAACAAAATTTCATAATAAGTTTGATGATGCTCCGATAGAGGATTTGCATTTTTTTCATCCAAAAATCCACACGGGCAAAGTAAAAGTAGATACGAAAAATATTTTCGTGTACATTTTAAATAGTTTTGTTTCAACAGTGCGGTTTCTTTGGCGGTCTTTCCGTCATATTTCCAGAGTTAAATCGTTGAGTTGATATACAAGCATCTTGGCATGAATTCAGGATAAAGGACGGAGGAATAAAAAAAAACAGTTCTTCAACTCCTCGACTGCCCTCTAGAACGAAATCATATTTATAAGTTTTCTTGAGAACACCAAAAAGTTTTTAAATTTTAAATAGAGTATGAAAAGTTCATCTTGGGTATTAAAACACCACTAGCGTCAAATTATTCATTCGAAAACGCTAGAGATGATTTGGTTTCTCTTTGGTCATGTTCTAGATTTTATACATTTTTTATTTTGCAGTTGAATTTATTAATTTATTTAAATTATATCTTATCGAGAACCTTCGAATTTTCGATAGCTGCCTGAATAGTGTGGGTGTTTTCACGTTTTTAAGTTTCTTCTTTTCGAATTTTATCTAAAAACTATCGGACCCGACAGACGTTGTTCTGCCCGAACCTGTTTTAGAACTCGATCGCAGCGCCACCTACCGGGATTTACATACAGATGACTAGAATTACGCCTACATTGCTGGTAGGATTTAGCAGAGTGTACTGTACATCTAAATTTGGCCGATGCTGTTATAAAGTCCCTTGCAATAGGGGGCAGACCATTCTAAACTGCGGGATACTACTGAACTGTTTCTTAACAACTAAACCAGTAACACTTCGACTGTGTTCAAACCCAGGACCTCCCATGCACCAGCTGCTCTTAACGATGACCAATGAGACAATTAATCAATAGTAAATGAATTGAAACATGCTCGATTACTGAACCAAATAACAGATCGATTTCACACGTGTTATTTATTTATTCTTTATGCACACTGTACAGAGGCGGACTTAATGCCTTAGGCATTTTCTACCAGTCGACCTTAGAGTGATGCAGAGAGAGAGGATGGTAGGTGCACGATACAATTTTAACGTTATCGTTAATAAATATATGAGGCTACACTATAATAATAAAGTTACTTACATATCACATACATATTTACATAAATAATATAATAAATAAATTATAAATAATAGGAAAGTTGAGATGATTCTGCCAATTTAGTGTGGAGGTGTTCAAGCAATTTCCGCTTGAAAGAGTAACGACTGGTGGCCATCCTGATTTCCAGAGGTTATTTCACTTTTGCTACTATTGAACACTTTTTGAAAGCCTACATTTTCAGTTTAAGCACAAACGCCCCCCGGCAACGTCGGTTGTGTATCATCCCCGATTCTTTTAGCTCCAAACGATCCGATGCACAAACGGAACAAAACTGACACGTTATTTGTCTTTCTCTGGGAACAAGAAAGATATAAAAGAAAATTCTGAAAGGAAAAATAGGAAATGTTTTGCGAATCAATAGTGTTGATACCCTGCGGTCTGAAGCTAAAAATAGATTGTCCAATTTCTCTCCGCGCGTATCGTAAAAGCACGCAGCCATTTTTTCATCGAGATAGAGCGAGTAGCGGCCTTGAAATTTGATAATAAAGATGCAATGACGAATACCTTATGCCTTTACCAAAAAATCGCCCACTGTACTATTTTTAGCCGTTCGTAATATGAAAGATTAGGAACAATAATTGTTGTGCTTCTACATTTCGTAATATTGTTCAATTATAATTGAAAAAAATTGTGTCTTAGGAGTTGCTTAAGTAAATAAAGAAAAAAAAAAAAAGCAATTATATTCTTGACTTATATTTGTTATATATGCACGATGCATTGCCCACAGCATCGTCTGTTTGTATTTTATTTTCTGGATTTCGAAAACAGTACCAACTATCATCAACTATAGCTAATAACCATCCAGGTGAACCCATAAATACAAAAAAGCATTATCAAAATCGACCAAGCCGTTTAGGAGAAGTATTACGAGCACACGCACAAATATAAAGATAATTATGAGAACCGGTATCAATATGCTTCAAAAGTGAAGCTACTTAATTCCTGCAATATACCGTTAATAGTGATTAGTCGCCGATTACTTAATCATTCATATTTCCTTTAATTAACTTTGATACTCTGCGGAAAGATTAACAGTATTTAAAACCTGCTGATGTGATTTATTGCTTGTGACTTTTTTAAGCAGTGTAGTTGCTTGATTTCAAATAAAAAAAAAATGACTTTGACATTCCGACTTTGACAAGTTATCCGTCTTCTTCTGTGTACTTGAGAAACTTGATATTTTAGATTATGATGATATTTGGTTTAATGCGGCTTGTTTCTGACCTTTCAATTTCATATGCGGTTCAGAATTTTAGTGTCAAATACATGAGAGAAAACTGCACACCTTAGAAAATTAGAATAGCATAGCTAGCCTTAGGAGACTATTAAACGGTATTCTATAATAATTCAATTATTATTAAAAAGTAATGTTTGCAAGTTTTCATCCAAATTATTCTAATGACATTGAATTACTGACTATATTATACCAAAAACCAAAACGATGTCTTTTTATATTTCAATATGTCTAGCCTGTGCTTTCGTTGTTTAAGGAAACCATTAAGAAATTGCCTTCCGTCTATCATACAACTTGATTTAATCTAATTATGAATGAAAGCATTTACGAGAACTTCTTTTATAACCAAATTATCGTAGACAACACTTTTTAATTTCCTCTAATAATATTGCAAGAGGTTCTTCTATATCCACAAATGAACACATTTGTCTCATATGAAATGAAATGAAATGAAATGAAATGAAATGAAATTATTTATTTTGCAATTAGGATTTTTCAATCACTTTTACACGTCTTTTTTAAACTAGATGGCGTCGGCATTTCCTATGACTATCCCTGAGAAGAAACGCCGAAACAAACTCAGGGGTCAAAGTCTATTTTAAAGTCCAGACAGATTGTATTGATGTAAAGGTTTATGTGAGACAAATATAGGGTGGAATAGCCTTTTGAAGAAAGTGCCATAACTATTTGAGCTAACCTGTCGCAACAGAGTGCAAGCATGCATCAGTTATCGTGAGAATTAATGAAATGAAGAGCGCTCAGCCTAGATCTCACTCACATTTACAATGTATAGCGGTTATATATAAGAAATAATTTCAATTTAAACGACATTACAATAACAAAATAATGAAGTAAATAATATAATAATTAATGGCAAAATTTGTATATATAAAAAAAAAAAGGAAAGGCTAAAGAGCGGCTCAATCCCAAGCGTTTTTGTCATCTAAATAGTCCGAAATTTTATAGTATCCTTTTTTACAAAGTTTAGATTTAATTACAATTTTGAACTTCTTTAATGTTAAATTACGTATATCATTGGGAAGCTTATTGTAAAAGCGTATACATTGTCCCATGAACGAGTTGCTTATTCTGTGGAGGCGCGTAGCATGTACAGCAAGGTTGTGTTTATTCCTAGTGTTCAAAGAATGAGTATCAGACAGTTTGACAAAGTTCGAAATATTATTATTATATTATACATAGTCCCGGGAGTCTAAAAAAAACGATTTTAGATTAAACATATTATGAATAACTTAATAATTGACGATAATTAACATTTTCTGCTTAAGGTGCATATTTGCCAATCATCTGTTTGACAGTTACCATGGCAACGAATATCCATAAATTCGTAAATGAATCTCTCATGTGGTTATAGGACCACTAGTTTAGAAAAAAATATCTCTCGTTTTAATCATTTCACGGAAAACAAAGTGTTACAATGCCATTCAAGTCATTTCTACAATTTATGAAGTAGAAACATTTTAAACTAAACCTCTGTAAGACTTGAAGCCCAGACGTGAAGGTATCACGCGGGCACAATAAATCCACTGCCGTCCCAAATGTCAGGGGTCAACGCGTCGTTAGTATTCAGTCAGCGATGTATGCGAAAGTGCGCGGGTGTCATGGCGACGGAATAGAGTGAAATGTCAATGGACTCACCAAGTTTGTTTAGTGTGTTCACACTGAATAAATGTTGCAACTGCATAAAATTTTGAATTCAGAATAATATCTATAGTAGGTCATACTCTAATTATCATATTGGAAATTGCACGGGTTAAATCGTCTGAGTCAAAGTTGGTTGGACTGTAAAACATAGCATCACGCATGTATTCCACGAAGGGTTAGGCAGAGGTATAACTTTACTCTTGAGTCCCATGTAAAAGGGCGAGCTTTTGCTACCACGCACAGTTCCAAAATCGATGTAGTTCCATTTTATTTTTTCTAAAAGAAAAACTATTTCTGATCCGGGAATCGAACCAAGGACCTCACGCTCAGCAGCCACGTTTACTCACTTACTATAAAAAATATATAACCATCGATATGTTAGTGTTCGTCGATCAAATATTGAGAACTTAACCCTCCCACGAACAAATGTCAGTCAAAATCGAACAAATATCAGTCACTGACGCTAGTGAATAATGTTTTTATTTTACAAAACATTATATTTCTTGGCAAACGTCATTATGACATTGACAGGTATGTTTTTAAAAAACAAATGTGTTTTCTATACAACATGTTTTCTATAAACAAATGTGGTTGCTATAAAACAAATGTTTTCTTACTATTTTTCCAATTTAAAGCTCGTCAATTAACTGTGAAGTCATGTTTGAAAATACATGCTCTAGCTGACATGACTGTGCTAAGAGAACCTCTTTAAATCTCTTGAATATTATTAGATTTCAACCGCATAGCGTCCCATACATACAAAGCAGGAAATATTTTCTTAACAAATTCCTTCTCAGAACAATATCTCACAATCTCTGAGCTTCCTCCGCTATAACATAACCTACATTTATTTAAAATTACTAACAATATTTATTTTTATGTCAGCCTTTGCTGAGTGCAACATGCTATGTTATTTTAAAACTTTACTTAGAAATTAAAGGAACAATTCTTGATGTTTCCTTTATAAACGGAAGAAATAGAAATAAGCGTGGATTGTCTGTGGACTGGTTATCGTTTCTCACAAGATTGTAAAGCAATATTATCTGGCATTTTCTTTTTTTTTTTTTTAATAGATTATACGACCTGTTTACAAGGACCTATTAACCACGTCTTTGTTTAGAAATTTGACACATATTTTTTTATTTCTTTTCTATATTTGAAAATTGAGCGACCTTAGTTTTTTTTGTAGGACTACCTACATTCTAAATAATGTAACACCTGTAATAAAATTTAAGTTACGTCTATACATATACCCGAAAGTAAAAGGCCAAGGTTTATTTATCGCTCTGCCACAGCTCGCTCATGTAGGCTGGTCATCATAATATATTCTTCACTATTTCAATATCAAGCTAAAACTTGGAACTTTTCCAACGAAAAAATGTACCTTACTAGACATGCGTACTTCTGTTTCACTTGGAATCGCACCCAGGATTGGAATATACACAAGCTTGAGTACAACTAGAAATCCAACGGGTGTAATCGGACTCGTGATTCGTCAATCACTTTCAACTTACGCTGTGAACACACAGCTAAAAACAATGTCACATACCCAATATATCAATACAACGCGATGCGGCGTGAGTCTTACAAAAGCCGATACATAAAACAAAACGCAAGCGCTGTCGATGAAAAATAAGCAACAAAGCCGTAGAACTAAAAAGTTGCCGCAGAACAGTGCTGCCTGGGCGTTTCGCTTTAAAAAACATGAGGGGTACATACCGCCCTGTTATCTACTTTACAAAGAGGTTCCAAACGCATGCGACCTCCTACATAATTCCAAAACGCCCTGCCCTTCTCATGTATGTTTCGCCTAATATTATCCGTCGTCAAACCCTGTATCTGGCCGACCTTTTCTATATTTAAGCACATTGTTGGTTTGATTGCGAGGAGGACGGCTGAGGGTGGGCAGGCGACAGTATTACGGTGTTACGCAACCGACAGATGTCCTCATTCCTCGACAGAAATATAGCCTCGTCGTGAACTGCTTTGAATGGAAACGAGTCAGAAGATGACGCGGATATAAGTTCTGTGGTCTATAGAACTAAATAATGCGTGACCTTTTGAAATTTAGGTGAATTTAATGCACATAACTTGATATCTTGTAGCTAAATAAAAATACATTTTATTTTTAATTACAATCGTATTTGCATTTGAAAAATATGAAGGTTAGTTTCTTGAATTGATAATTTGAATATCTATTGGTATTGTGATTCAAGATCATCGTCATTAATTTTAACAATTATAACATCAACATATAACTAATCTGTACTTGTACGTAACTTGAATATTACGATGCAGAGAAAAAACATATAAATAAACGCAGAATCTGTACAGCAAGTGAAGGAAAAAGTAGGGGTAAACTCGTATCAAGAGGTCAACAGGAACTCAGAGGATAGAAAGAAGTGGCGATTGCTGCACTGCAAAATTAAAGGAAAAGAAACTCACAATACTTTAAAAAAAGCCTCCATCGCGCTACCTCTTTTAGAAGTACCAGCCAGTTTATATAGGCTGCAGCAACGCGACCGCCGACAGCCGGTAAAGCCTTGAATGCTCACTCTAATGCACGTCGCACTGACATTTCACAATCAACTCTGACTGACACTGATATTTTGTGAACTGACACTTGTACACTATTTCTTTTAATTAAGCATGATGTGAGTGATACGCCGTGATAACCTAGTGGTTGAACGCTTGCCAGGGAGGAAGGTCTTAGTTCGAAGTCAGCCCGCACTTCTGAGTATTGAAAATCATGTACGGATCAGAATTTGGTTATCAGTTGCGATAATGGTGAATTAAAATATTGCGAGGAAACTTGCACTGATAAGAAGCTAGCATTGAGAATAATGATTATTTCTATGAATGAGATATTGGGCACTTTAGAAAGTTGTAAATAAGTTTTGTGATTGTCAAACAATATATTTCAAGAGACACAAAAACAAAGATTGCCACACAATAAAAATAAAACCAATTTATAAATATAAATTTCGTATAAAATCTCTTTCTTGGCTAATAATGTTCGAATTTCAAAACGAGAGCTTTTTGCTTTACATAGGAACCATTCTAGAATATCTTATACAAAGCGTCTTTTACAGTAGTAATTTATCAATGTTCGTCAAAGGCCCGGCAATAGCGTATTTGTGATCTAGCCATAGAATAGCGTCTACAGCTCCCTGTCTAAAGAATATTCGATTGAGGGAATGTTAATTAATGTTAATAGTCTTTAAATCTTTCAAATTATTTGAATAATTATTTACAAAACAAGAAGTTAGATGAAAAGTTTGTCCAGATTATGTTACCTTCTTGCTAATGGCAAGCAGAGGAAAGTTATTCATTGCACTACATTAATTGATCATATAGCAAATAGAAAGTAGAATAGTACCTACTCTTATTAAACTTTACAACATCTAGTAGTAAAGGCGCTAGTGTTTTTTTAAATCATTGACTGTGATCTCCTGTGATGTTTTGCCAGATCCGAGCTCTTCACTAAACTGGACGCCGAACGCGGTCGATTCGTCGAAATCAAGATCAGTTATAGAAATTAAAACTTCATAATATTTACACTATACATATCAACTTTTCTTCAATTCATTTAAAAATACTTAAACGGCCAAGTTTGATGGGTAAGCAATTTATTTTTAAAACGCTGTCCACACCAGGTCTAATTCGTATCGTGGGTGTGTTTACACAAATATTGGCATGCACAAACATCCAGACATGAAAAAGCTACCATACAAATATTACCAATATTTATTTGAACCGTGTGGATATCGAACCCGCAACACGTAGCGCAGTAGTTAATCGTTCAATCGTGCATAAATAGATAGATAGAATTGTTTTTATTTCAAATAAACCTAATACAGGCACCTATGAAACGTTATAGGACTCTAGTTGCACGGTCCCAAAAAGTTGATCCTATGGAGAAGAACTGGCAAGAAACTCCATGGATGCATACGTTGTAATAAATAGCCTTTCCAATTTAAAATCTCTGATCCCAAAGTTGTATGCAGGGTGTCAGCACACAGCTAAAGATATCAGACCCTTGGGGCAAAGGTCCGAGCTTTTTGCTAATTATCGGAAATCATTTAATTTCGGTAAGGGTTTTCTTATCAAAGATTTTATTGTATCAACTTTTCTCCGTCCCGAAAGACACGGTTTCGTATGCATGTTGAGAATAATTTGTAAGGATTTAAATCGTTTATACATGTAATTTTTACGTTTTTATATGTTACATCGATAAACTTGGTAGGCTAAGTTCAGGTCAAGAATATTATAACATCTCAAACCAAGCCAGGTTGGTAGTGGTTTTCAAAGACCTAATTCAGAGACCTAATTCCTTGCCCAGCCATGAGACAGTAATAGGCTAAATTGCTGTCATAAGTATGAATAATAATTTCGTTAATAAAGTATATATTTATATAGTACTTATTATGAAGAACGTAGTTTATTCCAAAAAAAAAAAAAACTTCTAACAATGTCATAGATATAGGCATTTTTAAAACAGTGATTTTTACCATAGACTTAGCGCTTTAGTTACGATCTTACACACAAAAATTCATAACATAACATAGGCTCACGCCTATATTCCCCGAAGTAGGTAGGCAGAAGTCTACTATTGCACACCCACATTTCGCCGATGCCGTTATTGAGTCACATGTATATAGGGGGCGAACCTGTTGCCATCTATCAGGCACAGTTTTGACTACGTGCTGCTACTGAGAATTTCCATACAGAAAAACCAAATAACACTTTGCCCGACCCGGGAATCGAACCTAGGATTTCTCTCTAAGCAGTCGCGCGCTCAGCTCAGCTCTCTAGAGACCAAGAGCAGTGAGGCAGTCTCTGAGAATCTGACTCCCAAAATTCCTCAAGAAAAAATCCCGACATCTGTCACTACAGGAAAGTTGAATACTTGTTCAATAACTGACTGGCTTGTTACAGCATGTTACAACGTCATTTATTTCTCTGTCTACTGACAGACAGACGAATTGCGATGGGAATTTCGTTTCCCGAGACGGAACGTAGGCGTACCTACTTGTAGTTCCCAGAATTTGATATATTAAATGTTGGTGTCACGATGTTTTATCGGTTGCCCTTGAAAGTAATTTAATTAGGGCTGAGTTAAGACTAATGAACCGAGAGGACTGGCCTTCAAAGGGCTGCCGACCTCCAGGGAGTAAAAACAGACGGGCCTACAATGGGTTGGATAAAAGATGTGTTGAAAAAGGAGAGGGAGGTCTTTGACCTGTGGGACCATCCGGACTAAAATTAATATAATTTAGTTGAGGTCATAGGTCTAGTGGCCGCACGCATGGCTGCTGATGATGAGGATCTAGGTTTAATCTCTGAGTCAAAGTCTTATTAGATTTTTTTTGTTACAAAATTCTTGTTAATATAGAACTAAATAACTGAATAAGCGGGTTATTTCAAACTCAATGTGTAGGAGTGTTTATCACGCCGTAATAGTCTGGTATCGGCAAACGGTTGCCATGGTTACAGACGTGGGCGTCGAAAATATTCCACTTTTGTTATTATTCTCCGTAACTTTCCTCGATTGTTAGTTATTTTCAGTCGAAACTAGATATCTAAAAATAAGAGAAAATAGTGAAAGGCCTTTGCCCAGGTGTGGGGGTAGACTGATGATTAATAAATAAGTTAATAGCCTAGTGTTCATAATAACCGTGACTGCAAATGATGGGGTCAGGTCATTGGGTCCTCAGAAGCAGCCCAGAATTGGGGTTATGCCCGGAAGATGGTACCTCGCCTCCAATTTATTTCATGGGACTTGATAGCGGCATCGGTGGAATGTAGGTATTCACATTTTTTCAACCCTTCTGAGAATTGACGACACGGTTGGTGCAGTGGCTAAGAGATTAGTTTTCTGCGCTACGTGTCGCGGGTTTGATCCCCGCACGGAACAAATATTTGTATGATCTACAGATAGTTGTTTCGGGTCTGGTTGTTTGTGCATGTGACATGTATGTTTGTAAACTGTACCCACGATACAGGAGAAATCTTAGTGACAACGTTTTTTTTAAAAAAGAAAGACCAAGAAGAATGCAGGCGTGATGCTTTCTAAAGGTGCCTATATTATTGGCAACTCCTGTAAATAATCACAGTAATATAGTTTCGACATAGCTATTTGTACACCCTATTTATTCATAACTTTCCCTTTCCCTACTTTCATTTACGACAGTGATTTATATGTAATTAACTAAGAACAAAGTTAATTAACTAACGATCCAATTCTTGCTTATTGCTAATGTAATGAAACTTTTTTGTGGCAATATGATTTTTTTGATATAATAATACTTACAATAATTTCCAAATAAGAATACGATTGACTATCCGCCATATAGTGATGTGTAAGGCAAAAAAACTTTTTAAAATTATTGTTTAAAATTATTTTATAATCTTCAGTTGATTTTGTAATTCTAAGAATTAGATAAATAATTAAGAAAAATATCGTTTGTATTCAAAATAATTCGTTTCATACTTTTCAAGTGACAGTTGACAGGTATAGTACAGGCACAGTCTATAAACCCTTCAGTCAGTCGACGAAGACGTCTAGACAGGGCAATCGTGCGGGGTGTGAGGGGTGAGACGCGGGTGAGGCGAGCCCCAGCTGCATACTTCACCGCACTTAGTAGCTTGGGACACGACTTTGAGGGTTATCGATTATTTGATATTTTAGATATTTCAATTTATTATTAATATGGTGTATACGACATATGCTGTCATTGGACTAGGGGGTTGGCATTAGATCTTGGGTTTGATTTATAAATTTAAAAAAAAATCTACCTATTTTTGATTGAATTGTTTAGACTTTAGGCAGGAATTTAACGATTTGTTTAAAATTTTAGTAAATTGTCTATTTTTAGAAGGTTTGTCAATTTGACGTGTACGATTGGGGGGAGAGGGGGTCATCAATCCCACGAACCTCCCCCTCGGATCGCCACTGCGTGCGTGTGCGAACGTAAACAAAATGGCGTTCGTAAAAATACCGAGTATATTGCACACCCCCGAAACGTCTTGTCTTTATAAGATCGAATGTTTTGAGGTCTCTCAGGGTGCTGTCACACGAAATTAAACTTATAAGACATTCATTTTGAAATCCAAAATGGCGGTCATGCATTTTTTGAAACATATAGATATGGGTATCGTTTTCAAGGTTTCTTGAGGTGCTGATTTTGAAAATGGCATCCATTTTGAAATCCAAGATGGCGGACATGCATTTTTGAAAAATATAGATATGGGTATCGTTTTCAATGTTTCTTGGGGTGCTGATTATAAAAATGACATCCATTATCAAATCCAGGTAGATGGACATCCATTTTTTGAAAAGTATAGATATGGGTATCGTTTTCAAGGTTTCTTGGGGTGCTGACGACTTAAAAAACTAAGACTTTAAAAACATGATATAAATGATTAGGTATATATGTATCTTTTTCAATTTGTGACAACCCTTCCGCAGTTGCGTAAATGCCTACACAGGCGACATCAAAGGCGTCAGCCTACTGTTGGAATACTTATACTGTGGTACAGGTCTAGTAGTAGGTATTAATGTTCCTATTCTTATCTTGATCGCATTATATTTGAATTAAGTTTCAGTCAAACTGTAAATTATGGTTATATAATAAACAATAATTGATATTGAGGAGTAAGGAAACAGCCTCCACATGTGCCGAAACCTGAGATCGTCTAGTGCACCCTAAGCCTCAGCCTCAATTCCTCATTGCTGACTGGCACGACAGAAAAAAGAAGAAAAAATCTTATTCCAACTTTTTAGTGCATTCAGTACTATTTACACAAAATTATCAGTGTTTTATTCAGTGGCGGCGTAGTTAGGAAAGTCGAGTAAGATGGCGATAGGCTTGCACCCTATCTCTGCTGCCCTTCTAGGAATATGGGCGTGGTACCGTGTTATGTAACACTGTGTCTCACACTAAATCTATTTCAGTCGCGATATTATTATAGACTCTGTCACTACAAAAGACAAAAGTTGCTCCCCTTTCGAGGTCAGAGCAACTTTTGTCGAACAAAAGTTTTAATTATTTGCGGATCAAAAGACCATGAAAATACATTGCTAGTGTGGCATGATGGTATCATGATCGTTGTATTGTCCAGTGTCCAAGTTCAGGGACAACTACAGGATATTGTGACGACGCAATGTATGAACAAATTTTTGGCAGGAATTTTATAGTTATTATTAGTAATTTCTAAAATGAAACTTTTATAGTTATATATTTAGGAAATAAGTAATTATTCTGTAAATAATAAAAAAATATATAAAGTTATTGATGGAAATCTTTTGCCCAGCAGTGGGATACGACAAGTTAACAGTCGTTTTTTCTATAGTTAAGATTTTTTTTTACTTGTTTATTTAGTGTCATTGGCCTCTAGCAGTTCTATTAATTAGAACTAAACTAAAAATAAATAAATAGCAACATAACCCTCAGATTATTTATTTCTCTGATAACACCGTACAAAAATTGGTTCCAAATTCAAATTAACAGCTGGATAACTTTTATCTGGGCATTTATAAATCGCTAAACACGCTGCATTGACAACCCTTGCGATGTAAACTTCACGAGCGTCTAACGGCTAACTTATATTGCTTATATTTATACGTTGGGGCACTTTATCGCGTCGTTGGTACCTCCTTTAGCAATATAAGTAATAAGACAAGTCTTCTTATAATATATTGATATTACAGGAAAGCCCAACCTACCTAAAATATAAAAAGGCAATAGAATGAATAACCATAAGTCACACTATTGATTTCGAAAGCCAACCCTTAATAATTACTAATTCATTAGTGACCCCATATTACAAGCACATTCCCTTTTAACACATAACATAGCATCACGCCTGTAAGCCCGATGGGTTAGGCAGAGGTGTACTATTTTACACCCATATTTCGCCGATGCCATTATTGAGTCCCATATAATAGGGGGCGAGGCCATCGCCATCTACCACAGTTCCAGACTCCGTGCTGCTACTGAGAACTTCCATACAGAAAAACCCAATAACACTGCCTGACTTGGAAATCCAACCCAGGACCTCAAGCTCAGCAATTGCGCTTACGACTACCAGACCAATAAGTTAGTCTACCCTTTAATAACCACTAATTCATTAGTGACCCCATATTAAAAGCATATACCCCTTTTATTACCCGCAAAATCGTATATCAAAACCTACCTTTCTGTTGTGAGCAAAGGTCAAAATATACCCGGCTTTGGCAATATTCAATAATTTTGAATATACACCGTATTTATGGTCGTTCCCGTCAAGTGATAAGGGTTAAATTAGATTATGTAATGAGGTTTCGGAATACATCGTTAGGTTAAGCAACACTATCCAAGGACGGTTATTTGAGCGGTCGCTGTTTGCCGATGTTATAGGGGTGGAGTTTTACTTGTAAAAGATACCTTTCTTGTTTGATCCGCTTCGGTGAGAAAAGTTTTTAGAGGTATAAATTTTTTGTAGGTATACATTTTTTTAGGTTATATGGATATACTAGCTTCCACCTGCGGCTTTGCCCGCGTGGTTTACAACCGAACCCGAACCCGTACATTTTTCCAGGATAAAAAGTAGCCTATGTGCCAGAAAATAATCTATCTCTGTGCCAAATTTCATCTATATCCGTTCAGCCGTTCTGGCGTGATTGAGTAACAAATATCCATCCATCCATCCATCCATCCTCACAAACTTTCACATTTATAATATTATACTAGTAGGATGGTTAAAATGCACTTTGAAATTCCAGCATGCCTAATACATAAATACTATAGGCCAAGTCTTATATAAAATTCTAAGTGTGGTCATATGTAATGCTCAGTTAATGAGGCTTTAACTGAATAATAGCTTAACCGCGGATATGAGTTAACCGCGGTTAGAATTAATTATGGCAGTAACTTTATTATTATGCCCGACTTTATTTTCTATTTATTTTACTTGCATACATTTATCTTTGTTTAAAAGCTTGTATTTATGACCGAGGTGTACAGTACCCACTCTTGTACACCCATCATATTCAGTTTACCTAAACCTTCCTATTTTCGTTGATAAGCGCCTCACTTGAGAACGACTGAACCGATTCGGTTATTTTTTTAAATCTTCTATTCAAGTTTTTAGGGACAGAAAAATTGGAAAAGATACCTAAAAAACTGGAAAAATCTGGAAACACTAAAAGTTCTACTTAAAGTTAACTTTTTTCTAAAGAATTTTTGTATGAACTCAAAACCCGGAAGACAACGCCTGTCGGGTCAACGAATACGAAATAAAAATAACCCCACAGTATTTTTAAGCGTTTAAATATTTTTGCTGAAGTCTGCTTTCTATTCAAAGTTTAAAAACGGAAAGCTATACCAAAGTTAAAAACAATCCTACTAATATTATAAATGCAAAAGTTTGTGAGGATGGATGGATGGATCTTTGTTACTCTTTCACGCTAGAACGGCTGAACAGATATGGATGAAATTTGGCACAAAGATAGATTATAGTCTGGAATAGCACATAGGCTACTTTTTATCCCGGGAAAATGCACGCGGGCGAAGCCGTGAACGGAAGCTAGTAATATATAAATAGTACATTTGTAGGAATAGATATAGAAACTTAAAAAAAATATTGACGCGAAATGGATTGGAATCTACGTCCCCTGGCTATCGGTGCCATGTATATCAGAAAATAAAACTCTTTTGTTACTGATAGAATCACGGCCCACTATCGCCAAAGGATGCCCAGATCTTTATAGAAAATTTTGTATTTGCCGTGGCTTGTCTGTCTTTGTTGGCGAACTGAAACATAAGAAACTCTTTCGTTCCTTTGTAAAAGTAAACACATTGCATGTTGTGTTTACCTATAATTGGTTGTGCAGTAGAATAAAAGTACCAGTCTCGTAAATATTTACCATGTACCACTGTAACAGCTGTTGGTAGACTCTAAATAAATATCAGTACCTATATTATGAGTTTTTTTACTATTTACTTTCATAGTAAATGTAAAATTTCATGCAAGCGATTTTAGTTCTTAAATTGGTTACATTAGGGATTAGAGTCGCTAACACGACATCTCTATAATATAGTAAATAGTAAATCAAAACTTTACTATGACTAGATGTCACATAAGCGACTCTAATACCTAATATAACCAAGTTAAGAACTAAAATCTCTATCATGAAAATTTACTTTACTTTGATAGTAAATAGTAAGAAAACTCGTGATAGCGATACAGTTTCATGAGTGCTACAAGTTTAGGCGTAATATTGCCACAACACAGGTCTAATTTTTTTAATTTCTCCTTTCTTTGATCGACATAGAAACAAGCCAATAAGGAAAATAAAATAAATACTTAATAATAAATATAAAACAGACAAGCTAGTTAGTTGTTAAGGCAACTGTTTATTTAACATTATCCTTGTAATTGCTAACATAACGAGTTAATTAGTACTCAATATAACAACAAAACATTATTTTCACACGAAATCATTGTATGTCAATATATGTATAATGAGTCAGAAGTAATGTAGTACTTTAATATACAAGACTGGGCAAGGCTTTCTTTCTTTTTTCTAATAGGTCAGAATAGAAGGGAGGAAGGCTGGAAATCCGCTTTCACAATAAATGGGATAGGTTTAAAGAAAAAAAGTAATAATTTGAACTGCCTCATTGTCCAGCGGTTTCAAGCGCGACTGCTAAGCGTTAGGTCCTGGGTTCGATATCCGGGTCGGTTAAAGTATTATTCAGTTTTCCTCTATGGATAGTTTCAGAGTTGAGAGTTGTACGAAGCATAGCAATAGCAATAGCCCGAATCGGGAAGTACAGATGTGATAGTTAATTCTGGTATATTCCTCTTCTTCTGAAGGTGCCTCTCCGACTAGCGAAGGTCGGCAATCAATCGGTATAGTAGATTTCCAAAAATTAAGACAAATATAACACGATAGTAACCACAATCAAGCATTTAGTTGACATAAAACAAGTTAGTTCTCATTTAGCTCCGTTATGACCTCAATGGCCAGATAAAGGAAGTTTTTTTAAACAAACAACCATTCAATACGAGTCATACACGTCCATACACACATACAGTGTACGTGGGTACAAACTGTCACCGATGCGCCGCGGCGCTGACTAATTATTGAAACAATAACTTCTGACAAGGCTATTTAGTATTGTCTTGAAATACCATTTTATGTGTAGTTACATTGGAATTTAGCGCAGTTGAAAAAAAATCGGTAAGAGAGAGAGTTAACAAGAGAAGATCAAAGGCAGAAGAATTGACTACGGCGTAGGCGGCGTAGACACTGGCTACGCTTTAAGAATATTTTTTACTATTACAGAACAAAGTTACAAAATCAGTAGCGATAATATTAAAAAAAATAGTTTTTGAAGTTTATTCATCACGGACAATTAGGGGGAGTTCGAAATTCGACCACAAAAAAGTTCGGAAAATATAATTATAGTAATAAAAATTTCGGTCCTTAGGTTCGCTAGTAGATAGATTAAGTCCAATTAATTAATTAATCAACTATAAATTAAAATCGAACATTAAACGTCTATAAGTACCAACTTCAAAGTTAAATCTTATAATTTCGAAGTTCCTAGAACACTTTTAAACAAAATATGTACATAAAACATCATTAAGAAACTTACAAACAAAACAAACTTGATAGCATAAAAACTTGAAAACCTGTGTAACTGGTTACGACTTATAATAAGACCTTCGAAGTGACTTATGACCTATATACCTTTTGACCCTCGGTTGACTTCGCGTATGAAAGGAAGCAAATACTAAATAGTACACATTGGCTTTTACTTTCAAAAGAACTTGATAAAGAAAACGTATGGCACGACAAACGATGACGAAAGTAAAAGGAAATAAGTACCACTTAAAAAAGAGGTCCCTACTCAAATAAAATAAAATACAAAATATTTTTCGGATTCAAATTTCGAAACGAAAATAAATTTTCATCGAACAAACTTCCTTTCATTATAAAATTGTTTCGCATTTCGGACTGAGGTTTCACTTTTAAATTTATTTCTACGCTCAATTTTACCAACTTATTTGTGGTTGTGTCGAGTCAAATGAGTGTTTAAAAAATGTGATAAATATTAATTTATAACAACGATCGCGATAAGCAATCGCGCGTTGTATTTACCTAATAAATAATTTTAATTATATTGCCTTATTTATTTTATGTGGTCGTGAGTCAGTTTACAGTTACCTCTTTGACTTTAACGGCAAGATCCTTGTAGACAAGTTGGGATAGATACTTCCTAATTCGGAAGTTGTAACATTGTATTCTAACCCTACAAATCCAGTTTGTAGGCTGAATTTGGCTTGTCACGTGAGTATATTTAAGTAAGAGGTCGACACTTCGACAGTGCTAGTTTACCATAAATCTAAAACGACTCCACTAAAAGTTGCACATTTATGAACATGTTAGACCACAATTGAGTGATAACAGGTTGACACACGCCTTCTACAACCACAACAATAACCTGTTTCGTTTAAATCCACAACTTACAAATCAAGCATAATGCAATGTTTTCCTTTGATTCCGTTCAACAAACCAGCAACACAAATACCCAATGAACAATCACATACAAAACATTAACATAAACACACACATATAAACCATTCGTTATTCACAATTCGAACGCACGTCACTTCACAGTTCGTGTTTAGGTGTAATGTTGACAGTCGGAATCGCTCGGAACACGAAACGCGTCGCGTCGCTGCTAAGGCAGGGAGCGTACTGGCGGACGGCGGTTAGCGTGCCTCCGCCGGTCGACCCTAGTCACTATGTTTACTAAGAGCTCTGTTTTGTTAGTGAGCACCGTAGGTGGCAATTGTGTGACAATATTATGATTTTGTTGGGGCGGAAACCTGCAGGACCAGAGAAACTGGTCCTTTTGGAAATCATTATTTTTTTTGCGTTCGACTGCAGCAGAATATAAATTGAGTCTCATAACTTTCTCACAGTCAACGATGTCTCTCTCAGAAGACCAACTTCTTCAATCTACGACGTTTTCTTGATTGGAGATTAAAATATTGAGAATCGCCTTTGCAAACATCCGGATGTTTATATTTCAAAAACACTACAATGCATTTCAACCGGTATATTAAGCATAGAGCTGCCGACTGATGTTATGATAACATTATCTATGTGTCAAGACATTATTAATCTTACGATGAATCGGAATAGAGTCTCAACAAAAAAGAAGCTGTTGGATACGGGCCCTTCTTGTAACAACTCCACCACGCAGCCTAGTGCGGGTTGACGGACAACACACACCACTGAGACTATTGTTGGAGCCCTCTCAAATGTAATGTTATCCTTCAGTATTAACGCAAGAGATGATCAAAAGTAAGGTTTGACTATCTCATGCACATGAAATACGTAAAGTCAGAGAGTTTCTACATAATATTTATCTTACCATGTAGATTTCAGCTAAAAATAGATGTCGTGGCAGGTCAACCGAAGTCTATACACATAGTGTATAGACACTTCACATTTATAAAATTATCCTCTCTGCAGTCTAAAGGTAACACATTGAACTGCAGTCTTTTCTAGAGTGAAGGAGGTGTTTGCACGCTCTAATTAGAGGACCAACAGTTCTTTTTAATAAGGCAGGCGGATAAAAGGACCAGAAAACTTTTGGTCGTTTACCCAAATTGGCGCTGCAAGGTTAAAAGTGATTTTAATAGAGCTTCAGTAAAGCTTGTTGGTTCCACATAAACTAAATTTAGGAACAAATTACATTAGAATAATTCTGTATCACGTTCAAAGCCTAATATTTTCATATTTAGAACTCGATACCACATATATTTTCATAGAATAGCAACATGGAATTATTAGCCTGCTAGTATAATTTAGTACGCTATTAGTTCTAGGTAATTAATATTACGCAATAATGAATTATTATATGTTATAATGAAGAGTAATACAGCAAATGTCATAAAAGGAATGTGAATGAACAAGTTTACATGAGAAATACATTGGAATGAATGGCATTTTGTTTTCTTTTTTATCACTCTCAGATGAATGCCATTCTTTTATTTTTTTACGATGTGATGGCCATTTTGATTGTTAAAGTAATTAATTAATCGTTGAATGAAAACTATATACAGCAAAATACGTTACATCTGTTCGTTAGTTAAATACATCGTATCAAACGTAAATAAAATACAGTATCGTTTGCCGTATCCACGACTTCTACGCTGGTTGGAAATGAATTTTTATTTCATAACGTCGAATGTAACCTGTTGTGTTGCCTCAATCTCGTAAACGCTATGTAGTTGCACGATTAACGGATTTTGTATCGAATACTAATGTTTTATCGATCGCAGGTGCTTGATTTTGATTCAGTACAATATCAAATAAATTACTATTTCCTCACATTAAAATTAATATAATTCAATTATTTTGAGTTTGGTTTAAATAATAGCCGCCCAGTAACCGTGGAGTAGGATGCATGGCTAGTTAACTTTAGCTACAACTTGTAACTCTTGTAAGACTCAAGTTAGGGTAACAAGTTCTCCTAGACTTGGAAGAACTAGACGATCAACTAACTTTAACTTCTTGTAAGAAAAAACATGTAAAACTGTTTTTGATCTTCACACATTAAGTGGATTTAGATTGAGGAACATTAAAACTTTTTTAATACAAATTCAGAACGAGACAGCTTAATCTTGAGTTAATTGTTGTTATTAATTATGTAAAACTAAGAAACCATGGTAAGAAGATATATAAAAGATTATGGGTCTCTTAAACGTACCATGGAACAGAAGTAAAGATACAGTAGATATAATTTGGGATATAGATGGCGATGAGTTAAGAAAGACTATGAAGACATTTATATTTTGGTCCTTATACACTTCGTTTCTGCTTCCTCACTTAAGAATAAATACAAATGCGCCACAATGGAACCCTTCTTATTAGAAGTATGTAGTAGGTAAGTTATAAACATAAAATATGATATGATAGGTACTTACAAACATGCTGTAAGTAAAAAACAATAAAGTACGCTTACAAAATATTAAAACATCTCAAAACATTAAGCGATATCCGTCTGTTTAGTATATAATTTAATATTTATATTAGAAACGTGGTACCGACGCATAAATAAAGCGGTCCTTTTGCCAGCAGGTATTCTAGCTGAATTAGCATTACATAAGCCGGAACGCCACAAATTAACATTCATGAGATATTAATCACCGACTTAATGACGTCTGCGAAATGTCCATTTCCATCTATTTTGAGGTATCTTCGTAGTTTATCGGAATATGATATGTAGTTCTCTAATTGTACGACTTAGTTGGTACTAAGTTTTTTAAATTATGTTTTAAATAAAAACTTTCGTGTTTTGGCAGTTTTAGTTTTATTAACATGTTTATTTGTCGTACAACTAAGCACTAAGGCCTTGGGCCTTCATCAACAATATGACATCTGTTATATTGGTGGCGCACATGTCCACGAGCACCTAGTATATTGAATCGTTGATTCTCATGGGGTACAAAGAATTTTTTTGCGATTATATTATATTTGAGGCTTTATGTACAAACCTATCGCCTATTATTGGATATAATACCCTCATACCTATGTATTGACCTAACACCACACGCACACAAAGTTTTTGGTCCTTACGTCACTAGACGTAAGGACCAAAAACTTTATTATAGGAAAAATATAAGTCAGTTTAAAACTTGGTATATACGATGTTAACCCATTGCATACAAGTACTTATAGCAAACTCAGCCAACTTTCTCTTTACCAAATCATTACACAAGAACCTGTAGTCGTCCACAGCTGAACAAGGGCCCAACGATCCAAACATTTGGGCCCAATAATACGGTACGAAAATATTCTGTTATTCTTTAGACTAATTCTAGAGAATATTTCATATCTTCAGAGAACTCCACCTGTTCCAGGTTTTCTGGCACCTGCCTATTCCTCCTGCCCAAAGTTCGTTGAGGGAACTCCAGACTATCTAAGGAAGATATTGTCAGTCTACTTGTAGCAATAGTAGTAGTACAGACCGTACCACTATCAGTAGCTATGACCGTTTACATTACGCTAGTAATGATATAGGTATTACTTACTCTACCACCAGACTTTCGGGGATCGAACGCGTGAACGTTATTTATTCATAACAAAAAGGTAATAGGACACGAGGCGTCCAATTAAGGCATACATTCCTTAATTACATTATTCATTATCAAATTAATAGATAGGAAAATGGTCATTTTATATCTATTGTTGTTCTGACTATATTTTAGAATACACGGGTAAATACAAGCCATGAGATACTTCGGCCATATTCGGAAAACCGACCACACCCGAATACATACATGATTGTGTCTTACGGGGCTTTCTGAAGGGCTCGTTCAGGACTCCGATGGCCACGATGACACGACAGTTAAATCGTAATGAAAAACTTTATAAATTGGGTTGGTGTATTGTGCACAGTCAAATTGCAATCTAAAGTGACATCAAATGAGAATTAAAAGTCTTTGCAACAAAGAGTATTGGCTGGAAAGTGATTCATTTGTTTATTGGTTAATAACATAGTTTACGACATCGGTTGAGGAGATTTTAAATGCAACCTCTGACTATTGTATACTTGTGCCATTAGGTATTAATCATCTTTACCCATATATAAAATTCCGGTGTGCGTGTGTTCGTAATTCTTCTCCTAAACGGCTTGATCGATTTTGATGTTTTTTTTTCTTTTGTGGTCACCTGTAAGGTTCCTATATAGTTGGACACGGTAAGTGACATTTTTTGTCGAGATCCAGAAGACAAAATACACGCACTTTAATTTAATATTTTTAATTACATTTTCTATCCATTCGTTTGAAAGAAACGGATGAAAATTCATGTTCAGAAATCGATGGATGAATAATGATATGAATTTGTAACTCACTGGGAATCATGCATCAACGTATTATATATTGTTCTACAATAGAGAATAGTTTAAAATAAGAAACCTAGCCTCTTTTGGAGTTAAAAATATGTATATAGAAATACATAAAGTCCAGAAAGAAAAGGATAAAATCATAACTATTATACTTATTCATAAGATCACAGTGCGTCGGTAAATGTTCAAAAACTTTGATGTCACAGTTTTACCGGCACCGTCTGAAGTTTCTTTTTATATGTGCCGCTAAAAAGGTACATTTCGAAGAAAAGTCCAAATATAGCATGTTTTTAAATATCCTTTTTGGGAGACGAGACGACATCATTAAAACTGCGTTGAAACTAAAACATGAATTGCGAGACAAGTGGCAGACCCAAAACTTCCTCTTTGATTCATTTAGGTTAATACTGACTATTAGTTTGTAAGTGGCGACTAAATGTGAGGACGTGGGTTAGATTCCCAAGTGGAAGAAAATATTATTGGGTTTTTCTGCCAGAAAACACATATAGGGTTTTGAATTTTGGTGAACCGTACAGCAGGTACACAAATCACTGGGTGTCTAGTATGAGGTTTCCTCGTTCGTATTCACCGTTAAGCCATAAAGTATGAAAATATCTTGTGCGCGCATTTGAGTAAACTCATAATACTCATATCTTAAACGTGTACACATTATTTTCATACATTTTTGGCAATGGAAGAAAGCTTATAGGAACTAGACTGAAATACAGGAGTAGAAAAGAATACAGGGGTATTCCCTTTTAAAGGAAATATGTTTCTATGTTCAGATAATTACGTTATAATTTTTTTCCGTTTCAAAAAGCAAGTGAACTGTATTAGTTTTTTATATTTAACTAGCAGACCCGTAAGATATTCTCCTGCCCGAAAAGTAAAAAAGAAATCCTAGCACTGAATCGCTGCGCCACCTACCAGGTCCATTGAGAATCTAAACCATCTAAGGACTCACTCAAACACACAAAAAATTCATCATCATCTTTTTGAGGAGTTCAGTGACATACACACGTACAGAAGAATTATATACATTGAGATTTTCAATTTTTTTTATCTATTCTCCAGCCAAAATCATCCAGAATTTCAAATCCGCAACGGAGAAAGTGACCGTTGTTAAAGTCTTTACAAGCTCAGTACCTGTACACAACAAACAGTTGTACCAACCACCCAAACATCGGACACAAAGGAGAGTTATTTCCGTCATTTGTTTTTCCAATTTCAGTACAGGTCTAAATGGAAACATTTTACGGAATCCGGTTAATGTGACTGCTTTAAATATTAAAGGCGGCGCAGTTTGCAGGCGGGCTCTTTTGTGTGTTGACCTGCTGTGTTGGCCACCTAGATATATTGAGTGAAATAAAAACAGTCAAATGAACGAATAAACAGGCTTGCTGAATAAACAGGATATTTCAAACATACTGTATTTACATAATTTTGTTGAGTCGATACTCGTTACTGACTTACTCGATCAGGGCCTAAGTCGTGTGGAAACCTGGGCTGGAGTCGGAGACAGTTAAAACGGACCGTGTTTTAAAAATAGTGCTTTTAGTATTTCGATAGCAAAGTTACTTGAGGTGCTCTAGGTAAATTTTAACATCTAGAACTTTTGGAAATTATATGTAACTTGTGGTCAAATTAGTTTCAAAGCGCTTTTTACTTTATTACAAATTACAAAGTATTTTATGGAGTAGTAAAATAAAATATTGAATTAATTAATTTAATAGATTCTTAACCTTCATTCGTTAAGGATAATAGAAACATCAAATAGCAAATGTACCTACATAATACATATATTATGTGGTATGACTGAATTCTTAGAATATATATTATAATATATAGTTTCCTGTTCACTTTGTAACGAATAACTTAATATCAGTTATTATAGAATAGTGATCGACGTGATGCTAAATAAATAATAATAGAGTAGAGACTCGATTAACCGTACTAATTGTTGTCGTAAAACATTCTGATAAAAAGAAAATCCGGAATGTATTTTACTTATTAACAAAAATCAATGTTTATTAAAAGATTAGAGATATATATATATTCATACGAACGTAAGAAAATATTGCAACCTTTAACATGAAATTAAAATATGCACATCGTTTAATTTGGTTTAAAATATTTGATAATTGTCATTTGGCGTAAACAATTTCATTTCTTCATTGCTGCTACTTCACTAATTCGTATTAACTGTAGTAAACTCAAAGTACATATCACGCATTTCGAACCATTTGAGAGCTGTTTCTAGGGCCTGAAATGCTTACGCATGAGATAGTCCTGCATCATTTCCGCAAAAACAAACGTGACATGACGCAGCAGCGTTAACTATCGGTAACTATTTAACTAAAACAATAACGAAACGCATGGGACAGACAGCGCGCGGGCCGTGGATAGATGGCGCCTGTTTCGACATGTCTATTAACGCAGGTATTGAACTAAGTACAAAGATTCTTCCGGATCACGGTTGTCAATCCGGATAATCGCGAATCCGTATAACTGAGGTCCGGATAAACGAGTTTCTATTGTAACTTAAAATAAATATGCCATAACTGCCTCATTGGTCCTGTAGCAAGCGCAGCTGCTGAGCACGATGTCCTGGGTTCGGTTCCCAGGTCGGGTAAAGTTATATTTGATTTTCCTGCATGGAAATTGGACTCAATAACGGCGTCGGCGAAATATGGGTGTGGATAGTACACCTCTGTCTAACCGTTCGCTGCAAATTTAACAAAAGCAATAGTAACAAAAATCAGGAAGGCACACAATAGAAGTAACGGGAACAAACGATCCAAACAATGTGCGCCCGCGCATCAGTCAAACGCGTTAGTCGACCGTGAATATGGATGGGTTACTGTTTTACTATGGTATGATGATATTATTTTATTATTGTATGTTTATAGCTATGTATGCATGCGCACAAGCAACTATACAGATAATTGGCTATTTCCTAACACATTAATGAAATTATTAGGTACATGAATGCAGTTTTACTGATTGTTTTTCTCGCCGCTTATAATCTTTATGGTAATGGTAATTTTATGGCAGTAGGTACACTCCGCAGTGGACGTGGGTTGAATAGATATTTAACATGTACTCAAACCTAGGTACCATTCTTGTTATTCAATTAAAAAAGGACACTTGAAGCAGTTCATTATATAATGAAAAGCATAGACATTCACACAACAATAAAAGTTTTAATGTACACATATGTTCTCAATCATATGCATTTTTTTACATAAATGTCACTCGTAGTTAGATCAGGGATCTTTGACTGCTTAAGCAGACTAATAGCGAGACCAGAAGCATCTCCAACCGCGTAATCGGGCGTCCCATAGCGTGACTCGGATCTCAGATTAGGGTGTTGCTGAGGACACAAGAGAGGACTTGCTAGATCTGGTTTAGATTATTTAGGAACGTGTTTAAGTCTACTGGCTTAGCGCGGACTGGCTTGAGGGAGGAGGCAGTATGGGTAGTCGCAACGGGCCTCGACGCAGAGGACGGTGTGACGGTCGGTTGTGTGTAGTGCTGATAGTTTTCTTAGTCAATCGGAGAGCTAAATAAATTCAGACGTGTATCAAAACATGAGTGTATAATAATTAAACTATCGAATCAGTTGCTGATGCAGTTCATCAATAAGCAAGTCTTCTAAACTACGATAAAGCAATTGTTCTTGTGCAATAAAAGTGCGAGCACATTCCGTGTCTTCGGCGCAAGTATGCCGCGAGATCACGGTGTGGTTTTAGTCGGTAAAAATCCGATATCGACCATTTCCACACGTTAAAAAATGCGATTGTTCTTGGACAAGAATAACAGTTATATATCAGTTTTAAGAATACCTGTCGATAAATATAGAAATCCGCGATTATTCTACGGGCAGTTCTTTATATCTTGAAGGAAGAGGCAGTTTTGTCACTGCGACCTTCAAAGATCTTTGAGGAATGATATTATTCTTTTGGAAGTGATTTAGTACAATAAAGGCGTTAAAAAAAACGACAAATATTGACGTCACAAATCCCTGAAAATATCACTAACCTGGTACTTCTTGATGGAGTCCATCTGCTCCTTGCTGACGTTGTCGTGCGCAGGCGGCCGCGGCGGTGCGTCTCGCGCCGTGTCGCGCGGAGGCACCGCCGGCGCAGCCGTCTTTACAGTGCCGTTCACCTGCTGCAAAGATAAACAAGTTAATATGAGGGGTAGGGGTGCTTGTGAGAGGGGTACTTTTCATATAAGCCAATAGTGATACTGATATGATACCAGAATGACTGCAGCAAAAGAACAAATGACTATCGGTAAGTTTTTAAATATATTCTCCAGTGTTGGTCGTATCAGTGTCGCTATTGCTCAAATTAATACTCAAAGGAAGGAAGAATGTAAGAAGATCTCTAGAGACTCAGCAGTAACACCTGTGCTATCCTGTAACGACATGTCAAAATTCCATGGCATACTCCAGCAATATCTCTCTTTTAGTCGTATAACAAATTGTCAATGTGAGTGAGATGCCAGTTGCTTTATAGAATAACACAGCTGAGCGCATGATCATTTTTTTTATGCCGATTTTGTATTTAGAATTTTTGCATCTTAAAACATAACTACAACGATACAAGGTTTGGCCACGAGGCTAGCTTGTCCTAGTATGGAGTTCACAGGACAGAATTTTTTTTTTATTATATTGCACATAGGTAATTTTATACACTACTTATATTAATTTGGAAAAATATTGCTCTTTCTTATACAGCTTTTGTTAGAGACCTGAATAAAATATCCATGTAGGTCAAACTACATATTTTTAAATAAAAATTAAAAATAAAATTAAAATAACTGCACCAAATGTTTTATCGTTGTCGTTATGTTTTATGAAAGAGCACATACTTTTCTTCTGGGAATCGAACCCAGATATTTGAGCAGGGAATCGTTTCATTTCATTCATTAAGATCAAGAACAACATTTTAAAATAAGATCTAGGATTACACTAGATTTTAAATATCTAAACATTCAGATGCATATTATTTGATAACACCTCTATTTTTAATAAGTCACCGTATGATTCATAGGTTACACATAACAATTATTAATTCCAGATTTGAGTTCACACGCTAGACGTGTTCCTTCGCCAAAAAACACGCCTAACGTGTTCAATCGCACTACCACTTGACTCGTCGAGATTTCGACGTATGTATTACAATTACGTTTGAATAAAGAATCCTCTTTTACACCTCTTTATTCGGTACCTATTTATTCAAATTTATTCTCTAAAAAAAAAAATACTTTGAATAATCGGCCTTCAATTTTCAAAAATATTTAAAATAGAACTCATATCTGGAAATTTAAATATATATCTTATCACATTTCATAATAAGTATTACCCAGTTGTACACATGCTTTACCCAGTTACATGATAAAATTGACAGTAGAAGTTACTGAAGCATCAAAATGCAAGCCAACGTTTGTTGCAGTTTTAAGAGAATTTCAGACATGCATTTTGACCCCGAAATAGTCAATGTAAAGATTACAAAAACTTGACATGTTCGATGCAGCGGCTTTCAAATTATATTCAGACATTTAAAAAAAAATATTTTTTAAAGGTTATCTTTTTTACAAAGAATATTTATAAACTCAATTTACAAACAAAATATTAAGAACTTTACTTTGAATGCCTTTGAATCTGCTTGATTATGGTTTATGGCTAAAGTTCTAATTATAAAAGATAGTACCCACAAAAATAAAACACTAAATAGCCGAGGTTATATAAGTTTTCACATTTTTCGTTTAAAAAGACGTGATTCTAAGTTATATTTTTTTTTTGTTTTTTTATTACTTTTTTTTTACTTTGTCCTGATATCGTCGAAAAACAAAAATGCAGCATTAACTGAATAAAATTTATAAATGTCTTCAAACTTTGAAGAACTCAGTAAGGATTATTAACAGTGCAAGAAATTATATAAATAATAGGTAATTAGAACTTCAGTCAAATGACACAGTACCTATACATAAGTAGTTTGTAATTTGTATAATTGTATATAATTAATTATCCAGTCACAACCTACACAATAATATATAAATTTAAATATTTTCAGAATATACATTTATCCCAGATATAACATGCAAATATTAGAAAATATGAATTACATCTACTAAATATATTATTATAGATTATAAATAGATTAGCCACCTGAAAAGAAAAGAACGTTAAAGACATAAAAAAACACTTGAAAGATACATTTGTATGAATAAACCAACATTATTCGTCAATCATTCAGTACTGAGACTAAGGCTTAACCCTTCTCATTCTGAGAAGAGACCCTTTCCAGCAGTGGGACAGTAATGGGTTGAATTTATTATTATAAATTTATAATTTAGTACTATACTATAAAAAAAACACATATTTTAGATGAAAACTGAATTAAAGAATTATAAAAAAAAAAATACGCGCTATAATCCGCAAAATTATTATATCAGTGAATATATTAGACATAAATATCTCAAAATATCAACGAGGAATATCCTATCGCATTATTGGGCAATTTATATGTATCTGCGATAAATTTGAAAGTGTGGAACTATGTAACAGGGAAAATAATGGCGCATATTTCAAAGTATTACGCGTCCCCAGGGTTGAGATAGAACCTATCAACACTTGATTATGTCTTCAATTTAGAACGACTATGAGATATTGAGGAAATTCGCGAACTATGTTTCGCATTATTTACGTTAAAATAGTTTATTGTTATTTACGCATAGGGTTAGATTATATTTTAGGGTTACCTGAATGCAAAATTTTGGTATGAGTTGTTGATGGCAACATTTTTTTTTAAACTACAAACGGAATGTTTACTCTCAAAATATAAGAGGTAGGTAGGGATAGTTATAATAATTATTTAATTAATTATAGCTGAGGTATTTAGTGATGATAACTTTAAAAGTTTCAATTAAATACCGGGGTAAATATTCTACAATACTAAAAATATAATTCTACATATTCTTCCATCGAGACCCACAGCAGAAACAGCCAAATGCGATTCAAAAATATTTTGAATTTTAACGGTCCAAAATGTTCCATATTCAAATTCTTTTTACCGCAGACAGCAGAGCGTTTTAGTGCGAAAAGCATGGTATGATGGTCGATGAAAATGGATATGAAAAAATGCACGAAGTATTAAAATTGTTGCTTTGGAAATTATTATTCTATCTAACGACTTTTTCCCCTTGTACAGGCAACTATTTCTATATCTATTAAGGCAAACCAACAATCAGAAGATTCTTGGAGTCCTATTTATTCGGCCTGTCCATCGGATAGGATATCCGGCAGCGAAAATGACAATTTCAGAGGCCCTAGTGTAAGTTTCTTTCGACAAATTCGATTTACTACATCGAACGCGTTCGGCGCTCCGATTGGTGGAGAGCACGAAACGGACCAATCGGAGCGCCGAACGCATTCGATGTAGTAAATCGAATTTGTCGAAAGAAACTTACACTAGTGCCTCTGATCACAGAAGAATAGATATTTGTATGATAAATGTACCGTAAATTAATTTAACGGTAAATAATAGATGATTCTAACAAATATCACACTCATTGTTCTGTTTAGAGATATCATTGTTTAGAATTATTAATAAAAATACCTAGTATTTTCTAAATTATATTTTCACTGTCATATGGAATTGTATAAATTAATATTATTGTGTGTTGCTCCTCAGATATAGAAAATATCAAAAAAATCACGCGTGTGATCTTGATTTTTTTCTCCATATTTGCCTGTCAACTTTCCGAATTGATATAAAATGACATAATATAGCATCACGCCTGTATTCCCCGAAGGGTTAGGTTATTATTGTACACCCACATTTCATCGATGTCGTTATTGAGTCCCATGTAATAGGGGGCGAGCCTACTGCTTCTACCGGGCACAGTTGCTCCGTGCTGCTACTGAGAATTTCCATACAGAAAAATCCAATAACACTTTCCCCGACCCGGGAATCGAACTTAGGACCACACGCTCGGCTGTCGCGCTTGCGATCACTAGGGCAATGAGGCTGACTGTCCAAAATATCTGTTTGTTTTATTTCATGAATACCTACGGGCTACGTGCAACAGCCATACGTGTAGAGTATGTAAATTGCACGTAGCGTTAGGGATGCGATTTTTTACGTGCTATATCTAGAATAATTGACGACCCGCAGCCTAATTACCGATGTAGCGAAAGGCGTAGATCGCGCGATAGCTTCTGTCAAACGTCATTTTTGTGTCATATAATGTATTGGCTGACAGTGAGATTGCTGTCGTGTGGCTGTCGCGTTGCTGTCGCTTTTTTAGGTAATTAGGCTGACGGTTGGCGCAGTGGCTAAGCGACTAGCTTTCGCGGGTTCGATCCCCGCACGGAACAAATATTTGTATGATCTACAGAGATAATTGTTTCGGAATGGGTGTTTGTATGTGAATATATGTTTGTAAACACACCCACGATACAGGAATTATTCATAGCGTGGGGCAAATAACAAAACAAACAAACATCCAGAATAATAATTAGTTATAATAATACCGTGATTCGCGTGTTTATAAAACGAGGTGAAGGTGACAGAATTATGACTGAACTGTTTGCTAACAGGTAATTGCCTTATCTTTGTGGCAATGAAGATAAAAACTGGTATTTTTAGATACGAGGCCCATTCATTAAGGGTTTAGGTATTTTCAGTAGAGTATGTTTTTACTTTTAGTTGTACATTATTATTGGTGGGTATTTTATTCATATTATTCTGAATCTAAAATAGACTAAACTAAATAATATTTCAATCGTATTTCAGTATTTCACAAAGTAAGTTCCAGTGGCGGTTGCTGCATAAAGACAAAAAGACACTGTCTATCCTACATAACTCAGATAAATATTGATTATAATATATTTGAGGTGGCAAATCACATACACCATTATTTAATCGACAAGACGACGAAACAATACCAACATGCAGTAGGTATTGTTGGTAAGTTAAAATTTTCTGCCTACCCTGTCTAAAAACTCTGTGCACGCCGCTGCTCTATCCCTACACCTGTGGGTTTAAAAGTTATGCAATATTTGAAATTTCGAACTTAATAAATCTTTGACATCATAATTTTTGTGAGATGAATTATTTATTTAATTTAATATATTGTGATGACGCTATTTTTAATTTTTATAACAAGAAAAATATCTTGCGTTTTGATATTTTTGTATGAGTATCATACTTTTGACATCAACCAAATCAACGTATTCATACAGGCGTATGTAGTTTGGTTTGAATCAATATACGATCAAGAATTATACAAATAAAATCGTACTATTTACTTTAGCAAATACAATTATCATATATGACAGATGTCAATTAAAATGCTTTAAATATACACTAAGTGACATAACGAAAAGTAATCCATGAAGCTTGTTGATGAGCAACTTATATAGAAAGAAAGAAAGAAAGAAAATTTGTTTATTTCCGCCATGATGTGAGTCATACAATAAAAGCAACAAAAAAATAAGAAGAAAAACAGCTGAGGAGAATATGCGCCACATCTGCGCAAAAACGGCCGTCACTCAGCATATTGCTGTGACAGGGTGCCACAGCGCTGATTTTCAGTGAACACATTACATATACAATTATAAAATCGTACACTTTTTAAAAGTAATTGTTATTTGTCATAACTTTCTTTTTTATTGTCGGTTAACAAGTTTTACATCAACTATAAAATCACCTACACGTTGTAAACAAGTTAGCAACGTACGGTGATGTAAATTATTTTAGCCGACTTCCAAAAAAAGAGGTTATGAAATTTGACAGAAATAAAGTGGAAAGTGACAAAGAGTTCATTGACCTACCCAGCAATCAAATTTCAAGGTCTTCATTATGTAACGTACTGTATTCTGTAAAATACCGAACAAGATAAAATCGTTCGTAATAATTCCCTAGCCCTAGGTTGAATTTGAGACGATTTTAAGATGGATGAAATTGTGGATATTGATGAAGATGTATAACAATAAAATTAAAACTAATTCTTTTTACACGACTGTTAATGATTTTGTTAGTAATTACCTACGTGGTGTTAATCATGGTATGTTAACTCCTCACCAAACACCGACACCCATTGAAATACCCTTACTGATACATCATCTTAGTTCCTTGAGAAAACAATGGTTTTGAAGTCTTACTGATGAAGGGATCAAATTCTACTGATAATTATTATAGGAAATTAATATGATTATATGAAGAATGTTCTAAAAAAGCCATAAGTGTCATTTGATTCACATGTTTCTAAACAAAAGAAATATGGTTACTGAAAATAGCATAGTCCTCAACTTTGCATTATCCAGGAACTAAGATGTTACACCCAACAGTACCCACATCTCCAATGTTCTTATGACAAGCATGCGTAGCAATGTGCCCTTTACCTGAAACGCCACGCTCTTTCTGTCCACAGTAGCGATACCCGGGTACTTAGGAGTGGTTTTCACAATTTGGACAAAAGTGTCAGGAACATCCACCGCCACCTCTCTTCCGAGGAGTACTGGCGTCGTGTCAAAGCCAGGAGGCAGCTTGTACGAAGCGTAGACAGCTTCCCTGATCAACACGGAATCTGTTCTCGCTGAGTACGTGACCCCCTCTCTGCAATCTATCAAAGAATCCTCGCCGTTTGAAATTAGCAGCTGGATTTTGTGGTCGCTCAAATTGTGGGTAGTATTCGAAGCTACGGAATCAGATCGTTCAGAGTTCAGGTCTCCACATTTGGCTGTTTCTGAGGATCCTTTGCTTTTCTTGCTGCCGAAGCTTCCCGAGCCGTCGGAGCTTTGAGGGAGGGAGAGGAGTTCTATGGTGCTGTTGTTTTTGAAGCTGCCTGAACCATCTGAGCTGGGTGCGGAGATGTCTATGGTGTGGAGGACGGTGCTTTGCTTGCTGCCGAAGCTGGTGCCTGAGCCGCCAGAGGAGAGCAGCGGCTCATCGTCCCTGGAGGTCCGAAGGCGTACCTGCGGGGGCCGCGGGGGCGGGTAGCGGGGGGGCGTTTTGTTCCTCGCGATGAAACTGTCCGGCACGTCCACCGCCATCTCGCGGTGGGGACCTGGAAATTGAGATTATCGTTTAAGTGTTTGGAAGTAAAATACTTTAGTTTGATTACACGTTGAACAGTTTTATCAGGGTTTTTCGTAATTGGAACAGTAGGGTTTCCAAGGGCATATTTAGGACTAATTTATAAGCCTGCTATGATCCGAATTATTTATAGTATTATTTTTTTATTACCCATCTCAGCCTCAGCTGTGATTTTATGAAGCAATGCTTAGGATATTGCTCGATACTAAATCATAATTGCCTACATTATACGTAATGTAGGTAGATATTTAATTATGATTTGGTACCTATCTAACAGCATCTGTCGGTCTAATCACTGTCCATGTCTGGTTGACATGATCAACCGATGATTTATACCGCGCCAACCGCACGCCATCGCTTATCTAATAATTATATAAAACACTGCTTTAGCTTGAAATACATCTGCTATTAACTTCACTGTTATAGACACGTATAAATATCTTTCATACTGTCAAATTTTTATTTAAAAAAAAATAGCGTTTGTTGTTCTCGTTATTCAAACTCTTTGGAGGTAACTTGTCAATATAATCAAATGGATGATTAATGGACAGTAATATTAATCTAAACGATGATAATTTCGTTTTTGATAACAGTCATATTTTCCTTAAGCATATGAAAGTGTTAATAATTAAAATTCTTAATTAAAGAACTGTTGCGTTTGTACAAAATTTTAGGTTTATGACTACAAACGAACTCTAATTTGTATTAGTTCAAAAAATATCTGCTGATCCCTTCAAAGTTAAACAAATGTAGCGCTAGTGAAAATGAAAACTATAAGATGTGTTTTCCAAAGTACCTACAGCATCAGAAATCTTCATACTTATCGGAATTCAATAGCTTGAAGGAAGTAATGTAAATAAAATATGTATTATAAATCTAATTAATAACTGTCCATCATTTTTCTTAATTTTGTTTGATGTAAACATTTTTTTTACAGCTGTACCCCTACATTTGCAAACAATTATATGACCAAATTTTAGAAGTAAACTGGACCTAGAACATGCCTATAAAAAAAGAAAAACACGAAGCATTGCCATTTCGTATAAAACCCTACTACAAAGTCTAGCTATTAATTCACGAAACTATCAAATTATTATATAAAAGGTAATAACCAAGAGCAATTTAATTTAATTAGAAGAATATATCTCTTGTTTCCTTAGTTTTTGTTCCATTGTTTAGTTAGAGGTCGTTTGGTACAAAAAAATGTTGGAAATAATGTCTGCGAAACTTGATGGGTTGCAAAAAATAGGAATCACTGTTTTTGGTTGGCCGGTTTTGTTTTCTATTTTAGATTTCATTTGTTTTCTTGGTAATATTAAATCTATTGTTAGTAACAGTAGGAGTTAAAAGCAAAAATCTCTCTTGTTTTCTGTTAGTAGACGTACTTATAATTTACCGGACCAAGTTATACTAAAGGCCAATATCAACAACAGAATAACTGATAATATACAAACGGCGTTAATGGTTATACAATGTTTTATGTACTGATAGTTCGAGTCTGTTTTTATTTTAAAATTTTGTCTGTTTTGTTGTCATTTTTAATAAGATTCTTCTCATCGGACACATCTCTGTTATTAAATGTAAGTAGAGAGAGATCCTATCCATTTTATTTGGGGTCTCAAAAGCTTTCCATTAATCCAAAAACATAAATATTAAACCTCAATCCTGTCTCTTCGTTGCCAATGTTACCAGAAAAAAAAAAAAAAGAAACCCTAGTAAAAAATTCAACTTTAAATACAGAAATACAAATTTAAACTACGAAGAAAATTATTCAGGAAAGACACAAAAGCGCCGTAATAACGTGGATCCAGGGAGGTTTGTCAAAAAATTAATGAACGCCTGAATTAATATTTGGCAGAATTACGGAGTTCCATTGCCCGCCCAGAATTTTTTCATAAAGTTACACGTTTTTCATGAAGTTTTAATCTCGCACCTTGTTGAAACGACAAACGGAATATAAATGTATGATAAAATCTTTGCAGGATTTTAGACGAATAAAAGTAGAGTATTTTTACTGGAAAAACTGGGTTTGTGCACTATGTGCTATGAAATGATTAATGTGCCGTCCACTATAGGATTTTTGTCTCATAATTTTATTATAACAGGACCCTGTGGATTTTTATAACATCAACATTATTAGATGTGACTGGCGATTATAATCGTATATATACTGCGTTATATCTCTAGCCAATGATACTGAAATGGTCAGCGAAAAAACCATCCAACTATAAGTCAGTATTACGCCAAAAGTTAGGCACAGGGGTACTGTTGTACAGCTATATTGTATCTTCTGGACTGCTATTGAAAATTTCCATACTGAAAATCTCGAATAACCCACGGAATCGAACCCATGACCATACGCTCAGAACAATGAGGAAATTATTATAAGTCTGTTGTTGAACACTACAAGTAAACTTCGATATTAGAAATAGTCTATGCCCAACAGTGGGCTAATAAGATGGTTATGCTCACCGGTGTCGGAGGAGAGTGAGAGCATCGTGAGCATGTCTTTGTCGTCATCCGGCGGCGGTCGCTTCTCCTCGTCGGCTCCAAGGACCACTATGCTGGAGCCCGAACGTCTGCGAGGCCTGAAATGTAATACATACTATATTATATAGGGCAATAGTAAGTTCGTAAGTTTTTCTATAGATCATGAACATTTGCAAATATGGTTCATCGTATTTCACATACATCACAGTCAATAAACGATTTTCTCAATACAGAACTTTAGTCTCATGCATTATACAAGCATTCCTCTTAGGATTGCGAACGGATTCTATTGTTAGAACTTAGAACCACGTCATCCGATTGAGATGTAAGAAAACCTGTTAACGAGTCCCTAGTTAGCAATGCATTCACTGTCGCTGACTAACACGGTATACAAACTAGATAAGCCTGTATCTTGGGGAAAATATATTACATTACTGGTTCCTTAATTGAGCAGGTTAATTGAATAGGTCATCCTGAAAGAGGAAATTAATGAAAATTTAATTGTTGTTTCCTTTTTTTATTTGATAATCAGTCTTGTTCACACGAGCCTTAATGCTTACACCAACTTTCAGATAGCATATTGTGTAAGAAAATTCATGCAACGCATTATCGTAAGCTTATTTATACATACATAGAAAACCTTCTCCAAAGATTCAGCGCAAATTCAGTTACATCGAACAAAACTATTGCATTTCGCATTATTATCCTGCAATTGGTAGACATCACACACATACATAATATAGCATCACGCCTGCATTCCCCGAACGCTTAGACAGAAGTGTATTATTATGTACCCAGATTTCACAGATACCGTAATTAAGTTACATATTGCCATCTCCAGGGCGCAGTTCCAAACTCCGTGCTACTACTGAGAATATTCATACAGAAAAACGTAATGACACTTTTGCCCGACTCGGGAATTGAACACGCTCAGCAGTCGTGTTTACGACCACTAGACTAGGTTAGATATTAAATTATTCTCACCACGAACAGTAATGTTTAAGGATTCCAGTTCCAAGAGTACCAACAATGCGGCTCCGAGAAAAACCTGAATCACTTAGCAACTGTTGCAGTTCAGCGCATACCGTTCCGCGTATGCGCATATGAAATATCGTAAACTACCATCATTATGAACAATAAAAACCGTAAAAATTTAACTCTCCGCCATAGTAGATAGCATTTTCTCCCCATCAATGTGTATCCATACATAATTCATGAGAAAAAATCCCTTGAACTGGAAAAGGTAAATAACATTAAGGGAAACCGCCTATTGGCCTGGTGGTCACAAGAGCGGTTCCCGAGTGTGAAGTCTCGAATTAAAATCTTAGGTCGCAAAAATTTTTCACCTATCTTTGCCACTTAGCCTCTCCAAAACTAGCTTTCCTCGGAGAACTTATGCTGACTCGAGAAAGATAGTGATAGACAAGGACAAAAATCGCAAGAATAAATACAATAAGACTGTTTGTCTTATATGAGCTTCATGAGAAACCTCATGCTGGCACGAGAAGCACAGCGATAGATAAAGACAAAAATCGCAAAAAGAAATATGAAGGTTATTTGTCTGTAACTTGACAGGGGAATGTGGGTCACCAACGCCACTGCCTATCCCTCGAGTGTTATATTGTATAATAATATAATAAAGCCGTTGTAATAGCGTCAAGTAAAAGGAAGCGCGTCCGGCAAGCCTGACGGACTGACGACGGACTGACCGGAGCAGCGAGGCGAAACGTCACGCATTCGTAACTTGCAGTTTACGTAACGGACTGTGAATTATTACGTGTTTTTACTCTTGTGGAGAATATATGCATGTGTACACCTTGCAATCTAAAGAAACATAACATAAAATAGCATCACGCCGTATTCCCCGAAGGGTTAGGCAGACGTGTACTATTATATAGACTTCTGCCCCACCGTGCAATACAGACGAAATGCTATGTTATTTTGATGTGTTATCGTTACTGATAGCTTTTTGTTTTGATTGCAGGCACGGCAGCCTAATTACGTAAAAAAGCGACGGCCACGTGACAGCAATCTCACTGTCAGCCAATACATTATATGACACAAAAATGACGTTTGACAGAAGCTATCGGGCGATCTACGCCTGTCGCTACATCGGTAATTAGGCTGCAGACAGGGACAGAGTGATATCTAAAAGCTAAAAACTACTATTTCTTGCAGTGACAGGAAGATCGAATATCACTACTTGTCTGCATAGTTTATTTCCTGAATTTGGACATATCACAGTTCGATTATATAACGAAATTACAAGAAGCAATACCTTAACAAACATGAAAACCAAAAATTAACGATAATTTGAATTTCCAAAATCGAATTCCTATTATGTACTTGAATCAAGTAAATTGGCACTCTCACCTGCTTTCGTTTTCATTTTGTACTGTGTACAAAACCCTTGGGCACAGCCATCGAATAATTAGATCTCTCGCTTCAGCGGTTTCCACATTATAATAATGAAGTCAGCATATTTCCTCTGCCGTATTGGAATCCGTTCGGTTCCCACATTTAAACCGTGGCCTCATTTCGACGGCACTTAGCTCCCAGATTCGTATACCAATCAGTGGTGAAGGCAAAATATAAATAATAATGGTATTACGCAAAAAAGGCAATTTCGTCCATTATAGGAATGGAACTGGGCTAGAGCTACTTAGGGTGTTCTCACACTACATTTGTGTAAGACATTTATTGATTTTAGAAGATAAGAGTTAAAATATGGTGTGTTTAATTTTTAACTACCTCATTTTGGTCCAATGGCCGCAAGCGCGACTGTCAGGACCGTTAAGTTCTGCGTTCAATCGGGTTGGGAAAAGTATTGTTGGGGTTTTTTTTTCTGCATTAAAATTCTCAGTACGCAGCACGGAGTTTGCAACTGTGTCCGGTTACCGCCAATAGGCTCGCCCTCTATTAAATGGGATATAATTACAGCACCGGCGAAATATGGGTGCATAACACTGCCTAACTCTTCGGGGATACAGACGTGATGATTTGTTATGTTATTAATTTTTGAATTCCCGATACTACACTATGATAAAAATGTTAAAAAAGTGACAATAAGAAATTCCATACATAGACGTATAAACGTCACTAGATGAAAAAACATCATAGAGAACCAGACTTCAAACTTTTAAGCGGGCAAATATTTTTTTTAACATTGATTTTTCGAATTTGATTATCATTTGAGTAAACGGTGAAGGAACACATTCATAAAATTCTCGATGGTGTATGTAAACCGCCAACCATGCTAGGCACCATGCCAGCGAAGTGGACTAAAGCCTAACTCTTCTCATTATGAGAAGAGCCCCCGCCCAGCAGTAAAACAGCAATGGGCTGAATTATTATTATGTTTAACACAGAGCACCTTTCACGGCCATTCAATACATCCTCAAATTCTTGCAATGTCTTACGCAATAGATAAGCGTCAGCCCTTACTGTACAGACGGGAATATTGTCAAACAATGCGAATGATTATTACGGCTAATCCCGTCAGTAGAGTGCTTACTTTTATTGTCTGCCCGATGGGCGGGTGAGCCTGGGAATAAAACGCACGACCTTGCCGTGTGGTACAAGATTCAAATGAGATTGCAAAATGCAAAAAATTTAGGATTAAAAAAATATCGTGGTCCTTGGGTACAGAAATACATAATATATAGATATATAGAAAATATGTAGGTACTTATGTCAAACACATAACCGGATAAGTCGTACTGTATATTTAATACACGCGGGAATCAAATCTGCGACTGCTCAATAAGCCTTCCTTAGCCGCTTCACCAATCAAGTCATCACGTAATACCGGTTTATGCTATCTTAATAAAAAATATATCATGTTTTAAAATAAATGTTTGTATTGTTAATCAAGAACCTGAATAATACCCAATGACTATTGTAGGCTTATCTCTCTTCACACTCATTCTAATCAATCGAACCAATTGTTTATGACGCTCAAGCATGAGTCACAAACCTAGACGAATTAACAGAAGAAATATTGTAAAAATAAATCTAGTAGTTGAAACATATGAGAGCAAAATTCATACACAGCTTAGATACATAAATTAGACGGAAACTATTGTTGGTCCTACGAGCCGGATTGGCGTTTAGTGTTCATATTAGTTAATTCTTTTACTGGACTTCACTTTAAGTATACCATATATTCCTGCGTTCGTTCTTCATTGAATTTATAGGTTGAACATCGAACTGACTTGCAAACTGTCGTGAGTTCGAGTCCCAACCATCACTATTGAAGTGGACACATAACATGAGATACCCGACCTTCCAGTAAGCTTTTTAAAAATAATAAAATTGAAGAAGCAGTATAGTATTAGCTTATACCTCATACCACACCCTAGGGGCGCAATATTCCCAATTTCAGCGAGGCACATAAAATAAAACCCCTAGTGCGACCATCCGTCTGGTCCGCCCGGGAATTCCTCACGTAAACTATTAATATTAGGTCAGGATTGCGAATTGTAGCAAAAGGGTGCGTAGGTCGCGATGAATTGTTTTATTTGTTACTGAAACGGAAAATGGGTCTGTTTTTTATTCGCGTATTTCTTTTTTTGAGTTATTTACGGACTTGTTTATATGCGATCTATTTCATGGGTGTATTGGGCTGCCACAGCTTTAGCGTCGGCTATTGAGCTGAGCCATCACATGACTTTCTAATCCGATTTCACGATCGAGTTTTTTTTTTTTACAATACACAGTAAATACTATTTATTGAAATAATAACCATTAAATAAAATATAATATTCATATGTAAATTTAGAAAAGAAAATATACCTGAAAAATCCAAAACAAATGTTCTTCTTTCGTTTAAAAATTCTCCTTACTGCTCCAGTTAAATAAAATACTGTATTATCAAGAGCTTGGCAACCTTACGAGACCCAGCATCTGTATTACAGCTCAAAGGATCAGCATCGGATGCAATTATTGTAAGCCTGTTCGCTTGTGGCGCTCCACTTCTTATAGAATACCTACTTTAGCTGTATTTTCACCGGAGTTTTATTAAATTTTAAAACGTATGACTCTCGCAAATTTGTTGAACCTGCAGAATCTTTGGCCCGGCTCAAAGGATCTATATTAGAGGAAATTATAGATAAAGACAGGTTTTGTAAATAAATTCAAAAAACAAAAACCATCCTAATCGCGATAGTAAAGGAACTTATGCCATGCATTTTTATGAACGATATTTATTCTGTAAGTTTCGCGACTGCTACACGTGCAGATTGATAGAGGCTTAAGCTTAATCGCGTGAAACTGCGTAAAACAATTATAATGAGAGACGCAACGGCTTTTATCACAAGCTGATTGGAACGTTGAAAACTAAGAAGAAAGTGTTAAACGCAATTTAGACTTAACGGAATGTTAATAGTAAGTTGATGAACAGTGAAATTCCACCGATTGTACAATCCGTAAAATTTCATTTAATCGAGTAATAAAACAAAACACTTACAGCACAGCAAGATAGGAAACGATTACGTATCACCGTAAGACATAACGGTGGTCAATCTAGTGCAGTGCGGAACAAACCGATGGAACTATTCAGTTTATATCGATTTGTGGTCACCCGATTATTGATGTTACGAGTTAATGAACTATTGTTGTTTAAGAAATATTCTGAGAGATGGTGGACGTAATTTGTTAAATCGTATTACAGGAATTTACGCGAGGTTATATTTTTGATCGCTCGACGTTTCGACCAAGTTACGATTCCCGTAAAAGTCATAAAAGGGCAACAAAAATGTTAGTGGTCATTTTTATAGACAGCGGATAGATTTGATAAGTCATTCGGGTAAAATCTAGAGCGAAAAACCATCGCAACCTGGAAATAATTAATTATTTGGAACAACAAGTATATCAATAATATATATGACATATTTTTGAGAACTATTGAGAACCCACATATTGCCGATGCCGTTATGAAGTCCTATGTAAAAGGGGGCGGACCTATTGGCATCAACCGAACACATTTAATATTTTTCAACTCCGTGCTGCTACTGAAAAATTTCATACAGAGAAACCCGATAACATTTTGCCCGACCCGGAATTGAACCCAGGACCTCACGCTCAGCAGTCGCGCTTGCGACAAGACCAATGAGGCGTTAAAAATATAGTTGATAATAAATATAATGCATAACCTTATTTTAGAAAACTCCCATCATTATCTCTAAAGAAAGCTTTATCTACGTGTACATTTAGTGACTTCGTATACCTATCTCTTTGTTTATCTGTACAACTAAGTATCCGAAAGATACTATCACTTTATAGAACTTATTTGGCTCTACACATAAATTTTTATCAAAGCGTCTTTACTACACTCCTATCTACAGCTATACCTACAAACTAGGCAATACTACAATAGGCACCTATCACAAGCACAGTTTCACAAGCGCCTACACACAGTATCTTCCGACCTGTCCCCCATAGAGGAAGTGGCCTGAATAGTGCACTATAATAGCAGATGAGAGGAAAGAAGCCTTTGTGTTTTGACCCGTTTTGTTCGTACCTAAGGTAAAGTAAGGCGATTATCTTATGGTTGTGTGACAGAAACGGATCCGTTTGTTTGTTTAGTCATTAATTTAATTAAGAATTGCTGTAGGGAATTAGAAATGGTTGATGTGTTGCGGATCAAAGGACCAGAAAAAAAAATGCTATCCATAAAATTACAAAATTTTGTGATAGTTTTTTTTTTATTAAATAATTCCTTTAACAAAACATAGTATATAAAAAAAAATGCTCATCCCATTGTTAGCATTGTTTAGATTTATATGGGTCTAACTTAAAAATATCCGTATCCTCCAACACTGATATTAACAAGTAATACTTTCATAAGTCAACATTATCCAAAACAATCAAATGTGATTGTTTTCGGGCGTACGTAAACGCCCACAACTACACTGTCCTAACTAGCACCCTTTCTATATCAATATTCGCATGAAAGCCTTCCAACACAAAGCCTACTTATGTTATGTGCGATAGTGTTGACATGTCCGGCGGGCACGGGAAATATAAGATATGTAACGTGCGCGTATTGTTGACGATACAACACAACTATCTTGTAGCGTGTATTTAGAATAGTGTATTTTGTAAACTCGAACAATAAATGGAACGATAAAAGATTTAAGGAGTCAGTAACTTAGATCTGGATGGCGCCGAATCTTTGTTTCTTAGAGAAGAAGGATAGCAGTTTTAAGTTGACTTGTCCCAACAGACAGCATGCATACATCAGTCTTTGTAGGCTGCGTACGTCGGCTTGGACTAAACTGTCCTGTCAAAGGTGTATATAAAAATACGATCATCGACAGATATGAACGATATCTTTTACAACACTGACAAGATTTGAAACTGATTTCACCTGAAGAGAAGTAAGATATTATAACGTGTCAACATTACTTGAACGCGTTCAGCTCAAAATAATGATTTGTTGGTAATGGTAGAAATCATTTTGATTTGCCTCCAGAAGACTAAATCATTGTCTCAAAAACATTGATACCGATAGACCTTTACTCTTTCAACTACTTTAAAAAAAATACAAATGATAGTAACTCATTAAATATTCCGAGCAAACCCCGATCACCGACTAGCGGCGCAGTCGCATACAAGGAGTAGTCATGAAGGCAAACAATAGCTATTGTAGTCGTCGTCTTACACACACGTGTTTGACATTCTCCTACGATATAAATGTAACACTAAGCGGCCGTTGTGGTGTCGTCACTGTGATGTTGAACAATATTCTAACGCCTGTCTACGTTAGGGTCAACATTAAAAAATATTGGATGTGTTTAGGTCTTTGGTGCATTGGAAATGAGCGTTTATTTGTAATTATAGAAGACTTTGGTCCTTTTTTACGAATTTCTTGATCATTCCCCTTTTGACTTACGGTTGCATATTGGTGATTACAGAAAACGAAAAATTCATGCAGATTATGGAAAACCGTTTGAATTATTATTCTTAAGTGTTAATTTATGCTTCTCGATATTCCAAGTCTAAAACAGAAATGGTTTTTATAATAGACCCTCTATATATGATAACGATTAAAATCGCCACACTCACTATTATTAGAGCATTTATAAATACGGAGGCAAGGGAAGCAGATGGTGCTAGGAATAGTTTGTGGGTCACTAGGTGTGAGTTATGACCTCTATTACGTAAGCAATAAGGCTTAGCTAATGGAAAATTGCTTCGGAATCAATGCTCGTTCACCTCTAAAGGTTTTCCTTGAAGCTGCTTGAATTTTTCATCAATAAGGAATGTCTCTGGCCTTATAGAAATAACTCAACCATCTATAGTTTGGTGGTTTGTGGTATTATACAAAATGAAAAGGTAGACTAAATTCTCAACTGCTAAAGATATTGCCGGGGCCCAAATGAGCACGCACTTGAATACCAGACTGATGCAAGCACAAAACCTTGAAAAAATCAGAATGTTAGAATCAAACGGTCTTTCGATACGAATATTGTATCAGACAATTGGAAATATTGGTACGGTATAAAAAGATAAATAGCACACATCAGAAAGTGGACACCAATAGTGCCGATGACCCGAAAGTAATACAGTTAATTCTAGTTTATGTTCATTCACACATCATGACAATATAAAATATGAACTGAAGAACGAACATGTTTGATTGACATGTGAATGAGTGAGCTATTTAGATGCGTAATGCGATTGAAATAGAAACAAATATAATTTTAATCCGATTTCGGTTAATGACTTTATGCTGCTGTCTGTACCTGATACATATTCATGATATCTACCTTTTTCAATTAGCGTGTCAATAGTCTGCACAAATATTTTTCTGATTAGAATAAGGATTTCCGGTTCGGGAAAAGTGTTATTGGTTTTTTCTGTGTGGAAATTCTCATGAGCAGTTTGGAGTCTAGAACTGTGCCCGGTAGATGGCAATACGCTCGCCCCTTATTCCATGGCCCTCAATAACGGCATCGGCGAAATGTGGGTGTACAATGATACAATACAGGCATGTTGCTATGTGTATGAAATTTTCAGTGGCTCGGAGTTTGGTATTAGGCCCGGTAGATGGCAATAGGCTCGCCTCCTATTACATGTGGCTCAATAACGGCTTCAGCAAAATGTGGGTGTAGAATAGTCCCTATATCTACCTCGGCTAACCGTTATGTAATCTTTCAGTGTCATAAAAAACAAATATCAAATCTATTACAACCGACACTAAATTTTTATCGAATGTTACATTACAATTGACACCAGTTACAAATTAAATAAATTCGCATGTAGCAATGTGTGCTAATTCTATTGAATTCGCTCTTATATCATTCGGCAATACTCGTCTCATTCCGGTCACGTTCGGCTCGCACGCCCATCTCGGTATTATTAAAACGCCCACGACCATTGTATAACAAACTTTTCAATATTGCTATTACATTTTGAGATTATCTATTGATTTGGTATGAGATATATGTATGTAATCTTGAATTATTAAAATGCTATCATTCAGTCGGATCTTCAACGTATTTGCATTTACTGTACCTCTATTATGAGTTTTTCACTATTTACTTTCATAGTAAATGTAAATTGTTATGCATGCGATTTCAGTTCTTAACTTGGTTAAATTAGGGATTAGAGTCGCTAACCTGACATCTCTATAATATCGTAAATAGTAAGTCAAAACTTAACTATGACACATATGTCACATAAGCGACTCTAATCCCTAATGTAACCAAGTTAAGAACTAAAATCGCTATCATGAAAATTTACTTTACTATGATAGTAAATAGTTAGAAAACTCGTGATAGAGGTACTGTTTATTTATTTACATCTGCTGTCGTATTGCCACGAGCATGGTAATCGCTTATATCATAATGAAAAGATTAGGCAAACAGCTTTGGTAGTATGGAAACTGACTGCGCAGGATAATTTCAGATTCCGTCACTCGTGCTCACTCTTTCATGTTGAAATTAAAGTTTACAGTTTCATTTTATTAGTTTACAGGTATTACATGAATTATTTCAAAAGTAAGATTTTAAGATTGGCAAGACTTACTTATTTCTATTTCAATTACATTTTGCATGCCGAATTAAGTAGGCGAAATATGTGAAACCAATTATAAAGTACGAAGATCTGTACATCCACCGTATTTCACGCAAAATAAAGATTATTTCTATCTATATTTCAACATTGTTAATTCATATCTTAGACTGTACATTTCTACATTGAAGTGAAAATTTAAAATTATCCGCTCTCAACATTACTCAACTGTCAAAATGAAACTAATGTAAAATTAAACTGACAGTGTAAAGTAAAGCTTAAATAGCAAATTGTTATCATGGATTTATATGGAATATTACATAAATATATATTACCTAAATACATAATACAGGTCCTCTAAAACCCCTTAATCCTCAAACGTAAAAGAAAGAAATGCCAACCCTTCAATATCATTGTTATGGTAAAGTGAAAGAATGCATTATTTAAATGAGTGAGTGTAAAAGAAATAAAATGCATTAAAAGCTTAATATTACACAACTTAACAAATTGCGTAAACGAGTGCATTAAACAAGGGGTTTTTCCAGATAATCTAAAAATAGCTAAAGTAACTCCAATATACAAGTCTGGAACCAAGGATGATCCTGGTAATTACCGCCCCATTTCCGTTTTGCCTGTGGTATCTAAAATTTTTGAAAAGATTATTTACTCTAGGCTTAATAATTACCTTACAAATATAGATTTCTTTTTCAACCAACAGTATGGCTTTCGACCTAAATCGAATACATTATCAGCAACCATTGATCTTACAACAAAAATAAAAGACGCCATTGACAAAAAACAACTTGCACTAGGTATCTTCATAGATTTAAAGAAGGCATTTGATACAATTTGTCCCAATTTACTATTACAAAAACTCAGAGACGTGGGAATATCAAGGTTAGCGTACAAAATGCTTGAGTCATACCTAACTAACCGGACACAAGTAGTTAAAATTAGCAATTACTTGAGCTCACCTGCTAAATTAACATACGGAATACCGCAAGGCTCGATTTTGGGGCCATTGTTATTCCTAGTATATATTAATAATATCAAGACTGTTAATGTCTCTGGCAATATCACACTATTCGCAGACGATACTTGCCTTTTTTATTTTGGCAACAACCTAAACGACTTAATTACAGAAGCTCAATCTGACCTTAATATTTTAAATAAATGGTTCTTATCTAACACACTAACTATAAATTCAAAAAAGACTTCGTTCATGATATTTGCAGCAAAAAATAAGAAAATTCCAAATCAGATCAAACTTACAATAAATAATGAATTACTACATAAATCAAACCAAGAAAAATATCTAGGGCTAATATTGGACCCAACGTTAACCTGGCAAAATCACCTTAATCACGTTAAATCCAAAATATCTCCGTTCATTGGTGCCATACGACGTATTACCTCGTGCATACCTGACAAAATTCGCAAAATAATTTACAATTCCCTGGTAAAACCCCACATAGAATACCTAATTGAAATATGGGGAACTGCTGCTAAATCCAACATTCAAGAAGTACAAATTCTACAAAACAAAATTATCAAAGCGCTTTACAACTATGACTACCTAACTCCCACTACTAAATTATACGAAGATACAAAATTTCTAAAAATTAATCAATTATACATTTACAAAACATGTACTCTTGTAAGAAAAATTATAACACAGAAAACATACTCACAAGTGCAGTTTAGCGAAAAAAAACTAACATACAACAGTAGGCGACAAAACAAATTAGAATTGATACACCCTAGGACCAACTATGGTAAGAAAAGCATATTATATGAAGGAGCAAATTTATACAATAACCTACCCGAAGAAATAATTAACAGCAAAAGTATAACTTTGTTTAAACAACGCTTAGAATTGTATGTTAGACAAAAACACTAAAATTACCATTTTGTAAACTAAACATTAGTTCAATTTAATTTAATTATTATTAGTTATTTGTAAATAAACTGTTATCTTAATTTTTTGTAATAATCATAATTACCAGTTATTACCACTTTCACTTTAATAAAATTAAATGTAAGTCACTGTCGGATCTAAAACCATTATAGTAATAAAAAAAAATAGTAATAAAAAATAAAAAAATTGAATAAGACCCTATTTCGGCATTGTTGAATTTTTAAGACTCACAGATTTGTAATGCATGTATAGATATACTTATAATTATATGTACTTTTCTCATTATAAGTGAACTGTATATGTTCTTTTTTGAGAAAATAAATGTCTTTAAACCGAAATTACGTGCCTAAGGAAACAGTTTTAGCAAGTTTCCTTTAAAAGACCACCATTGTTCCTGAATAATCTTTTAAAAGTAAAAGGCGATAAAACCGTAAAATTTACATTTTCTCGGTAGCCTTGGAGATTGATTTTAGGCATACATAATATCTATCCGTTTATTCTAAGGTGACCTACTTAGATTCTACTTATAAACTTACAAAAGAAGAAAATACTTTACCGAACACTAAAGCAGGAAAATGTTGACTATCTCAGATCGCTACGGACTAGAAACGTCAATGGTACAGACAAACAAAGAGTCAAGTAACTGGGGTAGTCTCCAGATATATAAGTACTTAAATGAAGTTTTTTTAAAAAAAATGAATCGCCAAATGTGTTGCTTGCGCATAACTTCCGAACGGCTGCACTTATTTGTCTAATTCTTTTTTGTTGTGTTTGTAATTGTCAGGAGAAGGTTTTTAGGTAAGATTTTTTTGGAAAATCCACCGGAAACGTAGGAAATTTGAATGGTATTTTTGTATGAAATTTTTGATTTTGTTCATTAGTAAATTGGACCCGTGCGAAGCCGGGGCGGGTCGCTAGTTTCAAATAAATACATTTATTACTGAAATACTGCCTTATTTGTCCAGTGGTCGCAAGCGTAATTGCTGAAGGTGATTTCCTGGGTTAATTGGCCGGGTAAACTGTTGTAAGGTTTTTCTGTATAAAAATTCTTAGCACGAAGTCTGGAACTGTGCCCGGTAGATGACAGTAGGCTCACACCCTATTACATGAGGGCTAACAGGGCGAGCGAGTAGTACACCTCTGCCTATCCTTCGGGAATATAGGCGTGATGCTAAATTATATTTTATTACTGAAATAAATCCGCCATTTCCTCAGAAATCGTAATCAGAAATCATTTATATATTTCGTTATTCTGGTTGTTCAGGTACCTCTTCATACAACCGAATTTGCAGCGTAATTGGTAAATGCCGTTCCGATACATGTTGCGTCCCCAAATCACTACCAAAATGTTGGCTAACTGTGCTAAGCGCGTAGCTAAGCTAGCCTTTGTTATAGGTTATATTCCTGAACAGAATAAATTTTTACAAGACCTACGAATAGCAATTCAGGGTCTGAGTGTGTTTGTGATAGTATATTGAATAAAAACTGTACCTACGATATAGAGGACAGAAACGTAGGGGGAACCTTTTTTAAAATAAGACACAATATTAAACACAAATACATAACATAGCATCACGCCTGTATTCCCCGAAGGGTTAGGCAGAGGTGTACCTATGTATTATTGTACACCCACATTTCGCAGATGCCGTTATTAAGTCCCATGTAATTGGGGGCGAGTCTATTGCCATCTACCGGGCACAATTCCAGACTCCGTGCTGTTACTGAGAATTTCCATACAGAAAAACCCAATAAAACTTTGCCCGACCTGGGAATCGAACCCAGGACCTCACGCTCAGCAGCTGCGCTTGCGACCACTAGATCAATTAGGCAGTCACATAAACACAAATATGAAATGGTAAAAGCACCTCCGACGTTCAATAATCTCATCGCCATTTTTTTATATCTAAGAATGATCATTAACACTGAGAAATGTACCAGTGCCCGCATTGTGTTACTGTACGTACTTACTTTAATTTCGTAACGGGCTTGTATTCTTATGTTTTTTGCTGCGTTTTTTCCGTAGAACGTAACATCCTGTTTTTAATGGATTTCATTAACTTTGTTGTGATGAATAGAGGTTTTGAGGTGAATGTGGAGTTATTTACTGTTTTGTTATGTGTTGGTAAGTTTACTGTAGATTTTAGAGTTTTGGTAACAGCTGATCAGAAACTTGCCTGTAATGACTCCAGTGAATGGTAAGCAAGGAAAGAGCCTCCACGAATGACGAACCCTGAGATTGTCTGTCGCACTCTAGGCAGTCAGTCTCGATAACACTATTGCTGACTGGCTAATCTTTCTACTACGCCATGAGCGACTACTATATGATAGCTTGTGCTGACACGACAGAAGTAAATGGGAATGCCTTTCAAGATGAGGAAGATGATTCCTGATTCGGGATTGCGGACTACGCACACATTCTCAGATGTGCAGGTTTTCTCACGATGTTTTCCTTTATCGTTAACGCAAGGGATAATCAAATGTCTATCCGCACATGTGTTCAAAAATTTGGCGAGTTTGAACTTAGACCCGTCTTGGAAGCGTGCTTTAAAATTGTATGCAGCTTGAATCGTTTAACTAAGAAGCCGTTTGAACTTAATACTTAACTGAATAAAAATTGAATTACTTTTGTCAAAAACAATCTTTCAACTATAATATTTTTGTATCCAGCTTTGGTATTTTAGTGAATAAAACAGACATTTGAAACACTTAACGTGTAAAAAATATTATTGCTAATAACGTAATAGTCGTTTTATTCATCCGTCAGCCTAGATAATACCCATTTACAGTTTTACGTCCCATGGACAATACACCATTCATTTCACCATAACATGCTATTTACATGAGCTGGTGAATGATTTAATCACCCGCATGTCTAGCCAATGTTCGGCTTTCACAAACTTTTGAGTGATTTTTAATCACCTTTTATAATGTGCCCCAAAAACAAATGAGGTAGGATTTGAATTCCTCGTTAAAAACAATTGCATCTATTTAAACGCTCCATAAATCTTTTAAATGACGTTGTCATTTTCTTTTACATAGAACATAATAAGTCAAAACATCAAGCCTGTATTCCCTGAAAAGTAAGGCAGTGATCTACCTACAGCTACACTTGATCCATATTTCGCCGATGCCCTTTTTAAGTTTTAAGTTCTAGGGAATCGAATGCGAGCATATTGTTATCTACCTGCGGTCGGCTACTAAGAATTTCATAAAATTTCAATAACAGCTTACTTGTCCTGGAAACTGAACGCAAGATCTTCGACATTTGAAAACAAATAACAACAAAATCTTTTATTATTCATAAAAAATGTAACAGCACCAATTAAGTTTGCATGATCGTCAGAATCCCGAGGAAAATAATACATAATTATATTGTAGCATACAATAAAACATAATTATGTATTATACTGTGACCATCAATGAACCCTGTATTAATAACAGTACGCGGACTTAAGGACCACACAGTATGATTTCTGTCTACTTTGTTCCGTTCGACATGAAACATAAAATAGAAAAAGGACAATCGACGTACGCATACGAACATCAAACGAACTCATTCAGTCTATTAACTTGTTTTGTATCCGATCTAATGACAGGTATTCGACCGAAACATCAGCTCTAAGCCATACAAGTTGCACAGGAAATGAACAAACAAATGACTCGTCCACACCTAGGTATGTGTAAAAGAGACGGAAGGTATCATCAGCTGTGTCTAACAGTATCAGCTGATCACTGTAATGGCACCTGTTTAAGCACGACCTTCGAAACGTTTTGTAAAAACTTTTAATTTTAGTGAAGATTTTATGAGGCACTTGTAGTAAAACTGAATGTATGATATGGTTCTATATTTAGATTGAATTGACGTTTTTCTGAAAGACTGGGCTTGCTAGGTATGTATGTTGAAAAAAGGTCTAATTACAATATTTGGTATCATAAAAATATTAAATCAGGATTTAAAAACTTCATTTCAAATAAATTATAATATAAATCTCATTACAATGTCAAAATATCCAATGACTCTTAATATTTATCATATTTATCTAGCAATTGTTTACATTTTACCATAGACTGGGTGTCCATGGTATAATGTAAACAATGGAATAAATAAAGAATGCAATTTTACCGATTTAAAATACACCAACGTATCAAAAGACGAAACAAAAGAAAATTTAGTAACATCGAAGACTTTTACAGAATTAAAGAAAACAAACTTAATAAGTAAGAAAAATACAAAAAGAAAGACAACACAAAACATAAATCAAAATTCCTTACCCAAACAAAAACATAATAAACTGGCAAAAGAAAAGACAGCAAAGGAAATAAAATATTTTATGCACTTCTTCCGGTTGTATGAATACCAACATGCCAGCAATTCCTCTGAATCGATTCTCATTCAATTTCCTCGAAATGATAACGAACCGATTCCGGAGCTATTGGTTCTTTCACTTCCAAGTTTTCATAGTAATATTTATATCTATCTGCTTTCCAGCCTGTGTCAATAACTTTGTTAGATTCAACTTCAAGTTAAATATGATGCAGCTGAATCTCAGTTATGTTATTATGGTTTTATAAATATGTACTATATTTTTTTTTTTTCACTGAAGACACAAAAATGTCTTGCAAAACTTTGCTTTCTTTGACAATTTTGTTAGAAACATGTGTTATCAGCTTACTCGTGGATACTCATTTCCGTTTGTTGTAATACTCAAATAATTATACATAACAAAGAAGAAAACCAGATATCGACATTTTATTTTCGAGTTCTTAGTAAAAATAATACAAATGACGTTAAACGTCATTTGTTCAACGTCACTTAATACTTGTAAAGGGCAAAACGAAAGTCAGTAATTTTGCATCAATTAAAATCTATCAAGATTCAAGAAGAGTCAATAAACTGTGTGGCTTCTTCTGTGCAATTGTAGGAGAGAACATAGATCTAGCGGGTTTTTTTTTTCACGATTTCGGACATACAAGGCTACGACGAAGACAGGTCAATTACAAAGTAAGGAAAGTATTTGGACGAAAACAAACTGTAGTTATTGTGAATGTGAACACGTTAAGTATCGTCGCAAAACCAGTTCCCATTGACTCATGTGTGTTTAAACTTGTCGCTTGTCATTATGTCAATTAGATTAGTAAACGTATAATTGGATACGAAATTCTTATGCGAAGCCAAACAATTAGCTGTCTGGCTGTAACTTTCTAACTTTTTATGTAAAAAAACATCGCAGCTTGAAAATGGGTGAAGAATATAATTTGTAAGATCAACAAAGTTTGAAAACATAAAATACTGATTTATGTATAGTATAGAAGTATGCACTGCCTCACTGCCTTACACAATGTTTTTTCCCCTTTAAGCACACTTAGATACAAGAAGCTTGATTATACCAAACCTTTGATCCGATTTAGGTGAAGCCGCATAGAAATCACAAAACAGCACTTTTCGGAACATAGGACCAATTAATTCTCAACTTTCACAAAACACAATATACTTAGTAATAATAAATCTATCACATTTCAAACAAAAAACACATTATACATCCATGGCCACAATAAATAAAAAACAATTTGAGTTAAAAAAAAATCACTTTTAAAATTTAAAAAAGGGCGTTGCGTAAAACATTTACGTTAAACGAAAATTCAAATTAGGAACGGGCGTACGTCAGGTAGGTACGGTAGTGACTAATTGCCAGAGCACAGATAACACGCTGATAAACAAAACGCGCCAATAGGTGGGTGTCTATGCCGTGACGTCACGCGCTAATGTAATTTTGCCGGGATTTGTTCTGTAATACACGTTCATTCTATTGATTTTTGTTGACTGTATCTGTGAAGTGCGTTGTTGATGTTAGAAATTAAATATTTGTTATAACACTTATTACTTTACCATAAAGGTGAGATTTTCAATAACATAATTTGAGCGAAAAATTATTCGTTCTCTTAGCTATCATAGACAAATACAAATTAACCTGCGTGGACGATGATACTATTGGTTACAGAAACCTCAAATGGAGAAGTGTACACTGGCTTTTTGCCAGGAATGAAAGCAGGTTCGTGTGCCTATTTTATGTTTAATACTCCTTGTATAATCACTCTCTTCTAACTTAATAATAATAAGTGCTCTGTATCATAGAGGAGCACGGCGCGGCGGTCTTCTCAGAATGAGAAGGGTTTGGCCTTAGTCTGCTGGCCTAGGGCAGATTCACAGGGTACGATACAGGAGACTATCAAGAACCTAATGGAACCTGTTTTCTTCGCCGTCAACACAAGTGATAATCAAATTCTCCCCCCCCCCAAGTTACTTTACTGATAATATGATCCTCCCCCCACCCAAAGTCTTTGGTTGCGACCGCAACTGCTTTAATATTCGGTTTATGCACCTCTGTGTGATTTTGGAAAGTGCAAACTGACATTTAGTGAAGAAATGAGAAACGGTAGTAACGGAAAATGATAATATTTTTGCTATTTGTAATTGGTCGCAAATATGTATTGTGTAGGTGACGAATGAAACTCCCTCGAATTTACTTGAATATTGTGCCTAAATTTTCTATAGGTTCACTTCTTCACTCTCTTCAACACCCTTAACCAAACTATTAGCTTTGATGTATCCTCGTCACCTTCGATTCTCTGAGCTATTAAGTAATCTATTTCACATACAAGCAATTTATAACTGATATAATACCTAATACCTACCCCCTCTGCCGCCCCACCCCTTCGTTTAGTGCAACGACACACATAATTACATTGTGCCAAAAACAGCTCTGCTAAACATATAAAATGCTTGAATTGTTTTGGAATCTATATATTGTGGTGAAACGATACATTTGTTGGGCCGGTACTAAAACATTTTGGTGCTACACAATTATTTGAAACTGAAAACATTTTGTTGAGTCTGAACTACACTTACACTGCTCATTTTTTACAAGAAGAGAAAAGAAAAAATGTAACACATAAACATAAACAGTACATTATAAGAAAGTTTCAATCATTCCTCTCTCTCGCAGAAGGTCATACATTCCGCATAAAATATTCTCCTATCACTCGCAAATACATCACACTCAGGATTAGAATCCAGGAATCGGTTCAACAGATATTAAGAACGTGAGGAAATGAAGATTTGGTATATTAGTAAATACAAAACTTTTAACGCAGACTAAAATGGAAATAGTAACTCAAGAGACAGTCTCTGAATTAGAGGCAGATAGCCATTACATAAATGCGATTCCAATATAGTGTGGTGCTTTAGATTAAAAAAATCATTTACTCCATACTTATACCAATAGACGAAAGTGACCTACCAAGGGACAAATATTTTGAACCAATTCTTCAAGTGCAGTTACAGCTCCTCTTGAATGACCGTTAAGGTTCATATTACAATTATACAATGTTTAATTTCAGCTAGAAACAAACAAGGTTTCAACGTAAAAGTTCCTTGCTAAAATGGACCTTAATTGTGTATATTATAGAAGTATCTAAGATTGTGTTGACGTCAATATTGCACTATAGTCAGTTCATAATAATTTGACATCTGTCAAAGTTTGTATGTCAATGTAGTAATGATTATTTTAGCTCGACCCTGGCGTCAAATTATAGTGAATGAAGACTAGTTTTAGATTTTATTGTAACGGAGAGAATTCTCGGCGACGATGACGTGAAAAATTCTAAATAAAGTTCTGTTTCTTGAATCACGTTCGTTTAGTTTCGGTCGATAAGAAATACGAATCGTTTTATTTTCAGCAATATTTTAGTTCTGCTTTTGTTTTAGATATAAGTAAGATTGTGGCTGTAAAATCTAAAATTATCGTCTACAATATAACGCAAGGGACGGTACCAAAAATCCAAGTTTGGGACGAGAGGCATAAATAACCAAAATCGTCACTTTTTTAGTTACTATTTCGGACCGCACTGGTCCCAAAATACTTGGCTTATGGCTAACCTGGATATGGACCAATTTCAACCCAACCAATTGACTATTCAGCTTAAAATCTAATTGTTTAAGCCCCCTAACGTTGTATGCTTCATTTACGACGGCACAGTTGGTGTAACGGTTCAGCGATCAACTGCTACACTACGTGATACGGGTTCATAACTGCACGTATCAAATATATGTATGACCTACAGATAGTTGTTCCAGGTTTGGGTGTTTGTGCATATGAAGATTTCAGTTTGTAAACGCACCCACGATACAGGAATTATTCTTAATGTTCCGCATCCAGTCTTTCGATACACAGCAAATTTCTCTATTTAAAAAGCTACACAATATTTGACCCTTAGTGAAAACTAATAGGCGTGTCTTAACACCAGCGTGGGGCTTAATTGTGGCTCACGCTTCGCCTGCAGTGGAAAGTGGAAAGCATACAGCTATTACCAATTCACCGCGTGTTTTGTACAATTGGCTGGATGTTGAACTTGGCAAGATATACGAGTGTTGCCAACACAGAAATTTGAATAATAAGTTAATAGAAATGCTATCTACTACATTTTAACTTCACATCGAAGATCTTTTGAATTCATCGCAATACAGATTAAACTTAATTGTGTGCATATACGCCACATTTTTGCACGCCTGCTTCCTAGATTCTTATATTCCTTTTATACGTTTAAAGTGCAAACGAATGATCATTCGATTACTACGCCATTAAACTACTCCACAATCGATTGAATATCTCATAATTAAATCGATAATTGCGTTAATCGTTGATAATCGCCCTCCCTTAATCAAGAGCTTATTGTTCGACGTAATTGACGTCTTAAGTAATAGCCATAGACTTGTGGTCGCTTTGCGGTCCATCTGACGGAGTGAAGCTGAGTAAGAAATGAAACATAATACTGACACTATTGTACTAATACTAATTTTACTTTAAAACAGACCATTACCAATAACAGACCATCAATACAGTTTAAGTAATTTTGTAAGTGTCCGTGATAAAACCAAACCTGAACTTCGTTTAGGATAATTATTTCATTGCAATAACGCTATATAATAATTATGATAACAACGAATTGTTGCAGACACTGCATTTTTACAAAACATGAGATTATCCATATGCTGTGAGAGTAAGGTTCAAACTGTCAATTTTCGCTTGTTTCTGAATATTTTTTTAACATAACATAGCATCACGCCTGTATTCCTTGAAAGGTTAGGCAGAGGTGTACTATTGTACACCCACATTTCGACGATGCCATTATTGTGTCACATGTAATAGGGGGCGAGCCCATTACCATCTACCGGGCACAGTTCCAGACTCCGTGCTGCTACTGTTAAGTTCCATACGGAAAAATCCAAAAACACTTCGCCAAACCCGGGAATCGAAGCCAGGACCTCACGATCAGAAGACGCGCTTGCGACCACTAGACCAATGAGATAGTTTCATAGGTCAATATTTTTAAAATTTACGAGTAAATTGTTTTATAATTCCGTAGCATGATAAGTATCGTTACTAAATGTAATCAAAGCTAAATAAGGTTTCAAAAACCGTTATAAAATTCATAGCTTAGACATCAAACTTGTGCAAATATCAAATTCAAACCATTTTTTCATCCACAAATATCGCCGACAAACCAATACGATCAATGGAAGTCGTCAATGGCTCATTTGGCACACCTCAGCTCACCGGGGCGCGTCGCGTGGGAAGCTCGAGCCACAATGGCAGACCGCCCATTGTATGAAGATATATTGCACTAGTGACTAGACCTTGCTTCGGTCTGGTATTAAGAAGCCTCATCATAACAATCCGGAAGTATCCACAGGTGAGCTTCGACAGTCTTTTAGATCTACCCCACCGGACAAGATACTATATACAAAAAGAATTGCCGAAGTTTATGGGATTGAGTGCTGGTAGACGGTGACAGCAAGTTGTGTGGTTTTATAGTTATGCTATACTTAACTTTTTAATATACTTAACGGTTCACTATTGTGACACCCACAACGATGAAGTATGGGATTTGTTTCCTTACAGTTAGCTGTCCATATTTACGGTATTCATGAGCATGTGTAAGCTGTCACAGGCCATCATTCAGTGCCGCTACAATCACGTGACTATTGGACAACTTATGTCAATTCATACACTATAGCGGTTGCTAAACTGTCTGTAGTTACAGGACAACTACAAAGAATTGTCGCGATGCAGTAAGTAGTGCCAACGCAGTGATTATATCATAACCCTTGACATAAGGTTTCCGCTGATTAATCTTAATACAAGAAAAACATGCAAAAAACATCGCCTGCGGTATTTCCGGACCAATACGACCTTCAAACCTTCAAGAAAAGAGCGTACTCCTTTTTAAAAGGCCGGCAACCCACTTGTGACTCCTCCGGTGTTGCGGGTGTCCATGGGCGACGTTAAACGCTTACCATCAGGCGATCCGTCTGTTCGTTTGCCGCATATGCCATCAAAAAAAAAAACTTTTCTCCGTTACAAGGATGGACGCTTCACACGAGTCAACGACAGTATTTCAATCTTTTCTCACCTACGTTTAATTGTCGTCTGACCTTTAAAAGTACAGAATGAAACCGTCAATAAACTGTTTGTACAAAAAAATAATGTTTGAAAGGGCCGTGAAATACTTTAAAGTTCAGATTGAAAGAGAAATTCTAGAGAAGACGTTTTTGAAGTTGAATTTTACAAACAAACTGACAATATTTTTATTTCTAATAACACAGTATTGATGACTGATCATGAACTGTGAGTCTTCAGGTTTATATTGTTTGCTAAATATGGTAAAGAAACCGTTTACTAAGTAAAAGAAATGTAAGTAATGATAAGTCTTGGAAATTATCGTCTGTTAGTTGATTGTTATAAAATCGAATCGTGGATACTGAATAGCAATAATTGCATTTAATTGGCTGATTGGAGAATGTTCTTAGAATCTGTTAGATGTCAACGTCTGTTATTGTTTTAGTTAAGGATATAAGTGTTACACAAGGGGATGTTAAAACATTTAATTAGTAAAGTCTACCTACATAGGTCAATAAAGATGCCACAACAGTACCTAGGATTGTAAATGATTCTGAATTACGGAATGTGGGTACAGATAAAAATATTTCATAGTCAGTTTAAATTTTAAAATAAGATTAAATAAAAGATAATATATTCAAATCAATCTATGAAATAAATGACGAAAATAAAATTGTATGGTCAGCATACACAAAAGTTCTAACTTTTAAAAATAAATTTAGACATTGACCTTTCGGTTAAGGCAGGCCGTTTATAGGTTTCTATTTAAATCCCTACTGTCTGCCTGTTAATGACCCAATTCTGTAATTATTTTTAGTCATTGCATTGAGAAAGTAAAATTTTAATAGGTATGATTAAGCGAAACACTGGAAGAACTCGCTAATCGCTTAGCTTCACAACAGTGAGTGTACTGATTTACCATGTACTATAAGAAAGCTGTTATCACATAAAATAAATTCAGGATATTTGTAGGCCATTATATTTTTTGACGGCTCAGTTGGCGCAGTGGCTGAGAGATCGACTGCTGCGCTACGGGTCGCGGGGCAAATATTTGTATGATCTACAGATATTTGTTCCGGGTTTTGGGTTGGTCCATGTGAATATTTGTGTTTGTAAATGCATCCACGATATAGGAATAGAAGAATTAGGGGTTATGTCTTTAAAAAAAAATGAAATGAGACCTTTCCAACCAGTCAAATCCAACAGTCGAGACTTCCAAACTTTAAATGCTTAAAACCATAAAAACACTCTTTGGTTTAGTGATCGCAAGCGTGTCTGCTGAGCATGAATGTTGATTTCTATTTCTAAATCAGGCAGTGTTTTTGAGATTATATGAAATTCTAGACTAGGAACTTAATAACTATATCAAAATGTAGGTGTACAAAAGTAACCCTTTGGGGAATACAGGCGTGAAGCTATGCCGACCGACCTATACATTTAAGAAAACTATATACAAGAAAAGTACAAGAATTTTAAGTCCTCAGTATTACGTCTACCTGTACTGCTGACAGGTTGGCATGGACGGAAGTAGGGTCGGCAGTCGGCAGCCACCTGACGCGTATTATTATATACAAGTACACGAGGGGTCGGGTCACAAACTGTTTTATTTATGTTTATAGCTCTCTATAAGGAGAGCAGAATTCTTTAAGTGATGTAGGTTGAGTAGTGATTAAATGTGTCAGCTGTGACTAAACGTACTTATTACTAATTGGTAGTAACTAGTGTGGTTATCACAACTGTATACGCAAACTTGGGTCAGTGTTAATTTAGTAATACAATAGATAAGGGAATTTTACTTTTGAATCGCTTGATGTTGATCAATTAATTTGTGTACTGTGTGTGTTGACGTAGATCATGCAACGCAATAGTTTGCCCATCAGTGGGATTGTATGGTATATCCTATCCTACTAATATTGTGAAAGTTTGTGAGGATTGATGGATGGATGGATATTTGTTACTCAATCACGCCAAATACGGCTGAACGGATCTGGATGAAATTTGGCACGGAGATAGATTATAGTCTGAAATAGCACATAGGCTACTTTTTATCACGAAAAATGTACGGGTTCGTAAACCGTGGGCGAAGCCGCGGGCGGAAGCTAGTACAAAATAAATATAATAGATGAATCGATGGTGTCAATCTATGCTTCTTTTGTCGAGTCAGCACGAGTTATCACATAGGAATCGATCATGCCGTAGTGAAAAGATTAGACAGCTAGAATTTTTCAATGGTGGTATCGAGGGTGACTGGGTGCGCTAAACGATCTCAGTTCTTGACTATCATTGCTTGCACCTCTGCCGTATTAAATTATACAGTTCTACGAATCCAAAACCGAAGGTTAACATATCACAATAATCATAGCAGATATGACCTAAAATATTTACAGTGAACTCAAATCGATATTATATTGTAAACAAAACTTTAATAACAATATCAGCTGACAACATAAACAATATAATTCATTCTTACTTCGCACATTCTATCACTACATCGTAGAATATTTTTTGCAAAATAATATTTCAACCTTACTACTAGTAGGTACTAACGCCAGTCTAACTGTAAACAGGCGTCAAGTTATACTTGTTGAAGGTGTTATGTTACATGTCGAGTCGAGTGACGAGTGGGTAACAGGAGACTTTTCTCACGATGAGAGGCAGGTTCGGTTTCCAACTGATGTCTAGTGTTTAGTGGGCAAGCTGCTTGAGAGATGTTCACTTTATGACTTACTTGATGAGCTCTCTTATTTAAAAGAACTGTAATATTGAAGACTTAAAAACTTTTTTGGTCTAGGATAAGATTACTCTGAATATTGGTGACATCGCAGTAAGTAAATTCGGAAATATTTTTCGGAAACCAGAGATTTTTAAACAGCCTCAAATGATGCACTTAATACTCAGTACTTTATAGCGTTCCATTTTTTTTTTTACAATGTTCACATAAAGTCTTGTTTAACACTACTCGAGCAAAACTCACACCAGACTTTTTGGTGATACGGGAATAGAATTCGTGACCCTGAGAAGAACACAACCTATGCAGTAAGTCGAAGGTACAAACTTTAAAATGAAACAGGTATTTCCCAGAAAATAAAACCCTGTCTCAAATCTGTAAGTATTTAAATAGAAAAAAGCGGTTCGTATTATAGATTCTTTCGGTGTTTCGAAACAATAGCTCATATGCAGAGAGCCGATGAAAAGTTTAGAAAGTGCTCGAATTAATTCCACAAACACATTCACTTTCTTTGTATCTTGCGAGGCATCCGGCGGCAAATTACGTTTTAGATGTTTATAAACATTAAAATTCTAGTCTCTTGTGAAATTCTGTAAAAACCGTATGAATTTATTAACGCAATAAGAATTTTTCTGGGTGACAAATGTATTATAATTAAATTAGCAGTGTGGTGTAGTAAAGGGCCTAAGAGAGAACCCTGTGTCAGCCCTGTTAAATTACCCTAAGTAAAACAATATATTATGAGAATTGTCTCTGTAAGGTTTATATTATTCTGAAACGACGAGTATTCAAAAACAAGGAGAGCGGCTTATTTCTGAAGAAGCACCAGTTTCATGATGAAAGCTATGAACCTATCATAGCTATGCCAATGTGAAAGCTCTTGCTGAAACAACTGACAGAAGTCTATAATTCCTGTTTTTTATTGAATACAAGTATGAGTACTTATCAAGGAAGAGTAAGATATTTACGTTTTGTTAGTTCGAGTACAGTACCAATACAGCAAGCGATTTTAGTTCTTCACTTGGTTACATTAAGGATTAGAGTCGCTAACATGACATCGCTATGATATAGTAAATAGTTAATCAAAACTTTACTATGATTAGCTGTCACATAAGCGACTCTAATATCTAATGTAACGAAGTTAAGAACTAAAATCGCTATCATGAAAATTTACTTTACTATGATAGTAAATAGTAAGAAAACGCGTGATAGCGGTACAGTTAAGTTTAAGATATTGTTTAGAACTATATAGAAGTTATATAGAACTTACACGGTTGGCGCAATGTTTGAGAGATCGACTGCTGCGCTACGTGTCGTGGGTTCGATTCCCGCGCGCAACAAATCTGTCTATGTTCTACAGAGAGTTGTTTCGGGTCTGGGTCTTTGTGTTTATATATGTGTTTGTAAACGCAACCACGATACAGGAATTATCCCCAGTGTGAGGCAAAAAAAAAGAACTTGATTTACTACGACAATCATTCTCATTGCTCATAAAACACAAATAGACTCAATTATTGTAATCTTTGATTATCCATCCATCGAATCTTCTCCAATAGCTAAACAAGTACTGTTAACTGATAATATTTACGTTGACACTATAAGAACATTAAAACAAACGGTTAATTTTATACAACACGATATAAATGGCCACACAGAAGTGCCGGCTGACACCTTTCATTTATTTTACCTTTATATATCAATCTTATAACCATAAATGGATTAAAGAGAGCTGCTATTAATGTCAACATATTAGATACTCGTACAGTCCGTAGTGTTGCAGAATTACTTACCTAGAATTAAACTTACTCAAATTATTTCTTTAAAAAAAACATAGAACGTAATGTGCTGGTTTACATTATAATAAAAAGGTTTTTTTAAGAAACGTTGATCCTAGACCAAAAAACTTTTCACGAAACTGTAGTGATTGTATTGACATAAACCATACATATATTGAAATCTAGCTCTTAACCGTTATTGCAATTAGTAACTTTATTAATGAAAATCATTTTAAAACAAAAGGCAATACTAGTGATGAAATCTATTCTTAAAAGTATCAGGTTGCAAGAACGTATTATCTCCTCTAAAGTTCATCAGTTAAACGCTAATGCAACTTTTACGCCATTCTTTTTTCCATATTACGTTGACAAGCACATGAGATATGAAATCTTTCTTTCGTTATTCAGCAGCTGAGTCCGGGTTCATAACTTTCACTGCTCACCTTTTAACATTTAAACTTATTTCACCAGTTTCCACGCTGATTACGAAAGGTAGTTCTTCTATCAGCTGACATTTTCCAACGGACGTGATAAAAGTCGGTTCAGAGAAACGATTTGCGATCGCAACGTGTCATTAGTGTCAGATCCCACTAGCTTATGACCATCATCAACAGTCCTTTTAATGGATATATTGAGATCTTCTTCCAGAGTAGTCATGTCACCTTACTAGTCAATAGCCTGAAAGTGACTGATCTGATTTAAACTTAGAGTCAAATTGTTAAGAAGTTCAGTTGCGATGCTTTAGACTCAAAGGCTTATTTTCTATGTGGCTGCTTGGCTTGGCAAATCAAATCCAGCGATATTACAGAAACATGAAAAATTTAAATTTTGCCCATTCAAAATGAAACGGTAGAGAAGCCTGTTTAGTGAGTCGAAAACCATTCACAAAGAGGTTATAGGTCAACTAATACACCAGGTATTACCTAACCGTTTCATAGATCACCGACCATCCTAGACTTGCACGCAACTTTGTTGCTAACAAGTTAGATGTATGGCCAGCGCCATCTTGTGGGCGCTAATAACCTTTTACCTTACAAGACTAACTGCAGGACGTCGTTATTAGAAATGGATACCGTCAGGAATTTATAGTGACTCTCTATGGAAAATATGGATTGCGTACAGTAACTGCATGTAGATTATATTTTAAGCTTCATAATTGATTTGTATTGAAATCTCAATAAGTCAATAGAAGTGGTAAAGGCGACTAACACTCACCTCATTCGAAAAAATACAGCTAAATCTTTGTAAATTGTCATAAATAAAAAGAGAAATAGATACAGAACATGACGGGTCGTATGCTACTATCACTGCTGGTGCAACTTCAGAGGCTTATGTCAAACTATGGGCTACAAACAGATGTACACATCAGTAAATAGGACGTCTGACAAAAGGTCTACATCAGAAAACATACACGTAAAAGTAAAATAAATCACTCGTACAAGTTTCCCGAATTCACGGAAATATCAAGACATACCAAACTGCCTGCCACATTCCTCATTCGAGTATCTCACAAATCTTCACGACCTTCCTTCCTTATTCTTCCTTTCATAAACAACCTAACTCCAACTAATATTAAAAGCACGCAAACATAAAAACTCTTGAAGAATAATGAGCCAGGGTGCTCAAACTTGGCCAATATAGGGGCACCGATAAATAACGTACGACGCTTAGAAAACTGTTATTAAGGCTCCGTCGCCTTAAATATTCTTGGCATTACTCAGGATTAGGGTTGAGCTGGCTTGTTTTTGTATTATCTTTTTGTAAGGTATGTAATACACGACGTTTTATCTTGCTAGGAGAAGTCAAATACATTTTTGCGTAATACAAATTTATAAAAGCTTTAATAAATTCAACCCATTACTGTCCCACTACTGGGCAAGGGTCCCTTCTCAGAATGAGAAGGGTTAGACCTTAGTCCACCACGCTGGCCTGTTGCGGGTTGGTGGACTACACACTGTCAAGAACTTTATGGAGCCCTCTCAGGTTAATTAACTGGTGCAGGTTTCCTCACGATGTTTTCCTTCACCGTAAACGCAAGAGATAATCAAATTTTGATCCGCACATGATTCCGAAAAATCAGAGGTGCGGGTCGAGTTTGAACTCAGACCCTCCTGCTGGCTATAAATGCTTACAAAAGCATTAAAAAAAATGGTCCACAGTAATTATGCGCAAGGATTTCGACAATAAGTGTAATTACAAGATCAACAGACCCTTTTATTATTTCATGCTCAAACTGAAAGATATGATAGATAGATGCACAGTTAAGTTCCACGTCTGCAGCGGAATTAATTCACATAATTATAAAAGCTAATATCACATAAAATTTCGAGTACTGAAGATGCTCTTTTAAATGACATCCCTTGGACAAGTTACCGTACTTAGCCATTTCTGGTATTGAAAATGATTATTGACAGGAGTCATACAAGTATCATAAGGCTTACCCAGGGATACAACCGAAAAATAGGATTAGCGCCAACCCTAGACTGAGACGGATTAGGCCGCGTTCACAAGCACGCAGCAAACAGTTCTTATCGGTCGACTTCGGGATACTTGACTTATTAGTCACTTAGTTTGTTTTACTTGGGTAATATCTAATGGCTACCTGTGTCTTCAAGTAGACTACATATATTTGTACGGCATTGAGGAGAAAAGGACTTTTAGCTGGCAGAACTCACAAACTACTATCGGCTGTCTTTCGCTGGTCCTAGTTTATCCCTTAGTTGATTTTACTGGGCAAAGTACATTGGTATTTTGATAATACATGGTGTCGTCTTTTGTTAAAAGATAGATGATTTCAGGATGTCAGTGGTCGCAATCGTAAACTGGTCTTATTGGTCGAATTTTGATAGTTCATTTGTTATATTGGTCCTTATTTGTCACACAGGGCCATCTAGTTGTGTGTTCACTTATTAACTGCCCTTTACGACTTTTGGTTAAAGCGTGCAAACTTTGTAATGGAAAATATCAGGTGGTAAATAACTGCAATGCAAATAGCAGTTATTCATTACGTTAGGTATGTAACGAGTTTACAGTTTGCTTAAACCGCAAGATCCACTAAACTTGTTTATATTCTGACTTCTCAGTTTTTGAAACGCTTTAGACATTAATCTTAACAGTTACAGATATAATAACTGTAATCTAATAACAATATTTTAGATTTGGTTCAAAACACAGGATTTGAACCAAAACTAAAATGTTATTATTTTTGTATATTAGCTATATTTCGAATATGAGATATTAAAACATATAGCCATAAGCGAAAAGTAAAGCCGATAAAGTAATAAACCTTTAAAAACTTTCCAGAAACTAGCGTCATTTCAAAAAGATAACTATCTCCAAGTAAAAGCCGTATACAGCAGACGACATCCAATAACACCGGTATCGTAACACAATAAACAAAATAACAAAAAAGGTCTAAACACGTGGACGTAGTTCCCGAACGAAATTCCGACGAAATATTTGGCATGCCATTAACTGGAGTAACAAAAGAGGTCCACTTGAAAAATACTGTTTGGATTTCGAATGCCAGCCGATTGTGGAAAAAATGCAGGTAACGAATTAGGGGTGACGTAACCGGAGTTTGGAGTAACGTGTGTTTTTGTTTTGTTTTTGAAGGCAAAGGAAATTGTTGGTTGATTGTTTTTGAATATGGAATGAATTATACAGTGGAAATGGAAGCTTGATAATATGCGATTAGGCGGTTCATTCAGTTTTTATTTGTGAAGTTATACTTCTTTTGGCGCGCTTGATGAGAGTGAATTCTTACGATGCGCGCGCACATCGACAGATAGAAAGAAAGAAAGAAAGAAAGAAAAAGCATTTATTCCGTACGGCGTAACCGACAGCACAAACATTATTAAAAATAACCAAAAATAAAAAAATATATAATAATAATAAAAATTATACCTACACACTTAGTGAAATAAAATGTGGTGTCGGGCATACCCATACCGAATAGGTTACCAACTCAGCATGTGCTAGGCTTGACACCCAGCGCTGATTTTCAGTTGGCACCCCCGCAGTGACACACGGACGAAGGCAATATATAAATTTTAATAAATGATATAATTAATAATATATGGTAAATATTTAGATAAATAATAAAGGGAATATTAAGATAAATAAAAGCTATAAAAGAAGTGTAGCAATCACCCTCCAGCATATTTTTATTTTATTAGATAAAAGCGACACCATGTAGTTGACTGGTTAATGTCTCTTTAATTTTCTTGGGAATTGATAGCTATATTCAAGGTAGTTATTGAAATATTTGTGCATATATAACACGTGTTTCATATCAGTGGAAATAAAAAAAAAATATTATAACTTATTCATGTGAAGTTTTCGAACGGTCCAGATGAATTTTATTTTTCGAACTTATTTTGACATAAGAGAAAAAATGTGATCACCTCTTCAAACTCAATGTCAAATATTTTTATTTGGAGTAGGCCTTTACAGGTTCTTTCAAAACGTTGTGATTCTAGGTGCACGGTTCCAGAGTGGGTGTAGGTCCTATGGAGAAGAGACCGACAAGCAACTCCATGGATACTCTTTTAAAATAATAGTTTTATACTGGGTACAACAATCTTTAACAGTAAAGACTATGCGAGTACAATGCAAGCCAATGTGCGCAAAACCACACAAGAATTCAACTCTGAATTACCTATTTCCCTTTGAAATATTATTCTCCAGGTCATTGACCGTGATTATTTTACCGTAAATAAGTATTACATGACAGTTCTATTACGCAACGTTTATTACACACAACAAATAATTTACGTTCTTAAACAACTTTTTTTACGCAACTCGAATCAAATAAACATGAAAATATATAGACATATTTCTTACATTTCAAAACTCCTACATTACAATATTAATAGAAGTGCCATATAGAAAATTATGTCTATACTTAATGATAATTTCATCTTTCAAAATGGACCACGCACGCGATGTTCGGCCCATCAAGTCTCTAATGTAATGGGAACAGACATTAGAGGAAATACCATAAATTCTCCCCTACACGATTTGGGGTCCCGTCGATTTATCTGCTTATTTGAATAAGCCACTTACACTTATGGGATAAAAATAAAGCTTACTTCGAAATCGTATAGGAAAGAGAGTGTTTTCTATTTTGTGACTGTTCCGGAATAAAAAATAAACTATGATTTTCTTATTCCGATTCAATCATTAACGTGTTCAGTTAGTGAGGGGCTCATGTCAATATAATCTAAACCTATATAAAATAAAGAATTAAAATACAGAATATATATTGCGTGTATTTTCTATTCCTTACCGTAAACATAACATAGCATCACGCCTGTATTCCCCGAAGGGTTATGCAGAGGAGCACTATTGTACACCCACATTTCGCCGATGCTGTTATTGAATTCCATGTAATAGAGGGCGAGCTTATTGCCATCTTCCGGGCACAGTTCCAGCCTCAGTGCTGTTACTGAGAATTTCCATACAAAAAAACTCAATAACACTTTGGCCAACTCTGGAATAGAACCCAGGACCTCACGTTCACCAGCCGCACTTGCGACCACTAGACCAATGAGGAAGTCTATATTCCATACTATGAAACCCAATAAGGGGTTACTTTAGTCACTAAGTGATAAAACTCTATTTAAAAAATAATATTAAAAACAAAAATCTCAGTTATTTAGCAGTACAAAAATTATTTAACAACAGAGTTAACAATCTTTTTCTTGCTATATTACTGATAGTCTATTAAAAACACCGAAGAGAAGGAAAGTCCAACAATTTTCTCTCAAATGGAACCTTCATATTCCAAACCTTTTTTTTTTTTAATTCTACGGCTGCCGTAACTCGTGACTTACGGTCAACAGCGAAAGCTTAGAGAATTCACTTTAACACGTCACACAGAATTTTATATAATTCCATTTTTGAAAGTACGGGTCACCGGCCTGTTTCATTTTATTTGTTACCTTCCATAGATTTCAATGTTATAAGAGGATTATGTGAGAATCTCGCGCAGGTAGTGTAGACGTTGTTGCGTTTAAAATGTTGGTTATATCGACAATAGTTAATGTTATGGTAGTTTTATAGAGTTATTTACAGTGTCTTTCTAAATCATTTTTTTGTTCGGTTATTAAGATAAATACTTTAACCTGCAGAGCTGTTCTTAAATACCTCAATTTGAATTCCACGACGAAATCGCAACGACTTAGACATTGAACCGAAAGCCAATACAAAGACAGTGATAGTGATAATTGTCAAGAAAATTGTTCATGATTCAAATATAGGTAGCCATACTATAGATAAGATCTACCAAAATAAACATGATTTTAATCTACTTGACCATATCACTAATTAATCTACTGACAAAATTCTTCTTTACGTTGAAGCCAAGCAAGCTAACATCAAAAGTAAATATATCTACGTACTTATCTATATTGTAAATATATGTGTAAGTATATATGCCACAAAGGTGTTATCTAAAAAATCTGAAGTACACTTAACTTCGGGTAATCGGTTAAAAGCTTTATAGATAACGCACCATATTTGTTGGTTTACAAAAAAACGGTTCCAGTGGAGTACGGCATAGGAACTGATTTAGAGATGCATTCCACTTTATTCCTTTAGACATACTTTCTATGAAAATTACTTACTTATAAAGGTTACTTAGGAATTAGATGTCGTCCTTCCGTACCGTTGTGGGGTATTTCATAAATACAACGATTTCACTAACTGTACTTTAAAACTAAAACACTATAGAGATGGAAGACGCATATTTAACGGGGAGTCAAAGTGCACTATTATTATTAGATAGTCATTTAAACCAGGGACATAAACCAGAGAAAAAAGTGGATACTATATATACTATATCAAAACGAATTTCAAATTCTTATTTATTTATTTACTAATTATAGATTACACTATTATTTAAAACCTATCTTACATCTAATATACCATTCTATGCCTAAAGTAAAACATATAATTTTAAATTACAATCCTAAATGAAAATAGCGTAAGCTGGAATCTTTCTTTTTGTTTCATAATGTATAATACTTAACGCTTCATCTTTAAGTAGAAATAAAGACATAACATCTGAAGGTCTCGATCGAATCAATAAACGGGCCAAAGCAGAACATTCATAAAACTATAAAATTGTATAAGATACATATAAAAATATTAACTGATCAGGTAATAAAATATAGCGACGGTCTGCTGTTCATCACTTTAAAGATAGTCGTAAAACTTGACAGAGAGAAGAACCGTTTTAATAATAGAAAGGGCTGGATTCCGATTTCAACGATCTCATAACAACTCGATTTGGGAGGGGCTGACGACTATCGTCAGCTGTCTCGTAACGGAGGAAACTTAAAACCTCCAGAAACTCGTAAAGCAGCTGCACATTGGTGGGGTATTTCTGCTTGGCAACGTTCAGACCAGTTTAATGGTTGAAATGATGATATTAGCACTACACCGTGATCAAGAAAAGGGGCAATTCAGACCAGGACGAAAATTCCCCAGAAAACAGAAGTGAGACCAAAAGAGAGAGAGTGAAAGACCAGGTGTTAGGAGTCAATTTCGGAGAGACCTAGTAACCTGTTATAGGCGTTGGTTCAATATTGATTGATACCATTACAATTTACAATTCCAAAAGTTTCAATCAGGATTCATTTAGTGCTTGCACCCACGTATTGTAACTTAAGAGGTATCTTAAGCATGGTATGATTATGATAAGCATGTTAAACAAACAAACAGTGTTCACGCAATCAAAACAACGCTAATTTCACGTTCCTAATTTTTCAATTACCCAACACAAAACAAGACAGACAACAATATCCGTTTTATTATATATTATACACGAAACGGCATCCATAACAGTCGTTTCCACAAAGGAAATTTGTATCAAAACTTGTCATTGTTCAAGCCTTCGCTGTGACGACGACGTTTCTTAAGAGAATCGGCCCGTTTTCATAACTCCACGTCGGCATTCTGACAGTAATGTTTTAGCAAAATGAATTTTATATCTGTAAGGATAAAGTTGATTATATAAGGAGCCGTTTTGCAAGATAGGTCGTAATGAAACGGAGGCAGGAGACAATGGGAGTGCTCAGTATTCAAGCGCTGTGCGTGTTTCCCGCGATACCGCGTTAATATTCGAATTAGGTATAGGATTATGGCTAAGGAATTCGGATACGCATCAAGTAAACGTTTTTAAACGATGTTTTAACTGACACGGGAATATTTTCGTGAGGTTTTTCATGTGCCATTCTCGTTTCTGGGGTATTAGGTTTGTGTAATGGACTGGAGTCAATATGCTCCGGAAAAATTGTGGTGTCGTTTGTATGAATTAGGTGTTAGTATGTGTAACGGATACTCGTATGTATTAAGCGTGTATACGTATCCAATAAGACTTTATTGTCATTTAAATACTGATATATTTCCATCCCTTTGCCATATTCATGGCCTATTTCAATGTATATGTATCGGCCATGTACCAATGTACAAAAACATTCCGCCGATGCCGTTATTGAGTCCGATGTTATAGGTTGCGAGCCTATTGCCATCTATCAGTCGCAATTCCAGACTCCATGATGCTATTGAGAATTTCCATACAGAAAAACCCAATAACACTTTGCCGGACCCGGGAATCAAACCCAGGACCTCACGCTTAGCATTTGCATTTGCGACCATTATACCAAGGAGGCAGTCAGATTCATTATTTTAATGATTGAAAGAAATTAATGTGGTTTACATTATAATTTGACGACACGGTTGGCGCAGTGGCTAAGCCATTAGCTTTCTGCGCTATGTGTCGCGGGTTCGATCCCCGCACGGAACAAATATTTGTATGATCTACAGATAGTTGTTTCGGGTCTGGTTGTGTGTGCATGTGACATGTATGTTTGTAAACTGTACCCACGACACAGGAGAAATCCTAGTGATGGGCAACGTTTTAAGTAAAAAAAAAAAAAAAAATATATTGTCCCACGAAACCTTGCACTGTGGTCGACTCTGCCATCGTACTCTAAGCATGTAGGTAAAGTACCCTCACATAATAATAGCCCATCTTATCTAACCATTATATCCTATCCTACTAATCCTATCCTATCCTACTATCCAACTAATCCTACTAATGTTATAAATGTGAAAGTTTGTGAGGATGGATGAATGGATAGATATTTGTTACTCAATCACGCCGGAACGGCTGATCTGGATGAAATTTGGCACAGAGATAGATTATAGTCTGGAATGGTATATAGGCTACTTTTTATCTCGGAAAAAATGTACGGGTTCGTAAACCACGCGGGTGAAGCCGCGAGCGGAAGCCAGTATTTAAAAGATTTTCTTTAAAAAAGTTATTGTTTGAGTCTACTATTCTTCGAACGAGTTTCACCACGATATTCCTTCACTGTTATAATTCCGTATAATAATCAACAATCTATTACAATCTGAACAAACGTCACGTGTTCGCTTAGGAAATGTAGAATGATTAACAAAACGGCACGTATAGTTGACAATACATTCCCACGTTCACTAATTACAACCAGCAAGCCAATGTCAAGTTGAAATGACGCAACGAAAACTGTCATTAACTCACAATCTTCCGTAAATATGTAAGGAACTGTAAAAAAAATGTTAATAGGCAACCAAATAGGCATTGAAGAATTCTTATGTGATTACAGAGTGATATGGCAACGTTTAAAAAAAAAAAAAAATGAAGTTAGTTTGAAAATTGCAATTTTTTTTTCTTTATTTTTTACTAGCTTCCGCCCGCGGCTTTGCCCGCATTGATTACGTACCCGTACCCCGTACCCGTACCCGTTCATTTTTTTGGATCACACATAGCGCCATCTAGCGTCCTAAAGCAATTGTGACCATCGAAAATTATTATTCTGACCAGGAACAGTACTTTTTTTCAGGATGAAAGGTACCCTATGTCCTTTTCTGTACCCCTGACAACGTATATGCAAAATGTCATGATGATCGGTTCAGTGGTTTAGGCGTGAAAAGGTAACAAACAAACTTACTTTCGCCTTTATAATTTTAAGTTAGGAAGTTAGGATGGAGTGTTTGATCAGACATGATCATGCCACCCTTACATACAATAGTCTTACAATCTACACTTAGTGGCTAATTTTACAAGCTTGTATAGCATTCTGGCCTCTGACCGAGGACGAGCCAAGATGCTATTGCATTTAACAATTTAGTATAAATCCATACCTATAGGTATTGTGCCTAAACATCCTCTCAACTTCGATCCGGACACACTCCACCATAACATGATACAAATCTTCCAAAACGTCACACTCGGAACAATTTGATGAACTGGATTTACCCATCAGAAAAGCAAAACTGTTCAATGGAATGTTCCCTGACCGCAGTCTAAGGGCAGTCGCAATATCAGACCCAACCAGGTTTTGAATATAATCTTGCTCCGTTGGCTTGGTGATCTAAAATTTGTCTTGGCCGCTTATAACAAATACGGACGAACAAGGTTCTTTAAACGATATCATATTTCAAAAACACACGTTTTTGTGATATTTCTTTGTTAATTTTTGTGTTTTTAGAATCCATCTTTAAATACGTTTCATTATAGTTTCCAGGATATTCTTATGGTTTCTAAGGAGACTATAGGCAGACTATTGCTGTCCCACAGCTCATGAATGACGCTATAAAGTCCCTACAAGAAACACGCGGGGAAAAACCATATCATTAAAAACAAGTCTCACACAACACTAGCCAACTATTCATAGTTATATCCTCAACAAGTTTTGTAACAGACAAAAAGCTAATAGGATATCCGTAGACAATCAGTCCATTCTGGTCATGCGCATTTAAAAAAGTGGTAGAACATGATCGATCAAACATAAGATCCATTCCACACGCGATAAGCCGCGCGAGCGTTCCCATATTAATAGATTTATAGTAGGTGAGAAGGCGCGATAACCGCTACACTATACACGTGTGAACTAAAGTATTGGTACATACGAGTATGTGATAATTTTACACGCTCGTGTTGAACGGAACATAACGTTATTTTAAATGATAATGGCATAAAATTCAACACAATAGGTTTTGATGGACAGGAAACTAATCGCGGGGAACACGTAAACAAGACTAAGCGTAATGTAGAAGATATAGTTGGAGAGCAAACTCTGATAATGCTATAAGAAGAAGAAATAAAAACGAATCATGCAATAACAATTCACGTTCTATAACCGCTTCATAATTTGTACCTGACAATTTCATTTAAATGATAAGAGACTAACGAAGAATACAGTGTGGCAACGCTGCCAGTCTTCTGGGCACACTACTGGACGAATATCTTAATGCGTAAAATGTTTTATAATTTTTACTTTTCTTGTCTAATTACTGTGTGTAACTTAATGTTATCTTGGAAATAAAGAATTCCTATAATTTGTTTTGGTTCGATTAATGTTACATTATATTAACATGTGAAATACCTAATACAGTTAAAAACTAATATCATTTAAACACATATACCAAGACCCAAAAGAAATAGATAAGAAGCAACGAAGCAATAAAAAGAATCGTGTGAAAGGCATCTAACGCAACATACAAGCAGCTCTTATTACTCGTAATATTACTAGCCCCGCCTCAAGGCAGCGTGTGGAGCCGTCCTTAATGCCCACTTTCTTGGGAAAGTTCGAAAAAATAAAGTAGGTGTAAGAAGTTACAAACGAACTCTTAAGATTAATAATGTATTCGCCCGCGGCTAGGCGAGACTTCTAAGAAATTTTGATGTGTTTTGTGCTGTACATAAGCTTTATGGCTAGCTTATTCAAGTTCCCTGGTTTCATATTAAGCTTTTCATGGAAGCCATTTAGGATGGTAAGATCGATGGCAGACTGGAAGTTGAGAGAGATATGCATTATATGGGCTCAGTTAAAAACATTCCAAGTAACTAAAATAATTTCAACTTTTATTTAATTTTGTCTAAATAATTCATATAGTAATAGAAGCATAGGTATTAAACATGTCCCGTTTTGGAATCAAATTTGATTTTCACATCTAAATATGTATAAGATATAGTGGTCTTTATTTAGTTTGTGTACAGTCAGCCTCAAAATATGTATACACGTAGCGAAATTCAAACATTTATTCTTGGTAAACTATTGGTCAAAATCATAAAATTTAAATGACTATGTATTTCTATGTATTCGCAGATACCTACTATATGTAAATTGGCAAGACTTCAATCATTATTTCCTTTAAAAATCGCTTTTGAATTTCATTAAGTGTAGATATACATCTTTTTGAGGCTGACAGTACTTGATTTTGTGAGACCACCCATTTCAAAGATGAAAGAATTCGATGAATAACGCTTTAGTAAACATTTTTGTTGACTACACTTTATTTGGAGCATTTGAAATTCCCCGTATAACAAGTGCGGTTACTCCATGTGTTTCATATTATTTATAAGTTGCAAGTCATATTTAGGTACCTACTTCATGCTTAATTATTGAAATGCCTTGACGTCAATCTTTAAACGTTAAGTCGAATCACTGGTCACGAAGTCATGTTTAACTGGAATTCTAAACTCTTGCGTTCCAGTTTCAAGACAAATTGTAACTTTAGCTGAATGTACAAATGAAATCATTGCAGTTTTGAGTTCGACTTTAAATTATCAAGACAAGGTCATTTTAAAAGCGATATTATACTTGTATTCTTCCCAATGATTCCGCAATTGGTTAATCGTTATGACTTCCGAGTATATACATTATAAGTTTCAAAATAACAAGAGTTGTTTTAGAAATTTTACTGTGTCTTTGGAGACATATTCAGTTTTAATTAAAACTTTAGTTCTTTTGAAACTCCACAAACTAATATATATTCCCAATCGTTATATTTCATACGTGACGATATTCTAAAGAGATTTGCTACGGGTTTACTTTCACGAGAAATTAATTAAAAGCGCATCATCCTCATTACATTCATACTAATAAATACCAAATTCTTCCGTCTCATCCATAATAAAATCTTTAAAAATGACGAAATCTTAAAAGTCAACGAACTTAATTTTATTTACCAATAAAACGCACGATAATTATCAGAAAAGATGAGAAAAACAAGATAAATAAGAAACAGAAGAATTTAATAGTGAAACAATCAGAGACAATTCTATTGAAATTACAATAATTACTTCGGAGAATTTCACTAAAAATCGTTACGAAATCTGGAACACGACGAATCATTAGTGACCGCTCACACGGACTGCTGGGAAATACCTGTTCGATTCAAATCTCATACAGTAGGTATATATAAAAAATATCACATGTGCTACAGCTTCACCTATGACTTGCCTAAGACAAGCATAATACACATTTGGCTAACAAATTGTCAGTCTAAACGGGTCATAATATGAATTGTTCCGATGAGACTCATTGTTTTTGTAAGTACAATAGAACAATAATATAAACAATAGAACATTAATCAGTGCAAATATTTCAGAAACTATAACAACAACCGTTACTCCATTTCTACAACTGCTTACAACGTGAAGCAGCTAATTATAATAATTATTATTATATTTTCCATTATTATACACATATTTTTCTTCTATCAACCCTAGATGATCATGGAAATTATAATAATTGTAATTAATTTCAACTAAAAACAATTGAGACATCAAATTAAAGCAGGTTTAATACTGTGAAATCGGCACGAGCTATCACAGTAGAATCTCTCATGCCATATTGGAATAATAAGCCACGAAACCGACTGACCAGGGTGCGCCAGATTTTCTCATGTTTTGTCAGACCTGGAAGCTCTTATTTGCACCTTAGTTAAAGCAAAATTACTTAGCCATCTATTTAGGCCACGTTGATCTACTGCAGAGTATAAGCCTTCTCTTTTTTACTCCGTCTAAGTCTCAATGAAGTATTATTAAGTTCGCATCACAACACATTAGCAACTAGTCCAAGTTGTCTACGGTGCAATAGCTGTTCCGTGCTCAATAGTGCTACAATTACGACACATTTTGTTCCTACATCATGTTAACACCTGTGCAAATTGTCGCCAGTCACGTTAACTGGTAATTCTTCAACAATTTTGTTAAGGTTGTTCAGAGGATAGGGACAATGGAACCGATTTGTTTATTGTTGCAGAGGATTTAAAGCTATTGTTTGAAGATTTGTTAAAGAAATTCTTAGATTACCGTTTGTTAAATCCTTTAGCTTCGGGGTTGAATAATTTTAACTGTTTTATGCCTAATATTTTGTTTTTAGGTACATAAGTAGTCTGCTCTGATAAGTTTGTGTAGTTAATTAATGTTTCCTTTATTATTGAAGATAATACCTACTTGGAATTTTAGTCTTGTAAGCATATCGTGGGAAAACTTCTTTAATGTCAACTAATCAAGTAAAATAACTAGTTATCATCGTGCTAATTATCAATATTGATGTAGGTAACCTTACAATGCGATACACGTATCGGATTATTACACAGATCATATTTCAGGAAGTCTAATGAGTATGGCCTGAATATGAGTTTATGAGGAAATACTATTTATAATGTACTTAGAAGGAAATACCACACCGGTTCAATAGAGCAAAGGAATTAATTAAATAATAGTAAAGGCAACAAGAATTGAGAATTTATAATCGAAGAAATAAGAATACCTATTTGGCCCAAATGTCTGATCAAAGCTGAACCCTTCGTCTGACAGATACGTGAAAATCATACCACTAAGTCTAAGGTATTACATTTCGTAAAGAACGTAAGATCAAACTCCACTCGGGGATAAATAATAAAATACAAAAGCCAAGTGTTCATACGCTCATAGTAAAACCGCTACATTTTATAATTTTCCTGAAATTCACACAACACTTACTAAGTTACCACATAATCCATGTTTAGTTTCCCATCTGCCGCAGGAAACAATGATCTCAAAGGCTGAGCTTAACGACTTCGAAACTTTACCCTCGGGACCTCATAACAAGTTTACTTAAGACCCTGACAGCCAACACTTGGAAAGTAAAGGAATATGAAACCAAAACAAACACAGAACATACCTCTTAAATAGTTGCTTGTAATGCATCCTAGAAATACACAATGCACATCACAGCACAACACTAAACACCAAGAATTCCAAACATTCACTTCAATTCAAAAAACTCGCGTCCAGCGGCGGGTATAACGAAAAAATTCTGAATACAAATAGTGGGATGCGTGGGAGCCGGGACGCGGCGCGCGCGCTTGCGACGAGGGGGGATAACGTACAGGTGGGGGCAGGTAACCACCCTATTCTATGTTACAAAGCGGTTTTTACGACAAGTGCTTCTCCGGCAAGTGCCGGCGATTGACTGAACTGATCTACCTGCCTCATGCTTGCGCGGGCGCAGCGCAAGGCTGAGGTCGTTCAGCCATTGTTAAAAACGTATAGCGGATAACTTGTGAAAAGTTTAAATTTTTCCCTATGGGAGTGATGCGGTGTGACGTTCTATGGTTTTTGTGTTTAATTGACTCATTTGTTCTAACTGATGGAAAATCTTTACGACTTTTACAACCTGTCTATATGTTCTATCAATAAAAAACATTTATACGAGTATTGTAACTAACTGTAAGTAGTTTACCAACAATACAATATAATTTCCAGACTTCTAATAACTTTAACGATCTTAGAAAGTGACATTATCTAGAAATTCTATACCGATCACTTTATGTATTATTTCTGTAAAAACTGAAAGCGATATTCTGCAATAATTATTGCATTTTGTAATTTTATCTGCAACAAAAAAAAACTATATACTATTTAAGTTTCCTATCAAATGCCAGCATTCCTTCAATACTTGAATTTCCATAACTATTTTGGTTCCATTGTAAAAACGATTATACACTTGAATTCGAATTGAACATGGGATGGTGTACTGGTGTTCATTATGTGAAGACCCATGCAGACTGGGGTGGCGTCCAGCGATGCGAAACGTTAATGATTGGACCGAGACCAATTCATTTTTTGTTTTTTAGATTTTTGTTTTATATACTTATACTCGATTTTTCAACGAAAAATAAACCTAGCTTTTAATTATAAACTAGAACAATTTTTGTATGGACTTATTAGAGGAATCAATATCAGAGGAACAAAGACTATGTGACACTGTCACGCTACAAACAATGCTCCACCTCCTGTCTTGCTCGTTATTCACTAACACTTGCACTTTACAAGACATGCATGAAGCTACAGATGCTATTGCTATCGGCATGGACAAGTACTGGTCAAATAACTGAATCACCATCTGCCTCGTCTGCCTAGCCTTTTCCCAACTACATTGGGGTCGGCTTCCAATCTAACCGCTTGCCGCTGAATATCAGTATTTTACACGAAGCGACTGCCTTCTGACCTCCGCTACCCAATTACTGGGAGACAATGATACTCTATGGTTAGACTGGTTGTCAAACTCTTTGGGACACCTGTAACGACTGTCATAGGTCTTCGTATGACACCCGGGACGAAGTGTCTAACGTGATTCCGAGGCACAGAGGGGTCTCAATTTGTGAAAAGTAGTCACCCATCCAAGGACTGACCGCGTCAGCGTGAATTTGGGATTAAAGTCCTACTAATATTATAAATGCGTAAGTTTGTGAGGATGGATGGATGGATGGATGGAGAGTAACAAAGATTGTTACTCTTTCACGCCAGAACGGCTGAACGGATCTGGATGAAATTTGGCACAGAGATAGATTATAGTCTGGCATAGCACATAGGCAACCCGGGTTTTTATCCCGGGAAAATGAACGCGGACGAAGCCGCGAGCGGAAGCTAGTCGACACTAAGAAGAAGAGGAATAACTTATCCGAGATTTATCAGGGTATTGGAAAACCAACCCTTAATTACTTGTATGTGTTCAAACTTCACAATTCTACAACGTCACAATTGTTGACATATTTTTCTTAAAAATAACATTTGATTGCACAGGTGTTGTCTGAGTTTTGCGAATTACTTGTTAATTGCTAGCAATACTCTCGGCATGCGAGTTTAAAAAAAAAGGTAGAAAAATCACTCACGAATTGCATATTAACACTGTATTTTTATTATTGACACAGACAACAAAAGAAACTTAAGAAGGGACGATGGATGACGAAATATGAAATCTTTGACTTTAAGAAAAACCAAAGACAACTACACGAATTAATAAATGCGGGTTCATATAAGTATTGATAATATATACTGCAGTTGTTGTGTGTTAGGGCTGTAGCGGCTTTCTTGGATAACGAAACGTAACTGTCTATCAAATATCAGTAGCGGTTGTTTAAACGCGCTATTTTAGTAGCGACTAATAGCGGGATTTACGGCACTCAACTACAGGTCGTGCGCGGGCTCGATAGTGCTTAACGAATATTTCTACACGTTGTGTGCGTTGTCTTCGAATGCAGCGAGATTGAGTTGAGATGATAGCATGTGTTCTGTGGATAGATGTTTGCAGGTTATTTCCGAACGATGAAACGAGCTATCTGCTATTGTGACGTTAACTAGTTTCAATAAACTTTAAGTCGCGCAACGACCACCGCTATTGTATGTTCTGATTCTTCATCATCATTAGCCAGAAGACGTCCACTGCTGAACGAAGGCCTCCCTCAAGGGGGGGTTTGCCATAATCCCCACGCTTGGCAGGCGGCTTGGGGATCGCAGTGGCTCACCGATTAGTGAGAGGACGCTGCTGCCCATCCTCCGGTGTCTGGCCGCAGTTTTAAGACATACCCGGGTCAAATTCCGGGCCTGATTCTTAGTGTATGTGTATCCGAAATATTTTACGTCTGTTACTAAATATAAAAACAAATGAAAAGGGAACAATATTATCATAGCATTATATCACACCTGTGTTCCCGGGTTATACAGAGGCCAATAACCGCTGTGGCCGTTATTACATCTATTGTCATCTACCGGGCACCCAAACTCCGTGTTACTACTGGAAATTTAAACTAACAGAAAATCCCAATAACACTTTGTCTTACCCAGGAATCAAAGCCAGGACCTCACGCTTTACAGTCGCTCCAGTGATCACTAGACCAATGAAGTAGGAATACTTTCGATTTTTTTTTTTTTTTTTTTTAAAAACGTTGCCCCACACTAGGATTTCTCCTGTGTCGTGGGTACAGTTTACAAACATACATGTCACATGCACACACAACCAGACCCGAAACAACTATCTGTAGATCATACAAATATTTGTTCCGTGCGGGGATCGAACCCGCGACACATAGCGCAGCAAGCTAATCGCTTAGCCACTGCGCCAACCGTGTCAATGTCAAATGTTATTGTGAATTTTACAAAATATCATAATTTGCTGTTTCGTTTCATCATTCTCTTAAAGTAAACACAATTTTACATACATTATACAATTATTTAAACATAAATATGCACATTCGTCACCGTCTACGGATATTTAATATCCGAATGTCACATTTAATAATTTTTAATCCATCAACATTTTTTTATATTACTTGGATAGTTTTATTCTGTTTACCTCATTAGTCTAGTGGTCGTAATCGCGACTACTGAGCAGCCTGAGTTCGATTCCCGGATCGGACAAAGTGTTATTGGGTTTTTCTGTATGAAAATTCGCAGTAGCAACGTGGAGTCTGGAACTGTGCCCGGTAGATGGCAATAGGATCGCGTCCTATTACATGGGACTCATTAAGGCATCGGCGAAATGTGTACATCCGCCTAACCCTTCGGGGAATACAGGCGTGATGTTATGTTCTAATCCCTATTCCTTTAAGGGGTTATTGTACTCATCAATATGAACAACTTTTACAATGGCACCAACACAAAAATCCCAAAAAAAACTGTTCAGTACATTGAAGTCGTGTAATACTGAAATATTTGTATGATGAATATTTATAAAATTATTTACACTGAGATTTCATACTGAATCGTAAAAGAAGAATATAAGTAGACTATAAGATCTCTGTACACCAGATTTGCAGAAACCATAAACATTAGGCATATCTATTAAGATGGAGTGTGCTAGGAACAGAGTAGAACGTGAGTTATTCGTGAAGGATTTTAAAATAAATAAATTTGATGTAGGCATAATCCAATCTATATTATCTAGACCATCTTCGGTGATTATTAAAAAGTTGTGCCATTTAATTTTAGTCCTCCACGAATAACTATTAAGTCATATTAGAATATATACACCTAACTTAGAAACGAATACTTTTAAAGTAGTCCATGTATATAAAAGGGTACGATGGGGCTGACATATCTTTGATAAAAGCCCCTAAATAAAATTAGAATAAAAAAAAAACTATTAAGATGGCACAATGGGCGGTTTCTATTTTATTGGTATCGGCGTTTTCTTGAGGACAACTTATAGATGAGCGTTTCATGTAAAAAACAAAAATAGTCCTATATATAACAATAAAATATAACTTCAAGAATACTTCACTCTACTCTACTCATTCTGACATGTATAAAATCGTCCCCTATATCTTGATGCCTATACTGTTGTCGAGTTTAATAGTAAACAATTCTGTGTTATTCATTTGTTTGTTATAATATATTGTTATCAGTGCGTGTCAAAATAAACACATTTTCTTGCTTGTTGTTCTAGGGGCCTATCTCCAGCGCGACTGATCATTGTGACCAGATTTGGGCCAGTAGATTTTAGAACCTATTTCATTCGCTCCTATTACCAGCTATCTCAGTCTTTACCTCCACCTAGATAGTCGTACGTAACACCATCACGTTTCAATCTTAAAACGTCCCAGTATCCCGACATCTAGCGGGTTATTACAAAGATAACGCGTCTCATAGATAATTGGCACTAACTGGTGCGTCTGCGTCAACCAGCGGACAGGAAAATTAACCGGTTGCTTTGGGTTCCTTGCGGTTGCTACACAAGTCTTTAGAAGCTGTGTTTAAAGCCAGTTTGTTTGCGTAAAATCTTAAACTTGATTTTATAAAGGGGTTTGGTAATAATCGCATTAGAGGGGCTTGTAGCTGCATAGGTGCCATGCAGAGAATTGTTTCGAAAGTCAGCAGTCCAAGAAGTCTGACAACCGGTCTACACTTAGAGTATCAGTGTCTCCCAGTAATTGGGTGGTGGAGGATAGACAGCAATCGCTCCGTGTAAAATTCTGACAAGTTAGGAAAAGGCTAGGCATGATGGTCCCTAATTTAATATTCACATTACTTCTTAGTTTTCGAGTCTGACTAAGCGAGGAAAGTCCCCTTTGCTCTGTGAAAAATAGGATGGGTTAAATATTGTATGATGTATTTTGTATCAAATTCCTATGACAACACGATTTTCCAAGTATCGTCGGGTATCGGGTTCGATCTTTGCAAAAATCAAAATTATATTTGTAAGGCCTTTATATCCTACTAATATTATAAATTTTAAAGTTTGTGAGGATGGATGGATGGATATTTGTAACTCAATCACGCCAGAACGGCTGAACGGATCTGGATGAAATTTGGAACAGAGATAGATTATAGTCCGGAATAGCACCTAGTTTTTTTATATGCTTGGGATATTAACCCGCCACAACACATATAATGCTAGGACGACACCGAGAAAGACTGATGAGGTCCAGAAACCGTAGATTTTAGGACAATAGTGCGCAACAGTGGTGATTTTGGTGTCAAGAGCCAAGATCATCTTTAGGTCGCTGAGCTAGCGTAAGTAAGGAAACTCGACTCATATTTGATTGTATATTTATTTATTTATTTAGTACAGCGATTAACCATTAAAACCAAATAACCCTTGATAAGTAAACCTATCACACTATCTTCTCACAGAACCGCAGACATTGTGAGTATTAACTCAGAAAATGCATGTTGAAAAACGGCACGAGGTGTTTTATTCATCATCATCATCCAGAAAACGTCCACTGCTGAACGAAGGCCTCCCCCACAGGGGGGGGGGGGGGTCGTTACCCGTGGTGTTTTATTAATTGTCAGCAATTATGCTAAAATGTAAACATATCAGTGAAACATTAGGTTTTAAATCAATATTTGAAACGAAGCCAATAATGTGCAGCTCTCGTTCCAAAGTCCTACACAATTCCGGGTCACGGCCAAACTAATGATTTTCTAGAGTGCATTGGTAGTTGGGTACAACAAAATGCTTTCTTTTTGTTTGCTTTTGGTTTAAATTTTGTAATTTTTAACCAATAAGTCAAAATATATTTTGGTTATATTATAATTTGACATACATACATAGCATCACGCCTGTATTCCCCGAACGGATAAGTAGAGGTGTACTATTGTACATCCACATTTCGCCGATGCCGTTATTAAGTCCCATGTAATAGGGGGCGAGCCTATTGCCATCTACCAGGCACAGTTCCAGACTTCGTGCTGCTACTGAGAATTTTCATACAGAAAAACCCAATAACACTTTGGCCGACCTGGGAATCGAACCCGCTCAGCAGTCGTGCTTGTGACCACTGAGGCATATTATAATTTTTACAAGTGATATTAGCGCGGCTACTGAGCGTGAGGTTCAATGTTCGATTCCTAGGTCAGGCAGTGTTATTGGAGTTTATATTAGAAAAATTCTTAGTAACAGCCCGGAGTTTCGAATTGTGCCCAGTAGATGGCAATAGGCTGATCTCCTGTGCCTAAACCTTTGGGGAATACAAACGTACCTAGGCACAGTTCCAGAATCCGTGCTGCTACTGAGAATTTCCATACAGAAAAACTCAGTAACAATTTGCCCGACCCGGGAATCGAACCCAATATCTCACGCTCAGCAGTGGCGCTTGCGACCACTAAACCAATGAGGCCGTCTGCCTTCATCATCATCATCAGCCAGAAGACGTCCACTGCTGAACGAAGGCCTCCCTCAAGGGGGGGTTTGCCATAATCCCCACGCTTGGCAGGCGGCTTGGGGATCGCAGTGGCTCACCGATTAATGAGAGGACGCTGCTGCCCGTCCTCCGGTGTCTGGCCGCAGTTTTAAGACGTACCCGGGACGTACCCGTCTGCCTTACCTTACCTATATTTATAATATAACTAACGAAGGCAGAATATGAGAGCAGTGGCGTTTCCTCCACGGACTAGAGACGAGCTCTTAAAATAACATACGGAACCCCAGTCCTCATTAAGAACCTGTATTAATATACCAAAAGATACGCAACGAGAAACATCACGCACTCGATACAGTTGATACCGACAGCTTTGCGCATCACTGAGATCTTATGTAGATAATTACGGTACACCAGTCATTTAATGGATATACTATGTACTAGCTTCCGCTCGCGGCTTCGCCCTCGTGGTTTACGAACCCGTGCATTTTTCAGGATAAAAAGCCTATGTGCTATTCCAGACTATATTCTATCTCTGTGCCAAATTTCATCCAGATCCGTTCAGCCGTTCTGGCGTGAAAGAGTAACAAAGATCTATCCATCCATCCATCCTCACAAACTTTCACATTTATAATACTAGCCTCCACTCGCGGCTTCGCCCGCGTGGTTTACGAACCCGTACATTTTCCCGGGACAGAAAGTAGCCTATGTGCTATTCCAGATTATAATCTATCTCTGTGCCAGTTTTCATTCAGATCCGTTCAGCCGTTCTGGCGTGAAAGAGTAACTAATATCCATCCATCCATCCATCCATCCATCCATCCATCCATCCTCACAAACTTTCACATTTATAATATTAGTAGGATGGAGTGACCAGGAGCGTGCACAGAGTTTTTAGACAGGGTAGGCAGAAAATTTCAAAAGCTTAAGTCAATAATACCTTCGCATGTTGGTATTGGTTCGTCGTCTTGTCAATGAAATATTGATGTATGTGATTTGCCACCTCAAATATCTTATAATACATATTTATCTGAGTTATGCAGGGTAGGCAGTGTCTTTTTGTCTTTATGCACTGCACGAAACTGGGAGTGACCGGTGGAGGAGTTGTGTATTTTGATATTGTTTACAGCCGTTGCCCATGTTTTCACTCGCGTCCCAGGAGAAATACTGAATGTACATGGATATAAAGTATCCTATGTGTTAAACCAGGATATGGTCTATCTGTGTGCCAGATTTCATCCATATCTGTTCAGCCGTTTTGGCGTTATTGAGAAACAAACATACGGATTTCTTCACAAAATTAATAAAAACTGACATTTTGCCGTGTCTAGTTAGACTGGAATACAACCCCAATCTGACTGGGAAACGCTAGAACGATGGACTCGAAAATTGAATTCAATTATTTTTTTATAATCAAATGGTTGGATGGTTTTATTATAATAATAAAACCAACATTATAATCATAAATTCTTGTGTTTTGAAACAATAATTAATGAAAATGCCAAATCATAAATAAAAAACAATAAAGTTTATGATAAATTCAAAATTCCAAAATCATTTAAAGCAACTGTTAAAATTAAGTAAACATGTACAGTCAGATAGTACATATATACCTAATTATGAAATAAAAGGAATAAAAATAAAACATTAACGACATTTAAACGTTGATTCATTTTTTGTCTCGAATGATTAAGAAGCCTTATCGAGGCATGCGCTTGAGCAAGGACGACAGATGAGACGCATCACTGAATCATATGAATGCAAATCCCCGAAAAATCCTATTATTTTTTATCGAAATACCACCTACTATGTTTGTTGGGTTATTTAATAATAATAAGAATATTTTGGGTATATTATATAAGTATTAAGTCCAAATGGTATCAGGTATGAGCAAATTATAAAAATGCGCGCGTTTAAAAATGTGACGTATATGCACATAATTAAGTTCAATTTAAAATGCATTGTTGCAAAAGAATAGTGACACCTATCACACACTGAAACTATACAATTAAATATTATTATTGAACGTATCGCCATAAAATGACTAATGAGAATTGGAGACTGATATTCCTAGAGGAACTAGAGGAATTTGCTTAACTAACAGGTTTCAACTGAATATCTAAATTGCTTTCTATTGTACTATCTACTATTGCGCAGGCTTATGTATAATAGTCTACAGTAAAGGTAACAATTGGCTTTTCACATTTAGAGGTACAGTATTCTAATTATTTAAAACTAGCGGCCCGCCCCGGCTTCGCACGAGTAGCAGAGTATATACACCATCATTTTTTTCTGTCGTAGTGTCGTATCAGCCTGTTACGTCGAGTATTTACTCGGCGCACGCCAATAAAGCTCCCAGTCGGCATGATTTTTTCCAACATTTTTAACTATTATCGTCATATTTCAGCCAATTTATATAAAACTTTAACGAATTATACTCTTAAACCTTCCTCACGAATCACTCTGTCTATTGGTGAAAACGCATGAAAATCCGTTCAGTAGTTTTTGAATTTATCGCGAACAAACAGACAGACAGACACGGTGGGGGACATTGTTTTAAATATGTAATGATTTGAACCTCATGATTCACATGAACGAAATATCAGTTCAGTTAAAATAAAAATAAAAAGATCGAATTGAACTTTAGACCACATTCCGACATAACATAAAAATATAAACAACAATAATTGCGCACACAACTTTTTTTACGACTCGAACAAATTTAATTGATGACACAGAACCTCAGTACAATTACTTTATGATGACGTCAATATATCGCGTCAGGGATTGCCCAAGACAATTAAATACTGTATGTATGTATCAATCCTTCAATTTTATATTTACTTAGTTTATAACAAGCCATTTAAAGCAGTATTTCAATTGCTCTACGTGCTATAATCGCGTACACCATTCGGGACTAATGATGTTTGATGATCGGTGCAAAAATTATTAATCCTAGATAAATAATTATAATTAATTACTGACCATTCAATAATTAACACAGTACTGCCTGAGACTGGCTTGCTAAACATTTAATGTGGTGTTTATGTGCAGCAAGATCTATTAAACAATTTTTATGATATGTAGTTGAAACTCATGTAAACGACAAACACAGTAGTCAAGGAATAAGATAAAACTCCTAGACAAACGTAAATCTTATTCGTGATGAAAAAAGAGCTAAGGACACTGATTCCTTGAAAGAAAGACATGAAATGAAAAGACTAGTATACCGGCCTGATAAAGAAGGCTCACAACGTATTCTATCCCCATTGAAGGGATACTTAATATAGATGCACCCATAGCAGGTGATGTTAACGTGTTTCTTATATCTTTATAATATAACAATGATCTCACGTCACGATGGAAATCTTTGGATCTGTTCAATCCGGAAGATTCATACGTGAGTGACATACTAATCCATGCTTTGTATTGACTGATACGTAATAAGATATGCACACGTTTGAGGCTATCCTTAGAAGAAATAAAATGTAGAAGCATAATAAAGGAATCACGTAACTGAATGTTATGATGAATTACATTATTAAAGTACTAAAATATAAACAAAACAAAACATAAAAAGGTCGTCAAAGTATCAAATGTTTAACGTACGAAACAGTAATTAAAATTAAAGACTTAAAACATAATTTACATTATTATAATGACGTTGAAACAAAATATTTCGTACGTTAAATATTTGATACCCTTAATGGCCGAGATGAAACTAAGCGTTTCTTCAAGTGGTTTGTTTATATTTTGCCTCATGCTTCAGTGAATAGTATACAGTAGCAAACACAAGACTGATAAAGTAATTAGGTTTACTATAAGAAAAAGGGTTAAAATCGTTTATGTTGTGTATTTTTACTAGATTGGTATTTACATTGATGACTGGTCTGAAGGCACTTTAGAGGTTGCCAATAGTTACCATGTAGCTGTCACAGCCCTTTCAGCTTCCACACAACACGACAACTGCATAGCTAAATAGCAAAATTAAGAGCATAATCAAGATAGAATTACCGTTACGAAACTGTAAGTCGATAGCGGTGATATATGGTCAGCTTACAGAGACTAGCGACCTTGGCCAGTTAATGCCAATGTTACTGCTTCCTACATCCTTCACTTTCTAAGTTAGCGCTATTTTTAAGTCATCAAAATCAATGCTATGATTGATTACTTTTTTTTATGCCTCATCTAATCTTTGTTTTTATGTGAATCTAATTAATTTTCTATCCAAATGTATCCGTGATTTTATCTCTAATTCGTTAAAATTTTAAAGAAAAAATATGATATATCTATAAAATTTTAAATCTGTTTGTCATTAAGCTATTGAACACCATTCGCAGTTAATTAAAAACCAGCTTTGCGATATTATCAAGAATAATACAGTCCTTGAAATAGAAAATACAATACAATACAATTTATAAAAGAACTAGCCAGATTAAAGCCAGGATTTGTTGAAGAAAGGCAACTATTTACAGATATTTCAATTTCCGTAAACACTGTAACAAATTCGTTTATAGAATATTTTGCCAGTACTTTTTAGCTGACTAGTTATTTCTAGATAATATTTTCTATTCTTTTTATGTGATTCTGTTTATTAAATATGAATCTAGATCAAGGCTGTAGACCAATTAACATGAGAATAACGTTTGCTAAGTAACGTCTATTACTATCTTTAGAGCTAAACAAGATTTTATTATCTAACACTCACCGGTTCTCTCCAGGTCCGAGCTTATTGTTCTCAACTATAGCCGTTGCCCTGATCCTATGATCAGGCTGTTCTCCAATAAGTTTCTCACTTCTGCCGTTGTTCAAATATTCCCTAGCCACACTATATGCGTCACTAATATCCCTATCAACAACACCACTATCACTTTCACACACCACTTTAACTTTCTCACTCGTGTCCACTTCGTGTTTTTCCGGTTCTATTTTATCTTCTTCTTTTATTATGTCCTTTTCTTTCTTTTTGTCGATGCCGTTGGCTATAACGGGGGCTGGTTTGGCCTGGAGGGATTTTGGTTGGGCTTTCGGGGAGGATATGGTTGGCTTGCTCTCGATTGCCCCGTTCTCGTTTATCGATGTCACGTAGACTGTAGAGTTTGCTATGTAGCCGTTGAGGTCTTGTCTGTTCTCTGGCTGAGTTCGTTTTCGACGGTTTAACTGGAAAAAAGATGATTATAAGTTTTGATTTAATTTTTAGGTTCGGTAATACTGTGGTCAGATGATATAGTGAATATCGTGTCGCGAAAATCAGCAGTGTGGGGTATATAGAATAGTATTTATGAACTGTAATCATATTATAAGTCTTTTGAATGTACTGTCTAAACTATATAATTAACTATACTACTTCAGTGTCGGATTAACCACGTAGCAAAAGTAGCAATTGCTACGGGCCCTGCCCCGAGTATCCAAACCTTCGCCTGAACATAATTTTTTTAACTGAAACTTATTAAGACGTGGTATATTGAATTTACTTGATGTCACAAAAACGTGAAACGTTACACCTGTTTTCCGACTAAGACAATCCACGTCAGACAATCGGTTACCGATTATTTTGTTAGTGAAAATAAAACACAGAATTTCATACGGTAAACGCACAAATTCTACAAAAAGTCACTTTATACTTAAGAGCCCATAGCAGATCAAAGGCCCCTTGATAGAATTTGCTGCGGGCGCTTGCTTAATCCGACACTGCTTAGGAACATATACCTATATGCAATATTCTCAGCTTCCAAAACTTCATTAGACAGCTTTTATTAAGTACTCACAAACCTTACAATTTATGAACACTGGCTTCCAAGAAATTACACGTCATTTTGCTTGTTTCTGGAAAAATAAACCTTTTTGCCTCCGCCTGAGAGACCTCCAAAGAATTAATTGAATTCAATATAATTAATGACACAATGTCAGACAAACCCCTATTGTGACTTAATAATACATAGAATAACAACACTATACATATTAATCTTTATATTGATTGTGTAACGGCTCATTTTAGAATGCACTCAAGGTTAGAGGTACTGATAATAAAGCTATAAATTTTATTGAGTCGCAATTATAATTACTATTTTATTTGTAACATACTCGTAAGACCTTAAGAAAAGGTCTTACAACTTCACGGCGTGATTGATCTGGTGTTCAAGTGCGTGACGCCGAACCGGTTTAGCAAAGTCTTATTGGGCTTTTAGAAATTGAAATTCTCAGTAGCAGGTAGATGGCAATAGGCTCACCCCCTATTAAAAGGGACCCAATAACGACATGGCGAAATGTGGGTCCACAATTGTCGCTACACCTCTGCCTAACTCTTCGGGGAATACAGGCGGGGTGCTATGCTATATTAATTCCTACATCTCGTTGTATTACAGGTCTATAAAATAAATCCTCAATACAAAATTTTGATATTTATTAAAGTGAATCCATTACAAAATACTGCCAACGATAACTTCAAGAACACAAGTAAAAAATAATGAGAGATTCTAAAAACTTTCGAATTGTACCGAATATACAGAATAATTTTATTAACATTGGGAAAATAAATCATCATTAAGATATCGTTTTCGAAAAAAAAAACTTTTCATTTCTTTTCACTGTTGAGTGGATACTGTAAAACAAATATCTGGCAGTGAATGGGTCCTCCATATTATTCAATAGTTCAAGCCATGTGAAAACCACTTATCGCTATTCGCAGAACATTTAACACGTTTACTGAAGTGTGGGTTTCCGTGCCGTTTTAAGACGATAATAAAAAATAAATAGAGAGAATATCATATAAATATATACATCAGAAGAGAAAGATAAAATGTGACTAAAGAAATGTTTAGTATAGATCTTCTTGGAAAGTTTCACATCACCAGAAACGGCTCAATATTAGGAAGATATTGATTATAAAATTGCTATAAAGTTCACGAAACAAATAACTGATCATTTGGTCAAACAAAGCTTTTTTAAGATAATTGGATTTTGGTATACAATCCAGGATTACAGAGAACACAAGAGCCAGAATGAAGAAAAGAATGACACAAACGGTTCTGCGACGAAAATTAAAATTCATTTTGCAAAAAAGTTACTAACAAAAGACTAGGTATCTTGTTAAACAATCTCTTCATAATGCTTAACAGATGACACTGTCATGGTTTTTTATGAAAAATGTTAATGGTTCTAACAATAAGTCACCACGGTATGCCCGACCCCAATTAGGAGCAAAAACGCCACTTGACAAAACGCAACAAGTGGGTCCTTGATGTGGCTATTATATTGTGGCGCAATCATTTGTGAGAAATATGATTTTATGCCAGACTAGAGAAATAAAACCTTAAGATGCTTAGTGTTGTGATGGACTGAAAATCAAGCTTTCTTGCTCATCATAAACTCTTTATATTTTCTTCCATGATTCTTTCCATGCACTAGTTGTCTGGAAGAAATTGCTTATAGCGATAAGACGGTCATTTGTTCCCTATGTGTAAAATTAATTTTCAGTTTGTACTTTTTCCTTTGGAGTAGGCACTCTATCTATCTATCTTTTGTAATCGAGATACGATACCGCAGTACTTTTCTTAAATTCAGTTACACATTGTTCTGTATTTGTATTCTCAAATCAACATCCACAAATGGATAATTGTTTGTCACATCAATCCCCATTTACAGGTTCAGGGACCAAAGATCAGAGTCAACCAATTGATACAATTGAATTGACTGAAATTATCTGCGAGACAAACATTGATATCATTATTCTTTTTACAACTTAAAATAATATACTAAAAATTAAAAAAAAAAAATCAAAATGTGTACTTCATGGAGCCCTCTCAAGTATGTAGGTTGGCTCACGATGTTTTTTTTTTTTTCAGCGTTAACTTAAGTGATAATCAAATTGTAAAGTCTGCGGTCTGGGCCAAGTCTGAACGTGACCCTTCCTGCATCCTGTAAGCGAGCAACCGCTAAACTATGGTCAAGTCAAAGGTCAAGACTGATCAAGTCCCGCCAAATACCTATAAAAACATATACCGTACAAATACCCTATATAAAACCTAGAAATAAAATCTTCTACAGCAAAACTGAGAACGCTTTTCATGATAAAATAAGCTAGACAGTGAAGATGCTCTTTGAATCTTTTCACCTGTTTTAACTGCAAATGATATTAAAATAATTAAGAGCATCTGAGCGAGAGAATCAAGTGCGCTCGCTGCGAATGGGAGTAACGAATCGTCCGGAGATGATGGTACAAACTATCTCGGGTTTGGAACAAGTGTAAAGCGAAAAGACTAAAATGCGATTCTAAATGATGAAGATTTAAAGAACGCTTCATATACGAATGGGAGTAACGAAACGTCAGAAGATGATGGTACTAAATATATGGAAATTGGAACAAGTGTAAAGTGAAAACAGCGAAACGGAATTTTAAATGATCAAGATTTAAATCAACTCAATGATGAAGCCACTACGAAGGGAAGGAACTAATCGTTCAGGGAACATAAGGGAATAATGTATGTTTCATTACACAAACTTTTAGGGCCTATCATATCTTTATTTAAATGTTACATTCCGTTAAAAGAAAAGCGAAAAAAATCAAACGCGGAAACAACATAACATAGCATCACGCCTGTAACCCCGAAGGGTTAGGCAGAGTTGTAGTATAGTGCACCCACATTTCACCGACTCTTATTAGGTCTTATGTAACAGTGGGCGAGCCTGTTGCTATGGACGGATGTTCCGTGCTACTACTAACAATTTCTATAAAGCCCATCACTAAATAAAATAAAAAACGTTGTTTCAGATGGAAGTAGTAGGTATAGAGTAGGAAGTTTGTTTTGGTAACATAAAAAAAAGACTTATCGTCGTTGAAGTTTTAATACCACGTAAGTCATTTTTGGCGGTTTTGACATTTAGATGACATTTGCTAGAGAATCGGAAGACGCGTTGTTTCAGCCAATCAGAAACAAGCATTATCCAATAGAAACTCGTAAAATGAAATGAATATAAAATGGTATTGTACTGGTGTCTATGTAAAACTATGCAGTCTTTTCACTCTCCTGAAAAGTTGCTATTTTTGACATACATGGTGTTAGAACTTCAACGACGTTATATTATTCGCCACGTCTCCCAACATAGGCCAGACTCCCGAGTGGCCTCGTCGAGTGGAGTGTCGGACTGAATGCAGGCCAGCTCACTCGCACACATTGTCTTTGCTAATATATTGTATGTTTTCCGTAACGTTATGTGTGCTCGCTACGATGTCAAAAGGATAACAATACACGCAGCAGTAATCTGGTGTTGGAAGGTTCAAAAGTTAAAATTCCCCATCTTGCGTTACATGACTCATAATCGCAAGCTGCTCACACGCATCAATTGCGTATTCGTCAGTGTTCGCGCCATTGCGCACCTTGAGAGCTAAACTATTCATTCCTACACAGCATAGGTACATATGTACTTGTTAGAGTAATCAAGACTATATTATTTAAGTACATACATACGTGTAACACGTATTCATATCACCTCTACGAAGAGTAGTCCTGTCAGTCCGCTCAAGCGCTGACATCCGCTTCAAGCGCTTCTGCAAAGCAAGTTTTAATTACATTTTCGTGCTCACCTCTACAGAGAGTTTAGACATGTCGACGGGCGTGATCCGCTTGAGTGCTGACAGCCGCTGCAAGCGCTGCCGCGCCTGCTCCTCCACAGCGATGAGGAACGCATCCTGGATTATGTTGTGGCCGATGTCTGATACTGAGGACAAGAGATTATGGTTAATGTATAATTCTTAGCGTTTGACAGAAGACCGGACAGACAGAGCAGCAGAGTTACCAGTGATTTTTCATAAAACTCTGCCCCATTCTAGAATTTCTCCTGTATCTTGGGTACAGTTTACAAACATAGGTACATGTCACATGCACACACAACCAGACCAGATACAACTATCTGTAGATCATACAAATATTTGTTCCGTGCGGGAGTCAAACCCGCAACTCAAAGCCCGGAAAGCTTAGCCACTGCCCCAATCGTGCTGTTGAGATCTCATTTTCAATCACTCAGCTCGCCTATTTAAGTTCAAAGCTGGAAATTGCCATTATGTCAAAAAAGCGTCTGTCGGAGGGAGATTTCTGAAGAATTGTCTGATCAACTTATCTATGTCCGTAACATCATAATTGCGATCACCTTTCTGCTAACAAATGCGCAGGCGTATTTATTCTAGGAACCTCCCACACCATGAATTTATAATAACCTTAAGCAAGTATGAACAGGCTTCTTTAGAATTAGCAAAATTTAACATAACATAACATAGCATCACGCGTGTGTATTCCTCGAAGGGTTAGGCAGAGGTGTACTATTGTACACCCACATTTCGCCTAAGCTGTTATTGAGTCCCATGTAATAGGGGGCGAGCCTATTGCCCTCTACCAAGCACAGTTCGAGCTTCCGTGCTGCTACTAAGAATTTCCATACAGGAATATCCATTAACTTTACCCGACCCGGGAATCGAACTCAGGACCTCTCGCTCACCAGTCGCGCTTGTGACCACTAGACCGATGAGGCAGAAATGCGTATGTAGTATGCAACATAACTAGTATGAAGCGTCTAATCTATGAAAACAAAATGCGCGCGCATTTGAGTGAACTTTTACCAAAAACGCGCGCACTTTTTTTTTAAAATACGTATATTTTGACAGTTCGAATACTTTATAGGTTATATATATATATGTATATGCCTCAGATAAAGAATGTACTAGATGGATCTTATTAAGCAAGAGCCGGAGACATATCACTATTTTCTTCGCAACACAGAAAAATGACATATGACAGAAAGAGATAATGATAGTGGCTCAGGATATGCGAAACCAACGCAATGTCTCCATTTTGACTATACAATCCTAACTATATTTATACTGATCAATAGCGATGTTCATTTTTAAAGGATTTTTGTCGGTATCGATAAAAATCGTAAAGCCAATATAAAAAGATTAAATGTTCAGAAATGACGTATATTCAATAATAACTTCGGCCTGCGGTTTTGTTAGCATGATATAGCACTTTAGTTAATGTCATATAAATGAAATTTTGAGACCGGTTGATTCGTGATCGTGAGTCGGGTTAGGTCAATTTCAACTTCACAAATTGATTCTACAGATTGAATATTAAATTGAATAGCCTGTAGCACGGATTAGAGTTCAACATATCAAGCTGCATCTATTTATGCAATTTATGTATTCAGTAAAGTTCTTGTTTGAAAAGATACCATAAATTATAATTTTTTACCCAAAAAGTATAAGATACTGGGTAAAGAGTATTTTTATGTAAACAAGCGCAGTGGCGCCGTCTACAGTCTACGTCCGAACTAATCAGCCTATATCTAGTTATAGATAGTGGTATTGGTGGTATATTTTAGGTACTGGATGGGACATTCATTGGTGCAACCGCATATTAAAGGTAACAAAGCCATTTTCAGCGGACAGTGTTACAGAGGAAAAGATCTGCTTTTACTAGTTTTGTTACCATTGATATGAGGTTGACTTATACATGTAGGCTAGTCTTTCATAGAAATGTGAAATAAAACAAGTCAAATATGTTAATCACTTTTTATTTTAACTTAAAGCTCAACTCGACGCACTTTCTGGAAAATTTCACAACCGAAATACAAATGAAAAATGGAAAAGAGCTACCATTTTTAAATTTGAATTAACATCTCTTATTCTGACTGTCACCAGTTTAAAAATGACCTAAATTAATTTTATTTTATATAATCAAGAAAACATCCACTCTAACAAAATATTAAAATTATCGATAAATATTCTGATTCTGATTCACAACACTATAAAGTAGGTGAAATGTCATACATACATACCGAGTCAAACTTTTTAATGTTTTTTGTTAAACACTAACAGCTAGAATCATAATGAAACTGTGTACGCACTAAACACATGTATTACTTTTATTTTAAGTGAGAATAAAAAGCAAGATTTACAAGTTTGCTTCGTAAAGTTCAATAAACATGAATTCGACTTGCCTATGAAAAGATAATTTTGCATTATTTTCAGTCAATATACCCGCTCGGCTAGAACAACCGGGAACATTACACGCCATAACTAATTTATAATATATCCACAGTAAGGAAAACTTCAAAATCGAGAAGAAAACCACTAAAATGTCCAATTATCGTAACGACACATTGGTAACCAGCTGGTTAACAAACAAATATGGCTGCCCTCGGCCGGTGGCGCGCAGCGCTTCAAGACGTGCATAAACGGCTTTTGCTATCTCTTTCTGTCACACACAAACTGATATTAGAACGAAGAGTGTTAAGTATGAGTAAATTGTTCAACTTAATACGCTACATCTAAGGATTGATTTATCTGAGGTATATGCTGTCAAAGTTACACTTGAAGTTTATTACACTTTCAGGACGCCTTCGTTGATATGAACGCACCGTCTCGTTGGATTAAATGAAGCAGCCACACAACGACATCGCGATTGGATTATGACATTATAAACTGGGCTACTTAGTGTTTAGCTGGCTAAGCTTTTTAAATAGACATTAATCCCCACTCATTTTATTTCTTCAACATGATCACCAGTAATGTACGTACTTACTGTTCATTCTTTAATTACACAATACAAATGAGAAATAATTAAACAGTGCGCAATAACAAGTATAAATGATCTTTTTTTATAACAGTTTCGATGTTTGTCATTGGAATATTTACATTGGAATGCTATTAATTAATTTTTTGACGTGAAAAAACATGTTTTATCCTTTTAAAATAGGATCATTGTTATTAGTGATATTTTTTATTTTAAAAATTTAAATTCATTTATCAAATCATTTTTTTGTTTTTTAACTTTGCCCCTCACTAGGATTTCTCCCGTGTCGTGGGAACAGTTTACAAAAACACATGTCACATGCACACACAACCAGACTCGAAACAATTATCTGTAGATCATACAAATATTTGTTCCGTGCGGGATTCGTACCCGCGACACCTAGAGCACAAAGCTAATCACTTAGCCACTGCGCCAACCGCGTCGTCAATTTATCGTTTTACATTTACATACTATAGCGGCTAGGACCAAGGTCCAAGACAAAACAAAACAATTTACGCACTAGTCAAAAAAACCTTTAAAAATATATATATATACATATATATTGCCTCAAACATGTATGTATGTTGTTGTTAATATAAACACACAGACAGACACTCAAACCGCATCAATTGACATAAATATAAAATGGCAATTCCGTAAAAATATCCTCGAGCCACGTGCGTTACAATCGATTGGAACAATTCGCGCGGATACGATGGCGCAATTAATATTCCGTTGGCAATCGGTCGCGTCTAAGATGAGTCACTCTCTGGTACTGCGGAATTTATGAAGGACTAGGGCTCCAGTACTAAGGCTTGTAGGCGGCGTATGAGAACTCAGAATCAAACATAATGTAGCATCACGCCTGTATTCTCAAAGGAGTAGGTAGGGATAAACTTTAAACAAATATTCCGGTCTTCTTCTCCTATCGAGTCCGCACAAGCTATCATATAAAGGTCACTCATGCCGTTGTGGAAAGATTAGCCAGTCAGTATGGTGGTATCGAGGCTGACTGCCCAGGGTGAGCCAGACGATCTCATGATTTGTCACTCATGGAAGCTCTTTCGGTTTTCACTAGTCATATCAATGTTTGATGCAGGAAATAAGATGTTATATTTTGTTTTTAACTGCATTGGTCTATTGGTCACATGGGTAGCAGGTTGTTGTTGTCAATTCCCAGGTTGGACAAAGTGAAAAATTCTCGGAAAAACTTCATTAGATGACAATAAGCTCACCCCCTTTACATAGGTCTTCATAACGACATCGGTTAAAAGTGGGTGTAAATACAAGTAGGTACAACCTCTACCTAACCCTTCGGGGAATAGAGGCATAATACTACGTTGTATTACATCGCCTCACTCTATCCTCCAGAATCCTACTTTAAAGTTTGTGAGGATGTATAAATATTTGTTACTCAATCACGCCAGAACGGCTGAACGGATCTGGATAAAATTTGGCACAGAGATAGATTATAGTCTGAAATAGCATAGGCTACTTTTTAGCCCGGAAAAATGTACGGGTTCGTAAACCAAGCGGGCGAAGCCGCGGGCGGAAGCTAGTAATACATGAAGTAAAGATCAGCGTCAAATTAAAATTTTATCAGATTCACTATATCGATTCACTATAGAAGAGTTTATTATCCTACTGTTAACCGACACGAATCTACGACCTCCCTCCTGGACTAATTAACACTCAGATGACGATCACTTTAAAAGTCTTATACCAAACAGCAAACTTAATACATAGCTTCCTACAGAAGCCAACTTTATACATAACGAATTCACTTTAAAATTCTCCTCAAAAAACAGGTCTCTGTTACCACCCGGATAAAAAGCACACCCCACGGATGAACTACCGCACCCCCGGGGTACCGAACTTATTTACCACGCCGAAGAAAGTCGGAACACCGTAGAATACGAACATAAAAATGAAAAATGTGCCTCCCCACAACGCTTTAGTACTTCAGTGAGAGGGCGTGAAAATTTCAGGGATTTTACGCAACTTGGAGAGGTAATTTTTGAGTCATTCGCCGTGGAACTTTATTTCCGCGTTATGGCAACAAGAAAACAGAAGAGAGACGGTAATGAAATGAAACTTTTTTTACAGTTTATTTCTTTTACTTTACGTCTTTGTAAGAACAACAGTGCCTCAAGCGCAAGTTTTTCTCAACGCCGTTCGTAGTTATTGTCAATTAAAAATGTATAAAAATGGAGTGCGTGTGATTTATTTAGGATCCTTCAAATTCGCATTTAGGGTAGAGAAATGAGAGTATCCAAAAATGGTCCCAATGATAAAGCTTGCAGAAATCTGAAATAGCTACGAAGAACTAATGGAGCCAAGAAGTCCTCACGTAGCATACGAAACGCGAGCCGGCAAACGAAGTAAGGAACGCCATCAGACAACAGGACCGACCGAGACAGTCCAAAAAAGGCAGCTCCTGGAACCGAAATTGGACGAGGCATATGTATTTTTTCCACTGGAATCACCACCACTGAAATATGTCTAAAACGACTTTAACGAAACGCGAAGACAATTAAAGTACTTAGGTACCTACTATTGAAGTTATTTCATTTTACTAATACAAAAGGCAGTTCTTTTTGACTTGATGTCAGTCATATGACTGACATCAAGCTAAAAAAGACAGAAGAAGGAATCTTTTTAAATGTTTCCTTAGTAGGTTTCCTTACACCAATGGACTGTAATATTGTATACACCACAATGCCACCACAAAATAGTTTCAGCAAACATTACTATACAATTCACATAAACCACTTTCTTGGTCGTAACCAATAACATTTCTCCAAAACAGACAATGTCTAGTGTTTGATAATATAGTAGCATTGTAAGTGTGTGCATTGTTTTGAATGGCTCACATTTTACTAGGAAGCGGCGCAGGCGTAAGGCGGCAGGCGCAATGAGTAACTGAAATCGCTTTAAGCCCCGATTGTAAATATAGAAGACTTGTGTATAATATAAAACCGCATAATGACTTTTAATGACAGCACAGTTGGCCCAATGGCTAAGCGATTACCCTTCTACGCTAGGTATCGCGGTGTCGATTCCCGCACGGGACAAATACTTGTATGATCTACAGATAGTAGTTCCGGGTCTGGGTATTTGTGCATGCGAATATATGTGTTTGTAAACGCACCCACGATACAGGAATTATTCCTAGTGTCAAGGTTCTTAAATTAAAATAATGAGTGAGAGAATCAAATATAATTGTTATAATTTTTTCAAGTTTTAACAGTGATTAGTGAATATATTTTGGTTACAAATACGTATAGGTTTAATATGTCAGGAGTATGAAACACAATAAAGCTTCTACGATAACGCTCAAGACCCGGGTACGTCTTAAAACTGCGGCCAGACACCGGAGGACGGGCAGCAGCGTCCTCTCACTAATCGGTGAGCCACTGCGATCCCCAAGCCGCCTGTCAAGCGTGGGGATTAAGGAAAACACCTCCCCTTGGGGGAGGCTTTCGTTCAGCAGTGGACGTCTTCTGGCTGATGATGATAACGCTCAGGGCAGATCGAGATATGTCGATGACATAACAAGACACGACCTGAACCAGGGAAGAAAAGGAAAAGAGACAGGATAAAGACAGAGAAGGATTTTACCCCACAGTTGAACAAAAATATGTATATAATGATAATTATGAAGTTAAAGTTTCTGAAATGTCCATAAAACCAACTAAGAATCGTACCAAACATCCTGACATTAATCTTCTTACATTAAACACTTATCTTGAAGAACTTCAAACAGCGGCGACCACATAGCGTTCATCTACGTCCTTGCACAAAAACTAGACCTCAGACCATAGACCATAGACACAAGTACATATAATTGTACCGTTCTATCCGCTTGCACTGGAATGTATATTAAAAACTGGTTCCGTACTTAACAGAGTACTAAGTGACCAACTTGTTGGACAAACACAATTGATTTTAAACTCTATTTGTTTTGTACAAGGATTTGTTTTACCTTCTTCGATGTGGTGGTCGCTTTCTGATGTCAAAGATAGGTGATACATCATCATTAGCGATGTTTAAAGGAGTTTGATGTTTATTTGTTTTCGTTTAAGGGTCAAAGTTGTTTGTGTGCGTGTTTGTAATGTAGAATAGAGATTTACATTGTTTTAGCATTTACAGCGCTATCTTAGAGGATGTCCTGCTATGTTTAACGAAATTGCCAAAATACGTTGTAGTGTTAGCGTGTTTAAAAATAATGCAAATAAAAAAAGCGTCTTAAAGTAGATTGTAATAGCCATAATTTTAACAAAATGTAGGTGTTCAATAGTACACCTCTGCCTATCCCTTCAAGCAATATAATATGTAAAGACTAGTTTTAAGTTAGTTTTTGACATCCACATAAGACAGGCCCACCAAAAGTCTAGTTCCTCCTAATTTTTCTTTGAAGAAGAAACGCTGCAACAAGCTCCCGCGCAACATCGCCGTCTGTCACTCTCATAAGGAGAACAAAAATGACAAAATAACATAGCATCACGCCTGTACTCCCCAAAGGGTTAAGCAGAGATGTACTATTTTACACCCACATTTCGCCGATGCCGTTATCGAGTCCCAAGCAATAAAGGGCGAGACTATAGGGCACGGTCCCAGACTCCGTGCTACTACTGAGAATTTCCATACAGAAAAACCCAATAAAAGCTATAATTATAGCGCGACCCGCCATTTTTATTCAACTGAAAGTTTTCGACATTTAAATATCGTTTATCGCATATCTCTCTGTCAGTCTCAACATCAGCTATCGCAGCACACTGCTCGACATAGGACTCGTTTCAAGTTGCGTCATAAGCCATAACGTTTCAGCTCGGTTGCCCAGTTTAGTCGTATCAATGACTCGTCGAATCGGCATTTTAGTTAATAATAATAATAATGAAAGGAATCTTACAACCGTCGGAGTTACGTAAATATAACTGGTTATGCATATTGCTATAAACTCAATATAAACTCAGTATATTGTAAGCATAATAATTTCGTCATATCGGAATTAACTCAGCACTAGATCTAATACTAAAACTGTTAATTGAATTATTAAAGGAACTGCCTCATTGAGGGTCTGGTGGGGGTCTGGGTCATGGTTCAATCTTGGTGACGGTCAAAGTATTGTTGTTAAAAAAATCTCTTTTTCAGCCTAGAGTTTCTAATTCTGTCCGATAGATGGCAACCCCCTATTAGATAAGCTTCGGCCTGTGTACCAAATGTACCTAGATCTCCGATAGCAGGACATCTATCTACCTGACTCTTTGGTGAATACAGGCGTGATGTTGTTATGTAAAATTAGGTACACAGAAAGAGCATCGGTACAGGAGGAATCCAAAAGTGGGGAAAAGCAAACTTTAAAAATATAAGAACGATACTTATGTTTAAAATATCTTAGATAAGACGTCTGTGTAAGTTTTGTTGCATGTCTCTAATTGTTTAACCTCGCCCTCAAATCTTTCAGAGATGCCCATCTCTGCGCGCACGCAAGAAAAAGTGAAGTGCTGATTACTTAGATAATCTGCATTACTGCAATTTGCCGTGACGAAGTCCTGGCTTACATTCATTCAATGTTGTATAAAAGAGTTCCATCTAGATTCTTTTGAGGTTCTCATTACTGTCACCAAAAGCAATTCGAAAAAGCTTAACTTAAGTGTGTGAATTTTTAGAATCGGATTATCAGCTACATGAGAGTAATTGCTGAATATACCCATAGTCCTATCTGGAGGCATTGGATAAGGATGCATATATTGTAGGCAGACATGCCGTCAATACTGTTTCTTGTGTTCAATCTGTTTGTTGTGTGTGCCAAAGGTGTGTATAAATTACTAACATAGCTTTAAGAATCTCGATGTAATACTAACACTCTATGGACCGAAAAGTCTGAAATAAATGTGTTGAATTGAATTGAATTGAATTGAATTGAATTGAATTAGTTCCGGAGATTACCGCCTACATACAAACAAATTTTACCTCTTTATAATGTCCTCCTGACCGAATTTCGGTCACGGCGGCCAATCTCACCGGAGAGTAGCCAACTGCGCAGGAGATATTATAGAGCTCACGTGTGTGCGCAAACACAGGTGCTCTCTCTAGTCCTTTACTCTCATAGTCCGATGGGACGGCAATCCGACACGACCGGAGAGAGATCAGGCACAGGACCAACGGTTTTACGGTGCTTTCTGACGAACGGTGTGTATTCACATCCACAAAGACCCAGACCCGAAACAATTATCTGTAGGTCATACAAATATTTGTTCCGTGTGGGAATCGAACCCGCGACACGTAGCGTAGCAGTCGATGTGTCAACCAGTGCGCCAACCATAATTTCTTTATAATATTAGTAGAGATATCCAAGCGAAAAGGGGATGCACTGTTTGCTGGTCATTGTGGCTGACAGATTTAACTTAAGTTAATAAGACGACTAAATAAAGTTATTCTAAAAAGACAAAAAGGAAACATCATAATAACCGCGAGCATGAATCAAACCTGCGTCCTTGCTTCATTGCATCAGTCGCTCTAGAACCCGAATCCTTCTTCCACATATCGTCGCGTTAGTAGTGAAGGGAGCTATTCCACACTAAACTGGTTCCAAGATAAAAACAACTGAAATAAAATAAGTGCCTACGGAAAAAAATGTTGTATCTCCTCTATTTGTATCCCGATTCCCACAAATTTTTGTGAGAAAGTAATAATTAATGTGTTGAAATTAAGGAAGTTCGATTTAAGTGCGTTCTTATATTATTTTTGAAGTTATCCTACTAATATTATAAACGTGAAAATTTGTGAGGATGGACGGATGGATGGATGGATGTTTGTTACTCTTTCACGCAAAAACTACTGAAAAGATCTGGATGAAAGGCATAGAGATAGATTATAGTCTGGAATAGCACATAGGCTACATTTTATCCCGGGAAAACGTGGGCGGAGCCGCGAGCAGAAGCTAGTTGAGAATATTTTGGTTAGCTCTTTTCACCACATATTAAAAAAAAAAAACAATGTACAATTCAAAAAAGTGACCGTGCCAGAAATGTCTCCGTTTAACGTTGAGTATGGTGGTGTTCATGACTCAATTCGGTCAAGTGTGGCTTAGCTCTCTTCACCACTAAGGCGACGATATATTTAACCGTCGTATGGTAATTAAATTAATTAATTTTCTTTCCGCAATTAATAATTTTAGAATTCTCTGCAGGCAATAATGCGTCATCGAATCAATCCTACTAATATTATAAATGTGAAAGTTTGTGAGGATGGATGGATGGATGTTTGTTACTCTTTCACGCAGAAACTACTGAAAGGATCTGGATGAAATTTGGCACAGCGATAGATTATAGTCTAAAATAGCACATAGGTTACATTTTATACCGGGAAATCGCAGGCGGAGCCGCGGGCAGAAGCTAGTATAACATATTACCCGACTAAAGAATCGAACCAAAGCCCTCCAACTCAAGATCACTGAACCTATAAAATGTTCAGAAGTTCTAATAAATCATTTACTCTTTGACATCATTCTATTCACTTAGCAAAATCTTTTCTCCTGAAACTAAGTTGATATGGGCCAAACACGAAAGGTCCCATTACTATTAAGTTATCAAGCACCAAGTTGCAAAGATGTCATTACGACAGCTGACAATCCGGGGGTTGGCAGCCGACATGAAAGACGGCTCAATTCCTTTGGGGAAGGAAGGAAGGTGTTGTTGGAAAGAAAGGGATTAAGAGAAAGTTTAGATATGAACTATCTTTGAGTGATTGTTTGTAGGTTTAGTTGCTTATTATTTGTGTTAAGAATGTATTAAGTACAGTGATTTAATGTCGTTTTGCCAGAAAAAAGACCGATGGGGTAGACTCCATTTCATTACCTAGGTAGACGGGACTTCTTACGTGAAAAGGCCTCTGATTTAATTTGTCGGTATCAATACCCAAGGCACAAGGCACTACTGGTCACAAGCGTGATGTCCTGGGTTCGATTACCAGGTCGGGCAAAGTGTTATTGGTTTTTTCTGTATTGAAATTCTCAGTAGCAGCACGGAGTGTGGAACTGTGCCCGGTTGATGACAATAGGCTCGCCCCCTTTTATATGGGACTCAATAACGGTATCAGCGAAATGTGGGTGTACAATAAAAAACCTCTGCCTAACCCTTCGGGGAATGCAGGCGTGATGCTATGTTATGTTATTTAATATCCAAGGCAAATAATCTAAATAACTATATTTTCTATTTTATTACTACTGATATTTTGGTAATTAAAAGAAAATCATATTTTACTCACAATATTTACGAACAAGAATTCTTAAAATAAAATTTTGTATCACGTTTTGATTTTCTTGACGTTTTTCTAGGGGGATCAAGTAATGTAGGCTACCGACTGTACTAACGGAAGATGCAAGGCTAACCCAACACTAGTATTTTATAACTTACTGGGGCTGCCGCTATTTCTGTGATGCAAAACGATGAGATACAATATATATGTATATATATATTTTGATTTGCGTTGGCGCAGTGGCTGAGCGATCGACTGCTGTGTTGTATATTGTGGTCGTATCGCGGGTCGTATTCCTGCACGGAACAAATATTTTGTATGGCTTACAAATAGTTCCCGCAGCCTAATTACGTAAAATAGCGACAGCAACGTGATAGCCACGCGACAGCAATCTCACTGTCAGCCAATACATTATATGTCACAAAAATGACGTTTGACAGAAGTTATCGCGCGATCTATGCCTGTCGCGACATCGGTAATTAGGCTGCGGATCTGGATGTTTGTGCTTAAAATTCTCATAAAGCGATGGTTGAACTGTTTATTAAACTCATCACCGTCCACGTTAAAGCAGAAATTAATAAGGAAATTAATTTGAAATCAGATAGGAAGAGTGTACATAGCGTGCATAACAGATATTATCTACACTTTATTATATAAAACGACTATTTAGAATAGTTATAAACGTGATTATCTTAACTATTTTAAATGCGCAGCTCACATTACGTGCATTTAACCAACTCAGGCGCACGTACATGAGCGTCTGTCGCGAGTATCACGAGGCACTACGGATAATCGCCGGCTGACGCGATTTGTCGCACGCACAATGGAATGACAAGCTCAATGCGTATAGATTGAAGGTTTGGGAAAGTGGTCTGAGGAGGTAACGTTTGATGTACAATACTGGCGGTATAAGCATGTATCATTTGATGTACATACAGCGGCGTGCAGAGTTTTTAGACAGGGTAGGCAGAACATTTTAAAAGCTAACTTCCCAATAATACCTTCTGCATGTTAGTATTGGTTCGTTATCTTGTCGATTAAATAATGATGTATGTGATTTGCCACCTCAAATATCTTATAATAAATATTTATTTGAGTTATGTAGGGTAGGCAATGTCTTTTTGTCTTTATGAACCGCCACTGTGTACATATGTCGTGTCACTTCATACAATAGTATTGAAATACTAAAGGTAAATACACTGAGAGTATCTCATCGATATCTATAACTACATAATATCTGAGTATGTGAGCATTTTGACGGCACGGTTGGTCAGTGGTTGAGAGATCGACTGCTGCGCTACGTGTCGCGGGTTCGATTTTCGCACGGAACACATATTTTTATGACCGGACAGTTGCTCCAGATCTGGGTGTTTGTGTAGTTATTACGTGGGCTTCAATAACGGCATCCACGCTATGTGGGTGTAGGTATAATAGTACACCTCTGCCTAACCCTTCGGGAAATACAGGCGTGATGCTATGCTATATGCTGAGTGACGGCCATTTTTGCGCGGATGTGGCGCATATTTTCCTCATTTGTTCTTCTTAATTTTTTTTTTGTGTATTGTATGCGTTACATCATGGCGGAAATAAACAGATTTTCTTTCTTTCTATGTTATGTTATGTAAAGAAGCAGCTAAAACATATTGTTTTAAAACGAGTAAGCTAAATTGCAAGCTCTTTGATAATTATATTACACATCACCTTTAACACGGCTATTAAAAGATTGCAATAAAGAAGAATTTGTTGGTAACATAAAAACATTAATTGGTTCATTATCGATTAGTCCGGCCCATTACTTAAGTACTTATTGCAATTATCGATTGGCTGTGTAACAAGACATGCAATACATAAGTCAGTTGGACATAAATTCCAAGTTAAATGCCGTAATTAGGCCTCGCATGGACTACGGAATGAAATATTGGAAACAACCCAGAAAGCGGTTAATATGATAGATTTCTGATTGAACGATTTACATGGACCTCTTGCTAGGTGAGAAGAGATAACCCAATCATGGTAGACGAAAATTAACTGAACTTAGTTTGAATTAAAGTTTTAGTTAAAACTGTCTCGTTGGTCTAGTGGTCGTAAGCGCGACTGCTGGGGTCCTGAGTTCGATACCCGGGTCGGGCAAAGTGTTATTGGGTTTTTCTGTATGGAAATTCTCAATAGCAGCACGGAGTCTGGAACTGTGCCCGGTAGATGGCAATAGGCTCGCCCGCTATTACATGGGACTCAATAACGGCATCGGCGAAATGTAGGTGTACACTAGTACACCTCTGCCTAACCCTTCGGGGAATACAGGCGTGATGCTATGTTATGTTAAAACTGCCTTATTGGTCTTCAACGCGACTGCTGAGGGTAATATCCGGTAAAGGGAGTTTCTTTTTTTATTATTCCATAGTCTTTAATTTTACATTTTCACCATGGAAGTTGGGTAAGCCTCTGGTGTGGGACGCAACATGCGTCGACAACCTTGCGCCATCACATCTTCCCAGCTCGGCGAGCTGTGACGGTGCTGCTGCTGCATCTGCAGAGGCCCTCAAGCGGCGAAAATATAACAACCTGCTCAGTGGTTATATTTTCGAGCTGTTTGGGGTCGAAATACTTGGGCTATGGGGTCCGAGTGCTCGCCTCTTGTTTAAAAAGATCGCAAAGCGACTACGTGGGAACAGAAGGCTGACCTATCCTTTGTTCAGGGAATCAGCATTGCCGTACAGCGTGGCAATGTTGCCAGTCTTTTGGGCACACTGCCGGTTGACAGCGATGCGGAGGACTATTTTGACGCGTAGGTAATGATTTTATATATCTTCATTAAAGTGTTATTCAATTAACCTGTAGAAAAATTCTCAATAACAGCCTGAGCTTGAAATTGACCCTGATAGATTCAATATGCTCGCGGGACTCAATAAGGACTTCGGCGAAATGTGGATCTAGTATACACCTGTGCCTTTAGAGGCAATACAATAATAGGTATTACCCGGAATTAAAAAGCTAGGCAGAAGAAGAACGTACTAACAGTTTTATCACACACGACTTCTTCAAAAAAATGATCCACCCGCACATCACACACCGCGACAGTTAATCGTCATCATGACGTAACGGCAAAATGTTCCAAACTGTACACTGTCCACACAGAAATAGACACAGAGAAACCACTCCATTCGTATTTCAAAACTGCTAAACTTTTCATAAAATTGTAACTCATGCTGCCAGTATTGACATCTGACAGTTCAACACTTACTTTTGTTGAGTGTATTTTTTTATTGCAATTCTTAGTGAACCTTCTGATCTTCTCGTTTCATGGTACGCTTTTACTACTCACTATTGTCATTACAACGAGTCGCAACCGTTACTCGAGCTGGCATTGTTCCTAAGACAATATGTTTAAATAACACCCAATGAGTTATCTTTGATCTCTTTAACTTACGGAGCGAATACGACACAAAATAGCGGTGTGTCACTAAAGTATGATCCTACGTATTAGTTCTGATGTTCCCAGAAAGTAACGAAAGACCTATCGTTTGAGAATATACAAAATGGAAATGCGTGATGAATCACTGTTCATATTGGAATAATTACATCGTTAACATCATACTTCTAACTGTAGCCAAACGTAGCCAAGTCCAAGTAAAGAGCATAGCACGAACAGCGACAATCAAAGCATAGCATGACTTCACGCCTGTAATCCTCGAAGCTTGAGGCAGAGGTGTACCTATGTTTACCCATATTTCGCCGATTCTATTATTGACACCCACGAAATAGGTCAAGCATATTGTCATCTACCGACCACAATTCTATCTTAATCTTCACAATTATTCAATTTTTCTAACAGAATTCTGATAACACTGCCACTCCCGGGAATCCACAGTCGCACTTGCAAACACTAAACCACTAGGCGACAATCACTAAACAGTTCAACAGACTTCGTTCTCAGAACCTCTGCAATAAACTCCAGCTAACCTTACCCCTTAACCCCCAAATTTCGAAAATGTCTGCAGAATATAACGTAAACCATTAAGTATTACACAAGGATTTCGCCCCCATACACTCAGAAATATAGAACGATGTTTTGAGAACATCTTAAGCCTTCAAAAGCCGCATAATGGCACAAAATAATACTAGTCATAAAGAGAGTCCTTTAAGCTGTCTTGAAAATAAGGGGAAGAGCAGGAACGGCATCAGGAATGGCGTTATAACGGTTGGCTTTCGCAAGCCTATTTTAAAATTAATGTAGTGAATATAGAATATGAATAAATATATGCCGCAATCTACACTTAGATACTGCGCGTCGCAAGCGCAAGGTCCTGAGGTCCTGGGTTTGATGCCCGAGTCGGGCAGTGTTATTGGATGTTCCTATATTTTTTACCGACTTAAAACAAGGAGGAGGTTCTCAATTCCACTGTATGTTTTTTTTTTTTTTTTATGTTTGTTACGCGATCATTCCGTCAATTATGGACCGATTTTAAAAAATCTTATTTTTTGTTTTAAAGAGTATACTCCCAAGTTGGTCCCATTGTCACCAAGTCAGGATCTGATGATGGGATCCTAGGGAAATCGCGGGATACCCTCAAATATTCTAGGACAAATAGCGCGTTTGAGCTTTTTTTCTTAATAAGTTAGTCATATATGTTCTCAGTAGCAACACGGAGTTTGGAACTGTGCCCGGTAGATGGCAATAGACTCGACATCTATTTCATGGGACGCAATAACGGCATCGGCGGTACGTGGGTGCATTAGTACAGCTCTTTCTAACCTTTCGGGAAAGAAAGATGTGATACTGATAATTATGATGTTATGTAATTTTTTACCATCAGCAGTCGCGCTTAAGAACAATAAGGCATTTTAACATAACATAGCATCACGCCTGTATTCCCCCAAGGGATAGGCAGAGGTTTACTATTGTACACCCACATTTCGCCGATGCCTTTATTAAGTCTCATGTAATAGGTAGCGAGCCTATTGCCATCTACCGGGCACGGTTCCAGACACCGTGCTGCTACTGAGAATTTCCATACAGAAAAACCCAGTAACACTTTGCCCGACCTGGGAATCGAACCCAGGACCCCTCGCTCAGCAGTCGTGCTTGTGACCACTAGATCAGTGTGGCAGTTAATATTTTAAAGATTTTCATAATATTCTGTTCATATGGCGACGATCACATTTTGACAGCTACATCTACACTAATATTATAAAGAGGTAAAATTTGTTTGTATGTAGAGTTATGAAGGGATCGTAGCACGTGGCGTTCCGTGATTTCTGCCTACCCCCATGGGAAAAAGGCGTGAATTTATGTGTGTATGTATGTAGGCGGTAATCTCTGGAACTAGTGATCCGATTCCAAATATTCTTTCACTGGTAGAAAGCTGCATGATTCTTGAGTGATATAGGTTACTCGGACGAAGTCGCGGGCAAAAGCTAGTGAATGATATGATCAAAACAAGCTATCTTGAAAGTAGCTCTTTAGACAGACCCTAGATTCGTTAACTTTCAGACAACCCTGGGACTTTATTTAATCAGACCTACGACATCTAAGATTAGTGTAATCTGTGATCCTAATTCACACATTCCAATTCATAGTTACTGCTTATCCGCAAAAAATTAAAAAACTTGTCGTAAACATATAATGAATGTCGTGAGAACTGCCTAGCGCCACTGATTACTCCATAAGTATGTGAACTATTGCGTCAACTTATGATACATCTAATGCCTTCTGCCAAGCCATGATGACTAACTCACATGATGATCACTTCTGTAGCAATAGACAAGCATACAATCTACAATCGCTAATTATATGAATTTATTTATATTTCAATTTCGAATTTTCAATCTTTTACACGTCTTTTTTAGAGAGTCTTTTTCTGAGAAGAAACGCCGAAACAATCTCAGGGGTCAAGGTCTATTTTAAAGTCCAGACAGATTGTAATGATGTAAAGATTTATGTGAGACAAATATAGGGTGGAATAGCCTTTTGAAGAAAGTGCCATAACTATTTGAGTTGACCTGTCGCAACAGAGGGCAAGCATGGATCAGTTATCGTGAGCATTAATGAATTTAAGAGCGTTCAGCCTATGTTGTACATCTCACTCACATCAACAATGCATAGCGTTTATAGTTATATAAAAGATCATTTAATCGGCAATACAATATCAAAATTATGAAGTAAATATTATATTATGACGACACGGTTGGCACAGTAGCTAATCGATTAGCTTTCTGCACTACGTGTCGCGGGTTCGATCCCCACACGGAACAAATATTTGTATGATCTCAAGTCAAATATTCTTATTTCGAGTCGGCCTTGACTGTTGGCGGACTATACACACCATCGACAACTTTTATGGAGCCCTCTCATGTGTGCAGGTTTCCTCTCGATGTTTTCCTTCAATGTAGTACTGCAATACCTATGTTAAAGATTCAAAAGATAAATGAACTAATCCTCATGACATTCCAACTGCTATTTCAACATAACTCGTAATTATCACTGTATCAATCAGTTCGCACGTAACTGCGAGTGTTGAGAATTTTTCCTTATTTACTGAGCATATAGCGTGTAGCAACAGAGCTATACTATAAGCTCATGACTTGGTATTGGACAAGGCCAGCCAGTTTTTGCAAGCCAATTGTTCGGTACGACGGCAAGGAATACCTTGAAAGATCTTCTGTTCATAGGTATTTTTATTGTGCTAGTTATTCGTCATAATTTTGTCGTTAAAGAGACAGTGGCCGTGAGTCTGTTGCACATCACACTAAAGCAATTTTAATTATAGGTAAATACTATATCTCTTTCTTACAAAAGAGAAAAAGGACGGAAAACATCTAGAACTGTCAAATTAGTTCATGCTCGTGGCATTTACGGGAAAAGCTGCGATCGAGTTTTAAGACAGGTTCGAGCAGGACTACGTCTGTCGTCCCGATCGTGTAAATATAAAATTTAATCTAAATACGTAGATATTCTCTCATAACACAGCATCACCTACATTTCACCGATGCCGTTATGGAGTCCCATGTAATAGGAGGCGAGCCTATTGCCATCTACCGTGCACAGTTCCAGATTCCGTGCTGCTACTAAGAATTTCCATACAGACAAAATCAATAAAACTGCCCGTCCAGAATCGAATCCACGACCTTACACTCAGCATTTCCACTTGTAACTAGAAGACCAATGAGGCAGTCTATATATATAAAAATAAAATGTATCTTAATACGTAGATATTTTCTCATGTATCACAAAATTGTTAGTCGCTACAAAATTCAATAAATCTAACTATAGATCAAAGCACGATATTTAAAAAATGCAAAAGTATACAAAACATTTCTTTGCTACCTTTCTGACGATAACCTCTCTGCGGGATTCAAACTTGAACTTGTCTTATTTGCCTTTTTTGCTGTTGGTACATGCGACGATTTACGAGTGTGATAAAATATGGAAGCAGTACATTAAAATAAGCATAATTTATATATTATGAATTATTTAATGTACTACTCGCAACATGGCAAAAAGTAAAACGTCATCTATCGGAGTGAAGCTACAACATCAAACCCTGAATCGCACTATGAGAGTTTACAACTATTCTAACACATATACGACTGTCCGACATCAATCGTCGAGCTTCGGGCCGCCAGGATAACCACCTTGCCTGGTTGGAGGATCCTCCCTTTTCAGTGAAGGAACACCATACCTCGCTACTCCATATGTGCGACTAGCTTCCACTCGCGGCTTCGCCCGCGTGGTTTACGAACCCGTACATTTTTCCGGGATAAAAAGTTTTTTTCATCCAGATCCGTTCAGCCGTTCTGGCGTGATTGAGTAACAAATATCCATCCATCCATGCATCCATCCTCACAAACTTTCACATTTATAATATTAGTAGGGTAGGATATATATATATATAATAGATACGGATTATCTTTGAAACTATTTGCTATTTTGATAACCTTTTGCTTGGATGCGCTTTGATCAACCAGTTATGATATTACAAGTGACAAAACGTCGACTAACGTCCTGACTCCTGTGCTAAGAGAAAAGGTGCTGTAAGTGCTATTATGAAGCATTTAGTCAAATAATAAAATAGTGAACAAAGTCATTGTATAGAAAACAAGAGAAGTATGATCAAGAATCATAGTGTACATTACTTATTGCAAATTTACTTAACTTCTTGTAAAACTTCGTTAAGCACTTGTCACGTAAAATTTACAAAACATACATTATTTAAACATACCACTAACGTAAGTAGGTAATTACTTTTTAATGGTTAGAAACTATTTGAGTCGGTGCTTCAAGTTTTATCGGAGGTGTTCACCTTTTTATGAAATAACGCGCGAGGTCTTTAACAAATTCTATAGGCTATGATAAGTAAACCTTGAGGAAAATGTAATAAAATTGTCTCTTCTTTTGTGGCTTTTAAATTTCGATTATTAAGTGGATAGGTCATGATTTTTGTATCCTGGGTTAACTGGGGAGGAAATGGCGGCGCCATGTAGCATAGACGTAGATGTATACGAAATATTTAGTATTCAGTTTCGGTATATACTTAGAGAAAATGTATATTGATTGTATATTAGCTGACATGAGTATACAAATTGAATAAAAGAACGGAGAATATCAGAGTACCTACCTATCCCTAATACTAGTTACTGTTATAATTAGTAGAAAAGCAAGATACTCGTAACACTTGGCAACTTAATTATTACCTAAATTAAACCTATTTGGCAAAAATATAACTCGTGAAAAGTGTTATGAAAAAGGAAAGATTGGTCTGTCAGGGTGCCACTGGCAACCACCTGGCTATGAGTCAGCAACCTGTTGCCGACCGATATGGCAAGACATTAGCATAAACAGCTGACGCATTATTTGTTTTTATGAGAATTGTTCTCAAGATATTATATTTCTTATGATAAAAAACTGCATTTGTTTCTCGTCATAAAAAATTGCGTTAGTATCGTATAAGTTCAGTCTCGACCAAATTAAGAAAACCTCTTATATTAAGACTGAAAAACTGGTCTTAAATCGAAGGAAGCCATAGCAGATGATATTAATGAAAACATAGCTATAACTAACATATACCTAGAAACATGGGTTCAAGTAACAGAGTATAAAAATACTGATAATTAGATTATGGCTGGTGACTTAAAGATAGATGTTGCAGGCCTGTACAAGATTGAGCATTCCACCAAAAAAAAAGGAAAAAAGTAAAGAAAAGAAAAACAGAGTACAGAGACCGGATCTTAGCTTGCCTGCTTATCCAGTAAAATTCAGCGTGACGTACCGTAATTTAGTTGCAACACAGAATTTCACACAAATACTTTTTCACATGGAATTGTTACACTGACAACAGTATCGCACAATAAACGTTCGTCGGCAACGTCCACTCCAGAATCCAGATCCAAAGGGCAAGAGCCTTACGATGTACAAGTTCACTCACCTTTGACAAACTGTTCACATTTACTGTCACTTGTTTAATTAACACTTGGTACACCACATTATGTTGAAAGAAATGTATCGGTTCGAAACAAGGGATTGTTATTAAATATTATTTGACGATGTTTTAAAAGAACACTACACGTTGGACGTGAACGCTCGCAAACCAGTTGCGTTCTCTCTCGCTCTAGGCTGTATGGCGGGTTGCCGTGCGTAGAATTACGTTTTACCGTAACGTAATTTTGTGAGTCATTGAGCGTAATGACTTCAATAGATAAGAAAATATTTTGGAGTTGAATCTTACTTTAAGGTGTTGGTATTTTGTTTACATTTCTTTAGGTAGTGTTATTTAATTTGGTTAATGTATGTAAAGAATAGTTGGATATTTAATAAGACATGATTTTATAACAAACATAATAGAAGAACAACAGGCTGCAAAACGAAAGAGGACGGGCAAGAATGAAATATGTAGACTAAGTTAAGGAAAAGGCAGATGCAGTGACATAAAGACAAATGAACGAGCTAGCTGTGGACAGAACAAAATGGAAAATGCTATACCGACAATTACCTAGCACTTAAATTAAAGAGAAAGAGAGGGAGAGAGAGAGATTTAATATATAGATGGATTTGATTCTATTCAGGTTCTTATTAGAAAATAACCATTTCAGTTTCATGTGTTATTTTGTTTGTTAGTCTTTGTCCCTTGAACTTGAACTATTTATGTTTTTAGTAAAAAATATTGTAAGTTATTGACATTGATATGAAATGTCAACAAAGATTTTTGAATGATTCTTATTGGAACCCCGCGTTGTGTGGTATTATGAAATATGATAAAGAACAATCAATAAAAAATATATATTCCGGTAAATGATACATATCAAAAAAATAATATAAGTCTAAGTAACGGGTTAGTAAAGTTTATATTAGAAATCCAAAAATAAATATAATGTGTATTTCCCAAACATAGCTCCGACGTCAGAACCGCTTGATTAAGCAATTAAAAGTACCCAAGACAAAAGCAACACTTCTAAATATGGCAACACTAAAAATATAACCTCAAAGGCTGCCATGTCCGAGCGAAAACGCGGCGAGCGCGATCAAAACCACGAACGTGCAATACAGTTACACTACCGAATGCGACAAGGTTCCATAAACCTCACTACTTAACGACATTGGAACCTTGTCATAATACTTCACATTAGTTTTTTCACGAGCACAATACCGGCGGTGGAATGACGTACTGAAACTTATTCACTGGCGTTCTCTAATTAATTTGACGACTTTGAACTTTAATCCATGACAATAAGGTCGTTTGGGGAGTTTGAAGTTAGATGTAGCGTATTGGTTTAGTTGCAGAAGCCATCGGGACCGGCCGTAATCATATTACTGCAAAGAGAAGTACAATCACGCTGAACTGAACGTGGCATGGAATACATTAGGGAATGTAGTTTCGCTTTCTAGATGGCTTTTTCTTTTGATATATGGGCTATACGCTGTTTATGACTAGGTAATTAGCTGAAAGTGTCTAGTCAACTCGACATATATACACAAATGTATATAGGTATCGAGGAATTTCAATTAGTCCTTTAAATGAGTCAAGACTACCTCATGCTAGGATTTCTGCTATACCATTCTCAGTAGCAGCCCGGGGTTTGGTAAAAGTCTAGCTGCCTATTAAATGGGCATCACCGAAATATGGGTTTGGCATCTTTGCTAGATCCGGGGAATACAGACCTGAAGCTATTCATAGCTTTCCAAATAACGTTGGAGCTCGTTGCTACATCGTTAAGCAGCTCTTGCTGCGGTCAGTCCTTGGATTTGTGACTGTTGTGCCTTCGGAAGCACATAAACCAGTTGTTCCTTGGTGTGAATTATGAATACTTATGAAAATCGTTAGGGAAATCAGCAACCCGAAAACTCTGATAACAGGTTCAACCTAAGAGTACAGGCAAAGGGTAGTGGTTTCGTGTAAAATGATGAAAAACTTACGCAGGTGATGATGAAGCCATTGAAGCCTCATAATAACAGGTCTGTGGTTCTTTTATAACTAGTTACTGTGCCACTGCTCGTGTGCTACGTACGGCCCTCTCCTTCTCAATGGTGTAGGATTAAGGCCAACTCGCTAGCCGGGTTCTGGTTGGCGGACTACACCCACCGTCGAGAATTTTATAGAGCCCTCTCAGGTATGAAGCATTGCTGGTACCGCTACCAGGACTTGTCAGTTCTGATCAATGACATGATGGATTAATTACCTAAGAGTTTGTTTCCATTTTTATTAAGTACTTAGCTGAATCGACGGACATCCTATCTTCCTGGTCTTAAGTTCATACAAAAATTCCATACAAAAAAGTATTTTCAGTTCTTTTCCGGATTTCCAATTTTCCGGGCGTCTTTTCCTATTTTTATGTAGAAAATTCTCAAAAAAAAAAGCCAAATCTGTTCAGCTGTTCTCAAGTGATAAGCTAACCAACAAACAGCATTTAATATTTTATTTATAGAGTGATAGATAGATTAAAACTAAAAAATAAACTTAATCCATTATTTTTTTCGACCCCTTTCAGGCTATATAAATCCTTAAGAATCCTTATCCAATATTAAATGTCTGATAAAATATTTAAATATCCACACTACTCCACTATCGCGTCTTTCACTTAATAAAATATGCAGCTTCCAAAGATGTCGGAGAGGAAGAATCTGAGGCGTTTTTTATTTATTCCTGACTGAAAGACTGAAAATTCATCGTCATGTTCTTAATAATTTATTTACAATATAGTATCACGCCAATATTCCCCGAAGGGTTACGGAGATGTGCACTATTATACACCATATCATTTCACCAAGACTTCGTGGTACTACTGAGAATTTCCCGATGTACCAATAAGTTTGCGACATGCGTAAATCGCGCGATAGCTTCTGTCAAACGTCATTTTTGTGTCATATATGTATTGGCCAACAGTGAGGCTGCTATCATGTGGCTGTCGTGTTGCTGTCGCTATTTTTACGAAATTAGGCTGCTAAGAATCGAACCAAGGACCTAACCCTTAGCAGTCGGGCTTGCGACCACTAGACCTTCATCACTAGAAAGTTCATCTCTGCCTAACGGGGTATACAGACGTGATGCATAAATTTCAACAAGGAATGATTTAGGATGAAACTTGGAGATTACCATAATCGTACGTGATAATCGTAGGTAGACCTTATAGGAACACAGGTGTTCATAGCTCATCAAATTTAATCGTCAACATATGGGCATTATGTGCCCATCCCCTGACCCCGAGTTGGCTACATCATCCATAGGCTTACTAAATGCGGTGTAAATTTGAATTTTGTTTTTCGTTTGAGCTTTCCACAGAATATTCTTGTGGTGAGGTATCTCTCAATGAATTTTGATGAAATCGTAGTAAAAAACCTCAGGCTGGAAAATCAGATGTTGGTTCCGACAATTCCGATTTTACCAGTCAGGTGGCAGTTCAAAAAACTTTAAGGAAAATTGAGATTAATAATACGACGAGTCCTACTCTACAACGATGCAAATATTAACATAAATCGATCGTATTCTCCGAAGTATTAAGCATAGGTACGACCACATTTCGCCGAACTTATGTGGGGAAAGCTTGCTGCCACCTACCGGACACAGTTCCAAATTCCGTGCTGCTACTGAGAATTTCCATACAAACAAAATCCCAATTATACTTTGGCTGATCTGGGAGTCGAGGGCAACCTCACGCTTAGCGACCAATCAGGCAGTATACAGACAAATAGTTTTTATTTAAATCAAATCAAATATGTTTACGATGCTTTGAGAATCTAGTGCTTGGACATGGATTGGTAGGTCTTCAAGAAGTCTACCAGCACTAATTACATTGGCACCATCTACAGTCACGTTTATCAATGAGTAACGGTCTAGTTTTTACCACTGTTTTTAACTTACCATTTAGTATCTCTTTTACTTTATTTGGGTAACGTGTTTCCTGTTTAAAAACAAGACACTAAGACTTTATTCAGTGGACATCGTTAGAATATTAGTTCTCAAGATCCGATTTTACTAAGCTGTATTATTTTGGACTAGCTTTTGCCTGCGACTTCGTACGCGTGGAATTTAGAATCTGATATTTGCTGCGGTAAAATGGAGCCTATATTTTAAGCCAGACCTCTAGCAATATATCGGTGAAAACTACATTCAATTCCATGAAGTAGTTTTTGCGTGATGCGTATACAAACATACAGACAGACAGACAAAAATTCTAAAAACTGTTGTTTTGGCTTCTGTTGCTTGCTTCAATAAAGACTCCCCATATTATTATTTTTCCAATATCCAGACATCGGCGTATTATAATTTTATTATATCTATAGATGCCGCATTTACTAGTTTCTCTTCAGATGTTGCTTCTACTGTATTTAAGCATCTTAGCAAATCCTGCCTGTATTTCGCGAAAGGTTAAGTAGACATGTAATTATGCTGTTGTTCACCCACATATCGTCGATGCTGTTCCGTCTATTGGACACAATGACAAACGCCAGGCTGTTACTGAGAATTTCGATGAATAACACCTCGCCCGATTCACAATCAAACTTAGGATCATCGTCGTGCTTGCCACTAATAGACCAACGAGGCTGTTTTTAGGAGATGTAGATATTCCGAACTTCAATTAGATTTTCCTCAACACAGGCCCGTCAATTATAAAATTCTTGCCAGGTATCTAAGTAATATTTTACTATCCATGCACTCGGCTCCAGCCATTTAAATTCACAATCTTATCGAACGAAAAGTACCCTGTATCACTACCAGACGCACAGACAGACAAAATCAATTTCTCACTGTAACTTTTCACGCATACACAATTATAGTTAAACTTAAGTGCCTCTATACTTCTTGCTGCTTCCTCTATCAAATGGACGTCTTGTAGAACCAATTAAATCAAGTTAATAGACATAAATAGCTAAGTAGGTAAGTGTATCAGATTTCTCAAAGCATTGCGGACTAGCGCAGGTCAAGCTCACGTAGGTAATTAAAATTAACCGGATCATTAGCATACTGTCGCTTGACAATAATAAGCAATAGTGTAAGTACGGTCAAGCAACAAAACTATACGTAGCGATTTTGAAAGATATTTTACCATGTGAAAAATAATAACAGGTAATGAGTCAACTACACCAAAAGGTCGCTGGATGTCTTACGCGTCCAATAACATAACATTTTAAGGATGTTTTTGAGACTGCCCCGTTTCTGCAGTGCGTCTGAAATGTTTGCGCTGAATCGAACTGATGGTTTTTATGCGATCATTCGAAATAAAATTGTATCTTAAGTAACCAGAACAAGGGCCAACAACAACAGCATCCTGAAAACAATTGCTGATAGTTTTTACTCTCCTGTTCTGAGGCATTTTGTGCAGTGGATGACCGGGTGAAATACGTATACATTACCTGTTGTGCAAAGTTCTTCAAGTTTATAATAATATAAGCTTTATTAAGAAATAAATTTAAATTAAATACTTACATACAATTACTTGGATTCTATAATATAAATAACTAAACTATTTTTAAAACTAACTACTTATGTTACAATAAAAAGAAAAAAACCTATCATAAACGAATACTTGGGCGTCATAAGTCTTTTATAATAATTAAGTGTTTCAATTGAATTACTAACTCTAGTTATAAGATACATGTACTAACACCATGGATTTTTTGTTGTCCGAATAAAGAATAAGAATTGATAATTTGATGATTGATAATTATCTGTTTTATGATTTTTGTAGAGTAAAAAGCATTTATAAATACTTAAATACCTTCATCAATTACGCAGTAGTCTTCAAATAATTATTTGTGCTGACCGTAACTTGCTGATGTTGTTGTTATAAAAGAAAACATTTAAACAAAATCATATTAAATACAAGTTATGAAGTAACTCTACTTAACAAGATTAGAGTTGGTGTCCCACAGGGAAGTGTATTGGGCCCTATACTAATTACTATATATCTTTAAGAATCAAACAGACAGACTTCATTTCTTATGAAAACCTTATTCTTTCAAATTGTAATACTTACATAATTTCGTTTCGCTCCGCCTCTTCACTCGCAGTTTGATGACACACGATGAAATGCACTGCAATAAAACAATACTGTTATTGTAACATAACAAAACATAGAATCACGCCTGTATCCTCGAAGGTTGGGCAGAGTTGTATTGCACACCTACTTACATTTCGCCGATACTGTGATTAAGTCTCATGTAATAGGTTTGAGACTATTGCCATAAACTGGACACAGTTCCAAACTACGTGGTGCCACTGAGAATTTCAGAAAATCCCAATAATACTTTGCACGACCCGGGAATCAAACCCAGGAGATCACGGTCAGCAGTCATTCGCATAACTAGAATTATTCCAAAATATTATCGTGTCTATTAAAATTGTTGGATCGTATATAAATGATGTACCGAGTATATAAGTTATATAACGTGTATTTAGTTATATACAGTGTAGAAAAAACAAAAAAGAAACGACTTTAGAAGATTGGGTCGGTCAGAAAATAAGAAAATCTTTCCTTTGAGTCAAAACTACTGAAAACCCTCATTTCGCCGATGCCGTTATTTTGCAAGCTCCGACTGAGAATTACAGAAAAACCCAATAACACTGCTCGACCCGAGAATCGAATCCAGGACCTCAAGCTCAGCGGTCGCACTTGCGACCACTAGACCAACGAGACATTTAAACATATGTAAACGTTGGATTACATACATGATAATGAGATTCAGATCATCGTCTACTGCACGAAAAGAGTCTCTAAATGGCAATACTAAAGAAGGAACCATAATTCTTCTTCCAGTGTAAAATGCCACTGTTTATTCACAACAATTTTTATCCCTATATACAGCAATTGACCGACGACCTAAAGCCCCCCGGGTCGCTACAACCACCGTTGCACCATTTAGATGGTCATTTATTTAACTGGCTACTTAATTATTTCCACGCTGGCGCCCTTGTTGGAGGGTAGAAACACAAAGCTGTAGCTATCTCGTTAATAATGGATTGGTCTACGATTACTAAGCAATCTTTGTAGATAGATTTCCCTCAACTGGGATTCGAATACAAGTATTGGTTGACACTGTTCCGGTTGTCATATTTGTAGATAGATATTTGACTGCCTCATTGGTCTAGCGATTGCTGAGCGGGAGGTCCTGGATACGATTCTGATCGGGCAGAAGTGTTATTGGGTTTTCTGTATGGAAGTTCTCAGTCTATACCTCTACATATCGCAGCGCTTGCCGCGGTCAGGCCTTGGAAATTTGACTATTTTTCACACATCAAGACCCCTCCGTGCCTCAGAAAGCACGTTAAGCAGTTGGTCCCGGGTGTCATATGAAGAGCTATGACAGCCATTACTGGTGTCAGCAGCCCAAAAAACTTTGACAATAAGTCTAACCTTAGAGTATCAGTGTCTCCTGACTAATTGGGTGGCGGAGGTCATATGGCAGTCGCTCCGTGTAAAATACTGATACAGCCGCAAATAATTAGACTGGCAGCCGACCCGAATGTAGTTGGGAAAAGGCTAGCCAGACGATGATGATACATGAAGACATTCTACATAACTTTATAAAACAAAAGCTGGTGCTAATATTACCATTTTTCACTCGGTAAGCACTCAAAGCAGGAATATTCCTAGTACTTTTCCTCTTTGCGAGCCTTTTACACCGTTGTTCCGTCTACCCCGTGTTGTCAAAACCACAAGTAGCAAAGCGTTGGACTTTGAAACAAACAACCTTTTTAATCCTTTACCTTCCCACAAGCACATATGATAATATCCAGTTGGTACACTGTGGTTATCTTTAACAACGTTACAGAGGGACCAGAATAACGAAAAAATTAACTTTATATTACCCCACACTGTATATATATAGCATCAGTACTGTTTAGACTTTTTTACATTGTCCTGACAAGAGTATTCGAGAACAATGTATTTTAACAAAATACTGTTAGAAATTCTGATTTTAAAAGAGTAACCATGGAGTTTCTTGCCCGTTCTTCGCCATTGGAAGTCAACATTTTGGAACGTGGCACTTAGAGTCGTAACTATTCTTGTATATACATATGTAGTATGTATATTATCTTATCAGAAGTACGGAGAGAAGCAAATTTTTTAAATATTTTTAATTTACCGTGCCCTTTCCTTCACTTCCTTGTAATTGTCTCGCTCTCCTTCTGGGTCTATGAACTTCCTTCTCGGTCTTCCTCTGTTCCTCCAGGCCTCAATTATTCCTTCGATACTATGAAGAAGTGAAGGAAATGGCAGAGGACAGCATTAGATAGAAATTGCTATACCGATGCGTTCCTGACACTTAAGTAAAGAGAGGGAAGTACGAGTATGCCGTGATTATTACGAGGAAAATAAGTCAAAGCAGACATAATTATGCCAATTCTCGCTATTTTATATCGTAAACATACTTACAAAAAATACGCATCTTTTTTTGGCCAGTCATGTATAAAAAGCCTATATTTATTCAGTTCAGTTGAGGCCTAATCATCTGCCTAGCCTTTTCCCAACTATATTGGGGTCGGGCCAGTCTAACTATATGCAGCTAAAAATCTGTATTTTACATGGACTAACTGCCATTTCATCTCCCCCATTCAATTACTGAGAGACACTGAAACTCAAAGGTTAGACTGGTTGTCAGACTTCTTTTTGGGCTGCTACTACGCCTGTCATAGATATGACACCCGGTCAGTAGGGGCCTATTGCGTCTATATCGAAACCATTTGGTAAATTCAGTATAAGATCTGTATGTCACGTGTCACCACTAAATATTGTTGTTGTTTTCGATGGCTCACCTCATGTATATGCCCCAGCACCTCAGCTCGGGACATGTCCTCAAGCCTCGTCTCGTTCACGTCCATGATCTCATCAGCCAGCTCCAAGTTGTCCCAGTTGCCAGCTGATGGGGACCCTGGAATACAAAAATGTTTAGCATCTCTGGAAATACGCGTAGGTATCGTATCTATACTGTGATCAAAACTTTTTTTTTATTGAAGAATACGTTTCATAATATCAGTCAAAAGTAGTACTGCTTTAGAGTTTTGATTTTGTGTGCTATACTCATCGAAATAGAAGGTATGTATGTCGTTATTCAGGGACTGGACATATTATTTCGATGGTTATACTACATTACAAGATTTATAGAGGGAGATGGATGCCGTACGACAAACATTTTGAAGGATTTTACACTACCATGTATTTTATAGGTAAGTGTTAACAATTGATCCCATAATTATGGAATATAATTAAGTCACATACATGATATAACCTAACTAATACTTTTATATTTATAATACTAATATAATATAATACATTTTATGTCCTTTTTTATACCATAACATAGCATCATGCCATCAACGCCACGGCTCCGCAGAAGTGTACTATTGTACACCCATATTTCGCCGATGCTGTTATTAAGTCCCATATAATAGCGGGCTAGCCTATTCCCATCAACTGGGCACAGTTCCAAACTCCGTGCTGCTACTGTGAATTCCTAAACAGAAAACCCCAAAAACACTGACCGACCCAGGCATCGAACCCAGAACCTCACGCTCAGCAGTCGCGCTTGAAACCAGAACAATGAGGCAGACAGTTTTTTCATGTCACGTCAAAAATTACTTAAATCCCATCCACAAATCTCTGTAGACACAGACTTGTTCAACGTCACGCTTATTAACCTCTAAGGCAGTATGTTCCTACAATTACGCCATAACACTAATTAATGTTAATTGATCCCTCAAATGACGGGCTGCAAGCGCATTACCAGACGTGATCAACAGTATCGTATGAAGGTATCCCCCACATTATTGTACATAACATGATTGTTACAAGAGACTTGAGTCTTTAAAACAGTATCCATAGAGTTTCTTGCCGGTTCTTCTCCATAGGACCAAGTTTTTGGAACCGTGCAACTAGAGTCCTCTATCATATCAAAAGTGCCTGTAATACGTTAATTTGAAATAAAAACTCTATTCTATTCTATGTTTAACCTCTCCAAAGTTGTCGAAATACATTCATCATCAGCCAGAAGACGTCCACTGCTGAACGAAGGCCTCCCTCAAGGGGGGATTTGCCATAATCCCCACGCTTGGCAGGCGGCTTGGGGATCGCAGTGGCTCACCGATTAGTGAGAGGACGCTGCTGCCCGACCTCCGGTGTTTGGCCGCAGTTTTAAGACGTACCCGGGTCAAAAAAAGAAATGCATGCATTTCTTCAAGAAAAGAAATGCATTAGTTCGTGTTAATGATTGGAGATTTAAAGGTACATAAATTAGGCATTCGAATGGATATCAGTAGTAGTACCAAACGGAATTTAGTCTCAAATCTCAAATGTTTATTGCAATCCATAATGTACACAGTCAGGTGGTATACAGGTGGTAAGTGTCAAATATAGAAGCAATTTTGTTTTATTTTAAAATCTTTTTATGCACTAGTTTAAAAAAAAAACTGTACAAAGGCGGACTTAATGCCTTAGGCATTTTCTACCAGTTTACCTTAGGGTGATGCAGAGACAAAACATGGACCAATGGACCATGAACATGGATGAATGGTTTAAATAAGATGGAGAGAGGAAGAGCACTTTAATAATTTTCCTTATTATTAAATTTTTTCTTATGTATCTGTTTTTTTAAAGAGTTTTGTGTTATTATAAATCAATACGTGTATATGGTTAATACATGTATATTTTTTGACAGGTGAAACACGTGGAGCAATAACGGCATTGGCTTTCAGAGGCCAAGATGATATTTGGGTCACTGAGCAAGCGTAAAAAATAATTATGTAAAATGTTTGATTGGTCTAATGTTTGTCAGATCGGCTGTTGAGCGAGAGGTCATGGATTAGATCCCCAGATCAGGCTGTGTTTTTGGGTACTATTAAAAAATTCTCATTAGCAGCCCGGAGTCTAAAATTGTTCCTAGTAAACGTCAAGATCACCCCTATTTCATGGAGCTTAATAACGGTAGAGTGACGATGTACCTACGACTCGTACACCTCTGCCTAACCCTTCGGAGAATACAGGCGTGACGCTATGTATATTGTTATTTTGTAATTGGGCCTTTATTTCTATTACGGAAAATTTTATGCAGCAGTCTTTCGGAGTAGAAGAACACCTCTTTGGATTTCATAGCTTTTCTGTCCTCTGCAATTATTGCACCAATGACCACATATTTAATTACTCTGTAAGATGTGGTGGGATAGCGACAAATAGATATGGAGATATCTATTGACATGTTCACAGACTAAGATTGTGAACGAAACTTAGTCGATGGTGCTTCCATTAATAATACTTTACCAGCATGCAGTGGCGTGCGGTGCATAAAGAAAAAAAGACACTGCCTACCCTACATAACTCAGATAAATATTTATTATAAGATATTTGAGGTGGCAAATCACATACATCATTATTTAATCGACAAGACAACGAACCAAAACCAACATGCAGCAGGTATTATTGGTAAGTAAGCTTTTAAAATGTTTTGCCTACCCTGTATAAAAACTCTGTGCACGCCGCTGGCAGCATGGGTATTAGAATTAAAAAAAAAAACCTTTTACTCAATTAGCGAATCGTCATCGCAAATTATAAAAGGCTAGCTTATTAAATAGAAAACCGTAAGATACTTTGTGAAACTGAAAAGCAACGTAAATAATGGAGAAAGCTGTGGGTAGCAGTGTTTTGCCCACACCTACCCTCAGCTGAGTGCAGCCTATCACACGAAGACTGTACTCAATAGGGCCTTATTTACACCTCTCCGTCTAAGTTCAAGTCTACTTACATGTAATTAATTATTCTTTGGCTCTTTATTCTTGATGCGTAGCCTAGACATTGAGTTTTATCACTTGTATTTCACCGCAACGTGGGTGCGTTAACAGACAAAATTTTATCTTACATAGCCCTGTTGCTTAAGAGCTCTATGGCGAAAAATATCATAATATTATTACCCTTGATCATGTCCCAGTAAGTGATGGAGGGTAAATTACAAGCCATCTAAGTGAAATACTTTTATTCTTCCGCATTTGGTGAGACTGGAAGCCGACCACATAATATTTGAGAAAAGATTAAGCAGATAATGAGGATAATTCTTGTGATCCACGAATTTTGATTTCGCAAAGTCAAAGTTAAAGTAAAAGCTAAAGTCAAAGTTAAAGTCAAAGTCAAAGTTTTTTAATTCAGTTAGGCCTTTTCAGGCACTTTTAAAAAGCCGAGAGTCTAGGCGCACGCTTCCAAAGGGGGTCGGTCCTATGGAAGAGACCGGCAAGAAACTGCATGGATACTCTTTTCAATAAATAAAAAGTTAATTTACATATTCAGTAAAAATCTTAAATTAACATGCATTATATATTATATAAGCCAAGGTATAGTATTATCTTATCTGTTATCTTTGATTGTAAGTGTCGTGATGGATGACTTAAGCATTATATGAAGAAGCTAATAACAACATCCTACGTTTTGTGAGGCCTCATCATAACCCCACGTCCGAAAACCAGAGTGGTCTAAGTATTTAGTCAATTTTTAGCAGTGGTCGATTACAGGCATAAATGATTACAGGCAACCAAGTGCTTCTTTTCCAAGGATCACATGGCTCGTTGGGAGCTAAAAACCCTCGTCATAGTACTAGCAGGATGCTTAACAGGCAGCTCAAGATCGAATAGGCTATTAGTTCGATTTAAGCTCTAAATTCTAATTAGGGTTACGAGGAAAGAAAGAAATGGAGAGGGAACTGAATTACGAACGCTAGTTTTAAAAAAGGATAATTTTTTTGGAAGACTTTTCTTTTTAAATATGTTGCTAATGTAATAAATTATTTATTATAATGGGGTAAAACTTACCATATAATTTAATTTTATTATCCTTAGTCTGCACTACTATAATAACATATCCCTCTAGATCAACAGATTTACATTTCACTGTTGTCATTTTGTCAATAGCATTGATTTGCGTTGTTGGTGCGTTAAAAGTATTCATTTTGTTATTTTAATTATTTTCTACGTCTAAACACAAAATAGCTATGAAAATGGCTTATTCACGCCCCCGTTATACGATACAATTATAATTTTTTTAATTTCATGCCAACGTTTACGCCAACGCCACTTCAAACACAGCCCACTTTTTAAACAATAATTCATTTTTATTATTTTCCACATTATTTTTTAAACACTAACCCGGAGATAGTAAATCGGCCATTATTATTTTTGATTCTCACTCGTTACGAACTGAACACTGCTCTGACATCTAAATAATTATAAAGTAAGTATCACAATTTAGTGTTAATATAATTTCACATGATTTAAGCGTATTGTCGAGGTTTAGGCGAATTTTAAATCGTTTTCACAGTGACATGTCACGTTACGGTGTTTGGAGTAAGCGCGGTCAGTTTTATCACACTCCCTAAATATTTGTCACATTTTTTTATTCACGTGTACATACATTGATGGCTTTTAGATATTTATTCGGTTATCAATCTAATATTTAAGGCGTATCAACATGTTTTTGAGAGTGAAAACCGGTCCCACGTCCGCGGGCTGGGTGGTCGCCGCGAATGGATACGACTATCCCATTTTCGCGCGATCAATAATGCTCCCTACCCAGCATCCCTTCAGACTCCCACAGAGTAACATTTTATATACCTTATTTTCCTGTAAAAAATCGTTACGCGTGCTCTAACGCCATGAATATTTAACAATTATGTTGGCATATCGACTAAAAAATACAATAAACTAACAAGGTTTTTGAAAAAATATCCAAAAAGAGGATCGAAGGTCCCACCGAGATTTGAACTCGGATCGCTGGATTCAAAGTCCAGAGTGCTAACCATTACACCATGGGACCGCTTGAGTATCGAGTCGAAATTACTGTTCAATTTGATATATCTTTAGTAATCGTAAAGTTAATTATTATGAAAATAGTATTTTTAGCTTATCTTAACATGAAATTATATTTATCAATACACAGAAGCCTGATTGGGTGGAACCCAATTTTAAAAATCTATCATTCACTTTTCTTAAAGAGGTCATTAGATGGCGGTACAAAGACCGCTAGCGTTCTGGACAAAATTGTATAAAGCGCCATCTAGGTGTTCGTATAAAAAATTTAATAAATCATATGTTTTCGAGATCATTTATGAAATTTATTATAATACTTGATAGTTCTGACCGGTTATAACTTAATAAAATAATTGTACAGTCTTACTATAAGCAATTATTTAGTATCACATAAAATAAAATGAAAATAACCTTTTTACGATATTATTTTTACTGCTTGCAAATGACAAAATGTAACTTGTATTTATTGTCTAGCAACACTAAATGTCAGTTTGTCACTGACTTCGCTACGGTATGGTTGTCATTTCGTCCGTCTATCAAATAGCGTGATAGATGAATGGATAATAATTAACTTTATCGCAGCGAAGAAGCTCATCGTATCTCCTCGAAACCTAACGTCGCGCGTGTTACAACACATCAGTGCTTACGAAAGAGTGCTCGCTTAGACACAACACCGCCATGATCGATGTTAGAAACAAAGATGGCGGAATAATACGGTGATCATAACCAAACGCGTTGTTTTGTGGTGTGTAGCGTTATGTGCTGTGGTGGGCGGCGGCTGCAGCAGTGTCGGGGCGCGTGAGTGAGGAGGAGAGGCGCGATGGGGGCGCGGCCGGGGTGATGCCGCCGCGGCCAGCGGCCGGCCGCGCGGCCATGGCGGCCGAGAGCGATCGCCCGCCGCTCGCTCTGTTCACCGCCGTGTACGACTATGCGGCGCAGGGGGAGGATGAGCTGTCCCTGCGCCGCGGCGAGATCGTCGAGGTGCTGTCCAAGGACGCCAACATCTCTGGCGACGAGGGCTGGTGGACGGGGAAGATCGGCGATCGCGTCGGCATATTCCCCGCCGTGTACGTCACGGAGGAGGACCCGTTAGCCGTGGAGCCGCCGCGCGTGTCCTTTTCCGAGCTGAAGCTGGAGGAAGTGATAGGGGTCGGGGGCTTCGGGAAAGTGTACCGCGGCTACTGGAACGATGAGGTGGTAGCGGTGAAGGCGGCGCGCCAGGACGCCAACGAAGACATCGAAGTTATAAAAGAGAGTGTGTTGCAAGAGGCGAGACTGTTTTGGGTGCTGCAGCATGAGAATATAGTGTCGTTGAAGGGTGTGTGTTTGGAGGAGCCCAACTTGTGTCTGGTGATGGAGTACGCGCGTGGTGGGCCTCTGAACCGGGTGCTGTCGGGTCGTAAGATCCGGCCAGACATCCTGGTGGACTGGGCTATCCAGGTGGCACAGGGCATGGCATACCTGCATGTTGGTGCACCCATGTCCCTCATACACAGAGACCTCAAAAGTTCTAATGGTAAGTTACTTCGTATTCTGATATGATATGTAAGAGTAGTGACGAGAAACCCTGTTATTTGCCAGCATAATGTGTTGCATACAACCTAAACCTCCTTACTCTCACATGAGACCTATGTCTCAGTAACAGGCACAGTGTCACCCCATCCCAACATCAACCTTTGCATCAATATACCAAACCCTGCAGCCATACCAAGACATCAACCTGATTTTGTGTCAATGAGAATGTTTATTTATCAAATTGGCAGTAATTATCAATTCTACAAGAACAATTTATGTAAGAAAGCAGCTCAAATCCTTGATAGAAGCTGAAAAGAATGTGTGAACAAGTTCAATGCACTGCAGTGGCATCTGCATATATTATATACTTAAGCAATCAATAGCCGATCAGTGACTCCACCATTGAACTTTTGTTACTTTAACAAATTAACACCGATTCAAATTCTTTGAACCATAATTTGCATCATATTTCTATTTGTTGCATTATAGAAGGTTATCTTTTTTAACAGATAACTTAATCATAAATATTATGACTATATTGTCTATGAACATACCTCTAATGTCATTAACCTGAATCACTATCAGTTGCCAAATATCCTCAAGATACACAAACTCAAGGTTACCCAGCTGTTATCAAAACGGATATTGTCCACATTCCAATTCTTAGATAACAATATTGACTGATTGATAACTAATTTGTCAAATTGTACATCTTTTTATCATTATGGATAAGCCCTAAAAAGTTAAGGATTGAAAATTAAAATTGTGACACCTCACATCACCAAAATTCCATTGTTCGTTGATAATTAATAATTATTAATTGCAAATTCAATTATTGCTTTGAGTTTGAAACTCCCAATAATCTATTTTGTTTGGTGTGTAGCAAGACTTATGCCTTCCTAATCAAACAATATTAAATACATAATCTACACTATCATAACTGCAAAAGTAACTCTGTTCGTTTATTACCTCATCACAACTAAACCACTGAACGATTCTAATGGAATTTTACAAAAAGGTGGGTTGAGACCTGAAGAAGGACAGGCATATTTTTACTATTGCTGCAAAACACTTATTATATTGATGAATTCAATATACACAGCGGCGTGCACAGAGTTTTTAGACAGGGTAGGCAGAAAATTTTCAAAGCTCACTTACCAAAAATACCTACTACATGTTGGTATTGGTTTGTTGTCTTGTTGATTAAATAATGATGTATGTGATTTGCCACCTCAAATACCTTATCATAAATATTTATCTGAGTTATGTAAGGTAGGCAGTGTCTTTTTGTCTTTAGTAACCACATGCCACTAAGTATACATGTAGAAGTTGCGGCAATTGCATCAGCAGCAAGTCTCCAAATAGTTCTTGATGGTGTGGGTTGTCTGTTAACCCATAGGCCATGGTTTGATGGACTAATGCCTAACCCCTCCAAAACTTCTCATTCTGTGATGAAGGCGAGTCAAGTAGTGGGACTGTATGATTATTACATATATTTTGATACATCGTATTTCCTTCTTTTAGTATCTAGGGTTTGTTTAATTCATTTTAGCTCATATAATATACCAAACCACAATGCTAATCTAACCAAACTTAATACTACTTCATTATGTGTGTGTGTTGTCTTCCATAAGGTCCATTTTGCAGTGAGTGTCTGTTTTAATATTGTTGTTAATTGCACAGGTTTTGGAACCTTTGATCACTATAGAGATAAAATCAAATAAAATGTCAATGATAAAAATGATTTTATTACACATGATTTTCCTGTATCACATGATACAGGAAAATCAACATTAAATCATATTTTTTTTTTGATATCAAGGAAGATTGACAATTTAGTATTGTATAATAACAAATAACTAATTCATTGAAATTCATTATGATTTTAGAATATAAAAGGAAACAGGAAAAGTCAGTCTGTCTTTATTATGCCTGTTTACTTTTATATACCTTACTTGCAAACATTATATCTAAGTAGCTTAATTTAGATGGCTTAGGTGAATACCTAAATTAAACTGTAAATGTACATGATTTCTTATTAGATAAATTATAATTGTGACTTTTAAACAAGAGTAGGTCAGGAAAGGCACATTATTTTGATTCAGAGCTTATTGGCAATAATAATGAATTTAAAAAAATATAAAGCCTTGCATATTTGTCTTTTTTCTTAGACTTATGTATGGTGTAATAATTACTTAACACTTAATTACGTACTTCCTTTTAAGTTTGAGCTATGTGCCATTGTATGCTTTAAATGGCGCCAAATTGCAGATGGGAATTGGAATTTTCGCACCTTTTAGGGGACAGCAGAGTTAACACTTCTAGAAACTGAAAAGTTGATTGGGATCATTAATGAATGCCATATTGATTACTTTAATGAGCCTCTTGCATAAAGGTGAAGCAAGAAGAGTTATTATTAAGGATAGCGACATCAATAAGGCACCAACAGCACGTGAAGTAGCAAATAAAATTAAGGCTAATTTTATTCTTTATATATAGATACTTTCAATTTCAACTGCCTCTTGGTCTAGTGGTCGCAAGGGCGGCTAGTCAACGTGAGGTCTTGTGATCGGTCCTTCGGGTCGGGCGAAGTGATAGTGGGATTTTCTGTTAGGAATTTTTCAATAAGTAGCAGGCTGGAATTTGGAATTCTGTCTGGTACATTTTAATACGTTCTGCTCATCCTCATCTTAGAAGTTTGGACTTGATAACTGTATCGGTGAAATATGACTGTACAATGTGTTATGTAAATCATTTTTTAATTCAACGAGACACAAATCCCTGGATTTTTCGTTATTCGAGTCCAGACATTTCTATTTTTACCTTACATCATTACTTATGTACTTATTTCTAGTTTTATATTCGATGATTTCTTGAGCTTCGGGCGCCTTTCAAAACTAAGATCTGGACACTTCTCTCGTGGCTATAAATATAATAATAATAATGAGACGTAACACATTGATTATAAAAGCTGCCTACTCCTAAATAAGATGGCTAATCTGAACATAGACTGATACTTAAAATATATTACCGTTGTTCACAACTGCGGTGAAGGAAAACACCTGAGAGGGCTCCATAAAGTTCTTGATGGTGTGTGTAGTACGCTAACCCGCACTGGGCCAGCATGGTGAACTAAGGGTTGACTAGTCTCATTCTGAGAAGAGACCCTTGCCCAGCAGTGAGAGAGTAATGGTTTGAACTGATTTAAGGTTTATTTAAACAAGGTTTTTTGATGGAAGTGTTGTGTACCATTGCACTTCTATCAAAATAAAAGTACAGTAGGTTCTAATCATCACTTTCCTAATACATAGTGCTTACATTATTGAACCGAACCGGGTCACGAGTGCGACGGCGACAGCTCTAAGGTCTGTGACCTCTTTTCATACGATTTACACAACAAATGATATTTACGCAGTTTTTGTCGCGGTGTACAATTACTGGTTTATGTTGGGCAAACTTAGTAACATTTATCTACCTTTACTTTTTCTAAAGGAAAATGGGATACCTAATATGGTTGATACCAAACGACCTTTAAACGATAGCTTGTCACTCCACGTCTCGCTTACACGCACGTCGACCCCTGTTGCCTGCAAAATTGATAGGGAGCGGGCTCACTACTAGTGCTAAGTCGAGGCGGCCCCGCAGATGATGACGGAGGGTCCTACAGTCAGCAGTGAGCGCATGCCCATATGCTTCTTAAGATAGTGAGCTAGTATTTGTAAGCTAGTGGAGACCGTATCGTATCTTATGCCTGCACTATTTTTTGTCTTATCTTTGAACACGTAGCATTAACATGTTAAAACATGTTTTTAATTGTGTACAATCAAGAAATTCCTAGCCTACGTTGCTGGTCACAATAGTGCATAATTAGCAATTACCCAGCCTACCGCTTGTTTCCCCTACTCTACTCCTACGTGTGCAGAATAGTAAACGGATGATGAATAGACATTTGCGCTATAGAAAACCAACCCTCTATAACACCCAGCTTCTGGGCACAAAAGGTTGGAAAACTCATTCGCTGACGCGTGATCGTAAGAAAGAGAGGAAAAAGGGAGTCGATACCTCTCTTACTATCAGGCGAAACGCATACTCGTGTTTGCACCAAATATAAAAAGATGAAAAACATTCTTCTGCAGTTCTTTAATTTTCTTTTTACAACTGTTAAATTCTTAGAAGTAGTATTAAGAGACTAATAATTTATAATATACACTTATTATATTCTTTCTGCCTATCCCAGAAGAAGGATTAAGGACTGGCTGGACCAGCAGTAGCGAAATTCGTGCGACATTTCATATTAAACTATGGTCCCGAGACGACTGGTGGTCCACAAAGTTTTGTTTAAATTATCCGTTGACATACTTGTGAACAACAACCCTTATTTGATCCCAGTGATAATACAAGTACTTTATTACTAACAATAATTTACCTCTAAACACTTAGTGATCACTTGGTAGTAACAAAGTTATTAAAATATTTTGAAAATAGCTGAGAAACACGACGAGAGGTCCATTCATTTTTAAGAATTGTCCTAAAATAAATGACGCGTACAGTTCATACCCAAGAAATACTCCAAGCAGCTCGAGTTTTTAGACGGAATGAAAATTCCAATATTTCAATGTTCCCCATGAAGCCCCTCCGGATGGGGCGCTAACCCTTTTACACCAACCAATCAGCTGAAAGCTTCCTGTCATCGTCGCTGCTACGTAATTGGACGGTATTAAACGTAAATACGAGCTTCCCTCGTAATCCTACGTTTTGCGTTAGATATTGGACGGGTCTTAATTTCCGTGTTTTGATTTAGCGAGTTAAAGTTCATACATGAACATGATGAAATATCTAAATGTAAACCGAGATTAAGGATAAAATTTTACTTATAAATTGGCTAACGTGTTTTTATTTTGAGCATGGGTAATTTTGTCAGCGAATCTAAGATCCGAGTTCCAAGATTCATTTCAACCAAAAAATTCGGAAATCTGTGTCTGGGCATTCCCCATGATTACTATTAAAAATAAAGTCGTACAGAGCTAACTATAATCAATTCTTGAAGAACTTTCTCTAACAAACACTAATTACAACGGCGCTAATCTATTCGCCTACTCGATTCGTGTCATAATTACACATAAAGTTATGTGCGCACATTTCTCACTTCAGAATAACCTTGTCCGTATGTCATGGCCTCGTTTCCGTCTCAATCTCCTTCGTATCCGTTGTTTCACAAGATTGACATCCTTCGCCATCAGCCTTGAGATTTAATAAGCACTTATTTAAACTAAATGATTCTCAATGTTCTAATACACGACACGATAAACCTTTCAGATGCTTTCGTTAATACTGTGATAGATTTGTGTTATGATTTGATGCAAAGTTCTTCAAACATCGGGACCCTTCTGCGACTCGGAAAGCATGTTACAAAATTATCGTGGTATACAGTCGTTACGCGTGTCAGCGGCCCAAAAAGTCTGACAACCGGTCTCACCTTAATCAGTATCACCAGTAATTGGGTGGCGGAGGTCAGATGGCATTCCGTGTAAAATACTGATATTTAACCGCTGGTTAGACTAGAAGGCGACCAACATAGTTGATAATTTTCTTTCAAAGAGTTATTGCGTCGTGACAGAATTGATCATCGCCATGTGGTGAAAAAATTCGTAACGGCGGTGACTACAGTGGATGTTCTGAAAATCTGGACGTATTTAGTATCGTCCCTTGGAGAGGCTCTTTCCGTGCACCCATACAATTTGTGATTTGTTCATTGAATATTTCTCAGAACAACATTTTATTCACAAATTAACTTTGTTGACCTCGCAAAAATTTGTAATTGTGTTTCTTGAAAGTTTAACGTCAGCCTAACGAGCGAAGCCAACACTTTTTTGTAGTCTTCTATAATTTATTTGTAAAGAAGACCCTCAGGCCTCGTTTCAATCTCGCTGAAAAAAGTACTTGTACGCATTGTCACCCGGAGTAGCAATTTTCTTGTCATTTATAGAATTTTGAAGCTGAATTTGTTCCTGATAGATGACATTTAACTCGTCCTTATCTCATGCGAGCTGTTTATCCCAAACTGTGAATATGTTAGACTTGTAAAGTCTTCGGTTTTAAATGGTTTTTTATATATAACCGCTATACATTGTAAACGTGAGTGAGATCTGGCTGAATGGTCTTCATTTCATTAATTCTCACGATAACTGATCCATGCCTGCCCTCCGTTGCGACAGCTCAAATAGTTATGGCACTTTCTTCAAAAGGCTATTCTACCCTATATTTGTGCCACATAAATCATTACAATCTGTCTGGACTTTAAAATAGACCCTTGAGTTTGTTTCAGCGTTTCTTGTCAAGGATGGTCATAGGAAATGCCGACGCCATTTACTTTAAAAAAGACGTGTAAAAGTGATTGAAAAATCCTCATTGCAAAATAAATAATTTCATTTCGGAAATCGCAGGCGTAGGTATTATCATATTGGCACCACTGGGAATTCACCCTGAAAACAAAAGCAATACGAATACAATCATTTTGTTTTTGTTATGGCTATGCAAACACTTATTCTTGAATTGAATTAACACTTATACCGTAAAACTTTCACTTGTCAACTTGTTATTGAAATTACAGCCGTATATAATTTGATCGTGCCAAATTCAGTGTCGTATTCGCCGTACGATACGGTTTTGTGAAATTAACATTAATTCACAATACTGTTTATGGCCGAACAAACCGCTTGCGGCCATCGATGAGTGACGTATTATGAGGTAAAGCTGCTTATTAAGGCTCTGACATTTGATGGGTCTCCGCTTCAATGAATGTCGTAACTTTTAACTACGGGACGAAATGAGATTTAAATTCAACACTTGTGCGTGATTAAAGATGTTGTTTTAAGTTTGGAAGTGTTTTAGCTTCATTATTGTTGCCAATTCTGTTGTTTACAAATTAACTTACTAATATAAGTCTATACTAAACTAATAAACATAGCATCACGCCTTATTCCGCGAGGGGTTAGGCAGAGGTATTCTACACCCACATTTCGCCGATGCCGCTATTAATTTATTGCCTATGTAATAGGGGGTTTTGCCTATTCCCATATACCGAGCACAGTTCCAGACTGTGCTGCTAATAAGAATTTCCATACATTAAAACCCAATAACACTTTGCCCGATCCGGGGATCGAACCCGGGACTCCACGCTAAATAGTTGCGTTTGCAACCACAGACTAAACTAATATAGTCTTCATTTGTAACGTAATAAATGAGAAAAGGGTGGAAGTTAGTGCTGTCAAATTAGTCTATCTGCTTGTTATCTACTAGATTGGTAGTCGCCATTGCCATAGGTCGCGCCAAACTTCCTGATAAGGTACCTACTACTTAGTTCTTAATCAAATTATAATTTCAAGGAAAGTTTGAATTTGCAATTTGCTCTATTAACAAATAGTCCGAAGATCATAAAATATAAGTACCTATTACATAACGTAGCAACACGCCTGTATTCCCCGAAGGGTTAGGCAGAGGTGTATTATTTTACACCCACATTTCCCCGATGCCGTTATTGAGTCCCATGTAATAGGGGGCGAGCCTATCGGACACAGTTCCAGACTCCGTTCTGATAATGAGAATTTCCATGCAGAAAAACCTTATAATACTGCCCGACCCGGGAATCGAAACCAGGACCTCATGCTAAGCAGTCGCGCATGAGACCAATAGACCAATGAGGCAGCCTCGTACCTATTACAAACAGAATAATTTCGAAATACCTATACCTTAGTATGTAATACTTTTGTGTACGTATTACGTATGCACGAAACGGTACATCGACGTCCGCAAGCTAAGGCCAATCGTATCCGTTTGTGCGTAACTTTGAACGTGTGACGCAAACTGCCATCGTAACGGCCCGGGATTTTTATACAGCCTTTATGTTAAGTGTATCCGTTTAGTCCAGAGGTTCCCAGACTTTTTTCTCATAGACAACTTTGAAAATTTAGCTGGTTCCGGTGGACCCCCTTCAGCTACATTTCTACCATATTGTCAATTGAATTGTAAACCTCCATTTTTTTATCACGTCAATGTAGACCCCCGTTGAGTCTCCCGTGGACCCCTGGGGGTCCTGGACAACTTTGGGAGCTAATGGTTTAGTCTATGTAGATAGAACTTAGTATCAGGTCTGTACTCCCCTCGGCGGAGGCATACTATTAAGTATAATACATCCACATTTCGCCGATGTCGTTATTGAGTTCGATGTAGCGGCGAACCCATTGCCATCTATCGGGCATAATTCCAAACTAGGGAAAATTATTTAGTTTGTGCTACTGGAAATTCTAAGTAGCACAGATTAGACAAATTTCCCAGAAATCCAAATAACAGTGTCCGACCCAAAAATCGAACCCAATTAAATACGTTAGGTTATATAAATCTTCATTCGGTCTTTCTCGGAACATCATTTAGTGCGCAATTAACTGTGTTGACCTCATGAACGTTTAACAAGCATATCCAACACTTTTTGATAGTCTTCTGTTATTTTCGCGTAAAAAACACCCATAGACTTGGTTTTAATAAGCCTCAAAAATCCCTGACAGACCCCACTATAATCAAATAAAAAAAAATGCCCGTCTAGTAATGCTCGGTATAGTTAATTCAATAGAAGATCTATTGTTTCAGAAACCAGCTAATTACTATTATCTATTCTGTAAGTAGGGGTCGTACCAGGGAAGTGATACTAAAGGCATTACTGATCTTCACTGTAAAATAAGCATGGTCACCAATGTAATCCTATATAGTATATTACAGGGGTGGCCAACCAGTCTATCAGCGGTCGATCGCTGCTATTAGTCCAGTCGATCGTGGCAAGGCAAAGAAAAATATAATTTTTGGATGTGATGTGAATATACATATGTGAAAAAGTTCTTATTATGTAATTGGTAGATTGCACAGAGTCTTAGTCAGTAAACAGTAGGTCTTAGGTCTAATCGAGTTGGCCAACCCTAGTATAATAACAATAACAAGAAAATTATGATGGATAGAAGAGCCTCCCTAAGGTTAGTGCTGTACGGATGTGTGTTATTTTAATAAATCACAGGTTACCGAATTGTTACAACGTAAACGTAAAGGGCATATTGTAATAAAGGACGCGTATTTCTTACTTTTAAAAATGTTTACTTCACACTAGAATTTCTCCTAGTACAGTTTACAGACGTAAATCACACATTCACATACACCCGGAACAACTATCTGTAGGCCATACAATTTTTTATATTTATTTATAGTAGTAGTAATTAGCTCTGTAATTGAACCACACGTAGTTCAGAAAGCCAATCGCTTAGCCTCTGCGCCAATCCTGTTGGTAGGGCGACATATTTAATTTATTTAATACACCAACATTTTATTCATACATTATTTTAAAATCTAAAATAAAGCACATAATATATGTAGGTATGTCTAGACAGATTAAAGGTGTGCGTAATATTTATATAATACTTACGACTTTAGATAGCACTGAAATATTTAAAATGACATGAATTGCTAAAAGATTTATAATATGTTCGTAATTGGAGAAGATTAAAACTCTTTCCCAATATTGGTAGAAATTGTGTTCAGGAAGACACCAGTACTTACATGTAACATGAAGATTTTCTAATATAGTATCTAACAAGCTTATCTAAAAGCTCATTAATCCTCAAAATGGCGACCATTACCCGCTAAATAACCTTATTTGTAGGAATACCGATCGGCGGAAGAAAAGCGGATACCGAACTACTTTCATTTTGCCGTGAGAATATTGTGACATTCTAGCCATTTCTGGTTTTAATTAAAATAGCGATTTTGTAACTTGTACCGCCAGTTATTTGTAAGTGCGTAAGGAATTGATAAAAACTTTCAATCAAAATTTCACAGAAAAATGTTGCTGCTGTCATAATTGAGGCTAAATTGTTTTTTATAACGAAATAGTTGTGTTGTCAGCTCTCAAGAATAATTTCTTCCTTTTCTGAAACAGACTCACTTTCTACTCAGTAATTAACTTAACAAGTAATTAGTTATATTAAACCTTAATCCTTCGCAAGTTGACATACCTACATGGGCTATCCTGCTCCATCGTATAAACATCCATCAATGCATTTTCTTCTTCTGTCGATTCTGCACGACCTATCACACGAGAATCGCTCATGCCGTAGAGAAAAATTGGACAATCGACTTTGATACTGGTGGAGGCCCTTTCCTCGTGCCGCTAAGTCTTTTGAGAACTTTATTGTTAATCGTTAGGCCAGATACCAAAGTAGCTTGTTAAGCGGTTATAAAATTTTATATTCGATCGAAAAAAGTGGGCAATACAACCGAAATAGATAACATTTTGTTTCTTCTAAAAGCACTTATTTCAGTTTCAATTTGAATTTCCCAATTTCAAGCTTTATCTGCAGTGAACGTAAATGCGAAATAATTGTGTCGCAATATTACAGCAGAATATAAACCGTACCTTTATATTACTTGTATAGGTACTATTAAAGAAAACTTTTTGATATCAAAAACTTAATTGCTCACCCTTTCCCAGCTATAGAACATTCACTAGCGCAGAAAGAACACTATAATACCAGCAGACCATTAATCCATAATTATACCAATGGAATCGACTAAGACAATACATTGATTGATGCTTTGATCCATCAAATTTGAATGAATGAATGTCTGACCTTAGGGAGCGTACACACCGATGAACACGCACCGAATGCGCACCTATTTTTGGCGGAGGCACAGCTCGCGTGCATTGTAGAAGCAGTAATAGCTTACCGATTGTACGCTTCGCTTACGCTATACGCTTATTGTACCTTCCATGCAGGAGTATCAGAGTTAGAAACCGCCCCGCTCTGTCTTTTCAATGTAAATTAACGCAATAAAATATCATGCCTATCTCTGAGGGCTCCACAAAGTTCTTCGATAGTGTGTCACAGTCCGTCAACCAGCACCAGGCCAGCATGTTAGGCTAAGGTTTGTACCAACATTCTGCGAAATGGCCCGTGCCAATGTTAATACAAAATAGTTTTTATTCCGTGCGCGTTTGTAGGTGTGTAAGCCCCTTTATAGAACAGGGTTAGCTTGATAGAGTAATGGGGTTTTCGTAAGCTATCTGCAATGCGGTGTTTCACGGTGGTGCTGTAATTAAAAAGAGCAAGATCAAGGGACAAGTAAAGTCGTGGCTTGGATTAATGGGCTAATAACCTGAAATGTTAGTGTAAAGTAAATATTACCAGTTTAAGCTTAATGCTTTGTCAAAATAATTTAAAAAGTGCTTAATTTCCTATTGATTAAAGTAGGATATTGCTTGTTTTTATTCAGTGTAGAACTTTGGGATACCAGAAAATAGGACTTTTTTATTACTAGTAGTTTTAGCCAAAAATATAGTGCTTAGTTTTTTTTTTTCAAGTTTTATTTTTAACCAATTTAACAATTGCTTTTTTCAAAAGCCCACGTGCTATCTATTCTTCGGAGGGAACGCATTTTGAATCAGCATGCCAATCAAATTATAATAAGCTTTTAATACTTACATGGTTTTCGCTGTAAGTTATAAAGCTATTCCCATTGAATCCCCTTCACACTCTATTCATCAAACTCGATTACGACAAGACAAAGGCAATAAAGTTATTGCATTTCATTCAACCTATAGATCCAATCTTACAAGTACATACGAGTATTATAAACAGCCGACCGCAAGAATATCACAATTATAATTATAAACAGCCCGGTTACCCGAGACATCGTTTTTGACTTGCGCACGCGCCGTGCACTCGTGTCAACCGTGTTATTGTAACACAAGATGTTTTACTAAAAGTGGGCAAAATGAAACCAGTTGTAATGCCACTGTTCTGATTACAGAGCACTGTTGAATATTTGTGTGGTATTTTTTCTTCGTGAAATGTTTTCGTAATTTTCCAAAGGTTTCGTCCTCTTTGTTACGGTGATTGTCAAGGTTCAGACAAAGAATGTGCATTTACTGCACCTTTGTTTAATCATGAATGATCGTCATGCACTAAATTTTGAAGTCATTAAACAAAAAGACTGTGAAATTAACTTCGTTTTCTTTTCATTTTGTGTACAAGGCAAGACATTAGCCAAATGTTAGGTCATATTTACTCAATTTCTGTACATTAAATATCCACATAATTAATCAAAAAATAATGGTTCACCTTTTTCTTTTTTACTAACGCGCCGTAAAATCTTTTATGGGGTGTAATTACTCAGTAACGCACCCAAACGTGGTCACAGTTTCCATGCCGTTAAGCAGGGTTAATATTATTGTAAAAGATTAGCTTGTTAAGCGATAATTTTACTCATGAACGAACTTACGTCACCAAGACACGCCTCGAACAACATATAATTACCAAGTAAAATATAAAAATGTCTATTCAAAATCGCTTATAGGTTGCTTGAAAATATTTCAGACTAGTTGCTTGAGACTTCGTCTGCGTGTATCTCGTATTTATTATCTAAATAGTGTTTTGCAGACGGTACGGTTGGCGAAGTGGTTGAAAGCTGCTGAGCTACGTGTCTCGGGTTTAATTCCCGCACGGAACAAATATTTGTATGATTTACACATAGTTGTTTCGGGTCTGGATCTTTGTGTATGTAAAAACACACCGTGCCTCGGAAAGCTCGTAAAGCCGTTGGTTCTGCGCCTGATCTCTCTCCCGTCGTGTCTGATTGTCGTCCCATCGGACTATAAGAGTGAAGGAATAGATAGGGCACCTGAGTTTGCGCACACACTTGTGCTCTATAATGTCTACTGCGTAGTTGGCTAATCTCCGGCGAGATTGGCCGCCGTTACCGAAATCGGTCCGGACTAGTCAGGATGACGTTATTATTAATGTTTTGCAGCAATAGTAAAAATAAGCCCTTCCTCAGAACCTAGGCTACCCCTTTGTAAAATTTCATAACGATAGGTTCAGTAGTTTAGTAGGACAGAGTTACTTTCGCATTTATAATAGTGTGAATAGATTTATCTAAGCTGAACAGACGCCATTAGCTTTCATATTCATCTTTGAATTTGGATTCAATAGTCCCATAAGGCGGCCTGAATCTATTGCGCCATCTTGCGCCTCAAGCTTTCATTCCTACATAATGAGAGCACAGTAATACCACAAACTTACGCGATAGGTGGGACTGAGCGATAACCGCGTAAGCCGAATTCGCGTAAATAATTTCAACAAGCTCACACTCCGTAGTTAGGAAATAAATAACACAAAATAAATTATAGTTAAGCGTTGATTCCGCGCGAAACGTCCGAACATGTACATACTGAACAATAATGAGGGGGAGTGAGTAATCGAGTTGTGTAGCTCTCAAAGTAACGATGAATCGATGAGATTCGAAAATCGCGTAATTCCAGATTCGCGTTAGTCGGGGTAGCGTAAGTCGAGGTATTACTGTACGAGTATTGCCCATAATCATATCAACCATACTTTGCAATATTTGACTGCCCAGCCTTCTGAGCCCCTGGTGACCTGGGTTGGGTACGTTACCACTAACGAAGAGTATTCTTTGCCTGGAATCGCACGGCTATCTACCTAAGCCCGTATTGTTACGCATGAATGTAGTAAATACATTACTTAACCGTAGGTATTTTTAAAACTCTTCAGCAAGTATGTTCTCGTTGAACAAAATTCCAAGGAAACTGATACGGTGGACTGATAACTGACCGTTCGTCGACTAGGTCGTAAACCAGGTTAATTGTGAAACTTACCGTAACCAGAACGTTTAGGTTATACGCCCTTTGTTGACTTTATCACCATAGTTTACGGTGTGGTGAAAGCTGTAACATTGTTTCTCGCCACATTACCTTTAATCTTTTCTTTAACGACACGGAATAAATTGTCTGGTAAAGTAGGGTTAAGGCGTAAACAACAGTTTCAATAGTGCTTTTGCAACATTTGAGAGTGTTGTTCACGTTTGCAGGTTGCAGCGATTACATGACACTAATATAACATCTCTTAAGGCTAACACACACCTTCAGTTGTAACGTTAGGCGTGTAGGATGTATGGACGTACGATTTATCTTTACAGTTAAATCGCACATTTAAAACTGAAGGTCTGTGGCGAGCTTTAAGTGATTTAAGTTGGCGTATTTACATTCTAATTTTGCCACTGCATTATTTGATAAAACGTGAATGAACTATCTTGTTTGTGCTCGTAATCGTCCATAAAAACGAGGTCATCGTATTTATAAACTTAGAGTTCTTCGCTTTAAGAATTTACAAGGTTTGGTAGAGTTATTAGAATCTCAAAAGAATCTGCATGATTCTTCTTTGTTTTTTTAACTAGACATTTTTGTGTTGAGGTTTTTGGCTCTCTCTATTGTAATGCGATTACAACTCTGTTGTAGACTCTACACGGATAATATGTTATAGCGAGCGAACGTAAATTTCATAATAATAAGAGGACATAATAGATATAGAAATAAAAACATAAACAACCCATTGACACCTACATATAACGCTTAATTTAATAACTTAACATCCGACTAACATAAAAATACAGTCGAGCAAAGGGCCGTGGGAAAATAAAGCCATTCTCAGTACTGTGTTGTTTTTTCTAAGAATAATACGTCACAGTCGTTGTCAAGTTGTGCCATTATAGATTGATCTCGGACAACGGCTGTGAGCGTTCAATGTCATTGGATTCATAATCTAACGATATTGTTTGTTACTTTATAGTACGTGTTGCGTATTTAGACTTTGAGGTCAAACTTTTGAGTGATAAATGTATGTTCTTCATAAAGTACCTACTAATGATGCATGGTGGTCGTGGGTTTGCACTCAGCCCGGCAACCACATTCTGCATTGCTCTAAATGTGAATAAAATCAAAATGAGACTTCTGGAATTCAACCCTCTCAGTAGAGAGGTGGGAATGAGAACGAGCTTATTATAATTTCTTTCTTGCAGCCTTTCTAGTTTACGCTTAGAAGTAGCTTAGGTACCTACGTTTTACTGTGTCGTAGCAGATATAGTGAAGCAAGGTCAGCTAACTAGTAATTCGCCAATAGTACCCGACACTTTACGTTGATAAACGTTATTGGTAGGTATTAAAGCCGCGACAGACAATCCGTCGAGAAGCTATCTACATCCAGTGGTTGTCTAGCAGCCTTACTAGCACGATCCGAGTTCCGTAGCATTACTGCCGAAGTCCGAACTTGTTCTAAACGCCACAGCTTTTCCGCCTAGTGCGTTATCAGCCTAGATAAAGCAGTTATGATTAAAGACTGATATTCTACATTTCTCTATGATTCTCTTTTAACTATTCAGTGTAGAACAAATTAGTTAACGTTAATAATTCGTCTCGTAACAAGGCCTCTACTTTTTCATAGATTTTCCGTAAACAAGCACGTTATTTGCGTATGTCTCTGTTGAGTAATAACCGTTGCATATGCAAACAAAACATCAGTAGTCAGTTCATTATACAGGTTTCTGAAAAAGAAGTCAGGATGACAACCGTGTCAATTTTCAAAGATACAACAATGATGCGCTCTTAGACTGAATTCAAACGACAAAATCACAAATAAATCACAGTATCTTCACAGAAAAATCATTTAAAGTTATGTGATTTTTTTTTGCGCTTAGGAATCAAAAGGCGTCACTTAAAGCTCTGTTTTCTTTGTTCGAAATAAAACATGAAACATTCGTCCGACCAGTAATTTTCAAATTGCCATATTATTATGCTAATCATTCTATTGATACTACGAATTTCTGATCCACCTAATACAGTAACGTGTTTAGAATAATGTATAAACAGTTATTTGCCTTATCGTCCGCGTTTCCTCAAACATGCCAATGTTATGCAAAATGAGCGATTACGGGTAAAACCCACAGTATTGTGTCTGTGGCAGACGCGCGGCCGATTGACACAGAGTCGGTCCTGACAAAGGTTCCGAATAAGTGTTGCGAATAGGTAGTAGGTACTTACCTACGTTTGAACAAGTGTCGAGAAAAAGAATCAATTGAATTTATAAATTAATGTTTAATATTAGCATTGGGGAAAGATTGTTTTTAAAATTAAAGCTCAGTATTTTTCTTTCAAAGTAATTTACTTACCTACTGCTCAAAATCAAAACTATGTAGAAAAATTCAAAATTCTGAAGAAAACACGTGAGTATCACGTAAATGTATGTAACGTAAGTATAAAAAATCATGTTATTTTGTCTTCAAAAGTCTCATACTTAAAAAAGATCTTAACAATGAAAGACAGTCTTTTCAATACAATTTAGTTTATTTTTAAACAGTACGCTTTCAAATTAACTTAGCCGCCCACACGCCATCAATAGTGGGTGACTGACCCAGTCAGTGTAATTGCTTGCTGTACAATCAAATGCTTAATTACAAAGCCATTAACGTTTCATTTCGTTTGTCACTAAATCGCCCTTCTTCATCTTCTGTGACTACAATTTTTTTCCCAGTCACTTTACTCATCAGATTTTGTAAGAAATTCAAGTGAATTCACAATAAAACATTTTCTTGACATAGCATTTCGCCTGATATTTTAAGGGTTAGGCAGAGGTTTACTAATGTAAACCAGGAATTCACCGATGTCTTTATATTGAGTCCATTTTTTATGGGGATTGTCTTTCATTGGGTGCAATTTCATACTCAGGGCCGCTAGTGAGAATTTAAATGTCTATACTAAAAACCAATAACTAAATTTACATACTGTTGGCATTGTATAATAATACGTAATCTTTCATGAACAAAGTTCAAATTCATTAATTGCGAGCAAGTATGCTAATTACGACCTAAATAGTCGAGACGTATGAACAGGCGACAGGCAATCTTAATTGCCGAAATCAAATATTGTCACACTAAATTGCTAATGTCACACGAGGTATCGTGGGATCCAAATACTTGTATTTGTACCTACTGTAATCCGATTACTATAAATGTTGGATGGATGAATATGTATGAGAGCGAGCTTTTACGTACGCCGGTAATACTGGATTACGAAAAAGATGTTTATCGCGGACAGACAGACGAACAGTAATGACACAATATAGCAGAGACAGAAGGCCTTCTCGCAACAAATCTGTTAAGAAGTCGTAGCGCCAAAATCTATATTCAACTGTAAAAGGTGATTGTGAAGAAGAGAGTGTAGGGAACGTTGTTCTTCCGTTGCTGCGCCGCAGTCGGGTAAGAAATTACAGCTTCAGACCACGGCAATTGCAAAATTGCACACAATTTACTTACCCTATAAAAATTGGTCCCTCTCAAGTTGCGTAACAGTACTCGTTCTGCCCTCTGCCAGTCCATCGCAGCTCCCTATTTTCAGGTTGTCGGTCCATCTGGCAGGGGGCGTTCCACCCTACGTTTGCCGATCCGCAGCCCCTGTTCAATCGGCCATCTCATTGGTGCTTCGAGACACATTGTAAATGCACACACTTCATCGAATGTTTAGTTCAGCTTCGTATAAACACGACTAAGAAGTCTCAAGGAATTTTCAATTCATTTTTTTATTTTTTTTCAACAAGTGACTTCTGAACTGAGTAACTTCAAGACCACAAATGTTTTAGTACTGCAGTAAAAAATGATCTTTACTCTGACGCAATAAGTTATAAATATTATAAAGCGGCGACTTAACTTATAAGTTGTGCGGGCTATACATCTGCGTGAGATCGTTATCGACTTCACATTGGACCTTCTGGACCTATTTCAAAGTAATACCTTCTTGAATGTAATGCGGATCTGACCGTCTATTACGGATGTGCTAGTCTAGGTTTTCGTTTTGCTTTATTGCCGCGGTACGAGCGTTTGTATCACCCACGCTTTTATCTTATCCGATAATCAGTTGCTTAACAGATGGCTTGTCTTCATACATGTGTTTAATCTTGCGTTCACTGCGGCGAAATTACATCAAAGCCTTTGGAACTCCCAAATATTTCAAGGTTCAATGCTTCTCACAAAGGCTTTAAAATTACACAAATTTTGGGCATCGTACCGTTAACATTCTTATGAAAGAGTATTCCGAAACCGAAATTGATTGGGAATCAAAAAACAATCTTTGAAACTCACTGACAACTCAAATTGGGCGACAGAATCGGAAATTCGCACTGATTAAAAAGTAAACTGCGTTAGTCGCTAATTGAGTTTTTACGACCTTTTAATGGATCAGAATCTCTTTTGATATTCCAATATTCGATTTTCCTTGATCATTTGCTAAATTGCGCCGTGTCGTCATTAAGAGATCTTGTTTTTGATCCACACCAGCTCATTTTAGCTTTATTGTGAGATTTAATGTGTTGATGATTGTACTCATTATGAGTTTTATTGCGAGGCTCATGTATTGTATCACTTATTTCCTGGGTATTTATATGCAACCTTTGAACATATTTCAAATGTTTCCTTCTCATTTTGTTACAGTACTTATTGTTTTGTTAAAAAGTTGATACGTTCTCTAATATACCATACGATTGGATGTGTAACTCATTTACATTTGTTCTCAAAATACATCTGCTGCTTATCAATAATTAGGTGTACGATATAATTTTTTTTATACCTTATAATTTTTTATTACTTAATTTAAAATATTCTTATTAGCACAAAACGGCTAGGAACTAAAGCATCCAGCGACAGTATAAACCCGTGACACATATTCAATTACAAGTCGTTTGTATAATCTATAAATAACCAGTTAGTGACCACAATCGTTCAGGGACTCAAGTGGTCCAAATGTTCGAAACCTGCCTAGGCTGAGTCACGCAGAAAGCCATGTTTTAAAGTCTTGTGAATCATCGCGGAAGAAATCACTTTCGAGTTTCGACCAACGGATCTAGCGAATTTCGGTGAGTTGACGTATTGAATTTTTAATGAAGTCAAGAAGGAGCCTTCACGAGTGACGACAACTGCGATCGTCTAGCGCACTCTGGCCAGTCAGCCTTGATACTAACATTCCTGACTGGCTTATCTTTCCACTACGACATATGGAGCCGTTCTTATGGGGTCCCGAACCGAATTAAGTCACAATTAGAATAAGTCGAGTGCCCTAGTTTGTCTTTCTACCATTTTCTTGTTTGTTTAATCGGGTTGTCTTCTTGTAACCAGTTTAGATGTACGAGTATTAGCGTATTATACGGACTATGGTCAAAAAGTCTAAAAATCATTCCAGATTATTTCAGATTTTTTCGGGGATAGTCTAGCAATTGATCGCTTGCTTCACATGCTCCACGGCAGCACGTCTGAGTATGAGGAGATCAGTATTTCTCAATCACTTGCGTTATCGATGACAGAAAACATCTGCATACCTTCCTGGCTTCATAGCTTCATGGTACTAAAGTTATTAGGGGTTTTAATGTTTTCAGTTAAATTAATCTCTATTAAAATTGTAGTAACGCAATATTTTATCTTCTGCCATTCATCTTTATCACGCGTCATCTCACTAAACCCAGGAACGCAAATTATCGGGGTAACCATAAATTCTTGTTGATGTTATTATCAGTATAAACTTTAGAACTCAATAATGGTGGTAGTGAACTATTTAGATAAGATTTCCAACTCGATGTTTTGCAACAAAAAATAATCACTTCTACGTAACGAGTATCGTTATCTTTGTATACTTATTGACAAGAATTAATATTTGCGCAGTTTTTGGCGGTATCTCTACTTGTTTACATGTTTTATTGAATTCTCGGAATCTTCTACCGTTAGATCGTATGATTTTATATTTAACCTTCACTATAAGACGAGAGGAAACTATATCATTCTTGTATTTATGGCCTATCCAAACTATTTAAGTATTACTTCAGTCATTTATAGCACTAGCCCCAAGTTGAAAAACAGCGCTGTAGTACTGCTTGATAAGCCGTATTGCAGCATACAGCTGAAGAGGAGGGGTCCCATTGTGTATTAGTATTATGTTTATTTTCTTGTACTGTATTTTTTTTTTGTTTTATATTGTTATGCGTGTCTGCAATAAATAGATTTTGTTTCTTCTTTCCTTCTTCTTTCTTTCCTTCACTATCTAAGCAGTAAGTAGATAAAATATTTTATCTTTATGTTGGCAAATTGGCAGCTTTCAATACCTTGACCCTTACTAGCACTAGCAATTGGCTCGTTATTTTTACGGTTCTCTGAAAAACAATCACTACTTGATTATAAGATTGCTCTTTGTGGGATATTGAAATCATTTTGTAGCAATGTTCTGAATGACTCGAGAAGGCGAATAAATTATTGCTTCCCGTACCTGTTTATGTATGACTAAAGTTTTATATCAGGAGAATGAGCAACAACCACTCGAGTCACTAATAACATCGTACCATGATCAGTCAGCTTGCCAAGAGCTATGAGCGTACTCTGTTACATACACTAGATCAGCAAAAGTACTAAAATATAAGGCAGTAGGTATCGTTGTAGTCATATTATCTGATAGACTCAATTTTAAAAATAAAGCTTATTCCTTTGATGAAAGTTCCGTTGTGTTGGCGTTGTCATATTATTTTATGTTGATGATACAAATTAAAAATGTATTATGACGTGATAATGTTAATGTTAACTTTGTTTTTTTTTTTTTGCCCCACACTATTTGTTTTGTTATTTATCTTGTATCGTGGGTACGGTTTACAAATATACATGTCACATGCACATACAACCAGACCCGAAACAACTATCTGTAGATCAGACAAATATTTGTCCCGTGCGATCGAACCCGCGACACGTAGCGCAGAAAGCTAATCGCTTGGTCACTGCGCCAACGATGTCGCCACTTTAACTGTTATAGATAGTACGAAATTTGTTCTATATGTATTTGTAATACTTATGCAGAGCCGTAGACAATGTACTATATTTAGCAGCTGAAGCTTTTCCACTGTGCATCTGATTGTCGTTATTTCATGTGATCAGTAAATGAGCTTTCACTTTAGAATTCCTAATGTCTTAGAGGAAAGTCGATAACAAAGTTATCTTCACTGATACAGGCTCTTCGCGCCCCCTTGTGTATAGTAATGAAATTCGTAATGGTTATTCATATGCTTTGTTTAATGCTTCGAGGCCGTGTGAATTTTTAGTCCAAAAAAAGTATTAGGTATTGGGTTTTCCCCTATATCAAATAAGATTCATTACAAAGGCCATATTAGCATAGACAAACATGCGTTTACTTCACGTATCGTGCAAATTGGCGTAAAGCCCATCTGATGAAGAAACTGTGTCGCTGATGCGTTACTGACCTTGGAGTGAACAATATAATACCATTATTAAACAGACAGCATCATATCATCACGACTGGGTAGCTCGAAGGTGATGGCAGTGGTGCACTTAGTATAGCTTAATAGGGGATGAGCCTCCCCTATTTAAATCCTTTAGGGCTAGAATTTTCGAAACGTTATTAATCGAAATGTGTGAAAGTGACGGCACGGTTGGCGCAGTGTGTTGAGAGATCGACTGCTGCGCTCGGTGTCGCGGGTTCGATTCTCGCACGGAACAAATATTTGTATGATCTACAGATAGTTGTTTCGGGTCTGGTTGTGTGTGCATGTGACATGTATGTTTGTAAACTGTACCCACGACACAGGAGAAATCCTAGTGTGGGACAAAGTTTAAAAAAAAAAAAAAAAAAAAATATTTTCTTTATGAACTTCACTAAAAGCAATGAACCTTGGGGGTGGAATTTTCTAAAATCCCTTCTTAGTGGTTGCCTAAGTGATAGGACCCTACCGGCAAAATTTAAAGCTAACCCCATCGGACAAGTCATTTTATATATATGATTGGTATCCTCTTGTTTATTAACTTATTACTAGTATATCTTCCGATACATTGGGAACATTATTTTGATTTATTGTTGGCAATTAGTACATTACTTATTTTACTAAGTTAGAGGCTGTTGGACTATGTATTCAATCTTGTAAACTTTCGTACAAATTTCATTGTAATAAGATAATTGAAATGTTTGCAATTATAACATGAAAATGTCTACTATACTTAGCTAGTGTCAACATCGCCTGAAGCTGTTCTGTTTATTATAATATATGTTGCCCGCGACTTGGGTGTATTTTGTATTGATTATTTATCTAATTAGTGTTTTGGTGGAATATTAAAAATAGGCTATGTCCTTCCCTATATCCCAGGCTACCTCTTCGTAAAATTTCATTACAATCGGTTTAGTGGTTTAGTCGTGATAAGGTAACAAACAGACAGACTTACTTTCGCATTTATAATAGTGTGGATTGCACTCCAAAATACAATAGTTAGTATTATCTTGTTACCGCGTACCACGGCATTGTAGGTTCCATTCTGAGGTTTGGAGTGATATTTTGGGGTAACTCTACCAGTAAGGAAGTCATTTTCAAATCACAAAAGAAATGTATTAGAGCTATGTTTGGACTCAAAATTACTGATAGTTGTAAACCTTATTTTATTAAATATAAGGTATTAACACTGCCTTCCCTATTTATATACGAAGTAGCCGTATTTGTTAAAATGAACTCGCACTTATTCAACCGCCTTTCCGACATAGTTGTTCGCAATCGGAGAGACAATGATAGGCTGTGCGTAGTTCGCTCAAATACTGCACTAATGCATAAAAGTATTTTCTGCCTTGCACCCGTAATATTTAACAAAATACCTAAATCTATTAAACAATTACCACTTACCAAATTCAAATTTCATTTAAAAAGATATTTAATAGAAAACTGCTTCTATAATTTGAATGATTTCTTAAATAATTAATGCCAACTTGTTATATACTTACCTTAATTTACTTGGACATTGTTTTGATATACCTATGTACTAACATGCTCTTTTCTGTTTTTTTTTTTTGTACCTTAAAGTTTATACCGGTAATGCACGGCATTATCAGTTTTTAAAATTTTGTACGCCCTTGTGGGCAAAACATGCAAGAACGTGATTTCTTATATAACACCTTGCTTTGCAAACCTGTTTGTACTGCATACTCATGTTTTGGACTAACTTATTAAATTTGGCTAAATTAAATAAAATTATTTTATATGCAATTAGAATTTTCAATAACTTTTTAGGAGTAATTTTTTATAGTATAGGTATACTATCCGGCATTTCCTATTACTAGCTCTGAGATGAACGCCGAAACGAACTCAGGGGTCAAAGTCTATTTTAAAATCCAGACTTATTCTTGTACTTTTTATGTGAGAATAATGTATTGTATTTAGACAAATCAAAGTGTATTAGGTAAACAAAAACAGTTAAAAGCTAGGTGCTCACAGATTATTTACGTGTCGCTAAAACCTAATATCACGGTGACTCTCAGTTTTGTGACATACTTCTGTGTCGTTGGCCCGGCTTCCGAAAAACTGCGTTTTTAGCAAACAATGTTATCGAGCCTTACGTGAAGTTACTTTATTTTAAAATTCTGTTTTTTATTGGCTTCATTGAATGTATTTAACTGTTCTTTATGTTAAGTCACAAGTGCGGCTGCTAAGCGAGAGGCCGCAGGTTCGGTTTTGGGCAGTGTTAATGAGTTTTTCTGTATGGAAATTCTCAGTTACATTCAGGACTTAAAAATTATTTCTGGTAGATAGCAACAACGATACGAGACGAACAATTTTTGTCACAAAAAGATGGTGTGATTCAAATTACTTTATTAAGTGTAATTATAATTACATAATCAGCTTCGTGATTAATGGTATCACATTCCTTAATACATCCTTCACCACAATCTAATCCCCGATTTCCATATATCTAAACCTAAAACGTGACGAACGGCAGTCTAACCACTGCGGTACCAGTAACCTTGGCCGGCCGTGCCATGCTCGGCCCGGCACTACTGTGAAGCCGGTCCACTAGTGATGTAAAAAATCGACGCCGATAATTCATTCAACACTCGACTTTTGACACGGCTTCAACGAGGTTCGGTTGCTGTTCTATATTTAAAAGTAATGTGACAAGCGAAAGTCGTTTGATAGCAGTTATGCCTCGAGCCCTCTCTGGTTGATAAGTCAGACTGACGTCGTGTTACAGAAGCCAGTTCGTACAAGTTATTGACAAATCGAAATCTTGTCCTAGGATGTTTTATACGTGCGTCTGACATTAATTATTAATTTCTTGCGTAACCTAACATTATACCTATCGACTCAACATTTCTGAAAAATGTTATTACAGATAGACTTGGTGGAAAAATACTCTTTTCATTCTACGATACATTCCCATAACTTCGGTATCAGATTATTTATGTACTTAATCACTACGTAATGTACTCTGTGGACACGCCTCTTAGTAGTGTTAGAAAACAATTATGCCAAAATAAATGTGAGCGACTAAAGAGGACTTAAGGACTTCGTTCACAACACTAGTTGGCGCTATGCCGTGCGAAAATGTCACCGGCAGCCGACTGACGAGAATGTTTTGCATTTCTTTGGAGTTGTTCTTTTTACATTATATAGCGATAACATCACGCATATATTCGTCGAAGGGCTATGCAGACATTTCGGGCGAGCCCATTGCCATCTTTCGGGTAAAATTCCGGATGATTTTCTAACAGAAAACCGACTAACACCTTGTCTGACCAGAAGACCAAAGCCAAGACCTGAAGTTTTAAATATAATTATTAATTAAAAATTAAAAGTACCGCCCTCTGTATGGGAAACCCTGATGTTGTTATTGTTATTAACCAGTGTTGTCCCACTACTGGGCAAAGGCAACTCTTCGGTCAAATTCAAGTGTGGACCAGTCTGTCCTGTAGGCATCTGCATCTAGTCCGTCACGCCATCTCCGACTGGGTCTGTCGCTATGCCGTTGTTTTCCGGGATTGAAAGGATAATTTTATACCTTTACTAGCGTTCTGCCCTTGCTTCGCACGGGTTGCAGAGCGTATACGCCTTCATTTTTTTTCTGTCGTAGTGTCGTATCAGCCTGTTACATCGAGCATTTACTCGGCGCACGCCAGTAAAGCTCCCAGTCGGCATGGTTTTTCCGACATCTTCAGTTATCATCGTCATATATACACAAAACCTTAACGAATTATACACCTAAACCTTCCTCACGAATCACTCTGTCTATTGGTGAAAACCGCATGAAAATCCGTTGGGCATTTTTGAGTTTATCGCGAACAGACAGACAGACACGACGGGGAACTTTGTTTTATAATATGTGGCGATGCGAAATTTTGAATTCATTTCACATTTACTAAAGACAATATTTTTTGTTACAGGTAAGACATCAAGTAAAAAGCAATCATCATTGATTAGTAAGATTACTTTGACTTAAGTTCGACGTTAAATGTTCCATTCGCAGTACGATATAAACGGCCCACCGTTTATATCGTACTGCGAATGGAACATTTCACCAAGCAAACATAAAACTTCAACTTCACACAAACCAATGAACTACCGAAATATGTTCAAAGGTCCGTGTTAGAGAGCCCCTTTATCCTATCCTACTATAATATTATAAATGCGAAAGTTTGTGAGGATGGATGGATGGATCTTTGTTACTCTTTCACGCCGTAACGGCTGAACTGATCTGGATGAAACTTGGCACAAAGATAGATTATAGTCTGGAATAGCACATAGGCTACTTTTTACCCCGGGAAAATGTACGGGTTCGTAACCAACGTGGGCGAAGCCGCGAGCGGAATCTAGTATTTATATAATAGAGTATTCGTATTGTCTCAAATGTATGAAAAACGGGTGCGCACGATTACAATACAACTTTACGCAAATGCGCGCATGTATGTATACATTGGTCCCCTACGCATACCTTGTAGTTAACGCCTTTTATAGTCAAAACTTACTCAAAGCAGAAACGTATACCCGTGATCTGTTCTTGACAAATTAGAGTTTGTCATTACATACAAATACGTCACTTAAACGCTACTTAAGTAGTCCATGTTTAGCCAACAGATCCCCTGGGAACTGACGGCCAAATATCTCGGTGTGACCCTCGACGACCGACTCAATTTCACCGAGCACATAAAGACGGTTCGCCACCGCGCCGCCTTTGCTCTCGGTCGCCTCCATTTCATCCTCAATGCGCGGAGTAAATTAGCACTCAAGTCCAAGGTGCGAATTTACACCACATGCATCCGCCCTATCATGACGTACGCTAGCGTCGTGTTTTCACACGTAAAGACGTCCAGACTCCATAGGTTGCAAATCCTTCAAAACCGTTTCTTGCGCAAAGCCACAGGCTCGCCCTGGTACGTTCGCAATAAACAGCTCCACGCTGACCTAAACCTCCCGACCATCAGATGTTTCATGAAGAAAGCGTCTAAACGCTTCTTCGACTCTGCTCCCTCGCACACAAACCCCTTAGTGGTATCTGCCGCCAATTACACCCCCTCCCGCATATCCAAAATTCGCCGTCCTAGGCACACTCTCACGTACCCAGACGACGATATCACCCTCCATCAGGAGGCGCTCCGATTGGTTAGGAAAACTACCAACACTACACACAACCGACCGTCGTACCGTCCTCGCCGGCGAGGCCCGTCGCGAAGACCCGTTCATTCTCCACCCCGACCCTTGCTCGAGCCAGCCCGCGCTGAGCCAGTAGTAATAAATCAAATGTCCCCAAATAATCACAATCAGATCCAGCAAGTCCTCTCTTGTATGCTCCCCAGCAACGCCCTAAGCCGAGGTTCGAGTCCCACTATGGGACACCCTTAGCAGTGTTGCTTAATATTATATAATTTGCTCGGCTGGAGGCCCTTCTGGTCTCGCCATTTGCCCGGTTAAGCAGTAAAAGCTCCCTGAGCTAACTGCGAGAGACAACTCAAAAAAAAAAAAAAAAAAAAAAAGCTACTTAAGTAGACATCACTGCTGAGCATCGTACTGTAATACGGCTCTCAATCGACACTTGTTTTATTTAGACGCGTGTAGCAATGAAAGCAAACATACTGAAGCTTTTACACACTTAGACATATCATCTATCACTTAACATCAGTAACTTCCAATGGACACCAAAACTAATTAGTAAACAATTCTAAACTGTAATAACTCTCCAACACACAAATGTCGGGAGTGCCCGGAATGCGTACTTTAGTCATGCACCAATATAAATCCAACCATCATTATATTAGTTTAAGATCGCTTTTCCATCGGCTCGTACATTGTTTATGTTACTCAGGTGAAACTTTAGTAACGTTTGAGTGCCCCATAAGGTATGAGGGAGAGCTGTCAGGCCTTGCCTTAAGAATTTTGTTACTCTTAATGGACATTAGCTGGTACACGGATCTTCTTGCACGTAATTAGGTTTTTTTGAGCCAAAATGCGTTATTTTAGGTGAAATTATTAATAGCACAATGGTCTCGAGCTCAACTACCTCAATGGTTTAGTGGTCGCAGGCGCGGCTAACCTTGAGATTCTGGATTCCATTCTCGAGTCGGAAGTGTTAAGTTGTGTTTTTGACAAAGATTGGAAAAGGTTGACCTCGGGTTGTTTTATGACATGTGTAGATAGGAATAAGCTGGCCTCCTATTACATGAGACTTAATAACAGTATCGGCGAAACGTGGGTGTACAATAATACATCTTTGCCTGACCTTTCTGGGATTACAGGCGTGATGCTATGTTATATTAATAAGATCCCAACTAATAATGTTAAACAAACTCTTGCGACTCATAATGATGGGAAAAGTAGAAGGAAAGAGGTCCGTGAGTCGCAGAAAGAAGTCTTGGCTAAGAAATATAAGAGAATGAACAGGAGTTGCGAGTGCTGCCCAACTGTTTCACCTCGCGAGGAATAGAGAGGAGTTTGCAAAGGTGATTGCCGACCTTCGCTAGTCGGAGAGGCACCTTAAGAAGAAGAATAATATTACTTTGAGCGGATTTGGACGTCATTACTTTGTACTAAGATTATCTGGATATAGCTACAGAATGATGATTTCATTGGTCAATTATTCAAAAAACCGTTTTGCTTCGATACAAATCCGTGACATGGAATCGTATCTACGGTTACTTTTTAAAACTAAACTTTTTGGTGAAAGTGTTCAGCCTTAACACGCAACCGTCAACTGAAAAATCACCGCTAGATATCAACGGCCCGCCTGTACTGGTCTTGAAACCTGTTTTGCGCAGCCGTATGTCACTTGATTTGTTTTATTGAATTTGTTCATGTATTGGTACTATTACTGTTCACTAGCTTCCGCCCGCGGCTTCGCCTGCGTGGTTTACGAACCCGTACATTTTTCCGGAATTAACAGTATGCCTATGTGCTATTCCAGACTATAATCTATCTCTGTGCCAAATTTCATCCATATCCGTTCAGTTTTTCTAGCGTGAAATACTAACAAAGATCCATCCATCCATCCATCCATCCTCACAAACTTTCACGTTTTTAATATTAAAGTAAAATATATTTTATTCATGATATAACATGGCATCATGTTCGTATTCCGCGAAGGGTTAGACAAAGGTGTACTGTTGTACAATAACATTTCGATGTTGCCGTTATTAAGTCACGTGTAGCGGCGTGCACAGAGTTTTTAGACGGGGTAGGTAGACCATTTAAAAAGCTTACTTACCAATAGACCCACTGCATGTTGGCATTTGTTCGTCGTATTCATGTTGGTGTGGATTAAATAATGATGTATGTGATTTGCCACCTCAAATATCTTATAATAAATATTTCTCTGAGTTATGTAGGGTAGGCAGTGTCTTTTTGTCTTTATGCACCGCACGCCACTGGTCACATGTTATAGGGGGCGAGTAAATTGTCATCTACCCAGACGAATTTCAAACTCCGGGCTGCTACTGTGATTTTTTGACAAAAACATCAACTGACCTAACCCAATGAGGTAGATAGGACCATTTTGCTTCGTAATTTCACCCAACTTAACGTACTTAGGGCCATGTACTCCGCCAATATAATATATTTTCAAAGTGGAAACGGCCGTTTACCAATTAAAAAGTCCGTGTTAAACGGGTGATTTTGTCTTAAACATCTGTTTTATTGTCTGTGAACATGGGCCTTAGGCTTAAAATATTAATCTAATTACATTTCTGGGCTCTTACTATAAATTTTCTATCAAAAAGCCAAATAAAACATTGCATGATCCGGAAATTGAACGCAAGACTTAACGCTCAGTAGCCGCATTTCCAACCTACACCAATAATGTAGTTTATATTTTATCCTTCATCCTATTTTTCTCCCAAAGCTTAATGTTATAAAAGATCAGTATCAAAAAGTAATTGCAGACCAGACATATCAACAAAACCGAGATGAAGCAAAATATCTGTTATAAACACAATTAAGATAAGACACTGTAAAAGGCTTAATCGTGTCTCAGCCAGAACTATTAACTTTCGACCGCCGACTATTTATGGCGATTGTAATCACCACGCCGGACTGGACGGTGATTATTTACCAATTAAAGCACTATTAACATTTATACGTCTATTTGATGGTCCAAAGAAATGTCTAATGATGTGGTATATGGTTGAAAAGGTTTTTGCGTGCCTAGAAATATTTATATGTGAAGCGTTTAATATCTCTAAGATTTTATAAAAAGTATATAAGTTGATACACTATAGGTAAATGGGAATACCATCTCACGAGATCTGATTCCGTATTAATTAATAAAACACTCAAAACCGTCACAACTAGGCTTTAAAATAGTAACACTCGAGTAGCTGTCAAAAAAGTAATTTGAAATTCTTGATACGTTTTGATACTTACATACATACATACATAAAGTCACGCCTTTTTCCCATGGTAGGTAGAAACTACAGAACGCCACGTGCTACGATCCTTACATAACCATTTTGCTTCATCTACATACATGCATCGTTTCATACATGAACGCCGGTTGTGGGTACTGCGCACTTGACCTTTTTGAAGGACATCACCAATAAGGTCCTTATATGTCCTTCTAGGGCGTCCCCTCCTGGCGTTTCCACTAACAACCGCGTTTTAAATATTTTTTGTTAATTGCCTTTCATCCATCCTCTCTACATACTTTGATACTTTTAATAATCAAATCAGTATCTCAAGATATCGGAATCGGCGTCTCATGAATAACAGCGGTGTACTAATACAGACCATTATTTCTCGGCGACTGATATACAAAATGCATTGGTAGGTACAATGTAAATTTAATGTCTCGAATATAAGTTCTAGAATATTTAAAACCTAGCATAGCAGAACAGAACTACTACTAAATAACAAGGTAGGTGCATTGCTGTTCACATATTTCACCGATTATAGAGTCCCATGTAATCCAGAACGAGGGCGGTAGATGGGAAATCTACCGGGCACGGTGCTGATTTCCGGGCTGTTAATAAGAATTTTCATATAGAAAAAACCCAATGCTACAGCACAACCCAGGAATCAAACCCAGTACCTAGCACTCAGCAGTAGCGCCTGCAACCACTAGCCTAACTACATAATAAGGCAATCAAGCCTATCCCGATTACCATAACACATTTTCGCAGAAATAACCTCTCGACTCATTTAAAGAACATTGATCTTATGTTATTCTCGGTTCTTAGAACTCGGTTACATCTTGGTCTTACTGGTAATGACGTAAACAGCATTATTCCGCACGTGAGTCCATTTACGTGTTTTTGTGCGCATCGTGAGAGACGTCTACGAGTATCGAGGTGGCAGAATTTGTGTACAAACCGATAAGGTAACGATATTAAAGCGTTATTTTACCATTTTAGAAGAGTATGCAAGATATTTCCTTATAAGTGCGAGTTTAGAAGGCGTTAATCGCTTTTATAGGCAGTGATTTGGAACATTTATGCCAATTTTGTTAGTGTATGTGATGTTTTGCTATTTGTAAATAACGTAACAGAGTTAACAATTTTATTCCCCTATTTGACAGCGATTGGCATCGCTGTTCTCAAGAAATCTTACATCCAAGATAAAATCTGAGAAGGCAACTAACTTTATCCCGACCATTTTGTTCAGATTTGTCACTTGAAGCAATCTAGAAAAATTAGTTGCGTGGAATAAAGGTGCTTATACTGCCGAAAACACATTTAAACTGGAATTTTAAAAATAAAATGCGCCGTCGTTAAAGCTATACTTATAAAATGCAGAGAATTAAAAATCTAGGCTCCAGAGACAATTAGCAAGGAGAAGTCCAGGCTCTAGACAGAGTTTGCAAGGATATTTTTATATAGATTATCACCTAGTGTAATGTCCTCCTGACCGATTTCGGTCACGGCGGCCAATCTCACCGGAGATTAGCCAACTACGCAGGAGATATTATAGAGCACAAGTGTGTGCGCAAACACAGGTGCTCTCTCTATTCCTTCACTCTCATAGTCCGATGGGACGGCAATCCGACACGACCGGAGAGAGATCAGGCGCAGGACCAACGGCTTTACGTGCTTTCCGAGGCACGGTGTGTATTCACATACACGAAGACCCAGACCCGAAACAAATATCTGTATATCATACAAATATTTGTTCCGTGCGGGAATCGAACCCGCGACACGTAGCTCAAATCAAATCAAATCATTTTATTTGTGTCAAACATGGGTGATAATACAATGTTAAACAGTATTTTTGATGTTAAATAAGTAATTATAGTCCAACATGTTTTACCTATAAAGGTGTACAAATGAGTAATCTCCATTGAAAATCAAAATAATAAAATCAATCAAAATTAAAAGTAATGAATAATAATTAGAAATGTCAAGAATAAAAATACATCATGCATGGTCATAAATCTAAAAATGAGTCGTTCATAAAGTGTTTTAAATTATAATAACATTTAGTAACTAGAATGTTTTTTAATCTTTTTTTGAACAACATTATATTTAAAGTTTTGAGTTCTGTTGGTAATTTATTAAATATTTTAGGACCCATGCAAAAAATACTCTTTCTCATAATCTCTGTCTTCGCCGCATGTATTCTCAACCTATTTTTATCTCGGCGGTTCCTAACTACTGTGTCAGATAGTCGAGGGAATAACTGAGGATTATTTCTAACAAATAGTGCGATCTCTAGTATATATATTGACGGTAATGTTAGGATTCTGTGTTGTAAAAAATATGGTTTGCAACTGTCTGTTGTATGAAGTAGGAACATTGACCTTATGCATCTTTTCTGTGCTTTGAACACTTGTTCGAAGTCAGGTGAGTTAGCCCAAAATATGACTCCATATCTCAACAACGATGCTACCATCCCGTGATATGCCATAATGATAGAATCAGTATTGAGAACAGATGCCAGTTTATAAAGTGCATATGCAGAGCTGCTTATCCTTTTGGTCAGGTTATGAATATGCGGTTTCCAGTTAAGTTTTTGGTCAATTGTTAATCCTAGAAATTTAACGTCACGAGTGCTAGTTATTAATTTATTTTCATGAACTATAGTAATGTCAGATAAAATACTTGGTCGTTGCGAAAAATGGATAATATTAGTTTTATTTAGATTAATTTTTAAATTGTTAATGTCAAGCCATTTAATAATTGAATTTAGGGAGTCATTTATGTCAGTTTTATATAGTTCTTTATCCTTACATGCGATGGCGACTGTGCTATCGTCTGCAAAGAGAGACATTGGGTATTTAGTCGCTTTTGGCAAGTCATTTATATAAATAATAAATAATAATGGACCAAGGACACTACCTTGGGGCACTCCAAAGCCGGGCGTACGCTCATCCGATTTAAAAATTTCTTCTCTCTTTGCTTTTACATTAATTCTTGAAATAACGGTAATTTGTTTACGATTGGATAAGTATGATTTTAAAAGGTTTAAGACGTTACCCCTAATCCCGTAAGCTTCAAGTTTGTCAAGTAAAATACTGTGGTCAACATAGTCAAATGCTTGTGTAAGATCGCAAAATATCGCACAAATCGGATTCGTTTTGTCAACGTTCTGCATAATATTTTTCAAAAAGTCATGTATGGCTAAGTTAATGCTCTTCTTTTGCCTAAATCCTTTTTGTTCTAGACCAAGTAGATTACTTTTTTCAAAAAACCGATTAATTTCCGTATATATAAATTTTTCAAATATCTTATCGAAAATAGGTAACAGAGCTATTGGGCGATAAAATTCCATTAGCTCTCGATTTTCTTTTTTAAATAAAGGCTTTATTAATGCTATTTTTAAATCTTCGGGAAAAGTTCCTGCGCTAATGCAAAGGTTAAGAATGTGACTTAGATGATGGCAGATGTGGTCATTTACATATTTGATAACTTTAGTAATAATTTCATCATGTCCAGCACTATTGCTATTTTTTAAATCTTTTATTATTTTATGTATATCACCCGGTATACTAGGGTTCATAAATAATGAGATTGTATTTTTACTTATTAAGGATGTAACATTTGTGGCGCTGTGACTGGAAGGAATAATTTTGTCAATAAAATAATTGTTAAATGCATTTGCTATTTGCAAGGGATTAGTTATTGTTATATTTTTCACTTTTATTTTGTCGATACTGTTAGTTGGTATATTGAGCCTTGAATTATTTATTATTTGCCATGTTGCTTTACTTTTGTTCTGAGATGTTTTTATTTTATAGTTATTCTGTGCTCGTTGTGTCAATCTTATTATTTTGCGTAATATTTTTGAATATTTTAGGTAATTTGTTTTATTTGAATTTGTTGGTTTTTTTCGAAAGGTTTCCAACATCTCTCTTTTTTTCTTGCTACACGTTTTGATGCCTCGAGATATCCATTTCGGTTTTCGAGTAACTTTTATCGTAATAAGACGGAAAGGAAAGCACAAGTCATACAACAATTTAAAGTTTACCATGAATGACTTAAAAGCACAGTTAGGGTCATTAGTTTCGTATATATCCGAAAATGAGAGGTTAGCTACATGGGTTTTGAATTTTTTCATGTTTTCTGTACTATAATCTCGACGTTTTGTGCGCCAAATATCAATAGTACATTTTGTTTTGATAGGACACTTTAAAATTTGCGCTGTATGGTCCGATAAAGCAAATTCTATCACTTCCGTCTTACAGTTTTGTCGATAGTTGTGTGCAAAATTATCGATACAAGTTTGAGACTTTAATCTTGTAGGTATCCTCAATGCTAATTGGAAGTTAAAATTAAGCAACAAACATTCTAAGTTGATAGTTACATTATTGGTCTTCAGCATATCGATATTGAAATCTCCCGCTAAAACTATATTGGTTAAATTCATTTTACACAATAATGTTAATAATTTCTCTAATTTACAAAAAAATGTACTTAAATTATCAGGTTTAGGGACTCTATATATACATACAACAATCATTTTATGAACAATAAGATTTATGGCGCAACATTCAAAAAGACCTGATACAGACAGCTTATTTATTTCTGGTATATCTTTCCAAAGCAGTCCCTTCTTGATTAATATGCATGCTCCCCCTCTCTTGCTTTGATGCCTGCTAAAGCTGGATGCAAGATGAAAATTAGGAACATTTAGGTTCTTTTCGTGGCCTGCCATCATAAAATGCTCTGTAATACACAATACATCTATACTTGTATTTCTGTCAGAGAGCTCATCTAAGCATATGGTTAATTCATCTGTCTTATTTATGAGGCCAGCTATATTTTGATGCATTATATATAAGTACTTATTCACGAAAAAGCTGGTTTACATTTTCATTCACTTTTTGTCCTTTTATGTCCATATGATTGAATAATTCCATGTCAATTAATATATTTTGCATGATTCGGTCGTAGATATTTCTTATTCCATACTTGTTTATTTTTCCTGTTGTATAGGAAAACATCTCGAGTGTTAGATCGCGATTGCTATCAAAAATATATATGTTATCTTTATTTTCTAGGGCTAAGTAGAGGTAATTGGAGAACATTTCGACTTTATAGTTATATATTTGTGCTCCTGTTATATAAGTAGGTATACAGATAACAATATTCGTGTGGGTAATTATTTGGAGTGATTTCTTCAGAGCATTTATAGTATTTATATAATTTTCTTCTCTAATATCATTATCTCCAATGAAAAGAATGCAATAGTCGTTTATAGAATAATGTTTTAATTGCAATTCTATATCACACTGTAGTACTTTTGTCGTATTATTAGGTATTATATAGTGACAGTAATGAAAAAAGTCAGAGAATACGTCTTCTATTATTGGTAGTGATCCTTTCGTTACGTTACTGCTTAAAATACACAGTTTATTCTTATAATTATGCTTCTTTGTGACATTTGATGGCTGCTTAATACTTTGACATATAGACTTATTGTTGTGAGGAGAACGTATACATTCTGGATTATTCCGTAATTGAGCGAAGCTACTGTCAGAGGTTTGGGTTATTTTATTTTGTTTGATCGTCGTGTTTTCGAGTTGGTTATTATGTTTTTTATTCTTGTGTAACGGTGATAAATTTTTTCTATCAGGCGTCGAGCATATTTTTTTATATCTGTTATTTCTTTGTATTACATTTTCTAAGTCAGATTTTAATTTAACGTTCTCGCAATTCAAATTTTCTATCTCCTGATGTGCGGTATTTAGTTGGTTAGTCAGTATATTTACTTGTTCTCTTAGGTGATTTATGATATCACTGTTATCGTCATGTAGACTATCAGGTGTGCTCATCATTGTACTATCAAGTATAAAGTTAGTTTCATTGGTAACTGTATCTGTTAAATCGTTTAGAGAACTTGTTCTGGCGGGTTTCCGTAATGTAATGTTGTTGTTATCGAAATTCATTTTGCTAGTAAGTATTTACTCACAATATTTTTGCACTCGATCGACCAGCTCAGCAGTCGATCCCTCAACCACTGCGCCAACCGTGTCGTAACAATAAATGTATAGTAAGGTAGTCTCCAAAAACAAAAGCAAAATGTTCGTTTGACACTCGAGTTCGAATATAAGTAAACAAATTACACTGATCAAACGTAACTGGAAGTGGCTTGTACTTAAAGTAGTGTGTGCGAATTTTTAATGATATATTGTTTGAGTAGTTTTTTAAAAGTGGTCATAAATTTAGTTTCTTTTAACTGTTTTGGTAATTTGTTATATAATTTGGATCCTTCGTACATAATATTTTTTTTGCCGTAGTTAGTCCGCGGTGCATATAGTTTTATGTCTTGTTCATGCCTTAATTTCATTTTGTGTAGTTTTTTATTTTTCGTGATGTGTATATTAGTATGTATATTATTTTCAATTTAATTCCAGTATTCCTACATCAGGGAGGTAATTCTCGCGCGTTTCGACTTATAACTCTTTTAGAGATAGTTTCTTCTACTATCGAAACATTACTCTATCTCGACTGCGTCTGCGACTCTTGCAATTTAATCGTTTAAAGATATTTCGTGTGATACTTTAAAAATTCGGAAAAAGGCAAACGTGCGTTATTTGGCATGTATTTTTTCATACATCTCGATTCCGACATGGTCTCTTATGGGTCGAGAATTGCTCCCCAGTTCGAGACGAAAAATGCAAATGTAAAACCAATGACAGTTGTGACACTCGACAGCTGACAGTCGTTTACATTTCCTGTGTCCCGTTTTTTAATTTGCAAATTCCATTCCACATGTGTGAACTGTGTGTCTCGACGGCAAGCATGATTAAAATGTGCGATACCGTTTTCCATTATTTCGCCCTATACTTACCGCGTGCGGGAACGTGGTATCTGAATACTAGAGGTTCTATCGCTGGTAGATTGGAATATACTAATGGCTGACGACATAGGGAACAATACCCAAAAAGTTCTTTCGGAGCGAAAGTCCCTTTTATTACTATAATGTTATGATTCAGCCCACTGTCCCGTTGCTGGCTCCTCTTCTCGCATAGGAACTATATTCAACCACGTTTTCCTGATAAGGGTTGGCAGACTGCACACCATCGAGAACTATATGGGGCCAATTGGTGTGTTTCCTCACGATACGCTCATCACTACAAAGTCAGACTAGCAGGTCACTTGAATTCAGCAAAGCTTAAACTCCTGCAAGCGCTGAACTGCTAAGCAAACAATTTTTTTTTTCAACTTTCTTAATGTATTTTATATGTATATAAAAAAATATTATAGTTTCGATCAAAAGAAATACAGACTACCCACCTACGCTAACGTAAAACCAGTTTCCCGAATGTGTTTACATTGTATAGATATGTTTATTGTTTACTACTGCTAGTGGTTTTAGAGCTAACGATGATAGCGAAGTAAACTATATGCCTCATAAAAATGCTATCGCCTGGAGCCTTTACGCGACCATAATGGGCATTGTCATCGACCCGTCTGGCCTGCTTTAAGAAGTGGTTTTTGACGTATAGTTTAGTGATGGTATGGCAGTATTTTTTTTTTACATTTTAATGCTAAGGAAATTCTCTGTAGAAATGTTTACGGTAAGACTTTGAAGGTAAACAGTTTTGTTAATATTGCACTTGATTGTTGACTGTGATATATATATCTATAATTTCTAGATCCACCTTTAAAGACTTTGAACAGAGAGATTAAGGACGGTAGGAAGGCATTTGCCCAGCAGTGGGACGATTACGGCTTATAATAATCATAATAATTTAAGATCTATAATCTTATTCAACCGTCAAATGTCCTTTGGCCTTGATTTCCAAATTTATATATTTTAAAAACGTTTATTTTCAATTAAGAAACCAATTAATGCAATTAGGATTGAATATTTCTCATAAATTCCAGATTACTATATAAAAAGCAGTGAAACAGTTGAATGAACATAAAGGGAAAACTATTTATGATATTAGAAACCTATTTACATGCAACAAAGTCGGCCTATAAATAATGGCGACTTATGCGACAACTGGCTTCGAATTCAATGACCGGCGGAACAGAAGCCTGTTTATCTGTCTGTCAGCGCTGGCGCCTGATTATAAATACGACTTTATACCTAACCGCGCAACTATTTACAACACCCGGTTTTGTTCGTTCAGAATCCCGTTATGGACGAAGAAAAAGTAATTTGTTAGCTTTTATAACGCTTAATTGGCGATAGATTCAAGATATATTTTTTATTCTGCTTATAATTCCTCAAAGATACTTACAAGTGTAGATTTAAAAGCGATAGTAGCTTCAAACTAGTATTTTGTTTTTCAAGTAAATGATGTCATTGTAAATGTCAATCCCATGAATTATTAATGAATCATGATTACCAAACGAAAGTAATTTTCGAAAATGGCGAACTTTATTTGAGGCCAATTACCAATTAAAATTCAGCATTCATGTTGGTGTATAGTTTGCGACAAAATAACCTATTTTATATGACAACACAGACGTTGAATAAGTATTGGAAAATTGTGGATTCCTTAAATTAAAACGAATTATATTTGTTTAAAAATGTTAACAATTCAATTCCCATCATTACATGTAGTCACATATCTTCTTAATATATAAAAATCAATGTTTGTTTGTTTGTTCGTATTTTATACGCTGCTATACCGTTCATCTGATTGCGATGAAACTTGTCAACTTATTGCTTGCACTTACTCGAAGGTTATATGCATAGTACAATTAACATACAGTAGGTGACGCGCGTGTCATAACGCATTTCTTCTGCGGTAGCAACGCGCCGAATACCAGCTTGTATAACATAAATATTTTTATGCTATTCATTTTATTTTTTAATTCGTCTTTTAATAGACCTTTACTTAGACTTATTTACAACTGGGTCATAACCATCTGATTCTGAACCGTAGCTCATATCGTAATCTATAAAAAATGCTATCAAGGATATTATAAAACACACTTTACTACTCACACACGAATGCTTACGTAGAATAAAGTTATAAACACACAATGCGGCTCTATTCCCCGTCATAAAAAAAGATCGACGCACAGACAGCAATTCAGATGCATATCAACGTATTAGTACCGTAGTGTACGTGGGTGGTCTACACAGGCGCCGCAAAGTTGCTACATTTTTGATAAACAATGCTCTACAACAGCTTTATCGGTATTACTAATACTGTTGTTATTTGTATTTGGCTTTAATTGCTCCATTTTGAACATCTGTTCGTATGGTTACAGTATATTTATTTCCTTGATACATTGAAAATATTATGTATTTTATTGTTTTCATGCTCGTTGTGCCGTCGACCTCGCCTCGGTATAGCATTCGTTGTCTGTATTGCTATGCTTTGGGATTAAATATCGGATACCTGGCTGGGATTTAGTAACATTTCAGTTTGCCACAATGTCAAAAGTACAGGATAAATTTTGTCTGGTAGCTGCACCGTGAAGGCGATGTTAATTTTTTTTTATTCCAACTTACGTCGTGCCTCGGAAAGCACGTTTAGCCTTTGGTCCTGGGTGATACGAATACCTGTGACAGTCGTTACGGGTGTCAGCAGTCGACAACCAGTCTAAGCTTAGAGTATCAGTGTGTCGCAGTAATTGGGCGGCGGACGCCAGATGGCAGTCTCTCCGTAATACTAATATTCAGTCGGAGCCGACTGTATGTAATTAAGAAAAAGCTAGGCAGATGGTGACTTCTGTCGCGTCAATTTCTCATGCGACGTAACGTAGTGGAAAGATTAACCAGTCAACTAAGTTTCGTCAGTTGCCTAGGATGCGCCAGATGTACAGTCGAACAGAGAAACGAAGCCACCAGATATAGATCATTCCTGGGCGCCATTTTCCATCATTCCGTTTATTTTTTTTGCCTTTATAAATTATCATATCACCATGCCTGTATTTCCCGAAGGTTTAGGCAGAGGTTGAGGTAGAGGGACACCCACATTTCGCATGTAATGGGGTGAGCCTATTGCCATCTACCGGACAGAGATTTCGACTCTGTGCTACTACTGAAAATTTCCATACAGAAAAACCAAATAACACTGACCTACGGACCCGACCTCACGCTCAGCAGTCACGCTTGCATCCATAAGACCAATGAGGCAGGCATTTATAAATGTATACAAATTAACAACAACAAATTTCGCAACTTTTCTCACGGTTACAACATAATACTTATGTTATGCATGATTATATTTTCCTGTTTGCGCAGTATTTTCCGTAGGCAACAGTAATCAACATATTCATTGGCAGTGTTCCGTTAGCTTCTACTTAGAATCTGTCATTACTCTTGTTTGCATTGCTAAAGTATAGCCACCGAGTTTCAATGATAGATGTTACGTTTAATATGCAACGGTTGCGATGCGCTTGCTACGCTATGATTAATGGTGGTGTAAGGCCCTTAGAATGGCTTGTAGATTGCTTGGAAACAAGAAGTGGGTTTTAGATATTTTAATTGCGTTATACAGTTGTATGGACGTGCTGGGGGTTCCTGTTTTACATGGGCTTTTTACACATGGTCACGAAGAAGTATATTGTAGGGATGTTACGGAGCTTCGACTCCGAATCCGATATGTCGGAACTTCCGATTAAAATCACACCTCCGAATCCGGCTCCGGTTCCACTACCGAGCTCTTTCTACGTGACACTGACAACTGACGGAGTATCTGTGTTCTGTGCAACTGGTGAACCAAGAGTGAACGAGTTGCGACAAGTTTCTTCGTTATTAATTTATTATTAGTAAAAAATATATTTTACATTCGTAGATTTGTTCCGACTCCGATTCTGATTCACCTCCGACTCCGCGGAGGTCACTACAAGACCCTCCGACTCCGATTCCGCCTCCGATAAATCCACCTCCGTAACATCCCTAGTATATTGGTGTGACCACGTCTGTTATGGAGAGAGTTACTAAAACATAACATAAAAGGGCATCATGCCTGGATTCCACGAATGGTTAGGCAGAGACGTATTATTGTAAACCCATATTTCCCCTCACTGAGTCCCATGTAATAAAAGGCGAGCTCAGCTCTGTCAGGCCCAGTTTCAAATTACGAGCTGTTACTGAGAATTTCCATACAGAAAATCTCAATAACTCTGTTGACCCGGTAGTCAAACCCAGGACCTCATACTCAGCAGTCGCGCTTGAGAACAATGACGCAGTTTTAATGGATAGTGTTATTCTGAAGCCCATCCACATAATATTATCAGCTCAGGTAGGACCTGTCCAATCGACCTATTATTTGACTCCAAACATCCAAAATCTAAAAATCCATTTTCATAAAGAAATAACATAAGACATAAAAAGTTTCAATTTCGGTAACATAGAAGGTATCACTAAAACTATCTCGCATATGCTGTATTTTCAAATTCCTTTCTAGACGCATTTAGCCTCTGAAATACAGAAGCGAAACTTCGGAAATTTTCCGAAATTACCCTAAACCTTATGACTAAGCCTGCCACATTGATATTCCTCTAAGCTGGGATCTGCCTTTTCCATTACAAGACACCCAAAGCCCAGGAAAATAAAGTTCTATTTTATTACACAGGAATAATGGCATAGAATAAAAAGTTCCAAACAGTACTGTACAGTGTGTACAGTAAGATTCTTGGATCTTAGAAAGATACTAAAAAATCATAATTAAAAATCATAACAAACATATCATTATGCACTAGTTCTAGTTCCAAAATGTTATATGTCCTTTTAGTAAGACTCAATTTTGAAATGATTTAATCTTAAATAACCATTGAACGTTAATGATCTATTTTTCATTCTTAAAGAAACTAATGTAACTTTTAGATCAGTTACTTTTGTCGCTGTGTGTACAAGTCTAGTAAATGCTTCTCAGATGCTGCCTTTTTCTCCTGGGGGCGATAGTTCACGGCGTTCATTACGGAGATATCCCTGGTTGTACGTAAAAGCCTCTGGTATTCGCCTGATATAAATACCTACGACACCTACGGGAATTATCAAGGCTGCGTACTCTTAGGGGCTTTCTAAGTTGTTGGTGCATGTGTACCGAAAGAAGAGGCACTTTTTAAGTTTTCTGTGGCGATATTGGTTCCGTACCGACATAATATAAGACTGACCACAGAAAAAGTGACTTAAGTCGAAAATTACACTACGGATTATTATTATAATATCTTATTTATAATTCTTAAAATATCTTTCACGTTCATTAATCATTATAATTTGTAATATCTAGATAGCTAGATATTTATTTTTACCCATCCATTTACAGAACATAATTTTTCCACATAGACCCGTCTAATTAAATTCCTCTAAAACTAGTCTAAATAGTATTCCTTCAAACAATGGCGTCTGAGATCCAGGCAGTGCACACTACAGCTCGTTAATACGAGGACCTTCTGTGTAATTGAAGAACCGCTTCATCTCCACTTGTTTTTGTCTCAACCGGCGCGGTTTTGAAACGTTCCCTCGTGATAATGAATGCAGCACTCCCATCTTTGTAATTGTGGTAGACGTGTGTTGTTTGTTTTAATAAGGAATCTATTATAATAAACGGTTTCGTGTGTTTAGTGTAATATCTTTATTGTGGATGCATGTGCAATTGTGCATCTTCTAACGTTGTAATCAGTAGCGTGAAGCAAAATAAATTGTATATTTCGTCTTTCTTTAAAAAAGGAATAATTCCTGTAACGTGGGTGCATTTACGTTTACACACAAATATTCACATGCACAAACACTGGATCCCGGAACAACTGTAGGCCGTATGAGTATTTTTTAGGGGATGGAACCCGCGACACGGAGCGTAAAACTAGATTAGCCAAACACTGGGGCAACTATGTCGTCGAGAGCATGCTTATTAAATATTGCATGTTGCTCGGAGTGCAGAGTAGTTCTTACGTATTATTGTAAAGTGGAATTTTCTTGAACATTTTCGTACTACGTTTGAAACTGACGATCGATAAACGTTGGTTTGACTTATAAAGATTGAAAGACAATTTCTTCAGGATTTTACGTGTTACAATATATCTATCTTAGACTACAGGTAACCCCTCGTAACAGACGCATATACCGGCAATAAAACAAGGATTCAAACTACATTTATACGGTCAACAGACAAACGGTTTCACAAGGGAACAAAGAAAGTAAGATTGTTGTCATCAATAACCTTTCCTTAAACAAGTTTTGTTTTAGGAAGCCGTTTGTCAACGTCGCCATTACCCCTGTTACTACAAAAAGCTGAAGTGTTATGAATTTATAACGCTATAGTTTTAGGCCCACTACCATTAACATGACTCTTGTGAACGAGAATTTTATATGTGGTCGTTTCGGAGGGACCCTAAAATTATTTACTGCGTCCCTTTCAGTTACTTTTATGTAAAAAATTTAGGTCAACTGCTCGGTGCCCGGGTACATTTTCAGTAACGGATATTAGAAACAAATATACGGGGATATTGGGTGCAGGTGGTTAAGTGTTTCATTTTTATGCAATGTTTCCCGGTTGCGGGATATTTTTCCAGTGAAAACTCGCAATGTGACAAGCGTGAAGCCAAATAAATTCCAGTATTGTTTGGAAAAATAACAAGAGCGAAACGTGAAATTCTTCGAAAAATACTAACACTGTTTCAGGGTTTCTCAACAGAAATCGAATTGTAGGAATTTTCCGTTCCCACGAGCTACTGTAAAGCTCTGATTAAATTTTTAAGCTGGATCCAGAGTCTCTTGCGGCCACTAAGATGCATTTTATATCCCAGTAACAGGGCTGCTGAAAATTTAAGTATTCTTGGTCCTAATTCTCCGAATAAAGTAGAATAAAGTCATGGTACATTCTAGTTCTAAAGAAAGAAGTAAATTGCTTGGAAGACAATGCAATTTTATCCACTCTTACATAAATATAGAAACCTGGAACTTAAACATAGCCTCCCGTGTTGTGCCTCAGTGAGATATTATACCCAACTGACCTAGGTTATGCAAAAATATAAAAGTAAGCAAACAAGGGAAAACTTCCGCCTGGAAAATATTCAAATAAGTCCATATTTATTCAGGAACAAGTCTAGAACTAAGTAAGGGCAACATGGCATCGTGTATGAATTTGGCAAGCGTAAATGCGAACGACGTTACGTCTGCCGCAGTAATGTGTGCAATAAAAATGTTTTCGCAGACGCCCAGGAATTCGATTGCGAAGTTTCCAAGCTTCGAGCTAACACGTGATAGGTACCTTTCAGTTCGGGGCACGTTGTCTAAAAGGAATGAAAATATTTACCATTTATTTTGACACAATTTCATTCTACATTTGTTTCGATTTTTCTGCTCGTTTCGTTTCTTGCTTATTATAATGTAAGAATATGAAATGTTCTTGGACAAACTTGGGAAGTGTTTTACCAAATAAATTCAACTTTCCCTAAATATTTGGAAATTTTAACTTATTAATACAGTTTTTTGGTTATTTGCAAATGTTGAAACCGCTTCCAACGCAGAGGCGTCGCAAACTTCTTTGTCGGAACTCCTCTTGAATTATTTTTTACGCAGAACTTTTACGAGACCTGTCACAACTATGGTGTGAAAAATAACCCTTTGCCGTAACTGGCACCGGTTTAACGACGTTTTCATAAAACTTTTAACCTTCTGCCAATGACAAGGTCTTTTGTGGCGTTAAAACTTCTTTATAAAAAAAAAATACAGAAACCAATTAGGGGAGAATGATACGGAAGTTTGAAACAAAACCCCTTTATACTTCCATCTCACGCCTAATTTGACTTCAAACATCGGTAGCACGCCTCCATTTTCATTTTAGCTACCCCCTTTCTTTACATAACATTTTCTCGTGTATGAGGTGATATAGAAACAATGCACCCTCGCCCTTTCCATGTAAATGCCAGGCAAAATGTCCATTTTCGATCCAGCCGCCGCCGTCGGGTATTTTAGGATTACATTGTTCCGAAGAGAATCTAAAAACTTGACTAGAAATAACAGACTCGAGGGATTAAACTGCAAGATACGATCTGAAGTTTTCCGTCTAATATATTTTACAAATGAAAAGCTATGCATCTGCCTTCAGGATAATACCTCACAAATTTAGTAGTTTTAGAATACTTCAAACGTTCCTCATGTTTTGAGAGGATTTAATTCTTAAATATATTTCAAATTTATGTTTTAATTAGGTAGTGAAAGAAAAACAACGTGTCGCGTGTAGATCATCAAGTTTGTGACATCTAAAATTCGTGTGGGTTTATGAGCATTTATAAACTTGATTTGTTAGGAGTTCAGATTTAGATCATTTTAATATTATTTTAAGGATTATATTAGTAGCTCCTCTCGTCACAGCGTTGCCTGGTCAAAAAAGGATCAAGGAAGCTTGATGCTTATGAGCAAGTACGCTAATATCCTCCTCATAATCATTAACTTCGAACACTTTGGTTAAATTTTGAAGTCTAACTCATTTAACTTATCTATAACACCTCCGAAAATGCATCAAAACTTTCAATTTATTTTTAGGTTTGATTAAAGGCATAATATGAAAGTCTAATTAATTTTCTGGACTTGATAATGATACACTCTACCCGATTTTGATCATGGCTACCGCTTCTGACTCATAATACCTATTTTCTACCAACCAACCACTAACCCAAGTTATAAGAATAGGAACACAGTCAATCCCCAACCCAACCCTGATACTAAACTATAAAGATAAAAGTACTCAATCTACTCCTGATAAGTACGGGCTAAAGATAGAGCTTCGCTAAATAGGTAACCCTTATCTTTGAAGCATAAGGTCACTGCTAGAAATACAACGACTTAATCAACTCAACCTATCGCGAAACTGGAAGTTAAACGTAAGAACGCTTTATTCTTTTGTGAGAAAGAGATGCCTGTATAAACTTTAACGAACCGTCTCACTCTTTCTTAGAGCATTAACTAAGACTTCATAACACAACCGTGATCTTGCTTTTTATTGGATTATTTAGAAACAGACGCAGTACTGTTTTGTATGGCTTTCTTGTTATGCTTCTTAAAAATAAATAAAATAAATGTATGGTTATACGTTTGTTGCGTAACAAATGTAATCTGCAGTTTGAATGCGACTGTAAAATATAAAATAAGTGTATATTCAAATCTCGGGGTCAAAAAATATTAGCTTTACAAGAGGGCCTTTATACGATAAAAGCCTTCAGGCATTTTACAAGTGTACAGAGATTCTGATATTAAATTACCCCATTGCGATTCCACGAGTTCACAGCTTTAAATACTTTTTTTTCTCACCGATAAGTTCCATAATTTTAGTCGTCAAACCACTCACGTATTCGCTTCAGAGGAAGCATTATAAATGCACGGCCTGGCAGACACTGCCGCTTTTCACGTGTCTCGAATCAATATTGCCTTTAACACAGTGTAAATTTATGTCCTAATTCCATGTCACATCGATATTATATGCTAATCACCGTTTGGGTAATCTTAATGTCTTTTTTCTCTGAAGTTTTTTTTGTATGTATTATGCGTTGAATTTGTAAAAACATAAAAATTGCTTATCTTAAGATTATTATCATCACATTAGTATAAAATTGAAGATATCTGACTGATCACAGACGTTTCGTTAAGATTTAGATATTTTAGACTGTGTGCATGCGCCAGACCCGGCCGATGGTCCATTATTACTGATATTTTAATAGTAGGTACAAATTCGTAAAATTAAAATAGACTTTGGAAAGACAAGGCCGGTTTTCTTATCTTTTAAATCAGGTAGTATTATATGATTATAATAATAATTATGTGGTTATCTACATAATTAGATAAGGTCACCTTTTTCCTATTCTCCTTTCCATTTTTTACTTCCTCAAACACTTTCCTCATAATATCTTCCATACAGAAGAAACGGAACTATATCCTGCCGATGGTTCCATTCTGAATAATACATGACGCGACGAGTCGCGTGCGCATTGATTGACGGCGGATCGGTGAAACTGATTTTTTGAACGATGACATCAGATCGGTTAACTATACATTGTGGCGAAAAAATTGTAAACTTGTAGTACGAGGATTTAGGGGATTCTTGATGATGACATTGATAAAACTTACAAAACATGACCAGACTTAAAAATAGGTCTTTATTGAAATAGGTTTTATGACTTGTCATACTTCTATCGATTGAGTCCATTCTTTGACCTACGACAGTTTCAGGAAAATTGAATATGATATCTGTTTTGACTGCGCACCGGTGCATCAATCACTGGTAGCGGTGCGTAGTCAAAACATAATCGAGCAATAATGCCACATTTATGTTGACATTAGTCACTTCGATCCTGGGAAAATCTTTCAGAGGCCCTAGTGTAAGTTTATTTTGACAAATTCGATTTAACGCGTTCAATGTAGTAAATCGGATTTGTCAAAAGAAATTTACACTAGGTTTCAGAATGATAATTTTTCAGATCGATTTTAAGTGGACTTCTTCGACTGAATTTGGAATATCATTGTGTCTTAACCTGAATGTACTCCCACTAAATTGCTTTAATAAAATTATGGATAACATACTTAAGAATTTAAAGATCACACTTTCTAGATAAAATGTTATTTGACGGTTAGTCTAGACTTCGAAAGACACTCGATTGATTGATCGTGATACAGTGAAATTAATTCTTTGAACTGTTAATCAAATTCCGGCCATTATTGCTTTTGTAATTTGTTCAAAGAAGTCCTGCAACATATTGTAAGTATACAAACGCTTTCTTCATTATCATGTCACCTAATAATGGTCCTTAACTTAACAACAACCTGCGCAGCCGGCGAAACGAGTACTTAATCCAAATTATTTTCTGTCATCTTAACAGAAATATTGCCAGCAATTTATTCGTATAGCACCAACAATATCTTCATGTCAGCGTTTTGTACAAATTGCTCATCAAAATGGCGCCATTTAATCCTCATTACAGCCGGTTACAATCGGCTGTCAGTCGCCTGACAAGCCTGCCTGTCCCTTTGTGAGATGATGGACGTATGAATTGACTGTGCGTTGGGTGTGACGGTAATGTTCTGTACCGAGAATGTTGCTTTTGAGAAATTTGTTACTGTAGAGAGTAAGATATTCATGGTTATCGAAAATTCCAATCTTTAGTACCTAAAAGAATTAATTTTAAACTTGGCACGTTTTTTGTGCCAAGTTATACACTTTTCGCACGTTTTTGTGACAAGTAACTATCCTTTTGGGATATTCGGAGTGCGTTGCCAGGATTCCCAAATAGAGAACTGGTGACACAAGTGATACTTCTTTCTTCAACTTCTTATTGAAACTTGAATAGATAACTAGTTGTTTGGTTATAAAGATCTCTGTCCAAATTAAACCTACAAAATTTTTTCAATCAAAACGGTTTGGTCTTTCTTGGAGTTGAATAAGTGATATCTATTTTCTTTCAACCTGCATTTCAACCAGTTTTAGGCAAGGAAAAAACATGCATAGGGTATTCAAATTAATCACTTAAAGCAAACCGTTTTGCCTTTGTATTGTCGGTAGAAATAACCCAACAGCAAGTAGGTATGATTACACTCTAAAGGGGACATTGAAATCTTCCACGATACCCAAGAAGGGGTAATAATTATCCGGCGATGCAGATGCTCTTATGAAACCTGCTTGAAGCATAATATGGTTCGACAGCAGTCATTAAGACGGAGGAGTGGTCACCGGCGCTTATATATCATTAGACGATGTAAAGACTGTGACATTTTCCATAAAAATTACTTGGAGTAGGTACTCGTTTTGCATGTATTGGAAGCAAGGTGTGTGTTAGTGCTTATTAGCTGAAAGCTTCAGCTTTTGAGAGGGTTCGTTTCTAAGAGTTAATGTAATTTTTTTATAATATGATTTTTATTATTGAATAAAAAATCAATATTAAGGCCAATTTAAGTAACTGAAAATAAATATAGATATCCAGTTTTGCGTCACTTGACGCGCTAAATAAAGTTAGAACATAGGTATTCATTCATTTTAATTGATCAGTCCTAAAAATAAAATTAACTAAATTGTCTCGTTATTCTTTAGTCAATCAATAGGAAAGCACCTAGAAGCCAAAGGCTAAAAAACTAAAGAAACTCCTAAGGCGAAAGCCACAAAATAAGAACACATCTTTTTGTCGTACCAGTCTTCTTTATAAATTTCTCAGAAAGTCTTATAAAATTTGTAGCAACATTGCTGTTACGTAAATATATAAAGACACACCATATACTCCCTAAAAATACAACTCAAAGCCAATGTTAGAGTTTGTTTCGGCCGAGCCATTTGGCATTCTTTATTGTCGTACCTCCGTACAATGTTAATGCATTCTGAAGTCTCAATCTTCAATGAGTTCGTTACGGAGTCCTACTTGGGTTGCCGGTCACGTCACGCACCGTATGGCGGTATGGCATGGGAAATACGTTTTACGAAGGTCACCTTCCGAGGCCTATATGACTGGTAGTCTTGTGCTTTCGCTGTGTTAGAATTGAAGAAATATTCGATATTTTATTTCGTTTCGAATTCTTTTTGAATTAGAAATGCGAGGGCAATAATGTTGATATGGATTAGTTATAGTTATAATAATAATAGTAGTCGTCAGCTATTCGAATTAGTATGTTTGAGGAAGTCAAAATTAGGTTAAAATCTCATGTTTTTTTTAGTGATAGCTTTAATAAGACCTTTTCGCGAAATACAGTAATATCTAAGTAAATACCTACCTATTTATTGATAAGCTAGGCAGTTTGTTGAGTAATGATTATGTACTACGTAATTAGAAATAAATAGAACATAATAATCCATTTACTGAATTTATTTTATGGTGATTATCTATCGATTTTAGATTAAAACACGTATCATACCTAACCCTCATTAAAATTAGTAGAAGCGGGCATATTTCTACATTCACAATATTATGATTTTCAAATCGTTTAAAATATGCCGTATGGTACTGCAGATTCCGTCCGGTCAGGTCCCATTTATTTTATTTCCCTCTGGATAACACGTAGAAATCGTATTTTATACAACTTGAAATTCTTTTCTCCGTTTCACCCACATAGCTAAATTGAAAGATTTGGCAAGTGTCACTATAAAAACAAACTATACGAAGATCCAGACCATTTGTCTTACATTCCGGACATCCCTTCACCCTGTTTTTATCCGAGGAAGCCAAAACTTCGTCGGATATTCATAAATCAATTGATTCTCTATTTTGGTACGGTATATTTTACGTAAGAGATATTTTATTCGAGGTATCAGTGAGCGATCGATGTTATTCTTATGGTAATCCTGTAATACGTTCTGGGCAAAGATTGAAAAAGAACTATCAGCTGCCGAGTTTCCCACTATACTTCGTGCCAGCTAAGTGAAATGGATCAATGTAACTTTTTTACGTTGTGTAGCATTATATCAATTGATCACTGAATATTTTATGCCTTGAAGGCACGGTTGGCGCAGTAGTTGAGAGATCGACTGCTGAGCTACGTGTCGTGGGTTCGATTCCCGCACGGAGCATATATTTATATGATCTACAGATAGTTGTTTCTGGCCTGGGTCTTTGTGTATATAAATACACACCGTGCCTCGGAAAGCACGTAAAACCTACCACGTAGTCCTGCGTCTGATCTCTCTCCGGTCGTGTCGGATTGCTGTCCCATCGGACTATGAGAGTGAAGGAATAGAGAGTGCACTTTGTGCACACTTGTGCTCTATAATATATATTATAGAGCACAAGATATATTTCGCATATATCCTGCGAAATTGGCTAATCTCCGGTGAGATTGGCCGCCGTGACCGAAATCAGTCAGGAGGACATTATTATTTTATGCCTTATTTCAATCAGTGATTTTTTAGAACCATTGCTATGAGGGTGTTTTTTTTATTTTATTTTATAAAATCTAGCCTTGTTGAATGTAGAAACTACAGTAAGTAACTAGATTTTCCATCTAGAAGTCTGTTTTTCACTGTTAGGTCTCCCAGAGACCGACGGTTGTTCACCGAGACAACATAAGTTGTAATGAAAAATTTAATATTGTAAACGAGAATGTACACAAGACACCAACTCAATTTCTAAAGATTTCTCGGAATATCCAGCCGTCTGCAGGAGCCTTCATATCTTCATTCATCTGTTCAGTATTTCATTTTCTTTGAGAAACCAGTAATTCAGCCGTCGTATGTTATTTGTTACTCCAGTTTTTTCCTTACCATTATCTTAAATCTGACATAAATATGTATCAAGCCGTTATTCTTTTAAATCTTCGTTGAGATCAAGATAGCCTTGTTTGATTAAATAATATAAGGAGATCTGATCACTTAATTGGCGCTCGCGACGATTGCACGCCAATTGTTGCGTAATTATCGTTAATTTTGATTAATCTCCGTTGCCAATGACACTAACACTGTGTCTTTGAATAAAGTTAATGCTTCCGTCGATATTACCTACATTAGCCTAGACCACAATGCGACTTAATTTACTTACTAAACTATGGACTATTTCGGCAAGGATATGTATAGAAATAAACAACGTGTTTGTTCACTCCGGGAGCCGGATGCTATCGGCCTCAAAGCCTAATCGGCACTCGGCCCGGATTTCCATCCGGTCAGGCGCGGCCTGGAGTTAGACCGGACCGTATATGGCAGTCTTTATGCCCTTTTAACTTATAGCTCACAATTCACACCTCTATTAATATTAAAGGCAATTTTAATCATGGTGTCTAGCGTAATAACAATCAATAAGCGTCATTAAAAACGTATTTTCCAGTTTGCTGTTGTATGGTACTAATTTCTCACCCCGTGAGAGCTAACTTGCTTGAAGTTAATTAATTATCATTGTGAACACGTCGGTGAAAGGGATCTGCAATAAAACGAGCCGTACTGATTAATGTTTTTTATGATGAAAACGACAACTTCGGTTAAAATATTAATTATATTTTGTTGGCAACACTTGTCTCTCACGTGACGTGTTATACGAAATGATTAGCTGGATTTTGTCCGCCTGGTCACAGTAGTCATGTATATATAACAGTAATAGAGTAACGTTTTCTCAAACCCAAAGTTCTCCTGTGTCTTGAGTACTGTTGACACACATCCAGACCCGAAACAAGTATCTGTAGATCATACAAATATTTGCTCTCAGCAGCAATCGATACGTAGGGTAGAAAGATAATTGCTTAGTCACTGCTACATGTATTAAAAATACGTGAATATGTGACCAATAGCGTAGCGTAACGTGGGGCAGGGGATGTCGGCAAAATTTCGCAATAAATAATAATGATAATACCTAGGTATATCATACAAATATTTGAACTATTTTATTTCATACTTATGTCACACCTATATTCGGATCGATTAAAATGTGCACGGAACTTTTTATTCCTTATTCTGTGACGAAACCTTTTCAAGACCTAAATAAGGGGGTGGCGAAATTTGCTTGCGCCCCGAGCGGCTCAAACCCACGCTACGCCACTGCATTTGACACCGAAAACGGAAACTCAAGTATATTACTTACTGAACTTTCTACTTACTACAATTATTTAAACAAGGCAGCCCGTATTGCCTACCGCCCGGGCATCCTTCTAAGTACTTTGCAAGTCCTCAAAGGCATTCAACCTCCCAACTCTTTCCTAAAATGAACTAAATGTGTTTATGTTGCCCGGCCAGGGCTATATTTGGCTCAACTGAACTCTGAGCACTTCCAAAACTCGGCCAGCTTGAGACTTGGAATAACACGGGATCGATTTCTGAGTCGTTTGCATAATATGAACTATGAGACTAACTAACTTAGTTGAACTATCTGGAAACTGAGCCAAAATTATTTGTTATTATTGTCAATTGATAGTTAAGTATACAAATAAAATAGTAATTAATGTTTAGAAAGATAAATTATATTTTTTTAAACGCTCATACAAACGTCAAGCATTTAAAGTGTTGTTGATGTTGTTACTTCCAATAGCATAAAACTATAAAAAAAAATGACAAAATATATTAAACACCTGTATAATCTGCTGCGAAAATATTCGCTGGAAATGTTTTTGTTCCCTGTATTGTACTAAAATCTATTTTTTTTTTCTATTTCCAGTTTTACTGAGCGAAGCCATCTTACCGGACGACCAGTTGGAGGACAAGACTCTCAAGATCACGGACTTCGGTCTGGCTAGGGAGGTGTATAAGACCACCAGGATGTCTGCCGCGGGAACGTACGCGTGGATGCCGCCTGAGGTGAGGGGAGACTGGACTTGTTATATCACTTGCTGATGAAGTCCAGATATTCAGACTATGACACTGTGAACCAGATGGTTAAGTAAAGCTATACTGCGTACTAGCTGTGCCAGCATTGCCGCGTAGAAAGATATTATTAATCCCGCTAAGAACAGAACTTTGGAAAATTCGCTAGTGAAACAAATTTCAAGTTAAGTAATTATTTTAAAATGGTTGAGAATTTAGGGAAACTAATTTCATAATTCTTCTTTCGTCGTGAACTCCACAATTCTTCTGTCGTCGTGAGCTCCACACATGGACATGGAAATCGATATTGCTCATTTAGGAAAGAGGTCTAGGTAATCTTTCAAACATCCTTGTGGTACCTATGTGATGTACTCGGGGAGGCTCTCGCCATACATCCTTATTTGATGGTGAGATTAAATACCATACAATGTGACTGAGGCAACGCGATAGGATAAGCAGATCACAGACTCAGAATATATATTAGTACTTCGTCACAGATATAGGGTACTAGTTAACACTGCCACGCACGGTGCAAACTTTATCAACTTCAAGGTATTCGTTTTACTATTAATTATTCTGTTTTAGCAAGATAGATAAATACTGCTTTCCACTGGGCGATTATGTGTATAGTTATGTGTATTAAATTATCATTAAACATGTCAGTACATGACCGGTAAATTGTTACTCCTACGGAGACCACAAGGTGAGACGGCCAGATCGAAATCGATGCCCACACTGTGTGGCCGTGAACTAAAATACGTAAGTTTAGTTATGAATTAATTACTGCCGCACTGTCGATAGTTCTTTCATTGTTCGAGCCTAAGCTTGAGTGGGGTCCAAGTGTTGCTTTGATTCGGTGCGGAAGCCTCAGTTGTACGAGACGTACACCAAAGTAACGAATAGGGTTCTTGTTTACTGACCAGAAAGATAAGGTAATACTTTTTTAAAATAAATAACTTACAGGATTGAAACCTAAAAAAATACTTTAATGATTTTTTAAGACTGCAGGTTAGTTCTTCATAGTTTGCCCGCAGCGCCAGCCAGAACAGTCTTACTGGGTGTGACTGCGTTGTCACACTTTCTGGTGTGTCTGCGTTGTCACACTTGACGGTGTGTCATATGATACGATGCGTTAACATACAAAAAGTTCAACCACTAACACGACTATAGTAGACGTTATTTTTCAAAGTTTGAGTAAAATCAAACCACATCCTACCATATTCTTAATTCCAAAATTTCACATATTCCAGGTGATAAAACACTCAACCTTCTCCCACGCATCCGACGTCTGGTCCTACGGCGTTTTACTATGGGAACTCCTTACTGGAGAGACACCATATAAAGGCATCGACGCGCTAGCAGTCGCGTACGGGGTCGCCGTCAACAAGCTCACGCTGCCCATACCCAGCACCTGTCCTGAACCCTGGAGGGTGTTGATGGAAGGTAGGTCTCAAAACTAACAGTTCAACGCTGTTTTCCATGCAGGAACATCTAAATTCGGATCCGGCATACCTCTGAACACATCCATTAACGGAGAAGGAAACCATCGTGAGGAATATTGAAAACCTGACCTGAGTGCGTGACACACAGACCGTAGAGAACTTTTCTCTATGATCTGTGTGTCACGCACGATGGATTAAAATTAAGTTGCTTATATACTTTCAAATTAACATTCCTAACTACAATAGGCAATTAGCATGTAGGGTATTTGGTAAATACATATAGAATGAGTTTTTGTAAGCTTTTTATTCTAGGACATATTTATTTTTTTAATTTGTCTTCTCTTGTTTTGTAGTTGTACATGATCATGTTATGTATAGGACGATGGATACTTTTATATTTTATATACCTTTCGTGAAATGATGGTGTTCTATCTCGCATGTAGCAACGCGGCGTTACACGGCGTTGTTATAGTATAATGACAGACAGGAGCGTTTCTGTAGTTTGTTGGACCGTTTCTTCTCTCTAAGCTAAAAAGCAGGAAAGGGTCAAGGCCAGGCGAATGAGTTGAAATTATATTTTTGACATTCAAAAACACTATGTATAGTCCAGTGCTAATAAATGAATCTTAATTTGATTTGCAGCGTGTTGGCGTTCCAACCCCCGTGAGCGTCCTCTCTTCCCCGAGATCTTGGAACAGCTGGAGAGGATCAGGCAGTCGGAGTTCACGCGCGCTCCTCATGAGTCCTTCCACACCATGCAGGATGGATGGCGACTGGAAATTGAGGAGGTGCTGCGGGATCTTAGGAGGAAGGAAAAGGTATGGGACAGTCCAGAAACTAACATAATTCCATAATCATTCTGTGAATATAGTTTAATAATAGAACAAAACAAAATTGTCTTGGCTCAGAGACTTTGTAAAAAAGCATGCTTTAACAATCATTCTTCCAAATCACTAACACTAATTAGTAATGCCATCTCCAGATTGCAAATTCTTTTACTTTATACTTAGAGCACGAAGGAGATTAACATATGAGACAGAACAAATATTATTCCAGAAAACCATTTTTTATCATTCAAATTCGTTCACAATAAATATATAACAGTATAGCAGCTGGCTAAAGGTTGGATACGTAATAATACTCTATGTATACATATATAGGCTTAATAGAAACCAGTGTTCACTAACATATATCCCTATATATATTTATTTTCATATAATCAAATCTAACTTCACCATTTCTTGTATAAAGTAGTTCAAATGTCATCTTTACTAATAATAAACTGTATTTCCTCACGATGCTTGCGGATAGGAATGCAAAACTATAGAGGAGGTTAGTGTTTGATGTTTTTAGATTGTTTGTGTTGTTTTATATAGTATAGTTAACTTTATTTTATGTTTTTAGTATATTATGTCATCAAACATGTTGTAAAAAGCAACAGAGATCTGAAAATTCTTTTGGGTCGTATCGTTTCAAGACATCACTATAGTTTTCCAATTTTCGGATATTTGCAATATCATGTACGACAAATGTATCCCGGATGACTCAGTATATCAATGTTTTTTTTTTTTGTAAACGCTTTGTACGGTATGCGAATTTGTTTGAAAAGATCCCTATATTCATTGGCAGTAAAAAAAAGGAAAGTTTTACTTGAAATATGCTTATTAAAAATATGCACTGTGAATTTATATATTTTTCCCTCACTACACTACACACTGCACACTGGCAGTGTGCAAAGACCTAATTATATAATTTAATTAAATAGAGAGCTTTAGATATTTTGTAGTAGTGCTTATTATTTATTTTAGTTTAAGTTTAACAATCAGACAAATATGAACTTTGTTTCTTTGATAAAAAACGAAATAGCCTTAGTTTTATCCTTAAAATCATAATATCTCCACACCTCTTTCCAATATGTTTGGATTATTCAATATCTATGACTCCTAAAAGTCATATTGTAATGTATTTTTGACTTCGTCTGATTTGTAATGACCCTCTTTGTTGTCTTAGTGACCTTGAGAAATAATTCTCTATCCAAACTACGTTTACCAATTGTTCTCCACTCTCTTAAACTTCTTTACATCGTTCCAGGAGCTCCGTTGTCGTGAAGAAGAACTCACTCGCGCCCAGCTGCAGCAGCGGCTGATGGAACAAAACCTAGCGCAGAAGGAGAGGGAGCTGGAGATGCGAGAGATCGACCTTGTTGCCAGGGAGCTACACATACTGATCTTCGCGAGCAATATGTCCGCTAACCAGCCGCCGCAGCCTAATAAACGAAAGGGTAAATTAGTTTACATATTAACTAGTCAAATTAATCTTTGCACTCTGCAAGCCTTTCTTGTATTTTCAAATTTTAAATCTTCAAATTTTTCACTCATCGTCATCACCAACATTTTTGGCTTACGTTCAGTTCTATAAGCTCCCTTTTGCACCAATCTTGACCAGGGAGGCTAAAGCCAATGTTGATTCATCTTAATATGATTCGTATAAGGTTCTGTAGCGACTGTAGCGTCATCATATTCAGCAATTGTCCGTTTCACAGTTACTTTGGAGATTTGTAGATGCTCATCCAGACCTTTTTATGGTCGAAGGGCTTATAGCCCGTTCTTCAAAATATAATATCATAAAGCATAATCTACATAGCTCATTGTACCTTACATACCAGTAAAATTGCTTTGTACCAACCCTTACCACACATTCTTAGAATCGACCTTCCATTTCTATTATAACCACTAAACATATGACTGGGTTTTCTCCATGACTCAGTGCGTCATTCTCATTGACCTACTGACACAGTTGGGGGTTTGACATCGGCCTTGATAATGATTTCGTAGCCGTCATTGACTATGACATTTGGTTATGAAATCTAACGTGTGGTCTGAATATATTATAGGTTGTTATTTAATTACGACTTAATGAGAGGAGAACGTTAATAAACACTATCGAAAACAGAAGAGGAAAGATGATAGACCATTTTATATGATAGGACAGTTTCTTAAAAACATAATTGAAGGAAGGAGAGGGAGAGGAAGACCAGGGATAAGTTACATGAGTCAAATAAAGGAAAAGGTTGGCGATATATTGTATAAAGAGATAAAGAAGACTGCACTGGAGAGAGAAAAATGGAAAGAACTTCATCAGCTACACCAACAAGAGCAAGGCTCTTAAATAAAAAGATTTCATGAATTAATTCAAATTCAAATTCATTTATTCGCAAAAAGTTAACAATAAGTCATTACAAATATTGATACACAAGGAATTTGGACAATTTATTATACCCTGACTCCCAAACTAGGATATCCTGTGACTTAGGAGGCAGTGTTTGGCCGTTTACTTTACGATCGAGCCACCATTGTGTAAGAACCAACGAATGATGGTTTGGAAATGTTTATTATATTTGTATTAATACATATTAAAAGTGTTAGTCTTATATTTGTATTAGTGTGTGCGTGGGTGTATTGGGTTCTAGTTAACAAATACGGTGTCTGTTTATTACCAGGCTGATCAATGTTTGAAAGATCGGCTTTGGATTGGTCCAGCGATATACTAAAAATGTCCTTGTGCTTCTTCAGAGGCCATAAAAATACGACGACATATTTTAGTTGGTAAGGTTGTATTCGCACTTAAAACGTGTCCTGGTAGATAAAATAGGGTCGTGAATATCGCGAAAATCTATTTAACCTAATAGGTTGTTGATGTTCGACAGTATTCGCTTGAATTTAAACTAGGACTTGATGTTGAATGAGTTGCAATTTTGCCAATCCACACTATTATAAATGTCAAAGTAACTCTGTCTGTCTGTTTGTTACCTCATCACGTCTAAACCACTGAACCGATCGTGATGAAATTTTACAAAGAGTTAGCCTGGCCCATGGAGAAGGACATGGGTTTATTTTTATTATTGCAGCAATAAATTAATTTGATAATAAATATGAAATACAGGTAGACAAAGTTGCGGGCATATATAAATAAATGTACTCTGTAGATTATTTAAAATAGCCGTATTTTAAATAATCTACAGAGTACTTTTATCTAAACCATGTGTATAAGTTATTGCTTTCGTTGATATGATAAATATATGGTTTCAGGCAAATTCAGTAAGATAAAGCTTCTCAAGAAGGACACGATCTCGTCGCCCCTGGACTTCCGGCACACGCTGACCGTGCGGCCCTCGGAGGACGAGTGCAGCGTCAAGCAGCTCGTCGCTGTCGCCAAGGACACGCCGCCCGGCTCGCCCGCCATCATGAGGGCTATTGCCCGTTAGTTTGTATCATATTCAAACATGCAGTTTAATTAATTGATCATAGTCTATTGCTGAATTTAAGTTTTTTTTTTCTATCACATAAGTGGAGGTATTTCTTCTGGCCGCCATATTGTATTGTTATTATCTTTTTGATAAAGCTACAATATACAAAACAAGAGCGTCATCTCTGGACGTGACGTTTTTGTTCGGTATAGGTAGTAATACGGTTACCGTGTGGTTCCAGTGCCAGCAGACGGCGTGAAGGGCAAGACGTGGGGTCCGTCGACGGTGCACCAGCGCTCGCGCACGCAGCTGCCGCTGTCGGCGCAGGCGGCGGTGGCGCCGCGGCCCCGCGCGGCGCGCTTCAGCAGCTCCGCGCCCGACCTGCCGCCCGCCTCCCGCACAGGTACCCCCCGCGCCCGCACCCGCCCCCCCGCGCCGCCCGCCCCGCCCGCGCCGCGCAAGCGCAGTGGCAGCCACGACGAGCTGCTGTACGAGAACGCCGAGCCGCGCCGCAACCGCTTCCTGCTGTGCCCCATGTTCGCGTCGAGCACGGAGCTGCCGCACCAGTACGACGCGGTGTTCGACGTGCGCCGCAAGCCCAGCCACGGCGACGTCAAGCGCAGCTTCCTCAAGAGCTTCCGCTCCAACAGCCACGCGGGCCTGCTGGCCGTCAACGGCGACCTCGACTCTGAGACCACCGAGCTCTTGAGGGACGACTAGTTTGGGATATAGTTATAACACCGTGTACGTTTCGAAAAAAAAAGAAATAAAAAAAAAAAAACAAATTTCTAAAAATAAATTCGTGAACGGTGCTGCATTTTTTTAGTGGACTTCTGATCTTATTTTTGTTACTCTCTGTGGACAGTACAAAAATGTTGCCATATTAAAGACATATCATTTCTCACTAACACATTCCTCCACGTGTGCATTTGACAGGTCTACTACCTTAGAAAATATTTTATTTTGTAATTTCAAATTAAATTGATACACCATAACTTTATCCCAAACTACAATCCGAATAAACGATTTCGATATTACATTTCTAATTTTCCGATGTCTTACGAAAAACGAGTTCACCTAAAATTCGATTATATTTCGACGCGAACTGATAATTATTTTTCGAAAGGGACGAAACTAATCACGATTAGCAATCGGCTGACGCACTTTCTATCTGTAAATATGTTACTTATTTGATAAAAAAGTTCCAAGGATTTGATTTAGTTCGTAAGTTTAGTTTTTAATGATTTTAAAAGACTTATTTTTTTAGTATGTAATTTTTTGTCGTCAACGTAAACACCAGTGTCTTTTGTTTTACGTAAAACCAATAAACGTGATCTACCGCCGTGAACTTTTTGTAGCCTGTTCGCATTTATTTCGATAATTAATTTACTACGATACATAATACTTTTACACACAGACATTGATAATCAAATGGTATCAGTAGCATAGTGTAATATTTTCTTTTTCAGAAATAAATCTAATTCTTTTCCAGCTTTAGTTACTTTGGCGTGATTGCTGTCTGGCTAAGCAATGTTTTTCTACAACTAGAACGACAGAATTATTTTATTTATAATAAAAACCGACTCCTAAAAACTCAAAAAAAAAAAAACTGCTGAAAAGCAAAAAATAAATGTTTTATTATACATAAATGTAATATACCTCGCTGCTATAATAGCGACATTGAAACAACGAGTTCACGTAAAAATTGTCGAGTGCGGAGCGAATTATGCGTCGGACACGACAAATGCATTTCACTAATCGTCTCGGTTTATCATTGCATGTTTTACTTGGCACCGACTTCAATATTCTTCAAATACTATATTGAACAACAAAACATTTATCGGTCCTAGTAGACGGAATGATCGTGTAAAAAAAATTGAATTGAGAACCTCCTCCTTTCTTGAAGTCGGTTAAAAAAACAGGTGTCATTCTAATATTTTTAATATTACGTGACTATCTTCAAGCAAAACGAAAAGACAAATAATCACAAAATACACAATGAATTATTATAAATATTTGGTGCTCCTTGAAAAATAATTGCTTGGCCAAACTATAATCACGCAGCCAAAACCAGCATTTAGATAAAGGTATCCGTATGAACAGACAAACTAGTAAATAATTTATAGTGTAGTTAGTAAATTGTTTAAGAAACTTTTATTTAAATTAAAAGACTTTGTTTACTGTTTCGACTGACCGAAAAATTTAATTTTGGATCTTGCCAAATTGTATTAAACATTACAATAAATATTTCACTTAGAAAAAAAATACCAAAAATGTTTTTTTGTTTGTGATTTATTTATTGTAATGAAAAGGAATATATAGCAAATTGTATGAATGTTCTTTTTAGTAAATTATTTTTTAACGTCGGCCATTTTTGTTTGTTTATCGCTGCGCTAAAGGAACTTCTCAAGACAGCTTGCTCTATCCTTGTGAGTATGTTTTTATTATTCCAAAATTTATTTTGAACGCGTTCTGATTGTGTTGATGTCTCGTGAGTCATGCTATTGAGACGTGCAACTAATAATTGTTAGAGTTCAAAATATTTAGTGAATTTTCGAAGTTACGTTGAATCTTGGGATCACGCCTGTATTCCCCGAACCGTTAGACTGAGACTAACTAGTACTATTCGCCCAAATTCAATGCTGTTATTGCTCCACCCCTGTTTTGAATAGCATAACTTATATATTCACGCCTCTATTCCCCGAAAGGATGATAGACGGGATGATAGATGTAGGGTAGGCAGTGGCCTACCCTACATAACTCAGATAAATATTTGAGGTGGCAAATCACATATATCATTATTTAATCGAAATGACGACGAACCAATACCAAAATGCAGTAGGTATTATTGGTAAGGAAGTTTTTAAACATTCTGTCTATCCTGTCTAAAAACTCTGTGCACGCCGATGGCTGATACTCACATACTGACCGATCCAACGAGGCAGTTGACCAAATAGAGTTTGAATCGAAAATAGAATATTTAAATTGCATATCCAAATAGAATATTTCAATTGCATATTCAATATCCATTTTTTTGGTTACCTACGAACGTTACTTACGTTCGTGAGTAATTCAGGAGATGTTAGTTGCAAGTCTCAGTTGCCAGTATCAACAATAAGGACGTGTTCCCACCGCGTCACAAAACCACGTGACATATATAAGGGAACATTAGCATAAGTTAGATGTACTGTTTGGAATTGATTGTATATTGTTGTGTCAAACGTGTGATACTCATGTGTGCTAGACCTTAGTTATTTGTGTATACTTTATGTTTATCGGATGACACGGCCAATTAACGGCTGAAAAAAGAATTAAAAGAAAATAAGATTGGACTCTCTATTAAAGTTAATAGAACGCTTTCATATTATTTTGATTGAAAAACATAATATTATTTTTGTATTTTTTTTCTGACGTTACATTGAAAGCTGGTGGTTGGCCGTATCATCCTGCGCATTGTAATATAATTTAATCTTTACAGTAATTTAGTATCAGTTTTGACATTTGACATATATATATATTTTTTTTTTTCGTTTGTAAATTGTAAGCATTTGTTTGCTTTCAGCCAAGTTTTTTTTTTTTATTAATTTTAAACACGTTATCTATAAGTGCTATGCATGCTTACCAGTTCATAGTATATGCTATATACAGTTTTTAAGGTATATATGTATCTGTTGTACTTACTTATTTGTTAGTTATTATGAATTCCGCTTTATCACCTCGTCATTAAGGCACGCTTTCAAATGTTTACAATGATTCTGATATCTAATAACATGTATTTGGATGTCTATATGATTTTTTGTTCGCCTTGCTAGATAAATTTGGTTGAATTTGTTTTTTTTTTTTTTGTAGAACCAAATTGTTTTTAATTATTATAGTTACGCCATTATTATCTCGGCTGTCAGATAGTGTTTTAGCTTTATTATTTGAATGTCTCACTCCTTGAAATACGTATCTTTAACGTAAATTCATTCGGTCCATAGATAAACGATCTTTCTATTTTTAAACGTTATCAAATAATAATAAAATCATATAGGCGTCCAAGTGTAAGTAGCGAGTATGTACAGAGTACAAACTGTATCCCCTGTAACAATCCGTAACAATGTTCCTGAAGGTGGTGGCAATAGTATTACTATTACGATATACCTGATCGAGAGGCTCGCGTCGCATGAGACGTCTTAGAGCGGTGCACTGCCTGTATGTCCCGAATAGGGACATTCATTAGCTATAGGGACATTCGACAAATACTAATGTTCATAATAAATATTCCGTCGAACTATATTTGTTAATTCTCTTCTCGATTTTCTGGGGTCAGTTCATAAAAGATTTTTAAACACTTCAAAAAGTAAATAAACCTAAAAATTTGCTTTAGAAAAAATTGGTGATGATAACAATATTGCATTTACACTAGTCAAAGTCGCGTGTTGTATGTCGTTTTTATATTTACATGGGCGGGACACGGTTTTCACACGATAATTATCATAGCATGTTACATAAGGTTAACGCGTCGATGTAAAAAAAATGGGACATTAAGGTTTAGGCCGGGACATACGGCAGCCGTAACGTCGATAATTATAAGACGCTCGACAAACAATTTGTAAAAAAGATTATAGCTCTTCGGTGATATGGTTCTATCATAGTTATATAGATTCTTTTTATATATCAAATAAACCTTTTCCATAAAATCGAAATTGGTGTATTTTTTTAACATGGGTTTACTAATCGTTTAGTTACTAACATATCCCCTTAACAATTAGCGAAAAATCTTAAAGAGCCATAGATTCATAGAACACATTTAATAAAGATTAGTACAGATTAAAAATCGGTGACGGACATGCGCTTCCGCTTTCTCACTATGGCAATCTTAATTCGGGAAAGGTAAAAATGATAAGTTATTATTAACAATGATATTTTGATTTGTTATAAGTTAAAGTGCTATATCAAGTATTATTTGCACAATGTAAGTATAATAGATTGTTTTTTTTTTGTTTGTTTTTTTTATACAGATTTTATTGCTTTTTATAGAATGAACTGTTTGGCATGTATAGTATGATATTTTTATGCATGTTACTACGAAAGAATGGAGGAAAAAACGCCATTTATAATGACCATTGAGTCTCACAGAACATTTGAGCACGTGTATTATTCCTCTATTTTGTTCAATACATTAAATTTGTCCCCTTTTATACACTGTTTACATCACATCTCAGTATTGATATAAATAATAACGTTTTTCCTTGTATATATCAGTGTATAAATATAGTTATAATGTACGGTCTGCGTAGTTTTGATGTGAAATCGTATTAGACTTTATATCATTCGGAATAAGGTTACATTTTCCTTTGTTTTACTGAATATGATAATTTTCCATATACCGTTGTATTGTAGTGCCTGTTATTGTGCCTGTTTAGACAGATATTAGATTATCCTGGTATTGACCCAGATTTATCAAGAATTTCACAACCTAGAATGAAAACAAACGATAACTAAACTAAACTAAACAATGCGAATTTAGTCAGTTTCTGGACTTTTGAGCGTAAAAAAGTTAACTCGAATTATGAAATATTAAGTCTTCATCCTAACTTATATTATAAATGCGAAAGTAAGTTTGTTTGTTTGTAGACCTTTTCACGCCTAAACCATTAACCGATCATAATTAAATTTTGCACATACATTCTTAGGGGTACAGAACAGGACATAGGGTACCTTTCATCCAGAAAAAGTACCATTCCCAAGAGAAAACAACGGTCACAATTTAGGATGCTAGATGGCGCTATGTGTGTCCCGAAAAAATGCACGGGTTCGTAATCAATGCGGGCGAAGCCGCGGGCGGAAGCTAGTCTATAATAATCTCGACACATTGATCATGGATCGTGACGACTCGCGCAATTTCTCGTGGAAATAAATAGATACATTGATTTAGTTTTTAACTACACCAAGGTCTAGATAAATACAGTAATCGAATAATACAATCGGTGGTCTAATTGTAAACAACGGTCTGCTACACAATTTTATTAAATAGGTTTTTTGTGTTTCCACTGCTGTACCAAAGTCAATTTATTATAAAACAAAATTTCTTACAAGCAATCGTGAAGAAGTGTTAACAATCCAATAATCATAGGTGCTGAGAAGAAAAATCAGGCACTAACTTAAATAAGTGTTTCAAAAATAACCTTAATACATTTTTAAAGTTTCACATCGAACCTACTCGTCGTACACAAGTCACGCACGCACAATACACACTAATACCTATGTTTTCCATTCACATAGGTTGTTTTCTTCCTTACACAGACTTCAGTCCGGACGACTGGGGGCCCGAGTTCCCTCTGTCGGCGGCCGCAGCCTCGCGGTACGCCATACCCATGCCCACACTCTACAGTACCGAAGGTATGTCACGCTTTACGGGATGGTTATGTCCCCAGTATTCTATATGCTATATTTTATGTAGTGTAATTATGTATTATTAATCTTAGCGAGTCGATGGCTATATAAATAGTCCCAGTCCAAAACTTCGGTACTAGAATTTTGGATTGCCGTTGCCATTACTACGACGGTAATCTTCATTAATATTAATCTATACATACATACATATAAATAAAATTGGAGTGTCTGTTTGTAATATTGAAATAACCGTTTTTTACTACATGCATATGAATATATATACGGTACATACACCAAAATAACATTTTTTACAATTTTTGTCTGTCTGTCTGTTTATATAGGCTAATCTCTGAAATGGCTGGACCGATTTTGACGGGACTTTTATTGGCAGGTAGCTGATGTAATAAGGAGTAACTTAGGCTACTTTTATTTTAGAAAAAAATAGGGTTAAGTGCATTTGGTCTCACTAAAAAATACATTGTTAAGTTCCGACAAACACGCGAACGAAGTCGCGGGCACAGCTAGTTATAAATAAAATAGGATATCATCGCACAGGTCTTTCATAGACAACCTGGCATTTTAATACACGCGTAGCCGGGGCCCTAAATCTAAACATGACCCCTCCTAGACAAGTAACATACTACAATCGGAGTAACATGTAGGGTATTGACATTTATCAGTCAAAAGGAATATTCTACAGTTTATATTAATTTAGTACATTTTACTAGCATCCTCTAGCGATTGTAGATCGTATACTTCCACAAGTAAAAGGATGATCAGGAACGGCGATTAAATCACACTACACAAAATGTCTCATGTGAACGAGCAGTTACTTTCCTTCACTAGATTAGCAGAATTTATATTTCCGGTAGCCTCGTGTTACATAATAGTTATTGATATCATAGAGTACTAATTAACAGTTATTTTTATCAACAAATACTGTTGATTGATATCGAGTGATAAAATATCCTAACTACTATTATAAATGCGAAAGTTAATTTGTTTGTTTGTTACCTTTTCACGCCTAAACCACTGAACCGATCATCCTGAAATTTTGCATATACGTCGTCAGGTGTACAGAAACGGACATAGGGTACCTTTCATCCCGAAAAACAGAACTATTCACGAGGAAAACAACAATAACGTTCTCATGATAATAGATGGCGCCACGTGTCTTTCGCGAGCAGAATACAGCCCGAATTGATTGTCAAATTCTAAATTAACGCGAGCGAAAGCCGCGGGCAAAAGCTAGTCTTAGATATATTCAAATGCCTATCTGATATCTATCGCTGTACATACTAATTTTATTTGAACGTATCATAACTAGGTTAGTATTAATTAGTTCTCAAAATGTTTCAGGTTACAAGTACAAAAAGCCGAGTATAATCGAACTAGTCCTGTACAACATGGCGGCGCTGCTGGGCGGTGTGGCTGCCGGATATGACGTCAGAGTGTCCAACGTCAGCCCGCTGCATCCTACGTTGCAGCCGCACAGGTCACTTACATGTATTTTATGATCAAATTCACTGTACTCTTGTAATTACATTGGAGTAGGCTTTCTCCTATTTTAGACTGACCCTCATCCCTGGTCCTTATTTTGGTATCTTTTTAATAACGTTGCCCTACACTAGGATTTCTTCTGTATCATGGGTACAGTTTACAAACGTACATGTCACATGCACACACAACCAGACCCGAGACAACTATCTGTAGATCATACAAATATTTGTTCTGTGCGGGGATCAAACCCGCGACACGTAGCGCAGAAAGCTAATCGCTTAGCCGCTGCGCCAAACGTGTCGTCAAAGTCAATCAAGTTTAGACACGCACACACACACACACACACACACACACACTCATTACATCTACAAAGTCACATGGATCTAACATCTATGTTCCTCTCCTTTCACTCCTTAGACAGGTTCTCATAAACGAATAAAGTTCCTCTATTGAATTCACAAAGCGCAGAAAAAACAGTCTTGTCAATAATTATTTACTTTGTTATTGTCATTTACCGTTTATTATTGAAGACTGAAGACCATAAAATTAACCTTCATTTTTATTAATTTCAGAGCTGAAATAGAGCCTGATCCTCTCAGTTCGTCAGTATACGAGGGGGGGTTTGGCTTCGCTCACAACACGTACCACGGTCCCACCAGACACCTGCGGGCGCCGCTCAACGCCATCACCGGCTCACCTGTTAGTATCAGCTTCCAATATTACGAGTCTTACGTCCACGACGTCGCGATCGCGACCTTAATGTTATTTCAATAAGAGTCAAGGCCGATCCCATCCCTATTATATAATTTTTGTTGTGAGAACCCATCATGGGCTATCCTCCGCCTGGGGGGCGCGGAGGGGTGTGCCGGACTCCTACCGGCTAAACTGGGACTCTGCGCGCTCGCGACCCCCGCGGCCCCCGCGGCCCCCCGCCCAGGTGTGTTAGGCGGGGGGTTGCGGCATGTTGCGCGCCGGGGCGGTTGCTCCCCGGCGCCTCCTCCTCCGTCGAGCGGGATCGGCCCTCCCGATCCCGCTCAGCGGCCTCCTTCTGGAGCATGACTGCTTCACAGAAGGAGACCACTGCCCTCCAGTTTTCCGATTCTGCCAGCATAGCCGATCTTGCCCAATCTGGTCGACCAGAATCTGCCGCTCCGCGGCCCACGCAGGGCACGCCTCGAGCGTGTGCTGTATCCTGATCGCCTCCTCCATAATGGTGGCAATCTGCCGTGGCCTCGCTGCCGATCCAATTCAGGTATTCACCGAAGCAACCGTGCCCGGTGAACACCTGCGTCAATCGGTACGCGACGCGCTCGCTCCTCTTGAGCCAGGCTCCGAAGTGCAGCAGTATCGCTTCGACAACGCGCTTGTGCGCGAACTGTGGCCGTAAAAGCCGTTCGCGCCACAATTCGAGCGCGGGTCTACGTCCGCGCCGCCTTATCCTGTCGAACGCCGAAAGTGGCGCGGCCTCACCGTCCTGGCGGATAGCGCGGATCCGGTGATACACCCTCGCGTCCGTATCCGCCTGGATGTCGAATGGCACTTAACGCGCCAGTAGAGTTGCCGCCTCGAAGGATATCCTTCCTGTATCCTCGTGCGATCCGTATTGCAACGTTGCGCTGCAGGCCGTTGATTTTCGTCCTGCAACGCCGGACGCCTGATAGCCGAGCCGACCATACAGGCGCCCCGTACAACACCACGGATCGCACGACCTCACCGTAGAGGCAGCGAACTTCCTCCCGAGGCCCCCCGAGGCCCCCCGAGGTTGGACAGCAGTCTGTGCATCGCACCCACTACACTCTCGACTCGGGGGACTAAGCGTTCCAAGTGCTCTTCGAAGCCCCACCGATTGTCCAAGGTGAGCCCCAGGTACTTCATGTACCGGCCCACCTCGACCTGCCATCACACCCAGCGCGCGGATCTCAGCCATGACTGTTGCCACCGCTTGCTCGGCAAGCCGGATGGTTCTTTCCCAGGTGTCACCGTCCGTCGGCTAACACCAAGGTGTCGTCGGCATAACAGACTATGCCGACGCCGGCGGGGAGATCGACACGCAGGACCGCTCATAGGCGAGATTCCACAACAGGGGGCCCACAACCGACGCCTGTGGTACCCCGCACGTGATCCGCCTCCGCTGGACGCTACCGTCCCTGCCCACGTAGCGAATGCGCCTGTCGCGCAGATATGCCCCGACAATGCCTCGCAGGCAGGGGGGACCTGATGGTGTTCCAGGGCCCCCGCCGGATCACGACCTGATCGCGTTCACGGTAGATTGCCGCTGCCGGAAGCCCACCGCAAGAACCTACAGACAGGTGCTAGGTTATCAGGAGAAATCTTACTGTCGTTGTCTCGCTTTAAGAACAATACAATGTTTATTATTTATGTTCTTATTATATACCTTCTAACTTCAGATATCGAGCCTCCAAGCAGACGAACAAAAACCGATCCGGTTCACCGACTCCCCGACGCACTACGCGCACCCGTCGTCGTCGTCGGGCTACGGGCACTCGGCGCAGCCGCTGTCCGGCACGTCCGGGCTGGCCACCACCTACACGTCCACCCAGCCGCTGTCGGGCACGTCCGGGCTGGCCACCACCTTCACGTCCACCCAGCCGCCCACGCCCTCGCCGCGCCGCACCTGTTCCACCACCTCCGACCACCTCGCAGACCTCTACCACAACTACAGGGAGAACTTCCAGCCCTCTCCCTCGCAGGACAGGGACTATTACTACCGAGCAGAGCCCTACACGTACGACAGGACTGCCGACTACGTCGTAAAACATCCCTACTACGGCTACGACGAATGCTCCTTCGAATACAGAGAACCCACGCCTGATTACAGACCCTCACCGCAATACCTCACTCATAGACGAACGCCGTCGAACTCCTCCGCATCGAACTCCCACCCAGAAGAATTCTCCCCCTCGAGACAATACAGAAGCAAAGAGAAGAGAGACGAATACAGACCGAAGACTGAATACCCGCGGAAATCTAGCGACTATTCGTTACCGAGAGATTTTTATAGACAAGAGTCGCAAGAGAAAAGCGAAGTCGAACGACCCGCAAATTTAGGACTCGAATTAGGACCATCCAAGCTGAGATCTAGCCTGAAGAAGTACAAGTCGAAGTCGAGCGCGTCGGGCGGCAGTTCGGGCGGCGGCACGCCCACCAACCCCACGCCGCCCGACAGCCTCACCAGCGAGACGGACTCCTACGTGTCGGCGCGCGACGCCTCCAGCGGCTCCGCCTCGCGCGTGCGCTTCAGCCCCGACACCGTGCAGCTGCCCGCACTGGAGCGCCGGCCCTCGCGACACACGTAGCGAAGGCTCACCAAGTTCGACGACTACCTCGTCTGACGAACTCTACGCTCAAGGGTAGTGCGTGGAACGCTTCGCTTATACTTGTTTATTTCGAGTGACTGTACGCAGTTATAGTAGTGGACGTAGCCAGGGCGGCCTTGTGAAGTGTGGTTCCAATTGTAAGGTTGTTTCGTTGCATTTAGTTGAATTGTAATGACCGAACACGTTTAATGTTTGAAAGAGACTTTTTTATAACTGGCTGCAATTATTCCAAATTTGGACGAATGGGCAATTTGGCGATACTTAGGAAGGACCTGTTTCCTTTTAATTTTCTTCAATGTTGGTCCACCTTAGATGTTGATAAAGGCCTTTGGCTACAATTAACTGCAATAAGCTAATGTATAAACGCGATTGTGTTCATTATTTAAAGTATGCGTAGTTCCCATTGTACATTTTGTATGATACGTCGACATAATAAGATGTATTTTAGCGTCAATGTAAAGCGAATCGCTCTTTCACAGTGCCTATCGCGTGGAAATATTAACATTAATTCCTTATTGCGTGATGTAGTGATAAAATAAGATTATTCAATGATTTTGACTGTGCGAGACAGCCCTGAGACAACACAATAAAAAACCTTTGAAATGTAGATCTATATCACTAGAGAGTTAGAATATAAAGGTTTTTGATATAGTGCCTGCAACGCCTTAGACCATGGCTGCCTTGCACCATATAAATATATCGTGAATTGGTTTAAATAAATTAAAAATATTCTGGTTTGATATTAGCAATGAGGAACAGTATAGGCACAAACTAAACATTGTACAAATTGTAAATATCTGAACGTAAAGCTGATGTTATATTCGGCGTGTAATAATCGTCAAAGAGCGAGATTTTTTTTATTTGATTAAATTTATAAATAGTACAAATGTATTTGTAAGTGTCTCGTGTTCGAACGCGTGACAGAGAAAAAAAAAACAACATAATTTTTTAATTCTACGTAATCAGTGTATATTTTGAAACTAACAATTAATATATTATGTAACTTATATCACTAAGTTGTATGCATTTTGTACAAAAAATTAGATATTTTTTACTGAAAAGTATCAGTAACGTTAGTACCTAGTATTGTGAGCAGCTTTTATATCCCACAATTAAATAATGTAAATTAGGTAAAAAATACTAGTCGGAAGTTTGCGAAAATACTAAATATTGCATATCCAGCTAAACATTGATATTATATTCGATATTACGCTTCCTTTACCCGAAAACACTGGATTACTTGAATGATCGAGATAAGTAAAATAGTTCTTCCGTTCAAATGATGGCCTATAATCGGGAAGCTTGAAATTATCACTTAAATTAGCATATTAAATTAAAATGTAAGATGTATATCGGACAATTCGAATAATATTAGCTTTGATAATTATTGTTAGCCCGAATCAGTGCCTAATGTTTGCTGGAACGGTACTTAAGAGATTATGCCATGGAGAGGAACGATATTAAAACAATTTAGTTTTGCAATTACATATGGCCAGTAAAATCGTTTTCGACAGCCGAAAAGTCGTCTGTATTTTCTTAAATTTTTATTTTCTTGTGCAATATGTGAAATTATTTTGCGTCCATTTTTAATTTAATTATTATTTATTTTATAAAACAAATCGTCGTGAATTTAACAGTATTTTATGCAGTATTCTAAGTATTGTATATTCGGAAAATATATGTATGTTCGTATGTAGTATAATTTATTAAGTTAGCTTGAACAGTGCCAATGTCGTCCAGTGTTTAACATTATCTTTTATTTCCATTTTTAGTACAAACCAAATCCTAACCAAATTATCGTAAGAATCTCTTGTAAATTAAGTTTCAGTTAAACAAGTCACAAATTCTGAGTCAACGATTAAAACGATATGTAAATATTCATCAGAGATTCACGGCGCGTTTACTTAAAAAAACTCTAGTCCTGAATTTTTATTTTATTTTAATATCTGGCTTGTATTCGAGTGGTAACGAACGACTGGCGAACGTACTTCGAATGAAAAAATGTAGTTTATTGGGCATTCCTGTGTTTTATATACATTCCATATGTTTTGAAGTGATATTATTGTAATCAGTGATGTGTTTAAGACGAATGTAAAAGGTTTTGTGTGCCAATAACATGAGGTGGGAGGATGCCTTACGTCTGTACGTTAAATCGACAAATAAAAATCTAGATTAAGCTTTTTATGAAGTCTTATTATTCATTAACCCTTCTAACCTTTAATTATAATCTGTGGGATAGATTACTAATCAGAGCGTAAGCGAAATTCTAAGTCTATGGGAAATACGAAGCACTCATTAACACTCAGGACGCTACATATATAATTGGCAATTCTTATGTAGCGGCCTTGTAAACAAGTGTAGGGCTATCGCAACTGGATTATTTTGGACTTAGCAATTTTATAGTTTGTCAGACATAATCAGTTGAGTAACTCGTTTGTAACGGTTTGCCAGTTTGGGTCAATCTGAAAGCAATTCAAGATAATTATGTAGATTTACTTATTCCTTGAGCTGGTTCTAAATGTTCACTTTCCAATAACATCAGACACGATGAACGGTTTAGTGACAAAATTCAGTTTTTATGAATATTCAGCTCTAACCATTGATTCATAAAGTAAGGATAAGGCCATCCAAGCATTTGGCTGGGACTTTATCATTCAGTGAAATCTAAAGTTATTTAATGATAATCATTGATGATAAAATATATCTATTTACTAGCATTTTTTTAACGCAACAATACAGTTTAATAAGAACTAGACATCTTCACAGACTTGCCCAAAAGAGAACTTGGCTAGTATGGAGAGGTCACGGTGGGCCCAACTCGTACAGGGCACGTATCACACAACAGTTCTACAAACATTGTCAGTTAAATTCCGTGACTAACGTTTTAAAGGCCATTTTTTATTCTCATTAAGAAAACATGAGTCGTGTTTTAAGACTTAGACGGAAACATGTGAGATGTACCGAGATAAGTTTCATACGTATTCTGAAAATAAGATAGGTACGTAATAAAACGTTTATTCAATCCATAGATCATGAGCATTTACTTAGACGGCGGTTCCGAAACCAGGCAAGGTTCTCTTAGGAATTTGAGTTACAAAAACAGTTTACAGCAAAATGACACAAATAGGTAAAAACAGTGAAACAAAATCATCAACAGTCCATTTCTCGCTAAGTTAAAGACTTCTTTCAGAGTACTTTCCTAATGCCTGTAGTAACTATGCTTGTAAATATTGGTGACCAGCTCGCCCGAGATAAAAATTATCATGTCGCAGTGGAAAATAATGTCCTATTGATATACAGATGACAGACTAATCTGTTTTCAACGCCTAGATTTGGATGTAATAACATTCGCTGCGACTTGAAGAAATACTAGGATCTGCTTTGCAACATGTTCAGCAAATGATGCACGTTTGCAATATATGTAACCAAACTTCTCTCATATCAGAACGGATCATAAGTGAGGTATTGTAAAAGTCATTTTATCAGTTCTATTCCAAATGAAACCAATATGTACATAACTAGACATACTTCTTAAAAAAAAAACTCCCTCCATTCCATACCAGGTCGTGTCCTTGAACTGCACCGAGCCGATTGTGGCCAATTAAATGTTCATTACACCCATACTTATCACTTTCTCTTATCTCGTGTGCCAGGGTAACAAATGAGACTGAGGCATTATATAAAAACAATTTATTCAATACTGCATAAGTAACTAAAATACTATGTCAGTGCGATGTAAAAAATATACTTACTTAACCAGTAAATAGTGCTCTTACAAACTAAAATATTTACAAAATAAATGCATCTGTCCACTGAGTTGTATCTTCACAGAAATATACATCGAAAAATACTGTTTGTATGGAGTCTTGTGACCAATTTAAAAATAGCATTTAATGATAACTTTATTGTAGCCTACGGCAGAGTATGATACGTCTTAGTAGACAGAATACTTTAAAAAACATTTCTGTGGTAAGACGAGTGGTGTAGCACATTAGACAAGAGCACTTTTGACAAATCGATTGCGCATTCTTTGTATACAATAGACGGGAATTTTCTCGCCAGTTCATTTCTCACGGCACTTAATTTTCTCCGGTCGTTACGGTTTGTCTTGAAGTCGAACTTTCGTAAATATTTATCATACAGTAGGATCGTCTGCAACGTCATTTTAATCTCTCAAATCGAATCAATTTGCCAAAGTGCTATCACTAACTTGGCTATATTCACGAACATTTTAATAAAGCTGTGGAAGAATTTCGAAAATAAAATAATTTTTAAATTATACCTTTTATAAAATGTCTTACAAATACAAGAACTATGTTCCATAAATTACACAGGGTAAAGAATTTATAATTCAATCGTATAGAGAAAAGTAAAAAAAAATCATATCAAAACAACACCCTGTGACAATAATCCAATAAGCATTAATTTAGGTTTAGAACCAAAGTTCTTACGTCTAAGTACTGGAAATCACCAGAAATATCACAATCAAGTGTCTCTACATCGTTCTAACCTCTATTTCGTCTTATTTCTACAAAAGTCGAGTCTATTTGACTAGTGGAAATAACTTTGCGATTTTATGTTCTTAGAATAGAGTCCTTTACTTAAGGTTACTTAGGTACTTTACTAAGTTATATTTTCTCTCGACTAATCTATAAAGATCAATAGAAATAAATAGAGGAAGACTAATCATTTTTATTGATTTTTAGATGACGTTTATATTCTGATACCCAATTAGCTTGGCTTAAGTATAGTATCTTAAATTTCTGGTTAAAATTGTTTCCTTAACAGATCATTTTGTACTGTCAGTCTATTGGACGTAAAGGTTTTGTAAAACAGTTACAATTGTTTTGTTGCATTTACAAATTAACACGCCACACTATCTTCCCCAGTATTTGGCCATAGGATGCTATTTATCTTACATACAGGATGTTCGTATGAAATCCATTAATTTTTCGCTCATCAAACACAACGGCCTCGAATCATGACATTCGAAGCGACTAATGTTTATCTTAAACATTAGGAAGCAATAATATTCAATCAATCGTTTGCGCGGTCATCAAAATTCTGCAAATTCTGGACAAAAATGTTATCTAGCGCACCTTCAAAATATGTAAATATATAGAAGAACAACCATTACTATTCTTGTCGTAAAATCCAGTTCCCTTGTCTTCATAACAATATTTATTAAACCTGAATCATTTCAACCAACAGGAAAATCATTAAAATTTCATTCGTTTGCCTATTGAATATTGTTGAAATATGTACTTAGGGATATTTTTTTTAATTCAGCCTGTCCTCTTGTACCTCCCTGAATTACTCATATGGCAAGAAGCCAATTAAATTATACGTACTCGTATTAGTCCATCTAGTTTCTGATAAGTTTTTTTTTTTTTTCTAAATATGACCAGTATCGCCATCTTGAAGTATTGTATATTCAGACGCTTCGGGTTTTTACGTTTTTGGGGAGGTAACAACGCCCATTTCATAGTTTCGACTGCGCAAAATTTTCACCAAAAATTATTTTATCTCGCAAATCAGACAATATCATCTCTATTGTTTTCTAACAAGTAAACAGTGCTGAACACCTAAACACACACCTTGCGTATATTCGCCCAACGGTTGCTTACATTTCAGCTTCAGAATATCAATGAGTGATATTTATTTTTATCGTCCGTATTGTAGGTTCAACACGATCTAAACCGGTCTCCCGACACTCGTTGTATTTTACAATTAAAATCTGCTTTGCGAATGTGTGAATCTTTAACATTTTGATAGCTTATTTTGTATACTTTCAAGAAACTAATCAATATTACAACCTGACCTTTTGAGTTTTGTTCATACAGACGAGTTCCATTTTGTTTTATTAACGTTTTAGGCCACTTATCGCTCATTTAATCATATGAAATTATTGATCTGGCCAAAAGTTTGTTAAAAAATGTTAAAAACATTTGTCGTTTGTTTAGATCCTGCTCTATTTCGGTAAAGACGTGGCTTAACCCAATCACAGCTTCCGCCGCCATAAATCTCGGATAACGGGAACTGGGAACACGTCATATTTAACACGTCTCTTAACAGTCTGAAGCTGAGATACCGCCAAAATTTACGAGTATCGCAAATTGCGACTTCGTTACACAAAACAGAACTTTCGGTACACAGACAAAGAAGATATTTTATTTATTCGGTTGTTTACCATCGAAATTAAATCTTCAGATAGAAAATAGCTGAAGCAATCAATGAGATTAACTAGACAAGTGTCGACGAGTATTGAGATAAATTGTAACCACGAAAAGCGGATTTATAATGAAAACAAAATGGAATTCGTAGCGTGATATGCTCACGAAATCAGTTTGAATTACTCCTTGCTTAGGACTGTTTTCGACAAATATAGAACTATCGAGTGTCCGGTTTATTAACATTATACCGATTGTAACCGGTGATGAAGAAAAAAACTTGCTTTTAGCAGACGACTCATTAGCATAGCGGCTGTATTAAAACTTAGAAACATAAAAAAAACCTGCGAGCGTCCTTCGCTTTAGCGTAAATGCATGGCCGCGTGTCAAGTCTAACGTTAACTCAGTTTAAAACAATTATTTTAAACCTGACTCATTCGAAATCCTTGAACCTAGCAACCGTATTGGAGGGGCATTTACGCCGTTTCTGCACCCATTATGAAGGAATTTAAGGGGATTATTTCGTAATTCGACCCTCAAAAACACGAAAGCGGGAATATACTTTTACGAGCTCCTATTACTTTGCAACATAATTTCACAAAGCTACATTATAAAGGTTTCTTTCTACAAAATCAATGGTACAATACTGAATGTGAAATATAAAACTATCCGACTTTATTTACGATTCATGCGTATCTAATTCTCACGATTGTACGTCGTATAGTAACAGAGTTGCGTGCAAGATTTAGCAGATCATGATATAACAAGTGTGATGTATTGTACGCTGTGCCATCTAACGAGGCACGTCATTACAAACACCAAAATAAAATACATATTGGTACAAATTTCACGCGGCTTTTAGACGAAACATTATGGACTTTTCTCCGTACAATTCCGGAATACTAATGTACTTATTATAGCAAAAAGACGTAAACATGTTACTATGAGGTGGGTCTACCCGCTACAGTTATTCAAATCATTACGCCTAACTGCTGTTACTCAGGTGTTGCACACTAAAAATACAAATTACTTGATTACGGCATCTATCTAGCTTTGCCGATAACGGTAGTTGAGATGTAACGCTAAAATAACGACATGTTAAATTGCTTTAGACTGGATTTGCATATCTTCCGCATTTGCTGTACTAATTTGAATGTTTTGTGCTAGACATACATTATAAATTATTATGAATTTATTTTCATATTTCTGAGACTTCATATTTGTCAAATAATTTCATTTTTGTAACGTTTTATTGCTCTATAATTTGTTCCACGACGCCTACTTCACCCATCTAATCCTTCTCCTAAAAATCAATACGAACCCAACCTAAAACGAGGGTGTTTCATAATATTGGAATGAATTACTTAGCTTCAAACAACCTCAACGCTGAAACACGACTCCTAGAATCATCAAGAAATTCAGATTTTTCTAGATTTACATATTAATATAACAGTCCCCTCAGACTCGTCTGGCGTCAGACTTGGGAAAGAGGTCGTCGAATCTTAAAGTAAATATTTATATGTATTTTGCCCTTGAAAGGACGGCGAGTCCTAAACTCATTGACCGAGAGTTTGCACACATGCGTCAAGATATTTCCACTTATATGGCATTATTTTATGAAAAAATGAAGACGAAACAAAATCTATAGCTATCTATAAGGCTAGGTAAAGTATCGATTTAGTTCATTTTCGTTGGCGACGCAGACATTTTCGATGTATTTTAATCCTCTTAGAGTTATTATGATTCAAGGCAGGATCAAGCTAGTCAGGACTTTTGAGCCCGTCTATTTTGGGCGAGGACGAGACGTCCGACAGTATATCCTCAATAGACTTCATTAGCGATATTATTGCTTTAGCAAACATCAAACAACTACATCGTAGAAAAAACAAATTTTGGCATTCCGTTTTTAATAATCTATTGCATTTTAGATCTTCGGACAAAGAATTCAATCATGCTAAAACAAGACGATAGGTGAGGCAAGTTTTCGCATTTCATCTTGTTGTGACGTCAATAAACAGGGAAAATGGCGGGAAACGCCGCGTGGCCAAATGTATTAATACCTATGTACACATCACTCAGGGACGATATCGATAGACCACTTAGCTGTCACGTTTAGGGAGCTTTAATTTATCAGTGCATTGGACCGAGTGTTACGAAAAAGTTACTTCATGTGGATAACGATAATTGCTGTTACGTAGGTTATAGCGATGTCCAAACTTGCTCATCGTTGTCAGACTTAGAGATCTTTGAAGCTCCAATAACTTCAACAGCATATTTGAATGTAGTTTAGTAACAAATTATGGCGAAATTTTTGCGCTTAAAAATGCAACGTAAAAAGTATTATACAGTCCAATAGTATTGGCAATATGCAGGTATTTAATACCTATGCTAAGAATATAGATACAATATTTAAATCAACCTTAAATTCAACTTTCATGAATGACATCCAGAATTTATAACGGTCAATGAGTCACTTTGGAAGCAAATTCATGCAAAATATGTATTGTTGTATTACTTTGGGAGTTGGGGACATGACTCACGAGTGCGTTCATTAATGCAACAGTTATTGATATGAAACCTCGAGAAATTGATATGATTTTAGACTGTAATTGCCTATCAGAAGATGAACGGAGTGATCGGCCACTTCGGACATTCATGGTAACTGCCACGTGCCGAAGTTAATAGTTTTTTCTTATTTTACAACTTAGGATTTATCGCAAGAAACGGCATAAAACTTAACAATTTATAGCTGATGGATTATTGTACCTACCCGAAATGTGATAACAGAATACGATTAACGTGTTACGTACTACAAGTATCAAAATTACTCGAAACAACGCTAAGCTATCCCTAGCGGACTAGAATTACTTAAGACTGACAAATACATTACACATTTAAAGAATAATACATCATTACTCACCATCTAGATGTCACGGCGTAATACTTACTTTCTACTTTCTCTCCTAAAACTGTCGTTTGGTACATAATTGTTCCAAATAGGCACGGAGGGATAGGCACCTAGTGCTTTTAGTCTAATTTGTGGCAGTCTCTATAATGAGTAGGAAAATTAGTTTGGACCACTTCACTGTTTGTATTTCTGTGTTATCTTATCGGCTTCCTATGCTAAAACGCGTTCCCAAAGATAATAATTATCCTCGTCGCTGTATGGTCCGCACGCTCAATTTACGCCTACCTACCTACCTACCCTAATGGACTGACTTGAAGCCTTAACAATGTATTAGAGATTAAAGCTCACTATTCGTCCACGACGGCATAAACAATAAATTAATTTACACAGTTTGTAATGCTATATTTTGAAATTAGAAGGCCTGACTTGCGATTGCGCCAAAAATAATATTGAATATGTAATTAATGACGGGATAAAACAATAACGGGAGCCATAAACCCGGAGGTAACATAAACAAATAAAAACTTATTTCTGATCTCTCACTATTCACTACACAACATGCAATATTTAAGCGTTTTACAGGCGACCTGCCGCCAACAAAAAGACAATACACACAAGTAAATAATTATGTACATGTTAAAAAACTACTGCCACAAATAATTATATTATGTATTATGTATAATAAGTAAATAAAGGACACGACAGGGCGGGGATAAGTATATAGAAAAAAAAAATAGAAATATACAATAAACTCTATTTAAACATGAAATTTATTAAAGATTAAAAAAACATACAATGTTTTGTTTTACACAAAATAAAATACCTGGAGGGTTATTGACGGGCGCCGGGGTGGCATTAGCTGAGGCGGGGCGCGCCCAGGCGCCCGCGGCAGATATACATAGTGCGACAGGTCCATATATAGTCCAATAATATAATACCATAGCATATGATAAAAAGTGTACACATATATGATACTGTCAAGCCAACTAAACTCACAAATAGTCATGTCGCGCTCTCGCGAATATAAAACTATGTTAAATCTTACAAAAATACTTATGTGACTAATTTGAAATGCACATATAGGATCTCGCTTTCCGTCTACAAAAATAATCTGAAATTGGAATGAAAATCTTTCTTAAGCATTCGGCCTGGGAACGATCACAAAAGTTACGGCGTTCACAACGTCCGTACACATAATTTAATTTCTCTTCTGAGTCTTAAAGCTAACCGATAGAACCTGTCCGTTGAGCGTGTATCCATTGAGCGCCTGGATGGCCATAGCGGCCTCATCGTACTCACGCATGTTCACAAATGCAAAACCTTTGTTTTTCTTTGTCTCAGGATCCTTGATCACTTTAATGGAGTCGATTGCACCATAGGGACCAAAGAGTTGCCAGAGAGCCAGCTCCTCAGTATCCTCACCAATGTTGTATACATACACTGTGGTTTGATGAGGCGCAGGCGCTGCGCCGAGCAGCGGCACGGGGCTGGCCGGCGCGCCCAGCAGCGGCAGCGGCGTGTGGTTGGTGGCCGCCATCGGGTTGAAGCGCTGCTGGCCCTTGTTGATGAACGGCAGCGCCTTGCCAGGCGACGGCAGCAGCGGCGGCGGCGAGGCCTGTGGGAAACCGGGAGCAAAGGCGGCTGGGCGAGCGCCAAACGCCGCGCTCAGGTTGGTTCCGTTGAACGCGGCGGGCGTGGTGCCGTTGAACACGGCGGTGGCACCGTTGTACGCGAGAGGCGTAGCACCCACAGTGACGCGCGGTGCCGGCCTTGGGGCGTTCTTATTAGCGTTGGGCTTGTTCGCGAACTTGACCACGATGGCGCCCGCAGCCGGTATCGGTGACTGCCCGTTCATGTGTTTTATCGCCTCCTCGGCCTGTGGCCGCGTCTCGTAACATACGAACCCGATGCCTTGCGACACTCGACTGTTCGTTATGACACCGAACTGACTGAATAAACTATTTAGACGTTCTAACGTCATGTCTGGAGGTAGATTGCTTATGTAAAGGTTAGATTCCGTGTCAGGTTTATGGCTAACCTTATTTTCGGGGTTGAGGAGTGCAAATGACACTTTCAGAGTCTTGCCTTGCATGAGGAGTCCGTTGAACGCCGCCCGCGCCTTCTCGGCATCCTCGTGTTTCTCGTACTCGACGAAGCCGTAGCCTCGGTTCGCTATGAGCTTACAGCTCTCAATCTTGCCCATGGCGGAAAAGAGCGCGTACATCATATCGCGCGTCATCAGCTCGGGTATGTAATTGACCATGAGTTTGGTCGGTGACACATTGTTGGCGTCGCCGCCGCCATTCTCCATTTCGTTTTTTATCATTGTTCTTTTATTGTAAAAACTACACTACAGAAAACAAAATACTAATAAAACTCACACTATGAATAGTTGTTTACTTCATTTGCGACAAGTTTAACGAACAAAGAACGAACACAAAAAGTCCCAGTCACACTAAAATGCCACAGCGACGCCGGTTCACAAGTTCATCATCACACGAACGAGTTTGTTTTTGGAATGTTACCAGGTTTTGCCCTTTTTGTTTGGCAACTATGAAATGCAACTAGTTGGTAAAATATTACATTTCACTTCATATATTTCCGTTATTTGTCCAACTAACAACGATGATTATTTAATTGGCACGTGTTTAGATATTTGATGACTGTCAAATTAATATTTTTTATAAGTTTTTGATCGCGTGGCACATTTTTATGTTATAGTCTATGACGAAAATTTACAAATTAAAAAAGTAGTACACTAGCTTTTTTTTATGACAGCAAGCTTTTCGAGCATACTATAATTTTAGCTTTGTCCTACAAACGTTTGTAAACTGAAAAAACAAAAGAATATTTTTTTTAGAACAAACGGCTTTCTTTTAACCGACTTATTATTATTATAAATACTATAAATTGGAATTATTGGTTTTTCATCAAAGAAATGTTATTGTCTATGTATAGAAGTAGATATGATTCTATTTCATTTTTGGTCACTTTATGCTACTTTATGAGTAAAGAGAGTAAAACTAAGTAGGTAGTTAATCTATGAGTAAAACTATTGAAAACTATGCTTACAATTCCAAAATCTGTAACTGGAACGTAAACTTCAGAGAGCGCGGTGGAGAGCGAAAGGGAAAAAGACTGACAACCCCGGACCAGTGTTACCGAAAGTACGGCAATTGCCGTTTCGTACGGCAATTAGGCCTCCAAATCACACAATGTACGGCATACGGCAGGATGCTAATTACCGTACTATAAAATACGGCAATCCGACAATTGAATAAAAATCTTTTAAAGTCGAAACAATCAAGAGATCAGGTTTGATTCATTTGTTTTATTTTTTCTTAAAAAATGAAACTTAGTCCATAGTATCATATTTATGGTTCTTGTCTTGCAACTAGATAACATAACAAACATATAACATAGCATCACGCTTGTATTCCCCGAAGGGTTAGGCACAGGTGTACCATTGCAGACCCACATTTCGTCGATGCCGTTATTGAGTCCCATGTAATAATTACGAGGCGCGAGCTTATTGCCGTCTATCGTGCACAGTTCCAGACTCCGTGATGCTACTGAGAATTTCCATACAGAAAAACCCAATAACACATTGCCCGACCAAGGAATCGAACCCAGGACCTTACGCTCAACAATGGCGCTGGCGACCACTAAACGAATGAGGCATTCAGACTGCCTCAACTAGATAATCTGTATTTATTGCGTTAATCATAAATATTTATTGATTAACCCGCATTTATTGTCTTTAGAATGAATTGAGGCGGGAAAACCCTCCAGCCCAATTCTTTCACATTTAATGGAACAAGAAGAGCAAAGCTATTCTACTCGGTACACGAGAGAGTAAGTCAGTATACGTAATTTACATCTTTTCTTTTTTTTTTTGTAAATGTACGGCAATTTATTTTAGAATACGGCAATTTTTACCCTGGTGTACGGTATCCCGAAATCTAGGCAGCGGCAACACTGCCCCGGACAGCTGTTATTTTATCAATGCCTGCTGTCAATTGTCTTATGTCAGGTGTTTTGTAAATTGTAGGATTCTGATTTTTTCTACAATAAATTGCTTAACTATTATATCCAATAAGAACAACGATCATAATAATGTTTTTAACCAACGTCCTATTTAAAAAGGCTAAAAGCAAGTGCGTCTATTATTTGTAATTCCATAACCTTTCTCAGCCATTATATTACCATCTAATAACAATATTGCAAATTTCAGAATGATTATGGTGTTGATGGAGAGTGCGGTGTCTGGACATCAATTCATAAAAATTAGGGAGCGATTAGCTGATAAATTGGAGTTAATTCGTTTTGATCCATACAGTAAGTAACCCATATAATCCAACATAACCTCAAACTTTTTCAAACAAAGTTTATTTCTTCACACACCTACACTAAACTTGTTCTCAATTTGGTGGAAATCTTTTAATCCATCAAATGATGCGAAGTAGATAAATTAGAAAAACTTTTCTGTTTGGTTGCCAGTGTCTGACTGCATATTTCTCTATTAATTTGGATATTTAAAACAATAAATCAACTAATATAATACAATACTGCTGTGTTCTGACAGTTCACAAATAAGTGGGGCGAATTGCAAGACTAACTCATGTTAAGATGGAAAAAGATGATTATTTGTCAACTATTTATCATCAGAAAATACATTTAAGGCTTGAGCCCGTCACCAGCGACAGACGCTAGTAATAAACCTATCTACCTATCGGAATGTATCTTCTACAAATTCAAAGAAAGTGTATAAGAACCGGTAGTGTCGCTTGTCACTGTCACTGCTGCTTGTCACTGATGACAGACTCGAGCCTCAATTATCATCCTATCAATAACAAAATCTTTTTTTATACCACTAAGGTGGCAAATAAGTAAATGGTCTACCTGATGGCGAATGGTTACCGTAACCTACACTTGCCCTAGAAATAAATTTTTAAGGGTGTTTCGCTAAAAGATTGTTTCCAATTTATTCAAAGTACTTATTTTATTATTTTTCCAAAGAATCTTACTTTAGTAAATACTCCCAAACGTATGACATGGTATTCACCATCAAATTGGCAAAGGTTTTGTGTAAACCTAGGTCTCTAGGATGTTTACTTGACACTGAACAAAATTGTCTAAGTTGTGTTAATTTTTTTTTTATATTTCCCGTGTGCCTTTGTTTAAGAACTAAGAAGTTAGTAAAAGTCCACTGACATAATTACAATTCGTTGGTTTTACACTTTATTCTTTGTATTCAATTTGCTTTGTAAATATCTATACTTGGTAGGTACTTATATATTTGATACACCATTTTGATGCACCATTCTGGACAAGAAAAGAAAATAGAAATCCAATGAAATAAGTGACATAGAAATAATGACACGCAGTAAAAAAGCATTCTGTGTAAAATATTGTATCGGTAGTAGTCATGCTATTTTCATCAGACATTTTCTTGAAAACAACGATGAAAAATTGGGATACTTACCTGACCAAAGACTGGTAATGTGGTTGCCATTGAATTTACACTAAATACAGAAAATTTACTGCACCTCTGCTATTTTCATCAAATAGAAATATGCTGAGACTTAATAAACAACCATATACTGATTCCAAACTGTGATAATTTATGGATCTTGTTGGCTAGTTTTCTTAGTTGTAGGATGTCCACATATGTGGGTAGACTAAAATATGCTTTAACTGCAATTGGTTTAAGTCATAATCATAACCAGGTTATTGCAAATGTATGCCAATTTAGACTCATGTAATTTAATTCAATATATATAAAAATATATATATAACAATAACAAACAAAGATAACGTAAAATCGAACATTCAGGACTAAATGTAATATTGTATAATTAAATATATATTTGAGTATTAATATGCCTAACTTGCTTCGAGAATTTGACATAACAGAATACAGATTGATATCGATGTGACGTAACGTCCGCCGCATAGATAAAAAATATCAGTTTTAATAAAGTGAAATTAAATTATTTGTGCAGATTTTTTTCAAATCCGAATGTAATTTGTTTCTTGCTAACCACAAATGATGAGCTACATTTAAACGGCAATACTTACTTTATTCATCATCCGCATTTGAACATAGTAGAATACTAGGTATTTATTCAATAAATACCTATACAATATAAATAGAACTTAGAGATTTTAATTGATTCGCAAGGCTCGACATAGCAAAATCACACATTTTGCGAATTACCCATAACGTCTTGCTTAGCCTCAGCCTTCTGACGGCGCCGTCAGGAACCTAATACATCACATTTTCAATTTAATAATCAACAATAGGTTGGAAAGAAAGCTACATGCTGCTTACTGATAAATCTTTCCACTGCCGATAGAAGATGTTTAAATTTGGTTTAATTTTAATTTAGTTGAGGTTCTTGCGGTTTAAGTTTTTATATGGATTTAATATCAACCAAAACCCAGCCTGCGAATTCTAGCAACCTCCCTTTCCCAAGGTATTGCATTCGATGTTACAGTCGACTTAGAAATGTTTTCGATTAGGTACATAAATATATGTTTTCTTTTTTTTACAGTTCAACAAGAAAGTTTGTACAAGGAAAGGAAAAAGATCAGGAGCATAAAGTCCTCATAGGTGTGTAAATTTTATAATTTTGGGTGTAGATATTAGGTTAAAAATAATATACAACATGTTTTAAATGTTATAATTTAGTTATTGTACTTTAAACAATAAACAAATCTTTGGATACAATGTGTTTCACTATAATTACTAGAAAATCATGAAACTTCTGTTATTAAGTACTGCATGTTACAATTTGCTACCAAATTTAATTGTATATAGAGCAGAATCTATTATATGTTCAATATAATGAGTTTAGAATATATGCTTTACTTTCCAAGTCTTACGGCTAAATCGGATACTGTTTGCAATTCAAAAAATTTCATAATACATGAAGTGCTTTTTTCGTCCAATGTGCCTTATTCAGACAAAAGTGCTTATAGTGCTAATTAAATTAAAATTTACAACACAAAACACCAATATTTTTAATATTAATTTTCGTCACTACCGCGTAGGACCCAGCCCAGATAACGCTACTTCTAATAAAATTTTCAAAAGAGAATTCTCAATTTATATAATATAGGCCAAATATTGATTAATACATAATATTTCTCATATCACAATACAAGAACTAAATGATTTAAAATTTCGTTTATAATAATTGATTAAAATGAAGTTTTCTACTTTTCCATAATTTAATATATGAATAATTTGATTATTCCCAATTTTTAATAAAGTGCAATTCCATTAATTTACCAACATTCCATTTCCAATAAATGTAAATACTTTTTTCCAATCAATATACATTTCGAACACTTATTATTTACTCTCACTGTATTCTTTAAATCTATATCAAGTTAAACTAGAAGGTTAAATATGACTTACATCTATATAACCTTTTAAGGCTTTATCTAAGTATGTTCTAATACTGCAACCACTTACATTGCAACAATTATATTATCGAAAATAAAATAATTTGAATGAAATTGACTAGAATGTAACTTTAATGTACTTAGGCACCTAAAAGAATATATTTAACATTAAATATTCCAATAATTGAATACATCAGATATCGTTAACAGTAAAAATATTTACACATTCAGATGAAATAATTATGAAAATTTAATATTGACTTCAAAAGAGTCCTTAATTGATTTAAAATCAAATAAAACTTACATTCTACTTATAATAATGTACAATATGAGGAATATCTTTGGCTTACGATAGTAATATAAATTATTATAAAGTTTTAAAAGATTTGAAATTATAGGAAGTTGGTCCTCTAACGACTCAATGTATCGATAGTACAAAATTTAAATGGAATGATATTATCTATAGTTTCTGTGTAGACATAGATGCACCTATTATAAATTGTCCATCGTTTAGAATGTTGATTGGACTTATTTATCTAAATCTATTTCTGCCGACTATTCTTATATTTTAAAAAGTTACATGGAATAGACAAGACTTCAGCACTGGTACCTACCTATGCAGTTAACACCAACCTGAGCTCTAACACGGTTGTTGGGCCACTTTCAAACACATGCAGCTTGTCTATTCAATGTACACCTATTATCACTATGCAGCTCTGAAAACCAACATTTTCGTCTGAAAGATTTCTTAGCTTAGACGAAACGATTTTATCCTAATATACATTTATGACCTAGCTTTTAAATTTAACAGATCAGATACAGTAATAATTCTTAGAACAATCGAAAAAAGTATGATTGATCCCATATCAACAATTTGAATTCTAGATAAACAACAATTTTAAAAGTACACAATACATTGTCATGGAATACACAAGAGTAGGTAATTAATTAGTAGAATAAGAATTAATAAATATATTTGGAAACATATAAAGAAAATAGTTATAAAGTACTTAAAAGACTAGATTGTCACTGAAATGTTATACTTACATTTGAAAACGCCTAGATATTCGTATGATTATGTATTATTGATTATATTTAAATAATGCAGAAATTAGAACGATTTTTCTGCTCAGTACAATTTCTAATGTTCAGATTTTTATTCGACTAAAAGGTAATTTTTATACTTTATTTAGAATATTCTACGTTATCATGTTTTTACCCGTAAATATGAATATAGAAATGAATATTGACGATTCACATTCGGCGACACGATTCAGGAATAGAGACCGGAGTTGATGGTGCCAAATTCCGAATCCGATTCCGATGAGACTGATCCAATATTTCAGATTGTCTCACTGATAATAGATACCTAAATATGAATTGTCTGTATTCACCTAACCGCACGAAGTTCACTTATGTTATCTTAAGACCTATAATTTATTAATTCCGAAAGGCCGAAAAATCACTTTAAATTTTTTTCTCGTTTAATTTAATCGTTCCAATTTTTCGATAATTTTTCTAGTTACAGCTACCAACTCGGTCCAACGTGCCTTTACAATTCCTTTGTCGGTCTGAGACCATCTAACTTACCCTTTATTCCTCTAGGTACATTATATGTTACTCAATAATAGAATAAAATAATTTTTCAACACCGTAATTTAAAATAACGGCACGCGTTATAAGGAAATTAAAGAAGATAATTTTACTCAGTAATTATGTCAGATTTCCCGCCAAGCGTGCCGTCAAAACAATTTTAATTTTATATTTTTATATAACCTCAAAACGATAAAACTTTTGATTACATAATTAAATTAAATTTTTACTACATAATATAAGAATTTATTTTTGTATTTTACGTCACCGATTCTAAATTTAAATAGTTTTTATTCTAGAGAGATCACTTATTATTCACTCACTTTTCAAGTCAGTTGCTCAAGCAGAGGAGCTATGTCAGGGTACTTTCATGCAAAGAACTCAGTTTTACTCGTCATGTCGAACTCGGATTCCTCCATCTTGTACATTTCGATAAGCTGGAACAAATAAAATAATATTAACGAACAACGAAACATCGAAAGTGCCTGGAATTGGCTTATTTGATTTACAAATTGTCTAGGTTTTATACGCGGCTGTCTCCGTATGTACTTGCATACTAACTTTGACATGCTCGTGTTGAGACAATAACGTATAAAAAAAATAAGCAGCCAGAACATTACTTGTGTGATATTTTTGACATAGCATATTTAATTAAAATGTCAAAAAGCTCAATTTAAATCATATAATGAATTAAATTAAATTTGTATTGAACTAGCTGCTGCCCGCGACTGCATATATTTTGTATTTATTAACTAATTAGTGTTTTGTTGCAATAGTAAAAATAAGCCTATATCCTACTTGAGGACAACTTTACTTTCGCATATATAATAGTGGATAGATTTCTATAGCTATGGAAGGTAATTTAAAGATAATAGTGACGTACGTTATCAATGTCCTTGGAGAGCTCCTCCATCTGCTTGTCGTGGGTGACCTTCAACTTTTCCTTCTCACGGTTCTGCTTGATGGTTTGGGTCTGGAAACAAATAGAGATGGTTTTATTTTTCGGACATGTGAATATTTTTCACTAAGTGACTCGATAGACGTTATTCTGTCCTGGTGTGAATTCATACAAAAATCCCAAAGAAAAAAACAGGTTATCGGAAGATTACGAACAAAAAAAATTGCCAAATCGGACAACGAACAGTATTTAATTTTTATTTATATACATAGATTAATCTATTAACTTTTTTTTTATCGACAGTAGTCAAGCAGCGTCACCTAATCATTTAGCCTTTGCGTGTCGTCAGTATTTGCGTGAATGCATATTATACCTACTTTGCCTGGTCAGGAGACACCGAGTAATAAAAGCATGTGTATCTTAACACATACAGAGTAAAAGCCGAAAACATTTGTTACCTTTCTCTCATCCAAGAACTTCTTGGTGTTGTTCTGCTTCTTCTCCCGAAGCCGGCGGTCCTTTTCCTGCTTGGTCTTCAAAGTCTTGTCGTTGGCGACTTCCTTGCTCGTCTCCATGCTGATCTTGGCTTGACGGGCGTTCATCTCTTTCAGCTCCCTGAGAATTTATATAAAGTGGCTATTAGTACTTAGGTACCTATTTAATCACCGGTCCAGCCTTTTCCCTATTATGTTGGGGTGGGCTTTCGGCCTATCTAGATTCGGCTACCAGTATAAGACGAATGTCATCTGACATTTGTAACCCCATTGCGTGCCGATTTGCGTAGTAGTTGTTTCGCTATGAGCCCCTCAATCATAGTATTATACCTAAATATGTATTGTGCATCTAATAGATGAGTTACTAAGAGGACGAAAACATAAGCGGATGAAGAAGAAAGAGTCTCCAGTAGGGATTAGGAATCAAAAACCGGATCACAGAACAGCCCCCTAAAAGAGAAGAAATGACCTGGCAACGGTCACAGGGAGCCGCTAGATTGAAATGACTGAAATCCGTTTGAAGTTGACGGCCCAAGACCTCGTATATAGACACACACGAAACAAATATTGACATGACAATGTCTAATAATACTCAGAATCCATTTAATATTCTACTAGATGACCCCGTGAAGTTCGTAACACCTAAAATTGATTTGACTGTAACTCTTTATCAACGAACAAAGTAATCTGAAGTGGCAATTCCCATAAAAAAATATCAGTTTCGATTTTTTTCTTTTATTTTTCGGCTGTTCTTTTGGTATTTTCCTAATTTTTTTATTTCCTAAATCACACCAGTATTGACGCGAATAAAAAAAAATCACATCAGTCGAGCCATTTTTGAGTTAATGCAGGGTAATTGATTTTTAAATAATTATATAGAATATAATTAAGTCAACTATCGAATCCCAAAAGTGATTTAAAAATCAAATCTGCTAATAGTTATTTAAAAACTAAACATAGCGTATATAGAAATAAATAATACCAAATATTTCGCTTCACTAGTTAATGTAACTATTGAAACATTCTGTGTTTATGATATCATAAATATAAATCTCATAAACAAGGCGCTAAACTATTTACGTTCTGAAGTTAATAGCTTGTATAAATCCTGTTTTTCAGTTATTCAAGATTTTATACTGGTGCTTTAAAAATAGCTGATCCGCGTTTCGTTTATTGAGGTATACTTATCTAACTATCACAAAGAGACTACTGCCTAAAAACATGGTTTTCTAGTGTCTACATATTCCTAAACACGAGGTATGGCTTTCCTCCATTTAAAACGGAGGATCCTCCAACCAGGCGAAGGAATATTTGGTGTTGGGCCAAAGCCTAGCGACTGCTTTCGGACATTTGTATAAGTAATAGTATCGTTGATGATAGATGGCGTTGGTTATTATGTAGCTCGCCACTACAACTCAGACCCCCATTTTTAATTATATTATTATTAATCAATTTCTTCAACAACAACTATTTGTTACATTCAAGTACCTACCTACTTGATTTTAGCTCATTTCCTGAAAATTGCAATTACGGTCTAATATTCATATAATTTATTCTTTATTAGCGAAACGTTTGTTTCCTTACCTCTCTTGTTTCCCCCACCCTGCTCGTTCACCCCGCTGGGCAGGCTGGAACATTGCTCCAACCATACTTGACTTCGAAAGCCAAGCATCTTATTGAGAAGAAACTTATTCCAGACCGTAGCTTGTTATCCACGCATCTTTCCTTACCTCTCATGTTTCCCCTCCAACTGCTTCATCTGCGCCAGCTGGGTGGTTTCCATCATCTTCTTCAGCAGGTCCCTCTGCTCATTGAGCCGGCTGCGCGCGCTGGTCCACTCCTCCACTCGGTGCTTGGCTACCAGCTCGCTCCAGGCGGTGGCTTGCTCGTTCACCAGCTTGCGGAAGGTTGCGTCGTTGCTGAGCTGGTCCTTGCTGGAAGTGGGATTAAATTTTTGTACACACTTCAAATGTTTGAAAACTATTGTTGGACGTTCAAATATATTTAAGAAGTCAAACATTACTTTTTGCTTATATCAGGAACTGTAAGCTTTTGGTTTAGCTGCGACACATTATAGTCATAAAGTTACCCGGCGTTAGCGGGGAAAACTACTATTTAAATCCAAAAATTGCAAAAGATAAAGCAAGTACGAGTAAATATAAAATATTAAAACAACCGGTATATTAGATGATTGAAGGCAAAATTTTGTCTTATTTTACACACTTATATGCATTTGTAAATATACAAGCCGCCAAACAGACATTGAACACTGTTCTTTTCAAGGTTAACTGACGAATTTTATTTGACGTCAACGTCGACGTCACGTACTTTGACGGTACGGTTGGCGCAGTGGGTTGACCAATCGACTGCTGCGCTTCGTGTCGCGTTCGATTCCCGCACGGAACAAATACTTTTATGATGTATAGTTGTTCTGGGTATGGGTGTTTGTTTCTGTGAATATCCAATTGCTGTTTGTAAACGCTCAGAAGATACAGAAATTTTTCCCAATGTGGAGCAACGTTTTCAAAAACTGAAAGAGCTCTTCTACTTACTTCTTTCCCTTGATCATCTTCTCGAGCGCGGAGCACTGCGTCTTCTGCAACGCCATTTTCTCCTTAGCGTGGCGCTTCCTCATGGCTTCTAGATCTTTCTGCTGTTTTCTGCCAGTCTTGATGAATCCTTTCTCTTGACGAAGGGATTCCACCGTTATTGGCTCGAAGACGAGAGGAGGTTCTAGACACAAGATAAATAACAATGGAGTAAGATGGTTAAACACAACTGTATTGTTTTATAAAATTACACAAATAGTTTTCACGCGATAGCTAAATTATTTAATAATCATTAGTCTTTCAGTTCATAGATCTTATCTTCTTTCTTTAACGCACCAGACTGAGGAACAAAAATATTACTGATGTCCAGTATTATATAAAAAAAAAAGATATATGAATAACATTGCCTATTTAATTTTGCCTTAATCGCCAAACCCACCCGCATAATAAACATCATCATCATTCCTGAGGCCAGCAAGAATCTTCGAGGTTTGAAACTCGGTCAATGTAACAAACACACAATAAAACAAACAAAAAAAGATTGAAAACAAAAACAAATCCTTTCCTAAAGATCCTTTTTAAATCCAATCATAAAATCACGGAACTTTCAAAATCTCACAATCACTTAGAAAACACAAAATCCAAAACAAATAATAACTAGGAGAAACTGTACCTAAACAAAACGACACGGTGCTCATTTCGGTTGGCACACGCTTAGCTTGAGCGAAACATCAGCGTGTAAGAAGATATCTGATACGAAACATCTGTATCGTGAAATATTTAAGGTAATACGTTTGGTGTGTGGACTAAGTTGGAAGCGGAGTGATTTTGAGAGCATTTCTTTAACCGCAGCTTTCAAAGAAAAACAAAATAAGATCATGAAAAGTGTCAGTTTTCCATCGATGTAGGCCCACTTGCTCATATTGTACTTGCATCTACCCACTTGGGTTCAGATTCTAAGCATCACTTGCTCATATTGTACTTTCAGTTGGGCTAAGAAAGATTCCAAAATATTATTGACTTGATGTAGTATTTTGAGAATAAGTCCAGCAGCTGTCAACTAATCGTATGTGATTTCCGGACATCGATTGCTATTAGTTGATAGGATTAAATGAGAATAAAAAATGTTGATGCCTCGATTTCGAAGGTGTAAACACATTAAATTCATTCAAGTGCTTAGTACGAGTTAGATTTTGAAATTGAGACTCAATAACCCGCTTCCTTCCATATCTTAGCCCACACACCACTATAGAATGATTCTTAAAATATCTGCTGCATGTCATATACTGCGTGGATTAGTTCGGTTAAGCTTCTGCGTAAAACCACGTCGGAAATTATGAATCCATTGCTATTTGTAGCTCAGTGCAGATCACTATAAACTAAACAGTTGAAAAATCTTGCAGTGTATGTACACACGATGTAGATTGGAAATGTTCTGTGTAAATTTATACAATGTTCGTGTTTGTTGATTGGATTGAGTTGTTCCTGTGGGTTAAATTAAATGGATATGTGGGTATAATGTTGGAATGTTTAGCGTTTTGTAGTGGCGTTGTAATCACATTGAGTTTGGACTTGATTTAGGTACTTTTGAGTATCATTTGATCGATATTTAGTTGGTAATAATAAATTAAATTAGTAGAGGTAACGGTGAATGAAAACATAGGGAGGGTTTCCTGCACACCTGAGGTTTCCAAAATATTTTGGATTGTGTGTGTAGTTTGCCAACTCGGACCCAACGTAGTGGACCTACCTACACCTTTTCTTACTGAGAAGGGGCCCGCGTATATTTGTTTATTTATGTATGGGTACGGTGGTACGTTGATGGATGTTTTACAAAGTCAAGTCTGTATTCTACCAAACATATTTTAAAGAATTCCTTCATAGAGTATAAAAATACGATAAAATGCTTTGTATAAATTACAACACTGGCAAATTCTTAACATGTATAAACTCCCTCCAGTGAATAAAAGTTTAAAGTAAACAAACAGTGTATTTTAACTAGTAGTACAAATAAACGTTCAACCTACGTGTTTACCAAAGAATATTTCAAAATAAAATTGCGTAACTAAGGTCACCTTATAATCTATCTAGCTATCTATTGTGAGATACCTATTCATTTTCTGCAATCTATCTCATGATACTTAGTGTAAGATTTTTCATGTATGAACTGGATGGCGCTGACTTGCGTTGTAGCCAAATCCGCCCTATTATGCGCCTCAAGCGTCCGCTTGACGCGCACAATCTGTCTAATTTAGTTGTACTTGTGGTGTACGTCTTTTTATTCGTAGAGAAGGGCAGTCGTTTCTTATCCGAATATTGTCGAAATTGTCTGATGATATTATCCTAATTTTGTAAAGGTTACTTACCTTCTTTCTTCTCCTCGATCTGAACTTTCTTCTCAGGACCGGTCTCCTCGATGCCCATCTGCTTCACTTTGTCTGTTCGCTCCTTAGCAGCGCCCATGAAGGCGCGAGGATCAGATAGAGCAGCCATGAAGTCTGCACAAAATTATCAAGTTTTAACTTGTTACAAAAGTTTTTTCAAGCTGTACCCACTGATAGTATTAATGTAATAATGTTACTAAGTTAATAGCCTTAGTGACTTCCAACACTAGCTTTTGATAAGCATCCGAATTTGGCTCAGTTACTTACTTGAGGCTTAAAAGTCCGCTGCGTCAAATCAGAAATCTGATTCTGCAAATCGGAAATTATGGCCCACTCTAAGACAGTTGTAGAATTTACACCACTTTGCCCTCACAAATAAGCCAACTACAGTAAACGGCGCTGTTAGAAGATTAGCCAGCGTCTAAGCCCTCGACATCAGAATATGAGGATACGTTGAGATATACCTTCAAAGCCATCCGGCACGTAGATCTTGAGCTCAATGTTGCAGAACAGCATGGGCAGCGACATGGGGAAGTTAGCTTCAGTCCTGAGCGAGATGTGCCGGTAGCCAGCCTGTAAGCCGTCGAGCGGCAGGATGCGCTGACCGAGAAGCTTGCCGTTCTCGTCGTACACACCGAAGCGGAGGACCGCCAGGTCGGGCAGTACGACCTGGTTGAGAAGATGGTTTTGATTAGTTGGATAAAAAATAAGTGTTGGTGTTGATTCAAGTTATTTTCAGGCATGGTGGTATTTGAGGTATGGTGTTTCTCAATTACAAAGTTAGGGTCCTCCAACGAGGCGCGGAATTGATGAATGAAACAACTTACCTTTCTGAACAGGAAGGGCTCCTCATTATACACGGGGTTGAGTCCGTTGGCCGGCACCATGCGTGTGCGGAACTCCTTCCGGATGGTGTCGGACGGCAGCCCGTACATGTCCACCTCAACGTACGTGCCGATCTTCTTGTCCGACAAGAACTGACCGGCGATCACCTGGTGACAATAAAAAAGTAATGAGTAAGTAATTGATTAACTAAAGAAGTTTCCTTTTAGCTGAAACAGCAAAAAAATTAAGGATAGTTAAAAAAAATGTTAAAATCGGTGACCGAAAATGGAAAAATCTTCAAAAATCACGGTTAGTCTCCAATATTGTTATTCTCAAGCTGCATAGATTAAGGTATAGTTATAGATAATTTATGAAGTCCTAATGTAAGTTTCTTCAATTTCTCTTTCACGCATGGACAGGCCAATCGGCACTCAGAAGTACCGATTGGCCTCATCCGAACTCTTCCCCAATCAGAGCGCCAACTCAGGCAGTCAATCTGACGGGAAATAAAAACTAATTACCTGTACTGAGCACTGAGCAGCAATGACACCGTCTACTGGAGCATCAGCGAAAGGATCGAAGCTCCTATCAGCTCGCCGCATGAAGTCTGGCTTGAGGAGGTATCCACAGTTTCCATTGTACTCGAACTTGCCCTGGTTCAGCTGCATCGGCAGGTCCGATGTCTGGAAGTTCAGGGACACCATCTGGCAGCCGGCATTCCAAAACACCTGCGGAAGAAAATTAGGTTAAAATCTATCTTAAGGCAATGACTAGACTATTTTGATAGATTCTTGACACAATTTATGAATAATTACAATTAAAATTTTACCATGCCTTGAAAACGCTCCAAATAACACAGCATGACGCCAATCTTCTCTAAAAGATTCAGGTGTGTGGTATCTTAATTATATCCCATACGGTATGCAATTGTAATTGAACCCAGGAAGGACTTCACGTGCATCTGCGCTTACGATCACTCTAAGAATATTTGATTTGATAACGTTCATACCTGCGGCATGTAGTTGGACGAATCAGCTCTGGTGCCCTTGGGGTAGATCCTAGACATCTGTCGCTTGTTATAGTTCACGAAGTCGATGGCTTGAGTCTTCAGGTAGTTCATGCCGGTGGTCTCCGCGAACGAGGACATGTTGTGGTAGATGTTCTTCTCTGCAAGGAAAGAAACTCAGGTTGGCTTTTTGGCTCTATAGTACTGCCTATTTTATTCCCGTATCGTATAACTATAATGGTTTCGTAAAAGACTACTGGAGGAATCAGCTCAAGATGGGCTGTTAATCATGGAAGAAGAATCATCTCAGCCGAAATACGTCCACCACATCGACCGGTCCTGTGCTCACCTTCACCAAATCTTTGGTCTACCTTATGGCCCTTCCTTGTGTTGTGCCCTTCGGTCCACATTCGCTATTCCAAAACTTTATGGCCCCATTGACCATCCGTTCTGCGTGCAATGTGGGCGCAGCACAGTCGAAGATATAAACTTGCGATCACTATTTTCAGGGGGGAGTCAGTTTATATGTCTAATGTGATGATTTCGCAAGAAAAAGAAACACTCTTACGAAGGTAATTCCTCAGCTGAAGAAGGAAATCCTGCCAAATATTTCAACCTTCTGAAGTGGACTGGAGTCACGAGTGTCCAACCGTTTTATTTTGCAAGGTATAGAATGTTATATGTGGTGATGAAAAAGAATGTTTATACTGACTGTCAGCCTCTTCGAAGCCCTGGAACTTGATGGGCTGCGCGTAGTTGACCATGGAGGAGAGCCAGGGGTGCACGTTGGTGGTGGAGCCGGTGTACGCGACCGGCGGGGGCGCGTCGTCACCTGCTGATGCTGCTTCTGCTACTATCTCCTCCGGCTGAGAAGAGAAACGGAACATGAGTGAAGTGATTCAGCTACTAAGCTTGGATTCCATGGGTTCGAGTTTCTTAGGTCAATGTATTAACCGTTCTAGACTATTCTAAATTAAACATTATGTCAAACGAGTTTTAGCAGTTTGAGACAATCATAGTAAGTAAAAAGTTAAAACATGATCATGAACATCAGCCGAACCGACGTGGCGTGGTGACGTTGGTCATTGTTCATTTCGGTACTTGGCCGAGAATGTGTCTTACCTTCTTATCCAGAATAGCGACAGCCGAAGCGTCTTCCTTCTCCTCATCCTCAATAACGAACTGTCCTTGTCGGAACAGCTCCAGCTCCTGCTTCTCCACCTCGGGCTTGAGCCGCTTGTTTTTGATAAGGATCTTGCGGCGCAGCGCAGACGGCGGCGGCAGCGGCACCCCAGGCTCCAGCTGGAATTGTTGTGACTTTGCTTGTAGGAACATTTATTTTGCTACTGGTATGCTGCCAGCATATAGGTATTAAGAAGATACCTACATGTACAGTCAGCATCAAAATTAAGCGATCATTGTAAGGTTCCAATATTCGTTTTGATAAAGTAGATACTGTATACTATAAAAACACACACATGCACAGGTACTATTTCTATTGATAAAACTTTAATTCAAACGAAATATTTATCGATTTATGATGCTAACTATAAACTCTACATATAGTTACAGTTAAGAAATATTAAATCTTCAAGTACCTACCTAACAATACATAAACTTATTCCCCAATAGAAATATTCAGAACAAAATATTCTGTGCATCAATACTCACAGGGTGTTCCGCCAGCGCTTCCTTCAGCAGCAGATCCCCAAGAATCTCGTCGCAGTACTTCGCCAACTTATACTGCTGGGCCTTGCAGCAATGGTTCTCGAACGACAGGATCACTGGGTAATCTGACGTCACGAAGGCTGTGTCTCTCAGCGCGTATATGACGTCCTTGAAGAGGATGTCGGTACACATGGCCATGCCGTGGGTGATGATTGGCTCTTCGTCTTCGCCTTTGCCGTCCCAGCAGTCGAGTTCTACGCATCTGGAAGGGGTTCAAATAGACGTGAAGGAAGGAACATAATGGTACATATGGTAGTAAGAATGGTCAGAAGGATAGTTGAGTCACAGGTTACTGAATAAAAAGTAAGGTTCTCCTAGACTAAATCTAAATATTTTTTAAGCGAAAAATGCCAGGGCTTGCCAAAGATCGCCTGATATTCAATATTTAAATAGGATTTCTTATTTCGTGATTATGGTGAAAAGATGATCCTAGAAATACGTTTCATAACTCACTCAACTAACTCAGTAAGGCTCTGAATTATTGGTTGACTCGTCGTACACAATATCTACCGATGATAAGTTATTTATGATTAGCAACCCAGTACACTAGGTATGCTGAAGTGTCCAAGCCGAATCTAAATGCTTAAGAATCAGTTTTTACATACACAGATTTTAGTAGACATTCAAGCATAAATTTCTGTGATGAAATCGTAAAACGAAATAAGAAAATCCTATCCATCAAAACAGAACAACCCACCTTTTAAACACAAAAGCAATTACGAATACATCTTCATGAAAGATTAACAACAAAGTTGCTAACTGGCTAATTAATAAGGCGCGATTAATTTCTATGACGAGGACGGATCGCGTCTCGAATCGTTATAAATTATAATGAAGTTTGGAAGTTGGTCCTAAGAGGCGTGCAAGTGTGAAGACGGGGATGAGAAGCTGTAAGTAAAGTTTTGTAAGCGTTTGTACTTTGGTCTTTTTAAGCCGACTTTCTCCGGAGTTTTAAAGTGTCAGACTAATTTTTGGGGACGTGTTGGGAATTATTATATTATGTGTTTGAAGTGTTTTCAAAAGAACAGGTGTTTTATTGTGTCTAAGTTATACACTTCAAGGTGAATTTTGTAAGTTTAATCTAGTGTTCGCACTTTGTCTAGCTTTTCATGGTTTTCAGACATCTTCCCAATTTCTGCGGTACTGAATTCGGTTGGAGAGTGTTTTTTCAAACGGGTCGCTCACCTAACTTCCATCACTAAACGAGATCCCGCAAATTCGGTACAGTAGTCCAGTGAAAGTTGAACCGAAAAATATCCTTAAAGCAGGAAGGTATGTAAGGAACTATGAACACATAATTTAATTTTGCGGGATTTCTGGGCCGTTTCTACAGAATTGAACGTGCCGTAGAAATAGTAGGTTAATCTAGAGACGTATTAACTACGAATGGAGTTTCTTGCCAGATAGGACCAATGTACTTTTGGTATCAGGCAATTAGAATCTCAACGTTTTAAAAGTTGAAATAAAAATCATTGGCTTTGACTTCACTACCATTCCGATCTTTGAAATAGATTAAGAGTTTCATCATCACATCAACTGGAAAACATCCATACTTGGGCATAAAAGCCAAATATAACAACTATACCTGCATCCAGCCAGTAGGACTTGTCGATACATCTCGACGGAACTCTTGCCACCGAACTGTCGTCCCGACAGGTACGTGTTATGTGAGGAGTTGATGTAGTAGTGGGCCAGAGGTTGGTCCATATCCATGTAGTTGTCCAGCCGGTCCAAGAACACGGGTGCGTTTTCGTCTGACATCAGGTAGCGGATGAGACCGTCTTTCGTGAGGCATTCTGGAATTTAACATTGAAGATTAGACGAAGCCGACCCTTGAGATAGAGAGTGGAGAACATAGAATAAAACATAAACATAGACAAGAAATATCGCAAGATATGTAGACGCGAATAACATAAAACCAAGGATGTGCAAAATGCCCAGATATGCAGCAATGGGTAAATTCGTAGACGTACCTACACTTAGAAAGTCCATAAGTATTTGCATTTTGGCAACCTTAAAATCAGAAATTGAATATTAAAAGCTTTTTAACTTTCTTACGGTGGCTGCCAACATTTTGTTTTTAATCAATTATTTTAATGTAAAGTTGCCAAAATGTGGACTTACATAGGGTACGTTTAATGCTTTGTGACGTAACTTTGAAATATAACGGAATACTTTATTTATTGTTTGTCATAGGTTCGTATAAATACAGATAGCTGTAGTACTATCTGTATTTATACGTATAAAGACAGATCACAATACAATATTACAATTTGGAAAAAATACCTCTTTATATTAACATGAAACACCACCCTTTCAAGCCTAATTTCTAATAAGCCATCCTTCCACCATGGATACCTTATCAAACTCCACCTATTCCGTGAATTCCTTTATTTTATTGTTAACCCTAATCCAACCGCTGACGAGTATGGGGTCACATGATGGTAAGTGATCACAACACCAGAAGAGTCACTGAGGCTCACCTTTTGATATGCCTATAATACTTCATTGGTCGTGGTCGCAAGAGCGGCTATCAGCAGTCGCTCTTAGGTCTCCGGGTTGGGTAGTGTTATGCGGCTTTTCGGTTAGAAAATTCTGAGTAGCAGAATTAATTCCAAGGCACCAGACTTAATTCCAAATTCCGGGATAGCAATAAGTGTACGATTATAGTACTTCTCTTCCTAACTCTTCGAGGATACAGACATGACCCATGTAATTAGATCGTTGCTAACAGAAATTGTTTTCAATGATACCACTTACTATCTGTCTTCGCCTCGTCGTTCTGCTCGTAAGTGTTGATGATTTCAGCAGCTCGCTTCTCGTCGTACAACGGGTACAGGATCTCGTTCAGACGAGGATCTCGCTGCTTCTCGTTCAAGAAGTTCACGAACTGCTCCAAGTTGATACGGTCTGACTTGCCTTGGGTGCTGAAGCACAAAAATAATGTGTTACAAGTTTCGATGGAATGGATACTTGTAGATATAGTAAAGTGCAAGTTGAATTAAAGCTTTAAAAACGTTAAAGTTCAATGATTAGAACAGTTAATTAATAATTTGTTCAAAAGCAGGTGCTTACAGTCCCGAAAAAAGTTACGCTGAAAATTTTATGACGGCAAGTTTTTAATTTTACAACTTAAAAAATAAAAGAACAAAATCTAGTCTTTTATTAAATCTTATCGTACATTGCATTAGACATAGCAGAAAAGAAAACTAAATATGAAAATAGTTTATAAGTTACGACTTGGCTGAGTGGCCAGCAACATTCAAAATATACCGTCTTACAGGTACCATTAATACATGTACCAAAACTTATTTTAAAAGCCAATTTATATAGATATCCCTATAAAGGACTGTTCCGTTTGCTATTATGACCTCTTTTATCAAAAACTTCACCGTTAAAGATTGTTAATTTTAATTGTACGAGTATATCTAATCATCTGATTAGATACACACGTACAATACGGTAGTTGACTACTAGTCATCTAAGTTACTTTTTGATGACATGAACTGTCAAAAACGACATTTTGTTCTAAAAATGTTTGGAATAGCAAGACGTGGTTTCATAGTTTTTCATTGCCATTGACATACTTATTGTATGATTCTGATAAATTAAAAATTGAAAACGCCAAAGATAAGCAAGAGATTAAGTTTTACTGAGTTTTTAGAAGGTAAACTATTTACCAAACAAGATTTCAGAATTTAGTTTTGATGCAGTCAACTAGCCTATTAAATCTGTATCTGCTATAGCCTCGCCCCCTATAACACGGGACTAAAAAACAGCATTTTGAGACATACAGGCGTTAATAAAATAAAGTAGGGAACAAAATCTTCAATCAATAAGCAAAACGGTTGCTCATATAAAACAGTTTCAAGGGAGTAAGTTCTTAAATCTTATACGCACATGGATCTATCTAGTCGTTTGATCTTTTCCTTAGACCCAAGGGTGCCGTAAAACGCGAATAAAGGATTCTATCAAGTTGATGGGTAGTGAAGCAATATATGGACTATGTTAAGTGGACTATTTCTTTTTACATTAGAGAGTGTACTACTATCCTAATGATAACATCTCACGATCAAAACCCAGCTTTAACAATACGACGCCTATATTCCCCGAAGGGGTGGCAGAGGTGTATATTGTAGACCCACATTTCACCCATGCTGCTATTGAGTTCCATGTAACAGGGGGCAAGCGTATTGCCATGTGCCGCGCACAGTTTACAGACTCCGTGCTGCTACTGAGAATTTCCATACAGAAAAACCTAATTACATTCGACCTGGGAATCGAACCCAAGGCCTTACGCTCAGCAGTCGTGCTTGCGACCACTAGACCAATGAGGCAGTCCAGAACCAGCTTTATGTTTAACTAAATAAGTACTTAATGGCAAGACACGATCCCACGAGAATTTCTATGTGTGAGTGGTAGATCAACCATTCAGCTAAGGGAATGAAACAAACTTCTTTAATGAGGCAATTGGTATTTCTCATAAAAAGGGGGTGTAAGGCAAGAGCCTCCACGAATGAGGATACCTGAAATTGTCGGGTGCACCCTGGGTAGTCAGCCTCGATACCACCATTGGTGACCGGCTAATCTTTCTACTACGGCATGCTCGGGTGAAACGGCCAAAAAGGGGACCGATTTAAAAAAAGCATAAAAAGCTATATTGTTCTTTCCTACCAGTAAATAAGAATAAAATAAAGCACTTACATAGATCTAAACAACTCTTCAATATCATTCCTGGGGCAGATCTTGTGGTATAATGCGTAGAACTTGTCGAAGGTGAAAGCCTCCTTTTCCATGGCTTCGTTCTTGCCACACGGCAGCCCCAGTTCTGACAGACACTGGTACACCAGCTTCTCGGTCTTTCCAGACGCGAAGGTTCGGGCTACGACCTTCACCGGTACTTTCCCTCGAGGATCGGTGAGGAAGCAGAGGCGCATCCAACTGAAAAAGGTTGTGATTAGAGAAGGGATTTTTTTTTTTTTTAAATAACACTTTATTTTTTTTTAGTTTAATTTTCTCACATGCATACACACTCAGATCCGGAACAACTATCTGTAGGCCATACAAATATTTGTTCCGTGAGGGAAATTATACGGTGGCCTGTAGCGCATAAAGCTAGAGGACTACAGTGAAGAGTTAGAAAGTGACCACATATAATTGAACCTTTAACGCGAAGATTATCAGTTATGATTACTGTAGTTATCCCAATGGTGGAAAAGGGAGACCAAGTTACTATTAAATCGCCAAAGCCACCGAAAGATCACAAAAATATATTTTCCTATACCTATACAGTAGCTTAAATTATGTTAAGTAAAAGATTTTGCCACTGCTAGAAAGCCGAGTTAATGCAAGCACGAAAGCAAGACATTAATGATAAAGGCCCTGTTTGTACGACTCTTAGCACCAGCGTTGGCCATCGAATCGATGGCGTTAGCGCTGGTGCCAAGGCTTCCAAAATGTCACCACGTTTTCGGCGTTTATAAAATTATGTTCGTGTTATTGAGTAAATAGGCCATAGGTGATTTTTTGACGGTTTTTATCTTCAAGCTAGGAAGCAAGGATTTATAAAATATTCTTGTTATAGCTTATAAAGAATATTCAATAGCACGTTTCGCATTGAATTCGTCACCTACGTTATATCTGGCGCAGCATACACGTCAAGTATTCATAGAATGGAGTCATATTCAACGCGATGAATGATATACCATTGAATGTGCTACCCTATCTACCCCTGGAGCCCTATTGAAAGCTGCGAGATGCGAGCGAGCTGTTAATGTATAATATCCCTTACATAACGAAACGCGACGGGTGATTTTCAATTCAATCTCATGAATTGATAACTTTCATGGTCCTTTTATTCGGTTTCATGCGTGGGACGCGCGTTAGATATTTCATTAAGAGATAGAGTACCTATGAAGTATTCCCAGGAGTAGTAGGAAGCTTTAAAGAATTTCGAATTCAGGACCTTGTGTTCAGTTACCGCGCTTGAGAAGACTGGATTAGTGCCACATTACAAAATTACTAGAGAAACGTTAAGCTTAGTTACGCAAATAATATTAGATAATTACTAACATTTTCCGTTTAGACCTGTCCCCTTCTTATACAGGTATATAAGCAGTCAGAAAATAACTTCAAGATATAACATAACATGACGCTTATATTCCCCGAAAGGTTAGGCAGAGGTGTGCTATTTACTCCTACATTTCGCCAATACAGTTTTGAAGTCCAATCTAACACAGTAGGGGGGCGAGCATATTATCATTTACAGTGCACATCCAAAGATAGGAGGATAGAAGAATAAACGCCAAAACAAACTCAGGGGTCAAGGTCTATTTTAAAGTCCAGAAAGTATTTGGGTTTTTCTGTTTGAATCCTTCCCTACCCGATCGAAATCGCTACAAAAAATTCACGCTTATCAGTTATCGTTAAAAACCTCATTAATCTTCCATTTAATAACGTAAATCAGTGTAGTAATTCCGTCTATATTATAGCCAAATCATAAAAGGCCATTTTCTGTAATTTATGGCTACTTACGTTAAGTGAATTAGCTCGGCAAATTGCAGGTTAAAAGTTAATTTATTAATGGGACTCAATCTATGGAAGTGCGATTTCCGTGAATCTGGGAGTGTAGGTGGGAGGTGGAATCTTTTATTATTTAATTAATCCATAAATATTGCTTTGGTCCAGTGGTCGCAAGCGCTACTGCTTAGCGTGAGGTCCTGGGTTTAATTCCCGGGTCGGGCAAAGTGGTATTAGGTTTTTCGCAGACGATCGCGAAAAGTCAAAGGTGAGCTGGGTTTGAACTCGGACACTCCTGCATGGAAGGCTAGCCATTCCACTTAATGTTTTTTCTTTGTTCTGTTTCTATTACTAGTTTCCGCCCGCGTGTTTTACGAATCCGTGCATTTTCCCGTGATAAAAAGTTTCATACTATAATCTATCTCTGTGCTAAATTTCATCCAGATCCGTTCAGCTGTTCTGGCGTGAAAGAGTAACAAAAGATCCATCCATCCATTCATCCATCTTCACAAACTTTCACGTTTATAATATTAGTAGGATGAGTAGGAAGTAGGATTATTGTGTGCCTTTAGTTTGGACTAAAATAACGTATTTTCTTTCTTTCTTTGTTTCTTTCTTAACCCTGAAATGGACTGGATAGCTTAACTTAGCTTATTATATCCATTCACTAGTATGAACACTGTTTTCAACATTTACCCCTCAATTTTCATGCCTCGTGTCCATTTCGGTACACCACCTTAAAATCGCCTAAACTAACAATTTACTTAACATTAATTTAAACAAAGCATTTTCTAGAAACGGACTCGCATAACAAGGCCCTTATTTTCCTTTGTAAAGCCAGTCAAAGAGTATATATCCCGACCACTTGCCCGTGGGCCGACACGTCCAAACTTAAAGTAGGGCGCTAGTTAATGAAGAAATTAGTGATGTACCCTGCCGTAGGCTTGGGTAATATCGTCTTTACGCTGTATTGAATCGTATCTATATATCGGTTTTGAATATCAGATATCGAATCTATATATTTCAATATCTATATATTGGTCAAAATCTATGGTACTCGGAAACCAAAGTAGTACCACGTTACTGTTATTTTTTAAAGTTTCGGTTTTATGGAACGTATGCGGTATGGCGTATTGGTTGAGTCTATGATATTCTGAAACGACAGTGGTTCAGCGGTTCGGCCGTATCTATGTATTCAGAGTATCATAGATATTTTACGTTATTATTATTATGTGGTTCTGTGCAGTGTCACTCGAGTTGAGCGATATTGTACATAGTTTGTGCGCCGTTCGATATATAGATATTGGATATTGTGCCGATATATAGATATTATATCTATATACGATTTGTATGGCCTCTCCTACTCTGCCGTATGGGAGTGAATAATTACGAAATGTTTCTTGGGACGGATAATGTTTTTAATGTCACTTTTTGTGTAAAAGTGACTTTGAATGTTTAAGCTATTGTAATCAGAATAATATACAGCATTCGTGCCATAAATAAATTCAACCCATTACTGTTCTACTGCTGGGCGTAGGGGCTCTTCTCAGAATGAAAAGGGTTAGGCCTTAGTCCACCACGCTAGCCCGGTGCGGGTTGGCGGACTACACACACCGTCAAGAACTCTATGGAGCCCTCTCAGGTGTGCAGGTTTCCTTACGATGTTTTCCTTTATCGTACACGCAAGAGATAATCAAATTCTGATCCGCACATCATTCCGAAAAATCAGAGGTGTGGGCCAGGTTTGAAATCAGACCTTCCTGCATGGAAGGCAAGCGTTAAACCGCTAGCCTATTAACATAAAACATATTTAACTAATGTTAAACAAGTAAGTAGCTAATGGATGGGTAAATTACAAACGATATCTAAACTAGCTGTTGCCCGCGAATTTGCTCTGCGTATATATATTTTTTTGCTGCAATAGTAAAAATAAGCCTATGTCTGTCTCCAAGTCCCAAGTTACCTGTTTGTAAAATTTCATTCCGATTAGATCAGTACGCAAAGTTAAGTCGTGATGTGGTAACAAACAGACAGAGTAACTTTCGTATTTATAACTAGTTTCCACCCGCGGCTTCGCCCGCATTGATTACGAACCCGTGCATTTTTTCGGGTCACACGTAGCACCATCTAGCGTCTTAATGAAATTGTGACTGTCGAAAGTTATTGCTTTTTCTCTCGAGAACAGTACTTTTTTCTGCATGAGAGGTATCCTATGTCCTTTTCTGTACTCCTGACAACGTATATGTAAAATTTCATGGCGATCGGTTCAGTGGTTTAAGAGTGAAAAGGTAACAAACAAACAAACTTACTTTAGCATTTATAATATTAGTTAGGATATTGTGGATTCATCGATCTATGGAAATATTTTAAGGCTTTTACACATCTACGGTCGTCTCAAATGTCTATGCTCCACAAATCCTAAAGAACAAGTAACTAAGAAGGCGCCATTATCATCACCGACAAGCGTCATTAAGTCATGTTCCATCTACTTGAGTCTAACAACTCCCACGCAACATTAAGCAGACTGTCTCTTATACCCTCCAAAATATGAAATTCGCAAAAAATAATATTAATCCTATTTCTTAGCCTTGGATACAAAGAACTAGTTAGTTAATGCCTTATTGGTCTAGCGGTCGCAAATGCGACTGCTGAGCGTGCGGTTCTAGGTTCGATTCCAGGGTCGTGCAGTGTTATTGGGTTTTTCTGTATGGAAATTCTCAGTAGCAGCACGGAGTCTGGAACTGTGCCTGGTAGATGGCAATAGGCTCGCCCCGTATCACATGTGACTTGATAACAGCATCGGCGAAATGTAGGCGTACAATAGTACACCTCTGCCCAACCTTTTGGGGAGAGAGGCGTGATACTATGTTGTGCTATGTTAGATATTCAGAACTTTCGAAATAACGAGATATTTCAAGGCGCCAAATATAGTATACTACCTTTAAACTGGCCACTGGCAACTGGCCAAGTTGAAGTTGTCACTTTTACAAACACAATACGTCGTAAAACTGGGTTTAATGATGTCTACTGGTTTAATGCTAATCTTAGAATTATAATAGGTACGCCTCCGCAAGTTGTAAAAGTTAACTACTTAGATTAAATAAATAAATAAATTCAACCCATTACTGTCCCACTGCTGAGCAAGGGTCTCTTCTCTGAATGAGAAGGGGTAGGCCTTAGTATACCACGTTGGCCGGGTGCGGGTTGGCGGACTACACACACCGTCTAGAACTTTATGGAGCCCTCTCAGGTGTGCAGGTTTCCTCACGATGTTTTTCCTTCACCGTAAATGCAAGTGATAATCAAATTCTGATCCGCACATGATTCTGAAAAGTCAGAGGTGCGGGCTGGGTTTGAACGTGAACCCTCCTGCATGGAAGGCAAGCGTTCAACCGCTAGGCTATATAGATTATTTCAAGATATTTTTGTTGGGGTCGTTGTTTCTTTTTTAGGTGTCGTGTTTTCCTTTCAAAAGTAAGATTTTAAGATATGTCTATTTCAGTTACATTTCGCATGATGAATTAACTCGGCGAAATATGTGAAACGAATTATAAAATACGAAGATCTGTAAATCCTCCCTAAATCTACATTAATTATTTGAGCTTGCGTGATCCATCCTCGGCAGCATTGTCACTCACCATCATGAAGTGCTGCCAAATGCACGCAAAATACAAGTTAAAAAAAAAAACACTCGAAAGTAAAGGCTATTTCTTTTTATTTCTATTTCTTTTCACTAAGTTTTGAAAAGAAAAAAGAATACTGAGGCATAATAAAGATCTTTCTTTGTAGAGTAAACTCATTCCAACTAATATCATAAATGCGAAAGTAAATTTGTTTGTTTGTTTGTTACCTTTTTACGCCTAAACCACTGAACCGATCATCATGAAATTTTGCATATACGTTTATCAGGCGTACAGAAAAGGACATAGGGTAGCTTTCATCAAGAAAATAAGTACTGTTTCCGAGGGAAAGAACACTAACTTTCGATGGTCATAATTGCTTTAGGACGCTAGATGACGCTACGTGTGACTCGAAAAAATGCACGGGTTTGTAATTAATGCGGGCGAAGCCGCGGGCGGAACCTAGTATTTTTATATAGCAGTATTAGCTCTAGAAGTCTCATTGGTCTAGTGCGACTGCTGAGCGTATGGTCGTCGGTTCGATTCCCGGCTCGGGCTCTGTTAACACCGTCTTTTCTGTACGGAAATTTGCTCGGTTTGGAAATGGAAATTTGGAATCGTGCTCAGTAGATGGCTCGGCTTACATACATACATCGCTGGAAGCAAGCTATGAAATGTGATATACAATTGTACACCCCTGCCTAACCCTTCGGGGAATACAGGCATCATGCTGCTGTGATATGAAATAATAAGACTCGATCCGAACTCGAGAAAAAAAAAAGACTTTTTGTTACTAACTTGGTACTAAATTGGTTTCGTGAAGCCGTCGAGCTGGAGTGGTAGCGCCATGTGAGATATTAGTTTCAGAAGTTCGAAGGCTAGCTATGTAATATCCTGAAGTGACTCTAGTCATTCTTATATCTGATATATGTGTTTAATATTCCGTTAGGCTGGTAGCTGATTCATAATGTTCAATATTATTTCAACGCTAGGATTTCTCCTGTATCGTGGATCGGGAATCGAATCCCATACAGGCGTGATGAATAGAATAGAATATATGTATATTTATTTCATGCAAACCAAATTCAGGCACTTATGAAATTTCGAGACTTTAGGCGCACGGTTCCAAATAGTAGGTCCTATGGAGAAGAACCGGCAAGAAAGTCCATCCTGTGTTATGTATTTGGCGCTACGTTTTCAGATGACGAAACGTTTGAGAAGCTCTATTAATTACGTCAGTTCTTAAAATTGTAGGTTCTATCGTAAATAATATAAACATGCCTTTGATAAGAACAAAGGGAAGTCTTACACGAGTATCAAAGACTGTTGAGTAATTGGTTACCTGTGTAAAATGAGCTGTGGTCACGGGGACGAAGCGGGGTGACCTCGAAGTTACCTTTTAATTAATTTGTAACCATTATTTACCTTTCCTTGAAGTAAAATAGAGAGATTGAAGATCTTTTTTTTGTAAATGTTTTTTTTTTCTGGAAGAAAGTTCTGCCTCATCCTATAGTTGCAAGCGCGGCCGCTGAGTGTGAATTCCTGGGTTAGATTCCCGGGTTAAGTTTTATGAATCCGGGTCGGATAGTGTTGGGTTTTTCAGTGAGAAAATATCTCACAGTTGTCACTGAGTTTGGAATTTTGATCGGTAGATGGTATTAAGCTTGCCCCCTATTATGTGAGGCACCTGCACTGCTGCCTTACCCTTTGAGAAACACGGACAAACTGCAAATTTTACGCATGAATGTCTAAATTGGTAACCTTAATTAAATATTCTGTTGACATAACAGATGGTTATTTTTTATTTCTGTACAGGGTTTGTAGAAAGATTACATTTTCAAAAAACAAGTTCTCGTCTGCTTTTCACGAGCATCTTTATCTATCCCTCAGTTGTCCAAATACGGGCATCCAAGCGATGCGTATGTTCAGCAGTCTCACTAGACTGTGAGAGTGGAAAGAGAATAAATGAATATTCAAATAAAATAATAATTTCCGAGAATAATATTTCCACATTTCCTACTTGTTACAATAGCGTGTTTCATACATTTTAATTAGATGTCTTTGTTATGTGTTAATTGGTTATCAAGAGAGAAATAAATCTCGTAAAGACGACTTCATTATTATTTCCTTATGTATAAAACAGTTATACTAAATATCCTACTAATATTATAAATATGAAAGTTTGTGAGGATGGATGGATTTGTAACTCAATCACGCCAGAACGGCTGAACAAATCTGGATGAAAATTGGCACACAGATATATTATAGTCTGGAATAGCATATAAGCTTTTTATCCCGGAAAATGTAAGGGTTTGTAAACCACGCGGTACGAAGCTGCAGGCGGAAGCTAGTTGCTTTTATAAGTTCAGAAATAAAGAACTTATTGACTTAATGAATTCGATTGATGATATCACGCATCACGCCTGTATTCCCCGAAGGGTTAAGCAGAGGTGTACTATTGTAAAACCACCTTTCGCCAATGCCATTGTTAAGTCCCATATAATAGGGGCGAGCCTATTGCCTCCCACCAGGCACAGTTCAACACTCCGTACTACTACTGAGAATTTTCTTACGGAAAGATCGAATAACATTTTGCCATTATTTTAAGAATAATAGGTGAAAATTGCATACATCTTTATAATATAACCCTTAACTTAAAGCATATTAAAACCCGCACGGTCCATAATCGCGAACCGAATATTTCGATAGCAGAATCCTACTTCCTACTTAATATTATAAATGTGAAAGTTCGTGAGGATGGATGGATGGATCTTTGTTACTCTTTCACGCCAGAACGGCTGAACAGATCTGGATGAAATTTGGCACAGAGACAGATTATAGTCTGGAATAGCACATAGGCTACTTTTTATCCCGGAAAAATGTACGGGTTCGTAAACCACGCGTGCGAAGCCGCGGGTGGAAGCTAGTATTGTATACTTGGTTAACATACTGTGCGCGGTAACCCTAACTGGCAAAGTCAATGCATGCATAATATTCTAAATATTCAATTAGTTATACAGCACGTGTGTTTCAAACAGTCATTATGTAAACACGGGTAGGGAACACGTGACGAATTACATATTGATTGAATTCAATTTTCTTTTTCCTTTTAAAAACGTTGCCTCGCTCTTGGATTTATCCTGTATCGTGGGTACAGTTTACAAACATATATTTCACATGCACACACAACCAGACACCGAAACAACTATCTATAGATGAATCGTGCGGGGATCGAACTCGTGTCACGTAGCACAGAGAGCCAATCGCTTAGTCACACATTAGAATTATGAAATAATGTGAGTAAAATAATCGCAAGGGCGTTTGCTAATAATGAGCTAATGATTTTGGGTTCTATTCCCCGGTCAGGAAAGATGCTATGAAGGGAAGGCGTTATCAATATTTTCTGTTTCTGAAAAATTGTGCCCGGAGGATGGCATCATCACTCCCTATTAAATGGTACTTTGATCAGGTGATGGCGAAATTATGTGTTACACCTCTGCCTAACCCTTCGGAAAATGCAGGTGTGATGATATATTATGTTTCTTATAACTTAATACCTCCTCAACTGCCTATTCCCAGTTGTAAGAAACCAGATATTCCCAGGTTTCATTGCAACGAATTGAAAATAATAAACAAGTTTCACAAGTAGTTTGAGACTATAGTAAAATGGCCGCAGGGAATTCAATTTACTCGAGCTCTTAGCGAAACTTTATTATTTCTGCCTTTGATCAATAATAAGAGAAGTCTTTTTATATAAATGTTGTTCTTGAAACTTAATAGAAATAGTTTGAATGAAATGAGACATGAATGAATCATTCACAATACCGCCTACGTATCTTTGGAAAACTTTTGAATGTCTTTTGTATTTTGGAGGAATTATTAAATCATTTTAGTGCTTTTTTTTCTGTTCTTTGTAAAGTATAATTTATACTATACAAGGTTGAAATATTAAATATGCTTAAGCGTTTATTCTGTTAATAATAATAAAAAAATATATTTTGAAACTAGGTACGTCACTAGCGAATAAAATGATTTTTTTTTATTAGTAAGCGCCCTATATTGACAAGAAGAACAATCTTCGTCTTTAAGGTTGCAACAACCTAACCAGCTCTTATGCTACATCTAAATTCTAAATTCCTGCAAAAAAAAGTAACTATGGCAACCAAGCTGTTGATAATGTGCTTGATTCCCGTACGTAGAATGATAAACGTAAATCTTAAAACACACTATCACTTACATTACCCTTTTGATTCGCCAGCATTCGTGCATTTCAAACATGGACGTCGATGAGTACTGCGCACTTGGCTTTTTGAAGGATCAATGAGGTTCGTATAAAGATCGTAGCACGTTTCGTTTCGTAGGTTCTGCTAACCCCCATAGGAAAAAGGCGTAACTTTATGTATGTACTATCGCGTACATTAAACGTGTGTTAAAACTTGGCTCACCCAAATGTAGTAGTTCAGATTGCGCAGAGAATAGAAAAGAAAAACGCCACTCTGTATACTAAATTGCCCATACATTTACAAAGGCAATATAGGGCAACACCGTATTCTCTATCAATCGTATTATAAATATCGCACATCTAGAAAACAATAGCCATAATACACCAATAAAAAGCAAATAAAATTTACGTACTGTTTCATAAGATTAGTCCGGGGGCATGTGTTGCTAATTTTGTTGTTGTGTGTAATCTCCCTCAGGGCCTCTTTCCATGCCTTTGACAAACAAAGCAAATGAACCAACGTATAAGCATGCAGAACTTCGTGCAAAATGACTTGTGAACTTTCCAGAAGATTCTTTAAAAAAATTATCTATTTTTTTATAATCTTGAGTGCGTTTGGCAATATCTTTCCTGGTTGGAAGTGATAATCTCAATGACACCTAATTTCGGCCTAGCATGCTCTGTGGGCTGCTTATGTCAAATTTCTGTTTAAATCAGAACTTAAATTTAGATATTGTTGTCCTTTTCAATCTTATATGGATATAAAGAGACAGCAATATTTTTAGAGATGTCAATTTTAAATTAAGTTTAGATATGGTTTAGAATTTTGTTTGTCTAAAACCCTGTTTCATTTACTGATAGTAATCTATCAGTTAGATAAAAAATCATAGCTACTAAGTAGATTACTAAACAGTACTGAATCAGATAGTTTATCAGACACTTGTGAAACAGAAAATAGAATGCATTCTGTCAGGTAATTTGATGATAGGCAATCGCCTGCTTTGGAAGTGATGGTAGAATAGCCTTTGAGACCAGTGGACCAATACCTACAAATAGTTGAATATCAACAGCTGAAAATCATTTACGGCTTTTAAATATTGGTTGAAAAGCTCTCTTCATAATTAAAATTCCCCTCAACCAATGAATCGATTTAAAATATCGATAGCAACTCGACCTGAAATCGAGTGAGGTATAAAATTGACACGATTATTGACGACATACTCCGCATGATTTTAATTATTGGGACAATAAAACTGAACGTTATTGGAAAATGGCAAATTGACCTAGTTTAACATCAAGATAATATTAATTTGATGGGATGGCACAAAAAATATTATTGCCCTTCGATTCTGTAAAGATTAATTTAAAAAATGATAATGGTAATGGTAACGAAATACTAACGAATCTAATTATATTATAACCCTTATGCTAATAAAAATTAATGCCAAGAAACAACTAAAATAACTGGTGAACTACCCACTGTTTAGAGTTTAAATTTTAGTGTTAACTGTACTGAAAATGGACTTAAAGTAGAATTTTCAGCACTAATTGGAACATTCTCCGAGAAAGGCTCTGGTTTATTCATTTCTATGAGTGTTTTGCACTCTTAAGGCGCTAAACCTTTAATATATAGAAATGACCAAAACGGTAAGGAAAAATCTTCCTTTTATCTATCATTTGTATAAACTCCACTACAATTATCAACTATACGAAAACAATTATGCCTATGAATGATTACTTCTAATCTAAATCATAAATATAAAACTTACCTACCTCACAAGTCTATATAACGATTAAAACAATTTGATCTTAAGCGTCTAAATTGTACCAATAAAAAAATGTCCATATCCCAGAATAACGAGTGCCAAAATATTATTTTATAATGATTTATGAAATTGTTTTTAAGGATTAGTAGTAACCTTGGAAAGTTCACAAGTCATTCACATCGACACGAAAATAATATCACAACATAATATCGAAAGAAGCTTTGGAACAAATACTGTGCCATAGCAGGCAGTTTATTAGCATCACTTATACTGACTGGTATTATGGTGTAAGCTGATATATATTTATGGCAGGGCTGAAACTGCTTGTGAATTACAGCTTTCATATTATTTTGAACTTGTTTCAAAGCTTCGAGCCACTGCCCTAATTCTCGCTGCCTCGAAAAAAGTAATGATAAATAACCGAGTATTTTAAGCATTTTTGAACTAAAAAACATCGTTAATTCTACCTTTGATTCCATCCGAGGCATTAAAAAATGTTACTCAATTCGAGGCACGAAAATTAGAGTAGCTTTCTAAATAAAAATATCACCAACACTGATACCACATCAAAGTAAATTGCCGTGTAACCAAGTCTAGAGAAGCCATGCCTCGTAAGCTTGCTATGAACTTACTGCTTCTTAAGACATGTCATCGGACAAACGTTGTTCGCTTTGACATTGTGTGTGATCCTCCTCAGCCCTTGCAACCATACCTTTTTGGAAATACATCGATTAATTTTAAGGGATTTAAGAAAAATTTCGTATTTAATTATGATGACGTGTCGCCTCGTGAAAAGCAGCGCTGACGCCTCGTTATGAGTAGCTGTGTTGTGAGCACTTTTATGAGGCATTGTGCAAGAAGGGCAGATGTTCGCCGTGATGATGATAACTATAAAAGGCCTCATATCACGCAGCTATAAAACTGTGAGTATTGTTTATCCAGGTTCCTTGAACAGTAGAATAAATAAAACTGCGGAATTAAACGTGTTTCTCGTATGGTTACTTGGTAATTGTCGGCTAAGACACTGACCTTAGCTGTGGCAGCATCAGGACATACAACGTGCTGGTAGTTGATGTTGATGTAGTCTGTCCCACTGCATATTGTCAGCGACTTCTCTTCTAGGTTCTCGCCATGTTTGTTCCCTAGGTTCGTGCTTAGTTTGGAGTCCTGATGACAAAACCTTACAGTTAATAAGATGGCTTTTATAGTTCCGTTGAAATTAAATTGGAATTGATTATATTAAAATCAAGTCTTTTTAAATACTAGATGGCGCTGGCGTTTCCTATAACAATCTCGAGCTTGAGAAACTTTATTCTGATAAAGAATTACATTAACCTACCTCTCAGGAGAAATGCCAGAACAAATTTAGGTCTATTATTGAACGGTACCTTAATACTTTTTTTTACTTACTAGTGTTGTACATGTACCTACTAATAGGTATAGAGAAAAAGATAAAATAGTAGAATGTAAGAGGCCCATTGTTCGTACTTGTCTATTTTTTTTGTTGTAAAGATTATGATATTGATGCGATTCGATTTGAACCTTGTTAGGTACTTAAGACGGTTACTTTTTACTCAAAAGAAAAAAGAACTCGCAATACAGAGATAGTACCTATACGTACCGACTTTATCGATTGTATTGGTTCGTACTATAAAAGAGATAGAATTGAGGGTAGGACTTCGCCTCATTACCGTCGGTACAATGCCTACATCAAAGAATATTATAACTACCCTCTGGCCGACTAAAACATTGTGTTTTATGCCCGAACGCTGGAGCTGTGACGTCACTCGTTATCCAGCCGTTCCAATATTTATCCTCAATATTTGTAAACGTGGAACTAGAGTGTTTTAGGTTAGATTTGTATTTTTCAACTATGAAAAACCATGAAAATACGTTTTTTTTATTTCTCCGTTCAAAGATGAACAATCATAATATTTTACCTACTTAAATGAAGGTAAATCTAGAGACCTTTGCGTCTGTTAAGATAAATTTTAAACCTGTACCCGTCAAACTAAAAATGTATGGAAACCGTGTGGACGTATGGAGCACGTGCTTTCGATAGAATCGCAATCAAATGAGTGCGCACATTTTTTTCATAAATTTTTGACTTAAACGTAAATACGGTAGATGACTACTAGTCATCTGAGTTACTTTTCATCAACTGTCAAAAACGACGTTTTGTTCTAAAAATATTTGGAATACAAAACCGTGACGTCATAATTTTGCATTGCCATTTACATACATATTGTGCGATATTGATAAATAAAAAATTGAAAACTCCAAATTTAAGCAAGAGATTAAGTTTTACTGAGTTTTTGGAAGGAAAACTATTTACCAATTGAACAAGATTTCAGAATTTATTTTTGATACAGTCATCGAGCCTATTCAGTCCAGATCAAGGAAAATTCAGACTTGGGGTACTAATCTAAAGAAGGGTTTTTCTTTGCAGAAGACATATGTTAGTGAAAGGGTCATTTATTAGGTATATTCTTTTTGCAATGAAAGGCACTTCAAACATAATGAATAATTTACCTTAGGAACTCCGCCGGACCTGACGTCACTGACTTGACATAACTCGATGACGTCACCATCCTGTAACAACGTCAAACAGATTATGATTATAGCATCCAAAATGTGGTAAGCAGAGGTATTTCTAATACTACAATACTACTAGCCGTTTGCAGTTTACACCTCTCAAGACCAAATATTTTTGTGGACACATATTGTGCTAGCTGTTGTTCGCGACTTCTTCGTGTGTAGTTTGTATTTATTATGTAATTAGTATCTGCCTCATTGGTCTAGTGGTTGTAAGCGAGACTGCTGAGCGTGAGGTCCTGGGTTCGATTCCCGAGTCGGGCAAAGTGTTATTGGGTTTTTCTGTATGAAAATTCTCAGTAGCAGCACGGAGTCTAGAACTGTGCCCGGTAGATGGCAATAGGCTCGACTCCTATTACATGGGACTCAATAACAGCATCGGTGAAATGTGGGTGTACATTAGTAGATCTCTGCCTAACCCTTCAGGGAATACAGGCGTGATGCTATGTTATGCAATTCGTGTTTTTCTGCAATATTATAAATAAGCCTATGTCCTTCTTCAGCCCCCAGGCTACCTTTTTGTACAATTTCTTTACGATCTGTTCAGTGGTTTGGTCATGATGAGATAATAAACAGACAACCGACCTAACGTTAGGGAATCTGTATCTTCTAGAAGGTAATCAGGCTGCAGAAGTCAGATTAAGCGGCTTCTGGCTAGACAGATAAAAAGTGGTTATGTAGTTCATACGCGACACAATCTCCAAATTTTCTTCTGGCATGTTGGCACAAGCTACCACATGGAAATCGCTCATGCTGCAGTGGAAAGATTAGTCGGTCAGCATTGATGGTATCGCAGATATCTACCCAGGATGCGCCAGACTATTTCAGGGTTCATCACTCGTGGAGGTTCTATCCTTGCACGCCAAACAAAATGGAATAATTATAAAGACAAAACGCTATCTTAGGTACCTACATCAGTTTCGGCAAAACCAATTTACTCAGTAAGCTTCTTATTACGGCAATTTGCCGTCAGGATCGTTTACTACGGCACGAATTACTTTATACATAGCCGTTTGGTTCGACGTTTTAATAATTATAGCTTGACAATGATGGTAAGTTCCCACGGCTTGATAAAGGGCATTGTTAACAATGTTATATATATATATATTTAGTTTAGTAAGAAACTACAAAACGTTCTAGAACAGTTGCCAATTCCCAGAAGACGCAAGGAAATAATGTATTTTTATTGAATCATTACACCACACTAGAATTTCTCCTGTATCATGGGTACAGTTTACAAACATACATGTCACATGCACACACAACCAGACCCGAAACAACTATCTGTAGATCATAAAAATATTTGTTCCGTGCGGGGATCGAACCCGCGACACGTAGCGCAGAAAGCTAATCGCTTAGCCACTGCGCCAACCGTGTCTTTGAAAGCAGTATTACTTATTTTTTTAAATAAAACATGTGTGCAGGAACGAGGTATGGTGTTCCTCCATTAGAAAAGGGAGGATCCTTCGACCAGGCAAGGTGGTTAGCCTGGCGGGCCGAAGCCCGACTGTTGATGTCGAACATTCGTATACGTCTTAAAATCGATGTAAACTCTCATAGTGCGATTCAGGATATTGTGTTGTCGCTTCACTCCGATAGATGGCGCTTTACTTTTTGCCATGTTGCGATTAGTAGTCGCTACACATGGGGCTTTAACAGCATCGGCGGAATGTGGCTGCACAATGGTACATTACTGCCTAACCCTTCGGGGATACAGGCGTGATGTTATGTTACGAAAGTAATGATAATATGGACAAGCTATAAACTGCAATCGACGGTGTTGTATAATTGAAATAGTGTTAATAAACGAAGTCCAATATTCTAAACTTTAATTAAAAATCACTCTTGTTTTCCACGCAGAACTTTCCTGAAGCATTTAAATCATAACAACTACCCTAGCCGTGACCTTTTCACGAGCAAGTCTAGAACACTCGTGCGACTAAGGAAGCGCTCTTCAATAGGAAATGAACTTCCTAACAATGTCCTTGTACTATGTACTAACTCGAACTGAGATTACACGCTACTGTACATTGTAAAGGCAATTGTACACATTGTGCTACTGAATAATGAGTAATGACTGATCTAAAAACCAAATATTAGGTCTGAAAAAGTGTAAACTAGCTCATTCGTCTAGTGGTTGCAAGCGCAACTGCTGAGTGTGAGGTATTGGGTTCGATTCCGGAATCGAGCAGTGTTTTTGGGTTTTTTTCGTATGAAAATTCTCAGTAGCAGCACGGAATCTAGAATTGTGGTAGATGGCAATAGTCTCGACCCGTATTATATGACTCAATAATAAATCGGCGAAATGTGGGTGCACAATAGTACACCTCTGCCTAACCCTTCGGGGAGTATAGGCGTGATGCTACATAATGTAACGTTTTGATAAGTTTGATTTTCCTTATATAATATGTTTCTTTAGGACTATTCATTGTAAATTAACTTTTTATTTTTTGAAAAGAGTATCCATGGAGTTTCTTTCTGGTGTCTCCTCCATAGGATCTATCCCCTTTTGAAACCGTGCACCTAGGTGCATGAGACTCTAGAGCATTAGTTCCCAAAGTGGTCCAGGTGGACCCCCAGGGGTCCACGGGAGACTCGACGGGGGTCTACGTTGGCGTGACAAAAAAATGGGGGTTTACAATTCAATTTACAATATGGTAGAAATGTAGCAGGGGGTCTACCGGAACCAGCTAAATTTTGAAAGTGGTCTATGAGAAAAAAACTCTGAGAACTTTTAAAAAATCGAGACTTTAGAGCAGAGGGCTCTAAAGTCTCGATTTTTTAAAAGTGCCTGCAAATGCCTATTTGGAATAAAAAACTTTGACTTTTGTTAGACTGAATACCCAAAATATTGCACAAACTGGTGCTATTGGTATATTACAACTATGAAAACGCAATTTGCACTAGCGTTTATATAGATGCCTGCTGACGGCCGTATCGTTTGAAAGGAAACGAACTTCAATAGGAAATGGACTTCCTAGCAGCGTACACGCGTAGGATGGAACTGAACTGACTTGCACTAGATATTGTAATCAACTTGTCTCCACTTGCCATTTATAACTTGTTTGAGTCAGTTTTTACGATTGGAGGTACAAAGAAAGAGCTTTCGCGAGAGAATGGACCTGAGCTCGCCTGACGCTGGGCAGTCAGTCCATTGGTGACAAGGGCGGCTGAAGAGCGTGAGCTCGTGGAATCGATTGCCAAGTCGTGTTTCGTGTAATAATTCTTGGTTAGACTCGACGGCACGGTTGGCGCAGCATTTGAGCGATGTCTACTGCGCTATGTGTCGTGGTTTCAATTTTAGCATGGAATAAATATTTGTATGATCTACAGATAGTTGTTTCGGGTTTGGGTGTGTCCATGTGAATTTATATTTGTAAACGCACCATCAATACAAGAATTATTTTTATTTTGAGGCAAAATTAAAAAAATTAAAGAAATACTCCCAAAATTGTTGCCAGTACTTGGCAATAGGTTCGCCTTTCTATGACATAGTACGCAATAACAGCATCAACGCAATGTGATTACTACCACGTAACTTCTGCTGTGGAGCAATTTTAAGCAACGATATTAAATCTTAGTCTTACTGGAAAACATATTCCTCTACAAGCCACAACTTTACGAAAACAGTTACAACATCAGGTAGACATCGAGGATATTCAACAGCACATGAGAGCTTTTTCCTAACGTATAAACTACTTGAACTCAATTTTTGAGTTTCTCTTTTAACTACAAACTCGTTGGCGTTACATTTACACGTGACATTTCCTCTAGTGACATGTTTTTAAATCGTGTTTAAGGTACGGCCAAACCAACGCGTCAAATCTGCGTACACGGTGGCGGCCGCGATTACATTTTACTTGCGTGCAAAATCATTCACACCAACAACGCGTTCATTCAGTCTGCGTCCGTTGAAACGTATGACTACTATTAATTTTTGTGAGTGATAAATGGGTGGATAGTGACATCGAACACAAAATTCTTCTAACACCAGCAATTATTATTTCTTCCCAACTCTCATTTTATATTCGTTTAATAATAATTTATTTACGTGAAACATTCAAATCGTCGCATCAAATTATCGCAGCCGCCCGATAATCGCGCGTGCAGATCACTGCGTCTGGCCGCAGGACGCGTTGGTTTGAAGAAGTTGGTTTGTTTGGTTTGTCGCTACAATAAGCTGAAGCAGAAGTGCTATTATATATTGCAAGAGTTTTTTAAAGATTCAAATAATGCTAATGATTTTATACTGTGTATGTATGTATGTGTGCATAGTTAATAAAGTATAGTTAAGTTTGTTTATTTTGCAGTGCCCTTGCAGGGTGCATTTTTGAAACTTTTTTAATTTACCATCCTTGTACAACAAGTCTGCAATAAAATGATGATTTGATTTGAAAACAACTGCAGTACATAACTGATCGCCACAACGGCCGTCACCGTGCACACAGGTTGTACGCGTTGGTTTGGCCGTACCTTTAGGCTTCAGTCACATCACACGACACGAGCGAAACTCTTCGTTTTTCGACGTCACTCGCACACGTTTTTGAAAATAAAAATGTGGTACTAGGTAAGCGCCTATTCGTAATTTGAAATGATGAAAAGTTACCGGTTATTACGGTATGTTTAAAAAAAAAATGGTAACATCAACAAGCGACTGGCTCATGGGTCGTAAGTGCGGCTGCTGAGCGTGAGGTCCTGGGTTCGATTCCCAGACTGGACAGTGTTACTGGGTTTTCTGCATGGAATGTCTCTGTAGCACAGAGTCTGGAAATGTGCTCGGTGCACTGTGCTCGGTAGATGGCAATAGGCTCACCCCCTATTACATGGGTCTCAATAATAGCATCGGCAAAGAATGGGTGTATTATATACACCTCTGCCTAACCCTTCGGGGAATATAGGCGATATGCTATGTAATATGTTATTTATTAACAAGCGAGCATCGCATGCATTTGTTTGACGATTTATATCAAGAGAGAGATTCTGAAGTATACATAGGTACATATATTTATATTTTAAATTGTGTATTTTTCCTGTTTTGCGGTTGTTTCTAGTAATAATATAAAAAAAAAAATAACATAGCATCACGCTTGTATTCCCTTCAAATTAAGTCAGAACATATGTAATAGGCTAGATGACTCCATCAAAAATAAATTCTGAAATCTTGTTCGGTAAATAATTTTCCTTCTAAAAATTCAGTAAAACTTAATCTCTTGCTTATCTTTGGCGTTTTCAATTTTTAATTTATTAAAATCAAACAATAAATATGTCAATGGCAATGAAAAACTATGACGTCACGCTTTTGTACTCCAAACATTTTTAGAACAAAATGTCGTTTTTGACAGTTCATAAAAAGTAACTCGGATGACTAGTAGTCATTTACGGTATTAGAAGCGAGCAAGTTACCTTCTACTGAATCCAATTTCTAAGTCCTCTGCTACGGAAAATTTTGACTGGGGACTGAATCCAGGACCTCACGCTGAATATCTGATCTATATAACATTAAATGCTGTTCCTTCGTCGTGCATCAGTTGAAAAGGGCTGGACCGATTTGGCAATTTTTTAAAAATGATTTTAACTATTGCCATATCGGTAATATAAAAAAATGCCATATCGGTCCGATATCAAATAACACGATTTGACGGCACGGTCGGCGCAGCCGTAGACAACGACTGCTGCGCTACGTGTCGCGGGTTCGATTCCCGCACGGAATAAATATTTGTATGATCTACAGATAGTTGTTTCCGTTCTGGGTATGTATATCCATGTGAATATTTGTGTTTGTAAACGTAGCCACAATACAGGAATAATTGAATAAATATTTGTATGATTTACAGATAGTTGTTTCGGGTCTGGTTGTGTGTGCATGTGACATGTATGTTTGTAAACTGTACCCACGATACAGGAGAAATCCTAGTGTGGGGTAAAGTTTATTTCAAAGAAGAAAAATTAGATTTTTTGGAAATGAGAAATTGGAAAGCTTGTTCAGAAAATTTTAAGTAATTTTTTCTATAGAATTTATATTTTTGTACGAACTCAAGACAAGTAAGACGGGACAACATCTGTCGGGCGTTGTGTAAGAAAAATAAAATAATATCAACAAAGATGTTCATTAATAATGCTACCAAAATCTAACCCTATACAAGACAAATTATTCTATTCCAACCCAAATATACCCTGTAAAAGAAAAACCGCTTTCCCGTCCCGCATTCACCCATATGAGACAAAACATTCCTCGACCAACTAGGGTTGAAATGGCGGTATGATTTATGCAGACATACGAAATATTTAAGTCGGTTTCAGTCAGGTGCGAATAGGGTCGCCCGCATTTCGCCCTGAAAACCCTAGGGATGCCCGGAGGATGTCTAAATGTGACCCGTAGTATTAACGACTTGATGGCGATGTAAGCCAGTCGTGTATGAACGATAAGTTATCTTGCGCGGGCTTTTTAAATACTTTTTCTTCTGTCGAGTCGGCACGTCATCTCATGGGAATAGCTGATGCCGTAATGGAAATATTTGTCAGTCAGCAATGGTGGTTTGGCTGATTGTCCACTCTGTCCAGGGTGCGCGAGACGATCTGAGGTTTTGTTACTCGTGGACGGTATTTCCTTAGACCTTTTTTAATAGCTGACGATAAAGATATCGATACATATAGAATCTTAAACACACACCACTAAAATTTTAATTACCTTTAAAATGTTAACATGTCATCACGCCTGTATTCCCTAAAGGGTTGGACAGAGAGAGATGTCGTATGTACACCGACATTTCGCCGATACCGTTATTGAGTCCCATGTAATATGGGGCGAACAGAAAAACCCAATAACACGTTGCCTGACCCGGGAATCGAATCCAGGACCTCACGTTAATGAGGCTATATTAAATGCTTAAATATACCTAATGGTTTAAATAACATACCCACATGAAATCAGAAATTCAATTTAATTAAACATAAACGCAATTATTCGCGTTAGTTTTACTTGAAATACTATACTTAAGTGGATACAGTATAAAAGAACTGTCCTTTTTAGTGAAATTCACAAGCTTGCGCGGGCCATTACATTATATACTTTGTGTTTCACATATCTGTTTGTTAAAATAGTTGTAATTGTAAAAAAAATTAATAGTAATTGTTAAAACAGACTTTAAAAGAGTATCCATGGAGTTTCTTGCCGGTTCTTCTCCATAGGACCAACTTTTTGGAACCGTGCAACTAGAGTCCTATAAAGTTTCATAAGTGCCTGTATTAGGTCTATTTAAAATAAAAATATCAAATATCTGTTACTGGTCAAACACAAATGGATGCCTCACACAGTACGTAACGTGGTTTGTCTCTCGTTCCAAATGAATTTTTCAGGGAGCGCTTTATTAGTTCTGAACTCAACTTTTGCGCGATGAGGCTCTTATTTGTAGTACTAAATAATGTAAAGTTGTCTCCATTAAAAGGTAATTCTAAATGGCTTTTAGTTGATTTTGACAGCTGACCCTTTTGAAACTAGGCTAATAAATTATTGTTAGTTACTTGAAAATCTATTTTAAAACGGTCGTTTTAAATAATAGGGATCTTGTGTCTCTTCTTCTATCGTGAGCTACACAATGATACCTTATGCCGTCGTAAAAAGATTAGCCAGTCTGACGATGTGGAGGGTAATAAAATATAAAAATACGTCGCTATCCTCATAACCCTAAAACTCCATGTCATCATAAACTGACTAGCATTTTTCCAACTAGATTGCGGTCGGCTCCCAGTCTAACCGGTTGCGGCTGAATATCAGTATTTTACACGGAGCGACTGCCGTCTGACCTCCACCATCTTCCGTCGTGCCAATCGTGCTTTCCGAGGCACAGAGGGGTCCCAATGTGTAAACAATGGTCACACACCCAAGAACTGACCACGGTAAGCGCTGCTTAACCCCGCAGATTGACCGATCTGCTCGGTTAGCTACCACGCCGATGTAGGTGGGTACGTAGGTGTAGCTACGAACGCCTCCTCTAGGATTCTAAAACTCCAGGTATTAGATCAAAATCTCTCCATTTTGATGATTTCTTTCTCCCTTCATAATCCTTCCTATCCTTCATCCAGTTTTCGATCAGCATCCTGGTTTCATGAAAATCCTGCGACCTCATAGAAGCTCTTCTAATGTAGGCAATATGTAACGCGTCGAGAAATCAGACGTCCAAGTTCCCACGTACCTATATTTTTTATTCAAATGGGTACATCAAAATTTCATATTCTCATTGTAATAATACAAGTTTCATATCATATTACGCGTCTTATTTGCTTTAAACTATTATTTTCACTCTAAAAGCGTCCCTTGTGACCCTTTCCTCCCACACAGTACATTTTAAGGTTATGTGTTAAAAGGTGAGATGTTGCTATTTACTCGTTTATTATTCCCTGTAGCTGCAAGTATTATCTACCCACCACGTATGTAATGAAACTGAATGGAAACATTCTTGAGTCTTTCTTTCTTGTAAAAAGGTTAAGTTTGCAATAGGTACTGCATGCATTATGTGTGGAACGAGGTATTGTGTTTCTCCATTGAAAAGGATCCTCCGACCAGGCAAGGTGGTTAGCCTGGCGAGACGAAGCCCGACGGTTGATGTCGGACATTAGAATCTTTCATAGTGCGATTCAGGACTTTCTGTTGGCGCTTCACTCCAATAGATGGCGCTTTACTTTTTGCGATGTTTCGAGTAGTAGTCGATCATCGGTCTTGGCTTCGATTACCGATTTGGAAAAATGTTATAGGGTTTTCCTGTTATAAAATTATGACATCGGCGAACCATCACGCCTGTATCCCCGAGGTAGTTAATAACCATTCCAAATTAGCTATTTATTACTATGCTTATGGACTGCTACTTATTCTGTAGTAAGAGGGGGTCCACATAGATAGTGTATCAGTTGGATGTCGAACACACAACCTTCTCAAAAGTCGGACGAATAATTCTTTGGTCTTTTCCCAGTTAAACTTTCATCCCATCTCATTCGGAGCATCTTGCGCTTGTATCATTGCAAGTTCGCGCCATATAATGCATGTGTTCTTAGAATTTGCGCAGTAAATATTTATGTTCACCACCATCCACAACGTAATATTAAAATAGTAAGACAATAACGCAAAAATAAATAAACAAGTTCGTGAACTTGAGTAGGATAATATTACACTACGCATAAACACGACTGTCTACGACCGTGAGAGCAAATAAAGCCAGAACGCGGTGCTATTTCACAGCTGGAGTTAACAGCAGATAGGAGAATTTTCCCTTTAAGGTTTTTTATAAGAAGGTGAAGAGACCTAAGCCACACTTTTGACCGAATTGAGTTATGAACACCACTATATTCGACGTTAAACGGAGACATTCCTGTCACGGTCACTTTTCTGAATTGTACATTGTTTTTGTTTTTTTATTATGTGGTGAAAAGAGCTAACCAAAATATTCCCAATAACTTCAAAAATAATATGAGAGCGCACTTGTATTGAACTTCCTTAATTTCAACACATTAATTATTACTTTCTCACAAAAAATTGTGGGAATCGGGATACAAATAGAGGAGATACAACATTTTTTTTTTCCGTAGGCACTTATTTTATTTCAATTGTTTTTATCTTGGAACCAATTTAGTGTAGAATAGCTCCCTTCACTACTAACACGACGATATGTAAAAGTTTGTTTAACTAAAGAATGAGAAAAGAGATACAGTTTATTTGTTACGAAAAATGTATGATGTATCCTTCCACACCTAGCGAAGCCAAGCGATTCCACACACACCTATTCACACAGCACTGCACGCAGATGTTACAGGCTACTGGCTATCAGGTCACAAGGGGAACGATAATAGATGTTTATTTATAATATGTGCGTGGGTGCGAGGCTATGGCGCGTAGGTGTGCAGCTACGGCGCGTAGGTATGTGACTACGGTGCGTAGGTGTGCGGCTACGTTGCGTAGGTATTTATTTCGTTGCGTAGGTGCGAGGCTTCAGCGCGTAGGTGCTTAGCTACGGTGCGTAGGTGCGTAGCTAGATCGTAGAACTTATTTAATTTAGCTGCAAATAATAGCAGAATGCGTAACGATATTATGCAATTGCCGTATGTCAATGAACTTTTAACAATGAACTTTTAACACAGAATTTCTACGTTATTTGTAGTAAAAGTAAGTTGTGTGTGTGTGTGTGTCCCTATATACATATATGTACACTTAAATTTTACCGCAAATACAATTTAAGTAAAATTTTCTATTTACACACAACCTATTACATAATACCTATCTATAAAGCTACAAGAACATAACCAACAAAAAGCCACCCACACAATGATCAGTTCTCTCAGCGTCAATACAGTGAATGGGCGACCTATTTGCAGCTGCGTGTATCGGTTCCTATCTAGAGCAGCTGTCAGTTGCACTGGTGACAGCGAGGGACGAGTTATAGAAGCCATTCGAGTTGGCGATGACAGGTTAATAAATACTTTTAATTTATCAGTAAAACGAAGATGGAGTTAGTTTCCGCCAGAAATAGGCCACCCGTTGCATTTGTGGGTGGCTTCAAAGGCTACGTTATTAACAAGAGGATGAGTGGCGTGCTACGCGCCATTTAAGACGCTTTTGTCAAGGTGGTAATGGCAATCTAGTAATTAGATACCCAATTTCAGCAATACAACATAGTATGACGCCCGTATTCCTCGGGCGTTAGGCCGAGGTGTACCCCTGTACCTGTACACTAAAATTTCGTCGGCTACAAAAGAAGGTCCTGTCATCCTGTCAACCGGGCAAAAATTGCCCAATAATACTTTGCCTGACCCAAGAAACAAATCCAGATACTTACACTCAGCGGTTCAGCAGTCGAAATTAAAATCGATTGGTGGTTTGATTGCGTTTGATGAAGTTTTATACGGATGAGTTTTCAAGAACACGGTTGCATGCAGATTTCCAAGTTCTATCTCGGGTCGGGCAAAGTTTAATTGAAGATATGCTACGAGTTCCTTATCACTTATTTATATTATAGTTTTTTTGTAGATTAACTGTCAACTATATCTGTGGCATCTTCTATGCAAATAAATAAAATTGAAGTGTCTGTTTGTAATATCAAAATAACAGCTTTTTACTAAATGCATCTGCAAGTAATGGAAGGTACTTAAAACAAAAAAACAATTTTAAAATATTTTGTCTGTCTCACTGTTTGTTTCGGTTAATCTCCGAAACGGATGGACCGATTTTGACGGAACTTTCACTAGCAGATAGCTGATGTTATAAAAGTTAACTTAGACTACTTTTATTTTAGAAAAGATTTAGGGTTCCGTGCAAAACAATTAAAACTCATAAAATTGAGAAACAAAATCTGATTCAACAAATATGTAGGTTCGTAATCCACGCGAGCGAAGCCGCGGGCGGAAGCTAGTACAGAATATGCGAAGACGGATGGCAGTCTTGTAGAAAGTCTCGCTGTGTCAACAGTTCTGCGTGAAACGAATGTTTGTTATATGTAGACACACTCAGCGACAAAACTGACTGATCATTATGCAAACTTTCATAAGTATGTAATTAATTAATATAGGTAGAATAGTCTAACTGTATTAACTAATGAGATGGTTACTTAAAAACAATAATTATCTTCACTACATATTATAAAACAGACCCCCCCCCCCGCGCCTGTCTGTCTGTCTGTTCGCGATAAACTCATAAAACGACTGAACGGATTTTCATGCGGTTTTCACCAATAGACAAAGTGATTCATGAGGAAGGTTTAGGTATATAATTCGTTAAGGTTGTGTGTAAATTAGGTGAAATATGACGATGATAGTTGAAGATGTCAGAAAAATCATGCCGACTGGGAGCTTTACTGGCGTGCGCCGAGTAAATGCTCGACGAACAGGCTGATACGACACTACGACAGCCACAGACCGACAGTACTCTGCTACCCGTGCGAAGCCAGGGCGGGTCGCTAGTATTAGATAAATCAATTCCAAAATTACAAAAAATCATTACTTATGTTGCGGGATCGAACCTAGATGAGACTGGCGCAGGAGCGTAGAAGCTGGCACTTCCACAAAGAGACCTCACCAGTGGGTGAAGTCAGACTGTGGATGATGATAATGTCACTGTCTACACATGACTGTGCAGTACATATCTGCCATACCTCTCAGAAACCATAAGCGTAATGATTATGCATTTAGGTCGGTTGTCAACTGCACCTGTAACATGTACGGACGCACCCGTTGAAGGGATGAAGGGGAGGGGTGGAATATGGTATTGACAGGTTTCAAGAGCGTTCGTTATTGCTTTAACTGGAGGAGGGAAAAACGGGACGCCCCGTATACAAGTATACCCACTTTGAGGACTCGATTGCTGGGTAGAGAGATAAATAGCCTGATGTCGGGGTTTGGTGCTCGTGAGGTTTGCGGCTTTTGGTTATTCCTTCAAGAATTTCAGTCATTGTATGTGTATATCTATGTTTGTAAGATAGGTAATGTATTAATCTGCCTAGCCTTTTTGTAACTACATTGCGATCGGCTCCAGTCTAACCGGTTGAGGCTGATTATCAGTATCCCGAAACAACTATCTATAGACCATACAAATATTTGTTCCGTGCGGGAATCGAACCCACTTAGTTACTGCACCAACCGTATCGTCAAAAATGTGGCTTTACATCAGAAAATTAACCTACCCTTTGGGGGACACAGGCGTGGTGCCATTAACCAAAAATGACGTCATAAAAACAAAATTCTAACAAGACTAAACTATTAATTTAATTAACGAGCGAATCAATTAGGTCGGGAACGCTCTAAACTATTCATCGTATCAAACTCGAGCCAAATCCGTTACGTAAATTATAGCTTTTATTACCAGAGAATATCCTTAATATATCCCATTTAAATAAAGATTAATAGTACTGTAATTTACCATAATTAAAAGATATTCTTAGAAAATCTGCCAAATTGGTCTAGTGGTCACAAGTTGGACTGCCGAGCGGGAGATTCTGAGATCGATTTCCAGATCAGGCAAAGTGTTATTGGGTGTTTCTGTAGACACACGGAGTCTAGAACTGTGCCCGGTAGATGGCAATAGGCTCACCCCTATGACATGGGACTCAATAACAGCTTTGGCGAAATATGGGAGTACAATAGTACACCTCTGGATAACCCTTCGGGGAATTCAGGCGTGATGCTTTGTTATGTAATTTAGTTCTCAGGCAAAAGTCGCAGTAGAAATTATTTGTTTAAATTATATATTTTTACTTTATTAAGCAGTAGGTACATACACTAACACATACAAATATTTATATTTACACATAGTTGTTTCGGGTCTGGCGTGATCATGTATGTCAGATTTTTATCTGTAAACTTAACTTCGCACACAGGAGATATCCTAGTGTGGGCAAGATATTTTAAAAAAGAGATCTTTTTAACACACTTTAGTCGGTGAAAATGGCTCTTAGACCAACGAAGACAAATATAACACAAGTATCTAAGTTCGGAAGACTTCACGTCTCGTTTTGTCTTTCTTTTATGAATAAAAGTACGTGAAGTATGGAACTTAAAAAGTATTTAGCATACTTTCGAAACTTTTCAAGCCTTACTCAAAAGCTCATAATCCTACTCGCTTTCTTTGACGTAGCGAGAAAATTCTTGTTAAGTCTCTTTAGCGGAGGAACTGACACGTTTATGAGTTAATCACTATTTCACGGCTGCATGCTCCGGAGTTTAGTTGGATTAAACTCCGTATAAAAGGATATTAATTCAAATACAAATTTCAAATTCAAATATATTTTTATTCATGTAAACCATTTACAGGCACTTATGAATAATCAGGCTCTAGTTGCCACGTTCCAAAGTGTTGATTTCCAATGGAGAAGAACGGGCAAGAAACTCAAAGGATACTCTTTTTAACTCAAAATTAAATATACAATATTAATTTATACATTGATCTCGAGCAATGTGAGTACAATGTAGCTTAAAAGAGTCTAAGTTATGTAAGTCTGAAACTCAAGCCTGACGATTATGAAGAGTATATTTACTTTTGATAAAATTGCCATGGCAGCTATGAGCTGGCCAGTCTCAATACACGGCACTCGTTCACGAGTAATGCAATTCTTATTACTGTTTCTGAAAACATTTGTTGATAACGATTCTTAAACGTTTAAAAATATATGCGGTCTAATATACATGAAAGTAAAAGTGACATGGGCAAAGTGTTATTGGGTTTTACTGTATAGAAATTCTCAGTAGCAGCACGGAGTTTGGAACTGTGCCCGTTTGATGGAAACAGCCTCGCCCCCTATTACATGGACTTAATAACAGCATCGGCGAAATGTGGGTGCACAATAGTACACGTCTGCCTACCCCTTCGAAGATACAGGCGTGATGCTATCTTAACAAAAACATATTTTGTAACGCAGGAGATAAACTTCTTTGTTATCAAAATAATAAAAATGGCAGCGTAGCAATCTTGAGAACCCGTACATACCTACTCGTAGAAATACGTTCGAAAGAAAATAGGGCTTACGAAAGTTAGAAAAACAATGTGCTCACGATAATCGAACCTACAAAAAGGAATGACGTATGTAATCTACCTAAGGAATATTATATTATAAAAGAAACATACGTAAAGAAAGGTGCCTCAACAGATCAATCAATGCCGGCTAAATATAAAACCCCCAAAAACCAACATTACTATCGAAACAAAGGCAACATCCATCAGCTCTAAACGGCTATCAGGTGACCCGTTCCGCATCATTTTACCCATTTCGCGCCACAAAAGACTGAACAAAGCTGGCGCGGACAATGGACTTCCGATCCGCGGTACTTCAGAATACCTGCTAGTTTGCTGCCAAGGGTTTGATGGCAACGGAAAGCTTTTATCTGTTTAGTTGAGGGTAGTCAGTTATGTAAAGGGAAGATTGTATAAAGGGATATTTTGAATGTAGCTTGAATGACTTGATGGTACCAAAATTATCAGATTTGAAACTGAAAATAGGTTTCATTAATATTGCAGAGTATGTACACTCACATTTCGCCGATGCCGCTATAAAGACCCATGTAAGCGGCAAGCCTATTTGCATCTAACGGGGACATTTCCAAAATCCAGCCAGCTACTGAAAATGTTGATCTGGAGATCGAACTAAAAACCTGACGCTCAGCATCTGAGCTTGTGACCACTAGACCAAAGAGGCAGTATTTTCATTTAATAAGTAAAAATAATAATAATGTTCTAGGTATCTATTGCACGAAGATTACTTATCAAGCTTACTTGTTCAAGTCCCTAGTTCTTGTCTGGACCGTGGAATTCTATTGTCTATATGTCTATCAAATATTTTTTTGCGGGGTGAGTTATTGTGTTACCCTCGAAGTTACACAGATAAAAAGTTCTCCCTAATATTATTAATACGATACGACAGGATTTCCACAAAAATACATCTTTTTCTTTCAGCTGTCTCGACGCTACGAGACTTTAATATGTTTAGTTTTACGAGCATCTAGAAAATTGTGCGGATTTTCGTGGAGTTGTTACAAAGAATAACAATGCTAGCAATTTGTGTCGCTGTTTCGTCTAGATATTTCCAGTAGTTAAGTAAAATACAAGTAAAAGGTAAGATTCCTTCATGACCAGCCATTTCAAACTTCTTTACCGCTTTTTAATTTATTAAGACACAGAAATTGAATTTGTCGCGAAGCATTTTTCTATATTCTTTCTAAGAAAGTCAAAGTCAAAGTTTTATATTTCATGTAGGCCTATTCAGGCACTTTTAAAAAAGTCTAGACTCTAGGCGGTTCCAAAGGGGTAGGTCCTATGGAGAAGAGACTGGTAAGATACTCCATGGATACTCTTTTCAAAAACAAAAAGTTAATTTACAAAACTTTTAGGTACTGGTAAATATATTAATCATCATAATCCACTGCCTAGCCTTTTCCCAACATCGGGGTAGGCTTCTAGTCCAATCAAATGCGGCTGAATATCAGCATTTAACACGGAGTGACTGCCATCTGACCACCACCCAATTTCTGGAAAACACTTATAATTTAAGGTCAGAATTTTCACTCTTTGAGCTACTGACACCCGTAATGACTATCACTGATATTCGTGTGACTCCCAGGACCAACTGCTCTGTGTGCTCTTCTAAGCATGCGGTCTCGTCCTGTGAAAAACGGTCATCCATCCAAGGGCTAACCGTAGCAAGCGCTGCTTAACCTCGCATATCTAGATCTAGCTATGTAGCTATAACTCGGGTCAATACATAAATATGTAACTAAATAATATTAACGAGACTGCCTAATTGGTCTAGTAGTGAGCGCGACTGCTGAGCGTGAGGTCCTGGGTTCGATTTCCGGGTCGGGCAGTGTTATTGAGTTTTTCCGTATGGAAATTTTCAGTAGCCGCACAGAGTCTGGAACTATTCCCGGTAGATAGCAATAAGCTCGCCCCCTATTACATGGGACTCAATAACGGCATCGCCGAAATGTGGGTATATAATAGTACACCTCTGTCTAACCCTTCAGGGAATACAGGCATGATGCTATGTTATGTTTATGTTATGTATATTGTATATATTGACAATATAATTATCGTGGGTGACATTATATATGATTGAGTTTCAGGCCGCAACCTGCCCTTTCATAATTCTCGTACAAAAAGGTCCTTTAGATCATTTTCGCAGATAAATTAACGAAAACAAGATAACCTCTGCCCTGTTTTCTTAGAACCTAGGTATATTGTGTACAATAGTGTGAATAATATAGAAATGGACCGAGTTTCGGGGTTATTCTTGGTATCCATTGTAACAGATATTTGTTTGTTCGTTCAAATTGTAAGCACAATATTAATAATAATATGGATAAAAGAAATATTAAATCTAGCTGTTGCACGCCCATTTGTCTGCGTATAATTTGAATTTTATGATCTAACTAGCTTCCGCTCGCGGCTTTGCCCGCGTGGTTTACGAACCCGTACATTTCCCCGGGATGAAAAGTAGCTTATGTGCTATTGGAGACTATAATCTATCTCTGTGCCAAATTTCATCCACATCCTTTCAGCCGTTCTGGCGTGAAAGAGTAACAAAGATCCATCCATCCTCACAAACTTGCACATTTATAATTTTATAGTAGGATAGGATTAGTGTTTTGCTGCACAATATCCATAGTTACCCTATGTACGTCTCCAGGACCCAGACTAACTCTGTAAAATTTCATAACGATCGGTTCAGTGGTTTAGTCCTGATGAGGAAACAAACAGACAGACAAAGTGACTTTTACATTTATGATAGTCTGGGTAGGTCGTACTTGTTCAATTGGATATTTGGTATTAGATTTATCAGTACGTAATGTGTTTTAAAATTTCATCCTGTAAAAAAATGATGGAAGAATTTTTTTAAGATTCCTTCCTGCTTTATTTTATTTAATTGCCAAAGTAAATAAATCCATACACTCCTTGAAACAGGTCATAAATTACGTTGTAAGGAAATGTCGTGAGCATCCGAAAGTTTGTCTATTCTTTGAAGGAGCAAGCAACGCCCCCTGTGTCAAGGACACAGTTTGTCGTATTTTGGATGTTGAAGGCATTTTCGAGATTAAGGATACACTAAAAATAATTTTTTTCAAGGAAAATATATTGTTTAAGAAAGTTTCGGCTACCTCATTGGCATTAGTAGCTAAACAACGCCGTTTCATGTCAGGCTACTGATGATAGACTATGAGCTCCTGCACACGGGGCGATCTTAACGCGGCCACTTTTAAAAATACCGAAACGAGAACATAAAAACAAAATTGCCGTGCTCTAGGATTTTTGTATCAAATCAAATAAAAAATGAATCCGTGCAGCAAGTCAATTGCTTAGTGCCATCAAAAATAGTCGAGCCATCCACAAGATTAGAAGCAGAAAAATTAAGTAACTTTATTTCCCGAAGGGTTAGGCAGAGGTGTACTATTGTACACCCACTTTTCACCGATGCTGTTATTGAGTCCCATGTAATAGGGAGCGAACCTATTGCCATCTACCGGGCACAGTTCCAGACTCCGTGCTGCTACTGAGAATTTCCATACAGAAAAACCCAATAACACTTTGCCCGACCCGGGAATCGAACCTAGGACCTCACGCTTAGCACTCGCGCTTGCAACCACTGAACAACGAGGCAGTCAAGTAACTTTGTGGTGATAATCAAAAGGCCCTTGGTAAAAGACACATTCCCATAATACATGAAGAAGGTCACATACTGAGTAGCTGTTCGCATAAACAGCAGGTCATTAGAAAGCCCGCGAACCTCTCCAAGAGCCTCACATACTCGACCTTGCACCCTCAGCGGTAACGACGCCGGAAAGTGGGCTCTGCAGCCTTCGGTTAAAGTGCTCTTTGGCTTGAGGAGGCAGGATGTCGACAGGTATTTGAATTTTCGTAAGATATGAGTAGATGTGTAGCGAAACGCTGTTATCAAAATGTGATATTAAATTTATGACGAAGTATGAGAAAATTTTATGAGAAGCTCGACGTTTGAGATTTTTGGGGACCGTTAGCAAGTTGGTATGTCCTAGGTATGTTCAAAAGATCCTCATCTGCCTAGCTATATTATTTGATCATTTTCTGACTCAGGATTGGGCTGCATAATGTTTTATATATACTAGTTTTGTTTAGGTACTTAACTAAAGGTAAACAATCTTGATGTGTCTTTTTAATATTTTTTGTTTAAAAACTCAGTTTAAAAATAAAACGCGACTAAAAACCAATGTAAAACAACAATAACGATTACCAAATCAATTGAACCACTAGTTTAAGCAGTAGCTTATTTGTTTAATATGTGTTTGTGTAAAAAGTCACATCAAGATTTTACCTTTATTTAAGTACCTAAACAAACCGAGTATAGGTATATTACTTATATGTTTTTATTATATTTAATTTAAAGACACTAGGATTTCTTGTGTATCTTGGGTATCCTGGGTACCTTATCCTTCCTAGGATACCCTTATCCTTTACCTAGTTATATCTCAAATACACACACCCAGAGCCGAAGCAGCTATAGATATAAGATTTTTTCTGTGCGGTGGTCGAACTCGCAACAAACTAGTTTTGCAGAAAAAAATAAATGTTATGTTAAAAATTCTCTGGTCTTAAGTCTCTATCTTCAATACTTCAGCTGCCTACTTTTCGTCCATATCTGGTTCGGTTTTGTATGTTAAACCCATACCTAAAACTTCAAGCGCTTCCGACGAATTGATACACGTCGAAAGCAGAATCTTGACGACACAGAACAAACAAACACAAGCGGTATCAAAGTGAAATTAAGTCCAATTTGTCATGGCACGTCTTTCCTACTTTTATTGGGAATATTCGGAATGTTAGGAGCAAGAATCGTGTAGATAAGAAGTTCCACTATGCATCTGTATCTACAAATACAGAGTGGAACTAATATAAAAAAGTCCAGCCCATAACTTACTGTCTTACTGCTGGACACTGGTCGTCTCAGAATGAGAAGGGTTATATATCTAATACGCTGGCCTGGTACGGATTGGCGGAGTACACACACCATCGAGAACTTTATGGCCCACTTAGTTTTTCACCGTAAAGAATCGTGAAAATCAATTACATGAAATATTCCTTCAATATCAAATCTCTCTATCGCTCTAAGGTTTGCTGTACGAAAACTTATGTCTGAGTCAAGCTCGCCTTTGTGCATAAACTTTCCATCTAAAAAATGTATGTATATTTCTTGTGTACAATAAAGAATAATAATATTCGAAGCCACATTCTACGAGTCTTGAAACATTTTGGAAAGATTTTCATAGAAAGTACGAACATTTTTGTCTGAAAGACTGACTTATAGCCAAACAGAAAGAAACCTTAACCCTTCATAGGACCGAAAAAGTTAGACACGGTAAAGTAATAAATTAGTAATATAGGTATTTTTTTTTTTAACATTTTTAAATATTTTTGACGTAAAAAATATCTATGTTACCATCAATGAACAATAAAAGCACGGTCAACAGTACAATAAAATAAAATAAAACATCATTTGGTGCCATGTATACTGCCTTTATCTTAAAAAAGGTTAAACTATTTTATAAATGTTCGGAACTCTGTTCTTTTTTCAAAAATTCATGTAGAATTTTTATAAAAAAAATACAATTTGATTAAATCTTCTTTATTTTCCTTCTTTGTGACTTTAGTCGCGTTTTTATTTCGTTGCCAGTTGATGTATAGTACGCGTCAGCTATTTATCATACCATGCTTCGGTGAAATTGCTTACGTTACTGGTTTACGATAAAAACAGTGTTTTTGCTACCTACGGACTAAGCTTTTTGTGGAACATTTTTTCATTACTTACTGTTTGGGAGAAAAATTTTGGTTGTAAAAATTCTTCATGCATTTTCCTTGTGAGAGTCGGTTTTTTACAAAATGGTCTTTCGGTCAGCAAGACCATTACTAATAGCGAGAAGATCATCCAAAAGCGAAGGCACATGTGTCGACATTTCGTAGTTTTTGTGTAAACCTCGTGTACACTTAAAACGGCTCCGTAAAGTTCTCGATGGTGCGTGTAGTCCGCCAAACCGCACTATACCAGCGTGGTGGACTAAGACATAACCCTATTCATCTGAGAAGACGCCTTCACCCAGCAGTGGAACAATATTGATGTGAATTTATATTTTTCTAAGATTTCGTGAATTTCAGGACACAGAAGAAATGAGATTTCTCATATAATGTCTTCACCAATCACCTTTTAACTGCCTATCATTATTTTCTAGTCTTATTTCAGCTTTTATTCTGCCTGTGATCTTTACCTCGCGCGCTTTCCGACTTATTAACAGACAAAACCGCCTATCTAAACTATATTATATACATATTTAAGACTCTCCGTCATATTTCCAATACAGCGGTTATTAAATCTGTATACTTTGCGCTGTGTCAGTCGTTATTACTTTACTGTATTACCTCCTGGGGTGGCGCCTCCAAATCTAGAGCGAGCACAGAGAACTATCTTGAAAGTTAGCTGTTTTTTTCCCATTTTCTATCCCACATTCGATCTATACCAGCACTGTAAAGTTTTGACGGTACGGCAACTGTTTATTCTTATGACAGTGCTAAAAAAACACTCCCAACTCGGCTTTCAATGTCATTCACTCAATCATTCCACAAATTGTAGAAGATCAACCACTGTCTGTCCTGCTTATAGATTTAACACTAGTTTCTCCCATATTTTTTTCTGTTTTCTAGGCACCTTTCTCTACAATACTATAAATAACAAAATAGCAATATTCGAGGATAGTAAAAAAAGTTGTAAGGAAAAATTAACTACATGGCTTCAAACGCTTGATTACTATACTACTGAGAGCTTATTAAAACCGTTGGCATAATAATTATATTATATTTGTGACGCGCGTACAATTTTCATCTGTCTTTAAAAATTATAACAATTTTTTATATATATTTTTAACTATAAGTACAGTGTAAACATTGTATTTTCAGTTATATAAAGTAGGCCTATTAAAATTTGTTTTAATATTAGTTTTAAGAATATTATTATTATTAAGTGAAGTGTATGAAGAACATGGTGATCTGTAAATACAGGATTTTCCTACTGCAGACACCATTCTCTTAACTATGGAAATGGTGATGTTAATATTTCATTGTGATAAGGAGAAAAATAAAGATTTTTATTATTATTATTATTATTATATATTAAATCATTACACCGAAATTGTGACGTCATCGTATATCGTTCCCGGTCACATTTGCGTACCCTTAACCGTTTTGCACTGACCCTAATCACCCTCTAATGGGTATCCCAACCCTTGGCAGTGGGGTCAGATATACAAACACGCTTTGGGTACTCCCTAAGGAGAAGGTCTAAATTATTGTTTACCGTGTGGCGAATTAGGTTGTTTGTGATTTTGTTGAATCGGAATTTGATTAGCAGTTAATGATCAAGAAAACGTGGGGAAAATTCTATACGTTCTGGATTGTGTGTGTCGGCTATGCCAAGACAGCAGCATCGTTGTGTGTCTTGTCTGGCAGGTGGACGGTGCCTTTAGGATTTTTCAATCACTTTTACGTCTTTTTAAAACTAGATGGCGTTGGCATTTCCTATGACTATCCCTGAGAAGAAACGCCGAAACAAACTCAGGTGTAAAGGTCTATTTTAACCCAAACTAGAGTTCCTCTTTGTGTCGTCAGACCTATAAAGATCTTACCTAGTTCGAATCCATTTAAGGAGTCAAGATTCAGCGTATCGAAATACATAATAAACATACTTTACCTAGCAGCGGCGTGCACAGAGATTTTAGACAGGGTAGGCAGAAAATTTTAAAAGCTTACGTACCAAAAATACCTACTGCATGTTGGTTTTGGTTCGTCGTCTTGTCGTTTAAATAAAGATGTATGTGATTTGTCACCTCAAATATGTTATAATAAATATTTATTTGAGTTATGTAGGGTTGGTAGTGTCTTTTTGTCTTTATGAACCGCATGCGACTGATCATAATCGGGACTAAAAAGGTTGGATCTCATATATAATGTATCGCATAATGATTGATCTCCGAGATGCAAAAATTTCACAATATATTCCTTTGACACTTTGATCAATATAATTTTGAAAATACGCGTATAATATCAGTTTTCACTCACAATCATAAACAAAATATCTCCATCAATAAAACTGTTAAAAGATTTATACTGGACTAGCTTCCGCTCGCGGCTTCGCCCGCGTGGTTTACGAACCCGTGCATTTTTCTGGGATAAAAAGCTAGCCTATGTGCTATTCCAGCATATAATATATCTCTGTGCCAAATTTCATCCAGATCCGTTCAGCCGTTCGGGCGTGAGAGTAACAAAGATCCATCCATCCATCCATCCTCACAAACTTTCACATTTATAATATTATATTGAAATAACATTAGTAATATTTATGGCATGTCAGTGCCGAATGTTTTGTATCAGTGAGTTTCCATCTTTAAACAATTTATTTTGTCTATCAACCTCTTGCATTATCATTTCAAATATATCATTTTATACATATATATCATCATCACTCCTTTCAAAGTCAAAGTCAAATATTTTTATTTCGAGTAGTTCTTTACAGGCTCTTTCAGAACGTTGTGATTCTAGGTACACGGTTCCAGAGTGTGGGTAGGTCCTATGGAGAAGAGAACGGCAAGAAATTCCATGGATACTCTTTTAAAATAATAGTTTTATACTGGGTATAATCTTTAACGGCGAAGGAAAATATCGTGAGGAAACCGGTATGGCTAAGAACCGAAAATTAGAAAATTGAACAGGCTTACGTGTAAAAAAAAACTGATCTGACTGAAAAAAGAACAGATGAACAAAATGATCAAGAAAAAACCTCACGGTATCCCGAACATAAGGCTTTTGATTTCGTCTTGGAATTCATTGCCAGAATGGTTGTCCATTACAAACGGCTTTGTGCGGTAGACCTGAATTTTTTCAAAGAGGTCATAGCATCACGCTTATATTCCCGAAGGGTTAGGCAGAGGTGTACTACTGTACGACCCGGGTATGTCTTAAAACTGCGGCCAGACACCGGAGGACGGGCAGCAGCGTCCTCTCACTAATCGGTGAGCCACTGCGATCCCCAAGCCGCCTGCCAAGCGTGGGAATTATGGCAAACACCCCCTTGAAGGAGGCCTTCGTTCAGCAGTGGACGTCTTCTGGCTGATGATGTTCTACTGTAGGCGTTATTGAGAGTGTAATAGGGGACGAGTCTATTGCCATCTACCGGACATAGTCCCAGACTCAGTGCTACTGAGAATTTCGATACAGAAAACCCAATAACACTTTACTCAACTCGAGAATCGAACCTAGGACCTTCCGCTTAGCAGTCATGCTTGGGACCACTAGACGAAGGAGGCAGTCACATACCAATTTCCATTTATAATTAACTAGCTTTCGCCCGCGACTTCGCCCGCGTGGTTTACGAACCTGTACATTTTCCCGGGATAAAAAGAAGCCTATGTGCTATTCCAGACTATAATCTATCTCTGTGCCAAATTTTATTCAAATTCGTTCAGCCGTTCTGGCGTGAAAGAGTAACAAAGATCCATCCATCCATCCGTTCTCACAAACTTTCACAATTATAATATTAAGTAGGATAGGATAGTAGGATTCCTGCGCATTTGAACATTCAACCACATCAATAAGCTGACTGTTTGTTAATCACTGAGAAATGAAAACACTTATCATTAAAACTATAAATAAGATCTGATTGCTAATATTTAGGTCAGGTGCGCAGTACCCACAACCAGCGTTCATGTATGAAACGATGCATGAATGTACATAGATGAAGCAAAAGGGTTATGTAAAGATTGTAGCACGTGGCGTTCTGTAGTTTCTGCCTACCCCCATGGGAAAAGGCGTGACTTTATGTATGTATGTATGTATGCTAACAATTACTTGATACTGTACTCATTGTTTATTTAAATTGCAGAATCTATAAATTAATAATAACGTATAATCTTTCCTTGATGATAGAGTTACTGCCGTGAGATCCTGGATTTGATCGTCGAGTTGAGTAAAATATTATAAGATGGTTCTGTTGGAAAATTCTGAATAGCAGTCTGGAGTTTGGAATGATGTCCAGTTGAGTAGATGGTAATACACTCGCCACCTGCTAGGACTTCATAACAGCATCGACGAAATATGGCTCTACAATAGTCCCCCTTCACCTTATTCTTACCTCGTGTTACCAAGAAACCGCATCATCTTTAAAAAACAAAAACATAACATAGCATCACGCCTGTATTCCCCGAAGCGTTAGGCAGACGTGAACTATTTTACACCCACAATTCGCCGATGCCGTAATTGGGTCCCTTGTAATAGGGGGCGAGCCTATTGCCATCTACCGGGCACAGTTCTAGACTCCGTGCTGCTACTGAGAATTTCCATACAGAACAACCAAATAATACTTTGCTCGACCCGGGAATCGAACCCAGGATCTCACGCGCAGCAGCTACACGTACGACCACTAAACCAATGAGGCAGAATAATCCAATAGTTATGTATATTTATTAAAATATATCTTTATTAAATAAAATAAAATTAGACCATCGTTTAAGAAAAAAATGTAGGCATATATTTCTGCTTACCGCGCAAAGCCGGGGCGGGTTTTTTTTTTTTTTTTTTTTTTCTTTTGTTTTTTAATAACGTTGCCCCACACTAGGATTTCTCCTGTATCGTGGGTACAGTTTACAAACATACATTTCACATGCACACACAACCAGATCCGAAACAACTATCTGTAGATCATACAAATATTTGTTCCGTGCGGGGATCGAACCCGCGACACATAGCGCAGAAAGCTAATTGCTTAACCACTGCGCCAACCGTGTCGTCGATAGATATGTTATAAGAAACAATACTAATACAACACCAAGACCTTCAAACAACAATTACTTAACTGAGTTAACTCAGCCCATCGCTGTCTAAATAAGTTAGATTAGAGAAACTAAGTTAGACAAAAGCCATCTTCAAGTTGCTAACACACTGTTTCATATTGCATCCAATTTACCTGCGAATGTCTGTCAATCCACATTGCCTGCCCTGGAAACGAACTTCGCGAACTTGTTATTGGGTAGATAGAATGTGGTTCCTGGTTCCAATATCTATTGTATATTAAAAAATAATTGCCGCATCTACAATCCCATCCAAATAAGAATAGGATAAAGTATCGGCCATATTGTGACGTAAATAACAAAAAACTTATGAAATCATCGTTAAAACCAATTAAAATATATAGATCTTGTAAAACTATGTGTAAGATAAATAATGTAGAAAAAATAACGTTATGTACGTAAAATAATTTCTTAGTAAATCTTAATTTTCAAGTGACAGTTTCCCAACTGTCGACCGAAGGATTTCCCCAGCGATATTGATATTGATCTTGAAGATGTATTTATTGCCTATCTTATATTTCTAGTTAAGTTATCAAGGTCTTGTATTCTCTCGGGAAATGAGCAAAATTTCCTAGTTGTATCGAAATCAATTTGCGATTGAGCCTTGAATAACATAACATAGTATCACGCCTGTATTCCCGGAAGGGTTAGGCAGAGTTGGACTATTATACACCAACATTTTTCTAGTGCCTTTATTGAGTCCCATGTAATAGGGGGCGAGCTTATTGTCATCTACCGGGCACAGTAATAAATACCGTGCTGCTATGTTAAAACCGCAACAAACAAACAGCAAACAATCGAATAATGTTGAAACACCAATTTAGATTTAAATCTAGTTTCAGGACATAATATAGTACAAACTTAGATCCGTAGGGAAATAACCGAGTCAGGATGGTTGGCGGATTCAGATTTGTCATTCTGCCACATTATGTATGGATGAAAATCAGTTCCCAACGCGACCTGGTCCTAATGTACGGTTAACGCGGACCTACATCAAGCTTGACGTGAGAAAAGAACGATAATGTACGTTAAATTTTCTAGGTTTTTAACTTACATCATGAAATGTCCAGCTATTTTATTAATGTTGGACCTGGAAAGGATTTGGTTTCCAAACGGTTTAAAAGTGCCTGTAAAGGCCCATTTTAAATAAAACCTTTGGCTCTGGTTCTGTAGTGTTTTGTTAGCTTCGGTGACGATATAATATTTATATATAAAATTCCGGTGTGCGTGTGTTTGTAATTCTTCTCCTCCTAAACGGCCCACTCCACAGGGTCCACTTGTGTCTTATACAATAGTATAATCCAATATTGTATAAGATTCTACCACTGAAATCGTTATTTTAGTACCGTCTAACGGGTAAACAAAATGCTACCCTTGTATTATTATTTTTGAAATAAGAATATTTTCAAGCAATATACAAAAATATGCGCTTGAGCAACATTTTACTGCCCTATCCATTAAACATCGTATTCCAGTTTCCTACAAAAATGTATTATTTCGTATTAAAGTTCTTGAAATAAGAATATTTGCAAGCAACAAACAAAAAGATGCGCTTGAGCAACATTTTACTTTCCTATCCATTAAACATCGTATCCCCAATCTCAGTATTTCCTTCAGTTATAAAATCGAATCTCCTGAAGTTCTCTGAACACTGCTTCGTGTACCATTCTAATTGGCAATCCAATGTTTCGCCGAACCTAGCTACCGTTACGAGGAGTTCAAAGAGATACTGGAATTGCAACCAATTACTTTATGGACACACATAAGTCTTGGAACCTGCTATAATCTCCAAAGGGTTGTGTTGAGGTGTACAGCGTACACATGTTACTCCTAAAATGGTATACAGAGTGATTATTTCGATGGAATTGGACCAATTCCTTGAAAGGTTGTGTCATGTGAAAAAGTGTGCCAAAGTTTACCGTTTGATATTACTTCACAGAATTAGATCCTATTAAGCGACATTATTATACGCGATACCGATACCCGAGTACGTCCTAAAACTACGGCCAGACACCAGAGGACGGACAGCAGCGTCCTCTCACTAATCGGTGAGCCACTGCGATCCCCAAGCCGCCTGCCAAGCGTGGGGATTATGGCACCCCCCCCCCCCCCCCCTTGAGGAGGACTTCGTTCAGCAGTGGACGTCTTCTGGCTGATGATGAAGCGACATTATTGATTGAAGTAATGATACAGGTGTGTTTTTTTTTTAATGAACGTTTCATTACCGGAGCTGTTTCATTCCCCGTAGGAAAATTCAGTTTTAATAAATCTAATGATGCCGTTTTAGTTTTTATCAAAATCGGATCCCATATAATTTTTTTTTGCTATTTCTTTTAGATTCGTCCGTATACGCAGATTTGAAAAATTCATTATGTACCTACATTTATCAAGTCCAGCCGTAGGTTTCTTCTGAAAATGAGATCATATGAACTTTTTCCCAGCTGTGTGGGCGGCTTCTAATCAGTTTTACACGGACTGACTCCCTTAACCGATTTAATTACCGAGAGATTCCGATAAGGTTATAAACTACAAGGATGAAAGTTACCTACTTGATTTAGGCCCGAGTTAACAAGGCCTGGATAAAAGTTATCTGATCTAGTTGTTAATTTAAAATTAGAACATTTTATGACTTGACTTCTCAGAAGAATAGGTTCTTTGACGTTTATCCAGCTATTTAAAAATCAGTCCTTAACTAATTATATCAAGTATATTAGCTGGTTCCGGTGGACCTCCTGCAGCTACATTTCTACCATACTATAAATTGAATTGTAAACCCCCATTTTTTTTTTTGTCACGCCAACGTAGAGCCTGTCGTGTCTCCCGTGGGCCCCTGGGGTCCACCTGGACCACTTTGGAAACTAATGAATTCTAAATTAAAAAATAGGTAATATATAATAATAATAAAAAACAGCGATAGCCCAACGGTTGGACGCTTGTTTTTCACGGCCCGCACCTCTGACTTTTCGGAATCATGTGCGGATCAAAATTTGATTATCGCTAGCTTGTGCATAACGCAAAAATACAGCCCGCCTACACGTCCAAAGTTACCTGATTCGATGGCCGCAGCCAGAAGTAATTGGATTTATTAGCGCTCGTCAGATTCACTATCTTTCAGCGATGTGCCGAACTTTTTCCAGTTCATCATTTTATTAGGCTTCATGGATAATGCCATGACAACACTGTATGTGACACAATTTTTTTAAAATCATTTTCGTCAATTATTTAGAGACGGAAAATTGTTCGGACTAACAGAAAATATGTTACCTACATATATCTACGATTGTTACTCTCTTGAAAGAGCGGCGTGTAATTTTGTCGCAAATATCTAGTGTGAAGTTTATGTAAATCATATATTCTTGTATGTGGAGACTTATAAAATAGCTGGAAACAGAATCAATAATAGTACAAAAAGCAGTTTCTTTCTTCTCGTCGCCAGTTGGTATCGGTAAGCTGCAACTTTGAGGCGAGCAGTTAGGACTAGCCTTGTATAAAAAAGTAGAAGTTTGACGTACCTTGCCATCGCTCTTCCAGTATATGAAGAAGCCATACTCGTCGACCTTAAACAGGCAGTTCTGTTCAAACTCTGTGTTGTCCTTCTCTTCAGTCCATCGGTCGAACACGGCACCCTGGGGAAGAATAAGATATTCAGTTTGATCGTCTTTTTAAGAGAAACTTTCAGGGTAGGGTAGGCAGCCCTAGGACTTTCTCAAATAAATATAAAACTATATATAGCTAACTGTAGTCCGCAACTTCATCTGGGTGTATTTATTATCGAATTAGTATTTTCTGCAATAGTAAAACTTTGTCCAGGACACAGGCTACCTCTTTGTAAAATTTCATGACGATCGGTTCAGTGGTTTATTCGTGATGAGGTAACAAACAGACAGATTTACTTTCGCATTTATAGTGGTGTTCATGTGATCAAAAATTCTTCCAAATAAACATTACTCATAGTTGCATAGATGCATAGTCAGGTAAGCAACCCCAATATGATTTTGAACCTTGCCTAATTCATCTTTCCACCATTGCACGAGTATTATATGTGAAATTCGTGCCAACAAGACAGATGATTTAAAAGCCGAATTTAAGCAGTAAAACTGATCGTTTGTCGTTATACCCTACTATAATCCTATACTACTGAATCAGTTTTTTGCAGCCTATCAAGGAATCATTTATATTCAGTTTTCACGAACCCAAGTATCAGTAGCGGTTTTACGTCATTTTTATTTTGCATGGCTGTGAAATGTAGCTTTTAACAGTCAATTAAAACCGCTAGTACCTACAAAGTGCCCATAAAGTTCGAACCGTTTATTACCGTTATTTTGCTGTGCCAATAATGCCACTGTCATTTGTGTGTGTCGCAGCGGGGGCCGGATACTTCGCTTAAACGTGGCTATTTGTTCCTCGTAAAACGGCGGCGGCGTCATGGTACGAATTAAGTCATTTCAAACTGACTGTGACTAGACTGGAACTGACACCTAATTGCTTACCACGCTTTCAATCATAATCGCCGCAGTTTTGATTGATATTGGACTGCCAAAACTGCGGATTTGAACGTGTAGATGTTCAAGATCATTGCGCAGTGAGTTAAAAAAAATTCTCAGCTCGACTGTTGGACAACGCATTGAGCATCGTTGAACCATCAAAATTAAAGCGATTTTAACATGGGACTGTGCAATAGGAACTGGATTGAATGAGAACAACAAAGAAATATCGAGACTGAACCAGCCAGGCTAATATGAGCGATGCGACTAACTAATTATGTCGTAGCAATATCTCTCAGGTTTTCACTCATCAAGTAACTGAGAATCTATGTGTAACAATGTTTGTCGGTCGCCGATGATGTCTTATCTCGTCTTGTTATGACATATTTTGTCACGGTGCAACCAAATTCTGTCATGTCAGCCTAGCTAATCACACTAAATTTTTGCGTGCGTGACAAAGTACGAGAAAAAGTGTGTCTACCTCAAAACTCTATTTCTGTAAGTACGTAAACAATCCCGTACGAAAAGAATTGATGCCCCCAATTAAGTTAATGGTTACTTAAACGCTTCCAATAGCAATTAAAGTCAGTATAATTCTGGCTAATGTCCAAATGTAGCATGTGTAGCTGACATTGGTTTGTGTCTCTTTGACATCAATGGCGTTATGAGATGTTGTTCATGTTGGTAAACAATGAAAAACGTGTCTTACACATCCGTCCTTTTTTCTTTGATAGGACAAACTCGCAAACCATCGCGTATATGTATGTCTCGCCTTTCTTTTTCTGAAATTTCATTATATGTATATATCTTAACCTTTTAATGCTTGACTTACAACCAATGGCTGGATGCAGTTGATATTTTAGTGACTTTTTATATAGACGGAGAAACAGAGAACGTATGTCGAAGAATACGAGAATTACCCCCATGCAACAGTGCATCGACCATTAGACACCGTGTATCTACTTTCATTTTAATTATTTCTGTTCGGATTGAAACCCGAAAGCTTCTGAAAGATTCTTAGATTCTTGGAAGGTAACGCACACCTTTTTGCTACCTTTCTTTTACCCATAAAAGGAGAACAGTGCGCAAAATACGTAAGTAAATAAGATAATGGAAATCTGTCTTCGAATCAAATGGAATCGACATTAAACCCTGCGATATTTTCCAAGTCACAATCCGATATGGAGGTGAAAAGATTATCCCGGCGCGGTTTGATTGACGGTGTGGTTTACGGCGGCATCGGGGAAACAGTAACTGGTAATTGAGGTGTGGTCGAGTGCCAGCGGAGAATGGAATAAGAATAAATTTATTTACCATCATCATTTTTTAAATATTATACAATTGTTTCTTTAAAATTAGTCTTAAAAGAATAAGCAGATATTTAAGAATGTTTCCAAAAACAAATAAGTGCCTTCTACACTAGGTAAAGCCTGTCTCGGCGGTTATTTACAAGAGAAGGTAGAGTACAGTGAAAAGCCGCTGCGTTCAATTATGCCAGCGCCAGCTTGGTCATGGTGACTAAGCGCCAAGACAACGGGAAATATATAGAGGAAATGTTTAGATAGGTATTTTTTTATTAAATGTATCACGTGGTATGGTGTTTAAAGCAAAGCTAAAGGACAAATTTCTTGAGATACGTGTCTCTTTAGACATCGTGCATCATTCGCAGTTACTAGACATTTTAAAATTTATTTGATAATTATTTGCTGATGTTATCATGACGTCACGCGATATCTTTTGAAACACAGTATATCGTAACTGTGGAAACAGTGGTCTATCTCAGAATGTCTTTCATAAATCACTAGCATTTAACAATAAGTTTAACATTAAAACTGGTTCCAGGTTTCATCTTAGTGCAGCCATGTAAAGCTTAAAGTCACTGGTGGCCAAAAGTATGAAGACCGTAGACGCGGTGGGCCGCAAAATCTAATCTTAAATAAGACAAACTACTGAAAATATTTACGATAAAAAGTACTAGTATAGGACAAGTATATTTATTAAATTTCCAATCAAAAGGGTTTTTAACATGCTCGCTGACCGCATTATCTGGCCATTTTCAATATTGATTCGGATCGTAGGAATATGCTTTTTTTTCAAACATGCGGCCCGTGGGCGCCTGTTTGACGTGGCTGTCTTATTTTGTATCTCATATTAAAATATATTTTATTAAGTTCGCTTGCCCGCTAGCACTGGCGCCCCACCCTTACATACGTTCGGTAAGCATGTGCGATCGACCCTGATTTACGACGTGATCGAAACAGGGATGTCTTCACAACCTAATAGGTGACGTAGGTATACAACAGATTGCGTCGAGATGAGATACAGCTTACTCATGTATTATGTGTGCATGGATCTGAGAATAACGGAAAAATGTGGATCTTATCGTCGTTTTTGTAGGGAAGATTTTTAAAGAGGTCGTATAGCAACCAGATGTTCATTTTGTAGCGACTACTAGTCGCAACATGGCAAAAAGTAAAGCGCCATCTATCAGAGTGAGGGGGGAGTGTTGTAGCGACTACTACTCGCAACATGGAAAAAAGTAAAGCGCCATCTATCGGAGTGAAGCGACAACAGAATAACGTGAATCTCACTATGAGAGTTTACATCGATTCTAACACACCTATACGAATGTCCGGCATCAACCGTAGGGGTTCAGCCCGCCAGGCTAATGCCGAGGCGGAGGCAAGGGTGGATTGAGTGGGGGGGTCATTGGGGTCATAACCATCCCCTAGGCTGATTCTAGGCCCACCACTGATAATTTTTCTAATCGCATTGATCGTGCAGTATTTATCGAATAGGAGCCTGTCCTGACTAGACTTCAAACATGTGACCCCCCCGACTTGAAAGCTGGATCCTCGCTTTTCAATGGAGGAACACCATACTTCGTTTTTTTACACTTTTAATGACCTAATACTTTTACCAAGTACCAACAATTACTTAAATACCAACAACGCTTTGCAAATCCCTCTTCCATATTCTTAACTGCCTAATTGGTCTAGCAGTAACAAGTATGGATGCTGACCATGAGGTCCTGGATTTGATTTTCAAGTCAGGTAAAGTGTTATCGAGATTGTCTTCAATTCTCAGTAGGTTATAGTTTTGAACTGTGCGCAGTAGATAGCAATAGGCTCGCCCCCTATTACATGGTACGCAATAACGGCATCGGCGAATGCGGGTGTACAATAGAACACCTCTGCCAAGTCCTTCGGGGAATACAGGTGTGATGCTGTGGTATATCAATATTTACCTGAAGCAGCAGCTCGGGGACCGGGATCTGCCAGTTGAACTCAAATTTCTTCGTCATGGTGCCTGCTTGTCAACACCTCGCGATCAAATATTCAGCATGCGGACATTCTTGACGTCCTGAGAACAAAAAGGAAATCATATAAGTATATATCGTAAATATTAAGGACAGTAGGAGTCTATTTGTCTACGTATATTCACGACTATGGACTATAGAGAGCCTAAAATGTCTTGCGCAAGAAAGACGCAAGATCAGTATCGCTAACTAACCCCTAGAAAGAAACACAAAAGACTTCGCTGCCATAAAAACAAAGCATTATCATCAAGATAATATAACTATTAACCCCGCTACAGCGATAGCGTGATGGTATCTCGTTAATGTTTTTGTTTGTCCTGTCTTGGGGCTGTCACTTGACAAATTATCTTTTTCCTATCCAGAAAGCTAAAAGAGTACTTTTTTATGAAGCGTTTATAAAGTCTTGGTAGCCTTAAGTCATTCCAAGATGTGTGACGTCATTTATTGATGACTTTTTTACAGAGATTGAGTGCTGCGCTACGAGATGGGAGTCCGATTTTCGCACGACACGACACTAAAGTACCCCTAGTGTAAGTTTCTTTTGACAAATTCGATTTACTACATCGAACGCGATCGGCGCTCCGATTGGTCCGATTCGTGCTCTCCAGCAATCGGAGCGCCGGATTAACTGTAATATAAAGTACGTTTTGAAAGGTATTATCTCGTCACAGAACGACGACATAATTTTGTCGCGTTGGTTGTTAGGCCATGTGGTGTGGTTTGGCAGTATACACTCATCATAGAAAACATATGGAGGATTACTAAATATGCTGGTGTTCACATGAATTTGAAGAGTCAGAAGCTGAGTTCCACCTCAGTCTGGTGACCCTGGGTAGTCAGCCACGATACCACCATTGCTGATTCCCATGTTACACGATAGAAGATCATGGGTTCACATTTAAATCGACCGTAGCTCGACTAAAACTGGTAACGAAACAAACATAACGAAATCAAGATGCAGTACTGAATCGCTACTGAATGGCAAATATATTGATTATGCATTTTTCCGTATGAAAACAGTCGTCTTTAAGCAAAGTAAAATTGTAGCAACTGCATTGTATTACCATTGTGAGTTTGTAAGAGCATCCCTGAATCGGTGGAGTCTTAAATATGCATTGGCTCTTACAGTACGTATCGGAAAAGATAGAACAGTATTTTCTAGACTCTCTCTCTCTCTCTCTAGTCTTATAGACTCTTTATTACAAAACAAGGTTAATCTTTAGCCCAGTTTTAAACCTTCGAGCCGGTTTTTGCATTATAAACATTTATGTCATCGAAATACAGTTTACTAAAAGTACAAAAGTACAAAACTTAGAACAGTCCGATACTATGTTGACGGTTTTAGACTAATAACTGTAAATCGACCACAGTAAGGTTCAAATAAAAACTGACTCGCAGGTTCAAAATTGGTCTGAAGATAAACCTTGCTTTTTAATAAGGAGGATTAAGTCCCACGTAATAGGGGGCGTGGCTATCGCCATCTACCATTCCAAGCTCCAGGGTGTTACTGAGAATTTCCATACTCAAAAATCTAAATAATACGGCCTAACTAAGGACTTAAGACTTAAACATAAGACCTCCCTTTTGGCAGTCGCGCTTGCGGTCACTACACCAATGAGCCAGTCTTTTCATTCTAAGTATTTGGACTAAGTATGATTGATATACGTACTAGGAGTGCAAGTAGCACAAATAGGTCAACAGCAGGATTTCGACTCCTGACCTTAATCGCCAATCAACGCTTCTGTGGTTTAGTGTGTTTCAAACTGTCACAATGCTTTGTATTGGTTGTATCCGTGACTATGTCTGCATGGATTTTCGGACCACACACACCATCAAAAACTGTATGGAGTAATCTCAGGTGTGCAGGTTACCTCATGATGTTTTCCTACACCGTTAATGCAATTGACGGACGGATTTGAACTCGGATCCTGGGAAAGAAGATCAGGGAAGGTAAGCCTTCAAGCGCTAGGCTGTCACTGCTGCGAAAGCGTGATGATACCTATTTATTACGAGAGCTAGATCTCTGAGCAGCGTTACAGTTAAACCTCCATACAAATTGGCCCACTGGTTTTCAAGTTATAAGTGTACATACAGGCATCTTTATAATTCTCTTATCGCACATAGTTTTCACTCTTAAATCAGCATCAATATTGAAGGCATTGGAATAAACATTTGGATGAACTACAAATATTTCTTCCAAGGCTTGATGTTTGGTCAAGTGATTTGTGTGCTTACCTGGGGTCCTATAAATAAGCACACAAATCCTGTAGGGGTGCGAGTTTATCAAGTTAATTAAGTTAGAGTTTCCTCTACTAATAGTTTCGAGTAGGTATCATTAAGTAATTATTCTGAGGTCACGAGATCTGTTGCCCCGACATTGTGGATAACGCTTTCACATGCGAATATTTTTGAAAGACTATTTGGAGATCTCTTGTCGAGTCAGCATAACCTCGAAATTGCTCATGCCATGGTGGAAAGAAATGAAAGGATTCGCAGGAAAACCAAGATAACCGACATAGTCTGAAAAATTCCTAAACTTAAGTGGCAATGGCGCAGAACGAATGGCCGATGGGACCGTAAGGTTCTGGAATGATGACCGCGTACCGTAAGGCGCAACGTGGGTTGACCCCCCACAAGACCTGGTGAAGGTCGCGGGAACCTGCAGGATGGCAGCACAGGAACGGTCGATGTGGTGATGCTTGGGGGAGGCATATGTCCAGCAGTGGTCGTCTTTAGGCTGAGATTATGATGGTGGAAACATTAGAATATTTAGTTATTTGGCAACTCTTAATATTCGCGTAAGTGAATTCAGAAATAATCTCTTTACCAGTTATTATGATATATGCAGATGAAAATTGGTGGATTGTGGTGGATTGGTGACTTTAACAATGGTGAGACACAATCGATATATTCTTATCAAATTGATTCGATATTCCTTTATGACCGATCCATTACAGAGGCCCATATTCAGCAAAGTCAAGGTAGATCAACGGACTGAAAATGATGCAAATACAAATATTAACTGGCGAGCGATAGGTCTTGAGTTCAAAATCCACACGTGGTACTATTGACGTGTATACATATACACAGGAAGAAATATATTTTAAAAAAACTTGATCTCTCGCTACAAGCATACATGTCACATGTATACAACTGAAACAATTATCACTAGATCATACAAATATTTGTTCCATGATGGAATTTAACCCACGACAAGAAGCGCGGACACCTAAAGCCATTCCGCCAACCGTGCCATCACTATACCTTATAATACTCACATTACCAACTATCTAAACTAATCCAGTCTGGCAACCCTGTTAGGCGGTTCATTGTTACCCCAAAACGATCGCATGTCAAGCAAAACTAAATCAAAACGCGCCTCGTTGGGCTTCTCTCAGTATTTCTTGTCATGCTCAATTAGTCAGATGGAGTCATCTACGTTAACTACCTTATCTGGGGTCCATCGAGGTCACGGGCTGACCTGTAAGCTTATGGCTGTGGTTGAGCTTTAAGTGAGGTCAAAGGGGAAAAAGGAAAAAGGTATGATTAAATATAAAAGGTTTCTTGGTTGAGAGTTTCAAAGGAAAAATATTTCGTAAGTCTGTGGCTTCGAAAAGTTTAGTACCTATTAATGTTTAGCGGATTTTTTAAGGTTTTGTTTTATGGTTCCTCATATTAATTGATTAATGAAATGTGGTCCAACACGTTTTTTTATACGAAATTAAATATATCTTCCTATAACTTTGGATTTTTGGCTTTGTCTTTATTCTTTTTTGGCTTTGTCGTTTTTGGTTATTCGGCCTGTGTGTAATCGATGTTTTCAATAAAAAAATGTAGTTATAATAGAGCAGTGTTAAGATTAAATGAAAAAAAATGGAATACCTTGGTTATCATTTTGGCAATCCAGTTACTAAAATAAAACACTTCTGATATACCCCTGTTGGTTTCCAACGTGACATTAGTACTTTTTTAATAATAATGTATTCAAAAAGCCATAAAAACATGAAAACAAACAAACAAACTTCTCCTCGGTTTTTCTAAGGCTTTTTAAGGAAACACCCGACTTGTTTACGTCGTCCGGTGGCCAATAAAATTCTCCCCACGTTTGCTGAAATCGTTTTAAAACGTGCTAGTGTTTTCAAACTTATTTGTTTGCTCGACAAAGTAGGCTAGGATAGACGGGAATCTTATAGGACTATGTAGAAAGTAATAAATAGTTTCTGCGATTTGTGTCACGACTGAAATGGGTTTAGGGTCGAGAGGTAAATACTGTAGCCATTTGATTTAAAGCCTTTTTTTGTTAAATTAGGCCCAGGCCTTTTCTAGGCCTTTGACGATTAATGTGAGAGAGAAATTTCAAGAAAAGTTCAGACAAGGTAGAAGACGTTGACGACATGAGGAACAGGAAAATGTAAATGCTGAATTAAAGAACTAAATAATTTATAATTTTAAATATATTGTGATATTAATTAAATTAATAAATATTTACCAGCCAATCAGCCATTGTAGTAACGAAGGTACCCCAGGGTGTACAAGGTGATCTGAGATATCTTCATTTGTAATCTTTTCTTAAACTCAATCAGTTTCAAATATATACGTTAGGTTAGGCACCTATTATAATAAAACGTATACTTACCTAATATTAATAATTAAAAATAAAACAAAATGTAACCTGTCTTCACAAGAGATGAAATCTCTAATATATAAAAAAACAATGTTTGTTTGTTCGTATTTTATGCGCTACCATACCGTTCTCCTGATTGCGATAAAATGTTGTCAACTTATCGCTTGCACTTGCACGAATTTTATAAGGCATAGTACAATTAACTTACAGTAGGTGGGGCGCGTGTCGTACCGGCAAATGTATTTGAAACAGCAAATTTATTTGTTCTGCAGCAGCAACGCGCCGTATACCAGTATTAGGGGCCATCCATAAATTACGTCACACGAATTTCATGCTTTTTTGACCCCTCCCACGTCCTTGTAACATTTGTGCTGGTAACATTTGTGAGACTCCCCCCTCCCTAGTGTAACGTCACATTTTGCAATTTTATATCCAAAAATTATTAAATTAAAACAGCAGTTCCGGAATTTGTTTTATTTCCATTTATTTGAAAATCACGGCGAGGCTCTCGAGGAACTCGCCAACATAACAATTTAAATCTTATATTCACACAGATAGAGTCGGAAATATTTTTAAGTTTTTCGTTAATAGTTCAAATTTCATGTTTTAATACTTAGATATGTTAGATTTTGAAATGTGATGTCACGAAACTTAGGCCCACCCCTTGTCACATAATGTCACACTTCGTCGACCGCCTTCCTCCTCTTAACGTGTGATGTAATTTATGGATGGCCCTTATATAAAAGTATGTAATATGTTTACCAGAATTGTTATCAAATCACGTAATACTTTCACCTTCCAAACCTTTTACATAACAGATAAGTATATAAGTACTTACATAGGTGAAATATGGAACGTTATCACAAAGGTTATCACTAACAATGGGTCAGCAGAGATCAAAGCTTATCTTATAGGCAAAGTCCGGCAATATTGACTGGGTAGATCAACGAACTGGCAAAATGGTCCGTCTTTTAGGCTATAGGATTAATATTTTTTATCTTGACATATTTCCTATTTTATATTCTTTATAAGAAATTTAGGAAACGATGTTCTTTTTTTGTGTTTTGTTTATTTGAGATTAGTTTTGTCTCTGAAACTCAAAAGGTGCTTCCACACTGAGGTTATTAAATGTTATTACAGCACATTAACAGAAGGCTCTTGGTGATCACTAATGAACCCCTAAAAGCAGGTTTTTAAGAGCTAGGGCACCGTCCAGCCATTTCTATCTTGAAGTTTTGACGCTGAATGTAAATAAACTTGTGTGCCGTCCACGTGAAAATATACTAGCTTTTGCCCGCGACTTCGTCCGCGTAACCTACGTGCAATATATAAGTTATAGCCTATAGCAATCAGGAATAATGTAGCTTTCTACCAGTGAAATAATTTTTAGAATCGGATCATTAGTTCCGGAGATTATCCACTACATACAAACAAACTTTTCCTCTTTATAATATTACTATAGATTAATCGCCTACTCTTAAATATTCGTTCATTCCAAATAACGGGCGTAGCGTGAAAATACTCATTTGTATATATGCTGAATGAATGATAACAAATGTCCCTAAATTCCGATTGACAATAACAAATGACGGTGCTAATTTAGGATCGTGAATAATGACACTGACGGGGAAAAACACTATTGCTATTGTGATACGGAATTCAGACATAGGTAGATGGACAGTGGCCATACATTTGGACATTTTTTCCGATCAGTCACGCTTTTCATACGATCATACGGTAGATATGTAACATGACGAAGAGGAAACCTTGGATAACGAATAAACAATCCTACATTGTTTGTCAAGCATCTCGCCTGTATCCCCAAAGTGTTAGACAGAGGTGTATTGTGCGCTCACATTTCGCCGATGTTGTTATTAACTCTCGTGTAATAGGGAGCGAGTTTATTGCCAATCATCAATCGGGTACAGATACAAACTCGGTAAATAAATCCAATAACAGTTTGCGACAGGCGTAAATCGCGCGATAGCTACTGTCAAACGTCATTCTTGTGTCATATATGTATTGGCTAACAGTGAGGCTGCTATCACGTGGTTGTCGCTTTGCTATCGCTTTTTTTACGTAATTAGGTTGCGGCTCCCTGTCCAGTCAGTTTGACGATTAAGACAGAGCAACGATCTTCGTACCTTCATGTTCTATTATTTATATTTAAAGCTAGAACTTTTGCAGCTATTAAATACTTCTAAGCCCAGTTATCCTTGAAATAAGGCGTAACGAGAGTCACGAGACTTCTATCGCTAAGAACCAAGTCGCAACTGTGACCAGTGTCCACTAATGGATAGCGGGCAGTAATGGCCAAGTTTCCCCGTTCGGTTGCCAGCTACAAAACTTCGCTAAGAACTGTTCTTAATAGATATTGAACCTCTTTTCCGAAACGTTGAGGTCGGACTTTTAGTGTCGGTTAGAATGAACGACTCAAAACTTTGTTGCCGACAGAGAACCTTCATTTGAACTGGAGTATTATGTTTTTGTTACGAGTCTTGAGGCAAACGCTTAATAATTATTTTGGCAAACCGCAACAGACTAGTGTGGTAGACTAAGGACTTTTTGCTCTTTTGCCGAGACAGAAATTTGATGAATTATAAATTGTACAACTTTGCAGATCTTGAACTTGGATCGTATAATAAGCAAAGTTAGGAGATTTTGTTAAACCCCACCGACATCGTAGAAGTTTTTCAAAAAGAAGAGAGAATTTCCTTCTATATATAAATGTTGTTTAAACAAAACTTAAAGACGAGATCTAAACAGCGGTATCAAATTTAAAAAGATATATAATTATGACATTTCTAGCTTTCATATCATGAGAATCAGACCTAAATTCGATATTATCTATTATATATTTATAAATTTGTATATTTTGTCGTTGAATTCAAAAATAGCAACTTTTCAAAAGAGTGAAAAACTGCATAATTTTACATAGACACCAATAAAATACCATTTTATATTCATTACAGTTTACAACATTCTGTTGGACGATGCTTGTTTCTGATTGGCTGAAACAACGCGTCTTCCGATTCTCTAGCAAATGCCATCAAAATGTCAAAATCACCAAAAAATTACTTACGTGGTGTAAGAACTTCAACGACGATTTGCATTTTTAAATACCCACGATACAGGAATAAAAAAAAAACAAAAGAACAAGTCTCGATGTAATTCTTTCTTCACATTATCATTACAGTAACCGGACAACCTAATTATAACTAATTATTACTCATTATCTATTCACTGCCATAATACTTAAAAGCAGCCCATATACTACGCATTCCATACAAAACGTCAAATCATTATCTAAATCTGAGGATAACCGGCATACTACCCCCATGGCCGTACCAAAGTACAACAACGGCAAAAAGATGCGTTACACAACCGTATTCTGCCTACACATGTACAGCCTAAAGGCACGTGTCTTACATGGTTCGCACGTGTCTGGCGTTGAAGGGTATTCTACCTGTTTTGTTAACATGACACATGTGATCCCAGAAGGGTTAGGCAGTGTATTGTCGGACTCACATGGCGTGAGAGGGCGGTACTGTGTTCCTCTAAACTTCCACGTGATTGGAGAGATTCTATAGACTTGTATGTAAGAAAGCGACTCCATCATGAGAGAATTTTCCTTTCTAAAGGATTAGAAGCGAGTTTTAACTTTGAGAAAATATTTATGATATTCAAAAAGTACTGTTTATGGTGTATGTAGTAAGAGTAAATTAATTTAGAATTTAAATTTAATAAAGATGGCATGAGGCAATCGGAACATGAGTTCTAGGGTTCGCAAGCTTAGCTTTTGACCGTGCTGTCCTGACACCCGGGTGGTGAAAAGGGTTATCGGAATTTTTGTTTGAAAATTCTCAGTAGCAGTCAGAGTTTCGAATTTTGGCCCATAGATGGCAGTAGGCTCACCTCCTATTACAAGGGACTTTTGGGCACTGGCAAAATGTACAATGTTAACCTTCTTAGAGGAATACAGGCGTGATGTTATAGTATGTGTACGTTAATTTACTTCACACTGAGCACCATAGAACCAGAAAAAATAGGTAGTTCCTCAAAAAAAATAAAACAATCCTTACCAAAATCTCATCTACAGGTATCCGCAGCTTGTTGATCTGTGTGACGAGGCGTGGCACTTAGCGTGACAAAGGGTAACCAACAAAGGACAATGGTCCAATGCTTGACTAGCTCACTAATTAACGTATATTGTTTCAAAGGCCCTTTCCACTATGTAATTAAGTACTTCAAGTTTCTATGAGAAAGCTCAATCAGGATATGACAACAGGGTTCAAATGGCTTTTTTTTTTGTCAACAGTGATTTTTATATCATCTAGCTTGTTTTACCTGAAGAGGTAAGTAGGACATTTATTCGTCTAAGACCAGGTATGCTGTAATGCGAAAAATTACTTTGTCATTTTCTACACAAATTTTCTTTCTGGTTCTGAGGGTTTTCTTTCAGAAAAATCTAATATCGCTTTAGTCGGCTTTGGAATCGGCCAGAACCCTTTCAGCAGTTGCGCTTATGGCCTGGCAATATTCCAAATTCTGAGCTGCCATTGGGGATTTGAAACCTAATATCACTTCACTCATGTAACTGCCTCGTCGGTTCAGTGGTCGCATGCGCGAGTGAATGAGGTCCTGGTGTCTATTCTCAAATCGAGGAAAGTGTTTTTGAAATCTCCAGCAGCAACCAAAAGTTTGGTACTGTATCCAGTAGAGAACCATAGATTAGCACCCAATTCCAATAGTATACATTTATTTATTTACTAGCGACCGGCCCTGGCTTCGCACGGGTACCTATAGCCAGATATTTTGTAGGAAATATGACCAAAAATAGCCGAAAATCAAAAAAAAAAACAATTTTGTTGATCCATCACTACCAAACTTCACAGGATCATCCGCTGGGCTAATCTGAAGATTACCTAAAAATTTAATTAAAATCGCTCCTGCCATTTTGGAGTCCACAGGCACAGACACATCGACTGTGAACTGGCAACTGGTACTATCCCATTTTTGATAACATTACAGGATTAAGAAGAAACTATCGACCGCGTTGTGCGCACAACGCGGTGTTAGTACAAATTGAATGAATTCGATTTTGGTGTCTAATTTCGATTGAAGTAAAATATGCTTTTTGCAGCGCTGCCGGGTATGAAATAATTTAGAATGGTATAACCAAGTAAAATCCTCATAAAATCGAAATAGGACATGTTCCCAGTTCACAGTCGATATACACACATTCATTTTTATATATGTAGATAGATTGGGATACCAACAGCATGTTTACATTTAATATTATACGAAAGATAAAACTTAACAAAAAAGTTCTTGAATAAACTCATACATATGTATCTATTCACCGAGCAGACATCTGCCTAACCACTCGGGGAATGAAGGTTGCTATGCTCTATACTTAATCTTGCTACTAGTAACCTTTGTAATAAACCATGACCAAAGTTTCAAGACCTACAGGCACAGGTTCAACAAGCTTACAGACTGACGACTAAGCTAACTGTACAGTTAATTCATTCATGATGTGACCTAGATACATGGCGTTTAACCTTTGTTGCTCTAAGGGAGCAAACCCGTCGACAAAGTCCCTTCTGTAATCATTAAGTCATGTATTAGAATATTCAGTGAAGTGTATGGGATGTTTCGTTTGTTCGATTGACTGATTCCGATATACACAAAAGCGAACTATGAATCGTTTTAGTAAGTATATGTATGGAATTTGACAGCGTGTTTGCTTCGGGATTAATTTCTTTTTTGACATTTGTCTCTCGCAGTTTGCTCAGGGAGCGTTCAATGCTTAAGCGGGGTAATGGCGCGACCAGAAGGGCCTCCAGCAAATCACTTTCACATGCTAACTAATATTATAAATGCGAAAGTGAGATTATTTGTTTATTCGTTACGCTTTCACGCAAAAATGGCTGCACGGATCTGGATGAAATTTGGCACAGAGATAGATTGTAGTCTGGAATAGCACATAGGCTACATTTTATCCCGGGAAAACGCGGGCGGAGCCGTGGGCAGAAGCTAGTTTATAATAATGTGGACGTGGATTTCACTTGCAAAATGGCGCCTGCCAAGGGAAGCCAAGTATTGTCAACACAATAAACACGATATTCCCTACACGGAGAAATAGAACGACGTAGATTTTAATTAACAGACTTATCGACTGATCCAATTAATATCAATAATCACGTGTACTTCTCAGTGAAACAGAATCTGGCTTCGTCGACACGCTTTTATAATGAACTTGGTAGAAAAACGACGTAGGTTTAATTAATAAAAGTAACTTTCAAAGGAAATGTACAGTTGGAAAGTGCATTTGAACCTAGTCATTATATTAGGTATATTATAGGGCTGCCTCATTAGCCTAGTCACAAGTGCGACTGCTGACCGTGAAGTCTTGTGTTCGATACCCGGGTAAATTTCAGTAGCAATATGGAGTCTGGAACTGTGCCTATTGATCAGAACCTACACATACGAAATGACACCGGCGATTTTAGACTTAGCTGTGTATATTTTTTTTTGCCAATACTAACATTAGTTTAAGTACATTGTTACTAACAAAATATGGACCTGGTCTGAAATAAATGAGTATTATTATTATTATTATAAGGAAGGGATATATGTTAAATAAAAGCTCTGCTAAAATTATATTAAAAACACAATTTAGTATTTCTTAGAACTTCCAGTGAAATATAACATTTATATTTTTTAAGTTCTAAAACCCTATTGTGATTCGGAACGTACCCAAAATCTTGGTCCATATGTTCTTTTTACTACATAATAATCTAGAAAAATTCAACGCTGCAGTTTACATTTAAAAAAATCTCAGGCCCAAGCATATACGGAAATTCGCCAGTGTCATTTTCTACTTCGCTACTTAGTACCCGAAAAGCACGGAAATACCTTCCTAGACTCCACCCAAATGAAGTACTTCATCATCATCATCAGCCAGAAGACGTCCACTGCTGAACGAAAGCCAAGGGGGTCAAGGGGTTTGCCATAATCCCCACGCCTGGCAGGCGGCTTGGGGATCGCAGTGGCTCACCGATTAGTGAGAGGACGCTGCTACCCGTCCTCCGGTGTTTGGCCGCAGTTTTAAGACGTACCCGGGTCTGAAGTACTTACCTATAGCCCGGATTTTACATCAATTTAAACTAAGTTCAGCGCCCCTACGATTGTACAACGCAAAATAACGGTAATTGCATTTCTTTCAAGTCACGCATTAGACTCCAAGTTTGAAAAAAGCCTTTAAATCTAATTTCCACAATGGCATTAGCGAAGCCAGGCCTCGTTAATGCCATTATGGCGTTATGACGCGATTAGGCCCAGCCTGACCCCGCCTGGTCCACGTATGAAGGCCACAGTAATTGGATTTATTTATTAACAACTCGTACGCAAGGACGGAAAGTAGGTATTTATCGTCGTGAACATTGTTCTGATATTGGAATCGATGTTGAACACTTTTACTGGTATAAAATGGCGTCGTTTGATTTTTGATGGTGATGACAGAGGTATACACTGTTGTCCACCCAAATTTCGCCGATGCCGTTATTGAGTCCCATGTAATAGGGGGCGAGCCTAATGCTATAAACCGGTTACAGACTATGTACGTTGAGAATTCCCATAAAACTTAGCAATCGCGATTGCGACCACTTGTTGTAGTAAATTGCTTTATACGCAATTTACCCTTCGATGAGGGCTGCAACCGTCGTTTAAATTGAAATGATTTCTTATATATAACCGCTATACATTGTAAATGTGAGTGAGATCTAGGCTGAACGCTCTTAATTTCATTAATTCTCACGATAACTGATGCATGCTTGCACTCTGTTGCGACAGGTCAGCTCAAATAGTTATGGCACTTTCTTCAAAAGGCTATTCCACCCTATATTTGTCTCACATAAACCCTTACATCATTACAATCTGTCTGGATTTTAAAATAGACTTTGACCCCTGAGTTTGTTTCGGCGTTTCTACTCAGGGATAGTCATAGGAAATGCCGACGCCATCTAGTTTAAAAAAGACGTGTAAAAGTGATTGAAAAATCCTAATTGCAAAATAAATAATTTCATTTCATTTCACCCGAGGATATCCCGCTACAATGTTCGAATATGGAAACAAATGCACAACAAGGAAAATAGTGGCGTGTACTCACGCGTTTTCGCTCTCTTCCTAGCCTGCTAATGGCTAATGGCCTAATGGCTAATGGTTGATCTTGCACACACTTCCACACACACGATTAGTTTCAATTGTTTATTTTATGTGAAAACCAGGTTTTTTGTTCGCACACGTTTCCTTCGAGTCGAGAGTGAGTTGATGATTGAACGGAACGGAATGGAATGATTGGAGAAGGGATGGAATAAGGAAGCGGAAATTGTGCATTTCGTTGAATAACTTAACACCACCAATGACACCCTAAGATTAGACCGGTTGTCAGACTTTCGAGAATACTAACTTCCCTAAGGACTGCCATTGATAATTTTGTGGTTACAATGACCTTTGACCAGGTAAATGATAAAAAGGAAAATATATTATATGTATATAGGAATATATACCTAAATATGACTGTATTTAATAATTTAATATATTTTTTACCGGAGAAGTAAACATATATTTTTTTATATCCATTTCTTTATTACGAAAAACTCCACATAACAAACAAACAGACGAATTCAATTATCATAAGACTTTTGTTAAATGTCAGATATTTTTTTAATGTCAGCACCATATAATTACAACACATAAATCACACTCTATGATGCACTTAGCAACGCATTCTGTTAGGTTCCTACTCGGAACAAATGTTTATATGCCATGCTGTTTAAACTAGGTATATAGAAAATATTATATATTTACAACAGAAGTAGGACAAGATTTGTAAAGGTTTCCTAACGACATAGCTATCGCGGAGATCATTGGATCTGCGAGGTTACACAGGGCTTGCTGAGTTCAGTCTATAGACGGCGACCGTATTCAAGACTCCGTGCTTCGGAAAGAACGAAAAGCGGTTGGTTCCGAGTGTCATTCGAATACCTATGACGTTTTTTACGGGTGTCAGGAGCCCAAAAACTCGGACAACCAATCTAACCTTATATTATCAGGCTATTGCCCCATGTAAAATACTGTACTAATATTCAGCCGCAGCCGGTTAGACTGGAAGCCGAACCCAATGTAGTTGGGAAAAGGCTAGATGATGAAATAGGACAATTTTCAGGCATTTTACATAGCACATAGCTCTTGTACCCTACACGCATAATTCGCCGATGCCGTTTTTAAGTAATAGGATGAATCTTTTGTTATCTACCAGGCATATACTGAGATTTTTTTGTAACATTAAAACCCGCTCAACCTCGCTTGTGACCACTAAACGAATTAGTCAGTGTGTACGCTTTTAAGTAAAGATAATATCAATGATAATGCAAATGATAAATCAATATCATAGATACAAAAACACGCGTGTGTTTGTTGCCTTATCCGAAGCTATAGTAATGTGATTTCCGAACAAAATGTGCCGTCACGTCACGCCATTCGTCACGCAACATTTCCATAGAGCGTGACAGATCGCTACGTCACAGGTGTACGCGTTTATGAAAGCTTGTGTGTCATGCGGGAACTGATTTTGTTCGTGAAGTACCAGTGTAGGAAAAAACGTGGTTTTGATTTTTGCAGCTCCTGTTTTTTCTAAGGCTTTTTCTTTTTGAACGGTTCATTGGTGCCGAATAAAAATTGAAGGCTGTATACCTATATACGCTGCGGCGGTGTTCTTTTGTGTTATTTGTGTTTTCGGGGATAAAATATTAATCCCGTCATGTAAAAACTTTGATGTTTTTTTTTCTCTTTAAAAAAAAAACGTTGCTCCGCACTAGGATTTCTCCTGTATCGTGGGTACAGTTTACAAACATATATGTCACATGCACAAACAACCAGACCCGAAACAACTTTCTGTAGATCATACAAATATTTGTTCCGTGCGGGGATCGAACACGCGACACGTAGCCAGAAAGTTAATCGCTTAGCCACAGCGCCAACCGTGTCATCAATGTGATGTTTTTATCATATATAATATTCTACTTTGTTTTTGGTAGGCATTTATATTTTTTTGTTTTTTATTTAAAAACGTTTCAAATGTAAATAGATTCGTAGTCGCTCGGGTACTGGCTGTTATCCGGCTGGGTACCAGGTACATAAAAAAGTGAACTATAGGCATATATTTATACAGGATAAAGCCGGCGATCTCATCTGCAGTTTAAACTTTCCGGGTATACCCACAAAGTCAGGCGACATCACACATATTTACCATTTTCACAGAAGAATGTCAATATATTCATAACATAACATCAGGCCTGTATTCCCTGAAGGGTTAGGCAGAGGTGTACTATTGTACACCCACGTTTCACGAGCCCCATGTACTAGGAGGCGACCCTATTGCCATCTACCGGGCACAGTTCCAGACTCCGTGCTGCTACTGAGAATGTCGATAAAGAAAAACCCAATAACACTCTGCCTAACCCGGGAATCGAACTCAGGACCTCATACTCAGCCGTCGCGTTTGCAACCGCTAGACCAATGAGCCAATAGATTCAATATATTCAAGTCAAGATTTACGTCAAACCCATTTTAATATTGTTGTTTTCATCCCATTTTTAGACTGGACACCCAAAATGTATAAATCGGAATGAATTTGAATTATTCCGTAAAACACGGCGTGATTAAATTTAGTCAGACGCTGGAGTATTTATATTTTGACACTGATAAAAGGTCTATTTAAAAACGAGAATAACTGAAAATTTTATTTGAATATCATCGAGTTATATCTAAGGGAGAAATGATAGATTAAAGTATGTGTGTATACAAAGAATATCTGTACTTTTTACCCGACTACGGCGAAGCAAAAAGGAGGGTTATGATTTTGACCGGTATGTATGTATGTTCATCTATATTTATATAATATGTAAATACAACCCATTATTGTCCCACTGCTGGGCAAGGGTCTCTTCTCAAAATGAGAAGGTGTAGGCTTTAGTCCACCACGCTGGCCCGGTGCGGGTTGGCGGCGTACACACACCGTCGAGAACTTTATGGAGCCCTCTCAGGTGTGCAGATTTCCGCACGATGTTTTCCTTCACCGTAAATACAAGAGATAATCAAATTCTGATCCGCACATGATTCCGAAAAGTCAGAGGTGCGGGCCGGGTTTGAATGCAGACCCTCCTGCATGGAAGGCAAGCGTTCAACCGTTAGGATATCACTGCCTATGCCTATGTTCATCTGTTCCCTCATAACTTCTAAACTACTTATCATAATATTTTGACAAATGAGGTATCGTTGGAGGCGTCTTGATCGTCCGCTGGTTATAGGTTATGTGGCGTGTGAGGATATTAAATATTGGCGCCGCTATCCTATAATATGTTCTTGTTTCATACTTTTTTGAGCGTGATTTTTCAGTAGTCGGATTTTAGTTTTTGAACTTACCTTTTTGTGGATAAATTATTTACCTATTTGCGTGATCGACGGACGTGTCAGTTTTGTTTTGAACAGTACCTCTATTATGAGTTTTTCAATATTTACTTTCATAGTAAATGTAAATTTTTATGCAAACGATTTTAGTTCTTACTTGGTTGTATTAGGGATTAGAGTCGCAGACAGCAGCAGACATCTCTATAATGTCGTAAATAGTAAATCAAAACTTAACTATGACACATTTGTGACATAAGCGACTCTAATCCCTAATGTAACCGACTTAAGAACTAAAATCGCTTTCATGAAAATTTACTTTACTGTGATAGTAAATAGTTAGAAAATTCGTGATAGAGGTACAGGTCAGTAACGGATTTCAACCCCCCAAATTGCGGCAAACGTGTCTGCTGAGCGTGAGGTCCCGGGTTTGACTCCCTGGTAGAGCAAAGTGTTTTAAACTCTCAGTAACAGCTTAAGTTAGGAACTGTACCCGATAGATGCAATAGCAATAAGTTCACCCGCAGGAAACTCATAATAACGGCATTGGCAAAATGTGGGTATAATCACATCTCTGCCTGACCAATCAGGGAATTATGGCGTGAAGCTACGTTTGTTACCATACTAGCAATTCTATTGAGCGCCAGAACAAACTGTAACACAAATATTGACAAATTGTTAGTTTTATAGCCTTTTTGTTGGCCATCAGCCATGTTGTTTATCGAAGTAAAACGTGATATGTGTTTACTGACGTGGTTTTAGATTTTACAAAATAATACTTGTATACATATATATAAGACTGTCTCATTGGTCGGAACGCGACTGCTGAGCGTGAGGTTCTGGGTTCAGTTCCCAGTTCGGGCAGTGCTGTTGGGTTTTTCTGTATGGAAATTCTCAGTAGCAGCACGGAATCTGGAACTGTGCCCGGTAGATGGCAATAGGCTTGCTATTACATGGGACACAATAATAACATCGGCGAAATGTGGATGTACAAATAGTAAACCTCTGCCTAATTCTTCGGGGAATACAGGCGTGATGCTGTGTTGTGTTATGTATATCCTATCCTACTTCCTACTTAATATTATAAATGTGAAAGTTTGTGAGGATGGATGGATGGATGAATCTTTGTTACTCTTTCACGCCAGAACAGCTGAACGTATCTGGATGAAATTTGGCACAGAGATAGATTATAGTCTGGAAAAGCACATAGGCTATTTTTTATACCGGAAAAATGTATGGGTTCGTAAATCCACGCGGGCGAAGCCGCGGGCGGAAGCTAGTATACAATATACTTAAATTATTTTTGGTCGCAAGCGTGGCCTAGCAATATGGAACCCATCTCAGCTCGGGTAAAGTAGTTGAAAATCTTAGTTGACATCCTAGAATTTGAATAAACTTGCTCTCTATTACTTATATGGCACTCAGCAGAATTTAGGAGCTCCTCTGCCTAACCCTTTGGGGAGTACAGGCGTGATGCTATATAGAAGGTGCGTTTTCTGTGGAAGAGTAATAAAAAATAAGTTTGATAATACACGAAGCCGCGAGAACAGCAAATCTGCTATAAAAAGAGGATCAAAGAACATCGCCATCAAATAAAGTTAACTACAGATGAACGACTGCGATTAAAAAACGCTCGATTTTAAGTCGCCTTGATACATGATAATATGATTTAATACGATGTTAGCGACCACTAGACAATTGAGCCAGTTCATTGGTCTTATGAAGGAATGAGGTATGGCGTTCATCCAATGAAAAGTGAGGATCCTCCGACCGCGGGCCTAAGCCTGACGATTGATGTCAGATTCATATATTGTATGTTGGAATCGTTGGAAAATCTCGTCGTGCGATTCAGGATTTTCTGTTGTCGCGTCACTCTGATAGATTACGCTGTACATGTCGCCATGTTGTGAGTAGTCGCTACAGTGGCGGGTGATCGCAAACACGATTTCTGACTGTGAGGTCTTGAGTTGGATTACCAAGTTGGGCAATCTTAGTTGGCTTTAACTATTACGTATGTTTACGTAATTCCCTGCTTATCCTGGGTTTCTCTTGGATTTGTGATAAGTATGTGGGCGTGTGTATAACAATTGTTTTGTAGTTATGCTTATCGAAACAGTAGTTAATTTCATAATTATAAGTCTATACAATAGTACACCTCTGCCTAACCCTTCGGGGAATACAGGCGTGATGCTATGTTATGTTATGTAAGTCTATTAAGTACATTTTATGTATAACTCTTTAGAAATTGCTTCAACTCATTGTAAACCAATATTTTGAAAAGAGTATCCATGGAGTTTCTTTATTTGTACATAATCTTTATTTGTACATAAAGTGAGAGAAAAATAACACATAAAAAAAACAAGATTCTGACGGGTTGTACAAATGAGTCTTAGTTTAATGTCCAGTTTCCGGCCCCTAAACTTGGTGCGTAGACCTGCATCGTAGGAGCCGGAGTTTCTTCGTTGTCAGTTTATAATATAATACAACCGTGACGTTTCAAATACATAATATATCATTTTCAAAATATAGGTATTTTTGTGTGTGTGTGTGTGTTGTGTGTGTGTTTGGGTGTGAGTATAGCTAGTGTTGTGTTGTGTCGTACTGTGCGAGAATGGCCGGTCTCTTCTCCATAGGACCAACCCACTTTGGAACCGTGCGCCTAGATTCATAACGTTTTAAAGAGTCTGCAAAGGCCCATTTGAAATAAAAAACTTTGACTTTGACTTGGAATTTAATGACATACTATGAACCGTATTATCTCCTTTCGATCCATAAAATAAAATCAGCCTGTAGATAGAAAGCTCCATTTTTTTTTTTCAATTCTGTTATTCAATTTATACACTACCATAAACTAGTATTTCACTTTGCGTTTTGCCGACCCGTAACAATCAATTCAATAACACAATGTGCGATTTTTTGCCGCGTCTTTCAGTCGCTCCTTCACAGCCAGCCTAACCTATGAAAGTTTATTACACACGGCGGCAGATCGTTTACAATGCGACATAAATCATTTTCAACGTAGATATATTTTAACATTGGCCTTGATACATGGTTTTAATAAAAATATTATTAAACACGTGATAAATAATATTTAAAATAGCCAGCACTATCCGCATATTTTATTCTGTGTGTTTCCTTCTGCGCTTGTCTGGGAAATTATCGCAGATGCCAGCTGTGTGGTTTCACGATAAGTGTAAATATACGGAGAAAGATTGGATTGTAGACATTGGTCTAGTGGTCGCAAGCGCGGCCGCTGAGTGTGACGTCCTGGGTTTGATTTTCGGATCGGGCAAAGTGTTATTGGGTTTTTCCATATTTAAATTCTCAGTAGCAACACGGTGTTTGGAACCGTGCCCGGTTGATGGCAATAGGCTCGCCACCTATTTACATGTGACTTAATAACAGCATCGGCGAAATGTGGGTGCACAATAGTACACTTCTACTTAACCTTTTGGGGATACAGGCGCGATGCTATGATGTTGTGTAGATTGCCTGTGCTCCCAATATTTAGAGAAGTAATGTAGCTCAAAAAACTCACATTATAGGAGGCTATTTCTTGTGGAGGCCCCGGAGCCCGTGTTGCCCATCCCTAAATCTGGCCTTGAGTACCCAATAGTAACAAAAAAACCATCGACAATTTCACTTGACGTTTCCAAGGGAGCTAATTAATCAGCCCCGCAACGACATTAATCAGAAAAAAAAAACAAGAAAATAAGGATTTCTCTTCTCTATAAATCTAGAGGGGAAAAACTTTGTACCGCTGACACGATGAAGGTAACGGCATTACAATTAAATTTTCTGTGATTTATTTACTATTGTACTGATAAAGGTAATTTATGTATGTTTATTTATTCTTTGATTGCAAGATTTTCTGACCTTTAATATAATCCGAGACCTCAGAAGTGTTGTGTTCGAACTCTTTTGGAGTTCTTTATCTATAGAATAGCAATACTTCAATAAGTCATGTCCATTTTTTTTATAAAAATGTTATCTCGCACGATTTCTCCTGTATCGCGGGAAGCGGCGTGCACAGAGTTTTTAGACAGGGCAGGCAGAATTTTTTAAAAGCTTACTTACCAATGATACCTACCTAATGTTGGTATTGGTTCGTCGCGCGCCTCAAATATCTTATAATAAATATTTATAGAGTTATGTAAGGTACAGTTTAAAAACAAAAATTTCACATACCTATCTGAACCAATTACCACCTGTCGACCAATACAAATATGTGTTCCGTGTGTTAATCGAACCCACGAGATGCAGCGCAATAGTCGATCGCCCAACCACTGCGCCAACTATGCCGCCTTATACATTATATTTAAACACCGTGTTGCATAAGTTAGGGAGAAGTGTACTTTTTAATCCTACACTCACATTTCACTGATGCCGTTATTGAGTCCCATGTAATGGAGGCGAGTAAGAGTTAATTACATAAAAGTAAAATGAAATTCTTGAGAGAAATGAATGACAGTGACAAGTTATTTACTTCAAAGCACCTATGCTTATTAACCAGTATAATTAGTGCAACTGGCCATCAACAGTCACTGTGTGGCGGACCAAAGGACCATTATCTGAGCTTCGGAGTTAATCAGTATATGTATACAACAAATAAGTTGATAACAACTCTTTTACACGTTAGGTTGTACAATCAACACAAATTAAGTGATACACATTCATAATTCCTAAACTATTATCATCATCTGCCCAGCCTCTTCCCAACTACACTGGGATCAGCTTCCAAGCTAACTGGTTGCGGCTGAATATCAGTATTTTACACGGAACGACTGCCCTCTGACCTCCGGCACCCAATTACTGGGAGACACTGATACTCTAAGGTTAGACTAGTTGTCAAACTTTTTGGGCTATTGACACCCGTAGCAACTGTCACAGGTCTTCGTATGACACCCGGGACCAACTACTTACCGTACTTTCCGAGGCACGGAGGGATCTTGATATGTGAAAAATGCTCACCCATCCAAGGACTGACCGCGTCAAGCGCTGCTTAACCTTGCAAATTCACCGATCTGCGCGGTAGCTTTGCAGCTACGAGCCCCTAAACTATTAAAGTTGTTGATTTACATTACGTTCATACGTAGGTATAAATATAATCATATTATAATCGCAATAATATGACCATTTTGACTGCAGTAAATAATATATGGTCACGACGTTTATTCGATTTCAATATGTTCTTTTGCTAAGCCAATGATAATGAAAGCCTGAGATATTTCGCTCATTTTGGTCTCCGTAGCTGTTCCAATGCAACCGACCCTGACTGTACCTAACAACTTGTTTACTTTGACATAGGTACTCATATGTAAATTAACAACCGCGTTACGTTATCTAGCGCAAGTAAACTAGTCTAACTAGCTAACAATGGTCAAGTGTCGATTGATCAAGTGTTGCTAAGTGGCGGTTAACGGACCAAAGGACCATTATGTGAGGTTCTGGAAAACACCGTCGTTATAAGCTGTAGCTGATCCACAATTTCTGGTATTCTTTGATGAATGTTTTGTTTTTGTTTTAGAGATTACGATTGAGATACTTTTGTTCGTGTTTACTTTTAATTTTACATAACATAGCATCACGCCTGTATTCCCTGAAGGATTAGACAGAGGTGCACTATTCTACAACCACATTTTGCGAAGTTGTTATCAAGTTATATGTAATGGGGGAAGAGTCTATTGCCATTTATCGGACACGGAGTCTGGCTCCGTGCTGTTACTGAGAATTCCCATACAGAAAAACCCAGTGAAACCTACACCGATCCGAGAATCGAACCCAGGACCTCACGCTCAGCAGTTGCGCTTGCAACCACTAGAAGAATTCAGCAGTTATGTGTTTATGCATTCCACGAATTATTCAAAAGATATCTTCGACAAAGGTTCTTGCTAGGAACGCAATATTTGACGAATATGTTAGCGCAAATCTCGCAAATTCCGAGTGCTTGCAATTCAACGAAGCCGGATAATAATGTTCTAGAAATTGAAAATTTCTGAGTTATACCAATGTTGCTGCGGATTGAACAATTTTGCTCGGATATTGGATGTAATGCGGATAAGTTTGAAATTGAAATTATCTTCCAGCGATAGCAATCTAATCTGTTACACAGAAAAAAAATATAATTCGGGTATCACGAAGATCCAATATAGTAAACCGAGATTTTACACAACGTGTCCCACCTCAGTTAGATATAACTGTTGGTTATCGTGTTTAATCGGTCTATCAGCATTGTGTAACACATTTAGAAGTTAGCTTAACAAAGAGGTATCACCAAATACAGATGAAGTTTTCTAAAGAAGTGATGAAGAAAGTGAATTATTGGTAAATGTGTCTAATTAACGAATATATTAGGTACTTGAGTGCCGAATGCATCTATAATTTACTGTTAACCTTCGTCTATGTGTTTTTTAAAATGTACATCGAAATTCTCGGTCATCCTAATATTCGGATATAACTTCAAGTTATATCCGAATATTAGGATGACCGAACTTCTGCGGAAAAGGAAAATTGCCATTGTAACATTATTGCTGGCGAACTGCAGTCTTCATTATTACATTTGGCAGCTCTCTACTAAAGATTGTTAAAATTATATCTCTTATAAATCACTTTTAGCAAATAGTAGAGTAGTGGAGCCCAGCTGTGGTACAGTAATGAGTTGAATTTATTTTTTACTAACTTTTGCCCGCGGCTTTCCCTCGTGTTAATTTAGAATTTGACAATCAATTCGGGTTGTACACTGCTAGCAAAAGACACGTGGCGCCATCTATTATCATAAGAACGCTATTGTTATTTTCCTCGGAAACAGTACTTTTTTCGGAATGAAAGGTACCCATGTCCATTTCTGTACAACTGACAACGTATATGCAAAATTTCAAGATGATCGGTTCAGTAGTTTACGTGTGCAAAGGTAACAAACAATATATAACATTTATAATATTAGGTAAGTTAGGATTAGGATTTTATAATTATATTTGTTCTGAGCAAAAACAAAACAAAACCTAACATAACATATAGCTAAACGATTCAGTTCCATCAACACAGCCGCTGCATTATGATGTAGATGGCGCAAGTTCGAAGGTTCGCAGCCGACTGAATACTAATCCCTGTCATTGACACTCGGAACACTTATAACGACAAGGGTGACGATAAGGGTCTTTCCTCTTGGCAAATTTATGAAGGAGAGATCGAAGGTAAGTAGATGGAAATGTCCCAAAGAAAAGTAGGGCTTTGCAACTTTGACCTTTTACTTGTAAATTTAAATAAACCGTTTATTTCAATCGGTCTTCAAAAAGTGACGTGGTGCCTTCAAAATGTGAAATGGTTTTAAAAACTTAGAAACGTTAGTTGGTCGATGTGTGAGGGTTTTTGTAAACAAAGGGAATTCTAAACTAAGTTATGAATAAGTTATGGAGTCCAAGAATGAACACCATTGCATCACTTCCTGGGAACATCGCTTGGTATAAATTTGTTTCCTTAAAAGACGATGAAAACTGTTGTCATAATATTATCAGGCTGTTTTTGTATTAGCTATGAGCTTAGTACATTCTCTAATAGGCTACTGTCGCGAATTCGATTGCTGCACGAAACAAATTGTTGTATGGCCTACATATGTATATGTAGTTATTCCGTGTCTAATTGCTCGTGAGATTTGTGTCAGTAAATATACCTATAATACACGAGGAACCGAGCAAGGGTTTCTTAAAAAAACACAATCAAAACAATGTTAATCCGAGCTTTGGCAGCCTAACGTAAAAAATACGACAGCAACGCGAGAGCAGTCTCACTGTCAGACAATATACATATATGACACAAAAATGACGTTTGACAGTAGATATCGCGCGATCTACGCCTGTCGCACACTGATTGCTACATGGATAATTAGGCTGCCAGATAGGTGATAGCAGTATCATTAATTATTGTTATATGAAATGAAATGAAATTATTTATTTTGCAATTAGGATTTTTCAATATTTTTACACGTCTTTTTTAAACTAGATGGCGTCGGCATTTCCTATGACTATCCCTGAGAAAAAAAGCCGAAACAAATTCAGGGGTCAAGGTCTATTTTAAAATCCAGACAGATTGTAATGATATAAGGATTTATGTGAGACAAATATAGGGTGGCCTGTAATAGCCTTTTGAAGAAAGTGCCATAACCATTTGACCTGACCTGTCGCAACAGAGGGCAAGCATGGATCAGCTATCGTGAGAATTAATGAAATTAAGAGCGTTAGGCCTTGATCTCACTCACATTTATAATGTATAGCGGTTATATATAAGATATCCTTTTAATTTAAAGGACATTACAATATCAATTAGACATTATAATAAGTATAAGCGCATAGGACCATTTTACTATTCTACTGACAATCTTGTCACAATCATAACTGTTTCCTGCTGCACTTGTAACTATTACTTGTTATACTTTTACGAGATTTAACTATTTACCCGAGACGTTTCCTTGAACAAGTCCTTTGTCAATATCATAAAGGTAACAGCATGAAAACGGTTGTAAATTATAAATGCTTGTCAATTATAAATTCAATCCTTGTATTATAGTTGACACGCCTTGTGTCAACTTCGCATGTTCTGCTATGCATCAGTAATCACGGCAAGGTTGTGCATTAAAGTATGTATTTCTATGCACAAGACAAAGAGACTGTGCTTCTATGTTTACTTGATAAACAATAATAGAGATTTCAGACGTCGACTTTGGAATATGAGATCCTAAGGTCAATTCTTAGATGGAGCAGTTTTGATGAATCGTTCTTGATACGGGAATCTCATGGCATATGAAGACCCCTTCGTGGAAAACTGGTGAGACGTTTATACAGCTTATATAGGCTATTTTTCCTGGGGAAAAAAATAGAGTCATCATCTTTTCTCAATTACATTCGGTTCGGCTTCCAGTCTATCCGTTTGTGACTGAAGCTGACTGATATCTATGTACACGGAGCGACTGCCATCTAACCTCCGCCACCCAATTACTGGGAGACGCTGATACTCTAAGGTTAGACTCGTTGTCAGACTTTTAGAGATTTTTTTGTGTTCTTTTTTTTAACTTAATTTGAAATCTTTCTATAAATACAACTAAACAAAAAAACTTACAGCAGTTAGTACTGTATTGAAGTAAATATACTTTCTTTTCTTTCGATTTTCTTTTTGTATATTATGTAGATACTTTTTCAAATACATCCTGTCGTGCAAAACTTCAATACCACTTGTAGAATACCCCATAAAATTTTCCCAAAGGTAAAATTGTCCGTGAACCTTATCACTCCGACGCAACTCTTGTAATATCTACACCTTTAGATCATCTCGTTACCTCTTTCTGGTGTATTACTAAAGCAAAACTTGTTGCATCCAATCCATTGTCTTTTCAATCAATGTTTAAAAACAACTGAAAATTCTTGGAAGCTCACTGTTCTCGCTAAAACCATCAATCACAATTTCCCCGTACACGTCTTCACATATTCCCGGTAACGATACTGTGGAAACTTCCACTCATTTCTCCTTTAAAAAATATTTTATGGAGTAAAACCTTGGAATCGCATAAGACTTATGAGACTAATGAGCAAATGATTTCTCGGAATCCAGTTTATTCGACGAAATTGTTTGGCCGTGTAGTAACTACCCTTGTCATCTTGTGGGTGTCATTGGCGTCTAAGATCACCCGCACACGAGTCGCCCACAGCCATAAGAGGCCAAGTACCCTGTCTCATGCTACAGACATCTTTGTTCATACATTTTGTAGGAACAACGTGTAGCAGCCACCCGAGTTTATGCCACCAAAAAAGAGTAGGTTCGTAGGCACGCAAAAGTTTGGGTAACAATGTCCTCGCGTAGTAATAATAAAATACTTCGATACCTAATTTGAAAGCATTGGACTATTTTGGACTGAACACCGGAATATGATGTATTTATACAATTTATTTACGAGAGTTGGAGAGTCATAAGTTGGAACTTGACCCAATGCAATACTGTGGTAACTCCTGCCGCTTGAATCATGGAGTACCGGTAACCATCAGGTAATTGGATGATGGATTAAAATGAATATTCAGCCCCATTGGAAATAGTTTTAACAAAGAATCGTATGTCGTATTGTATCATGTTTTAAGATTGCATATTATTAATAACTAGCTTTTGCCCACGGCTTTCGCTCGCGTTAATTTAGAGTTGGACAATCAATTCGGGATGTACTCTGCTTGCGAAAGACACGTGGCGCCATCTATTATCATAAGAACGTTATTGTTGTTTTCCTCGGGAACAGTACTTTTTTTCGGGATGAAAGGTCCATTTCCGTTCATTTCTGTACACTTGACAACGTATATGCAAAATTTCAGGATGATCGGTTCAGTGGTTTAGGCGTGAAAAGGTAACAAACAAACTTACTTTCATATTTATAATATTAATAAAAAGTTAGGATAAAAAAAACAACTTTAATGTTGTTATAAACCACGAACGCAATATTTCCGTGAATATTATAAACATTATCATACATTTTGTTATTTTATCACCAGCAGAATGTCAATGATAATATCCAATAATAACATTGCTACCCTATCGTGACCGCGCGACATACGCTACGCCACGACAAATTGGTCCTAATATTACCCCGGCTATAATGTCCATTTACAGCGCCCGTATTATAGCCTATTGTAATATAATTGGATTAATATTACACAGAGGCACGCCCGTTCATGATCAACGGCTATATGCAAAAAATAAGTGGTTATATATAAGCTAGACATCGACATCGACCAGATCAGATATCGACCCGGGTACGTCTTAAAACTGCGACCAGACACCGGAGGACGGGCAGCAGTGTCCTCTCACTAATCGGTGAGCCACTGCGATCCCCAAGCCGCCTGCAAAGCGTGGGGATTATGGCAAACCCCCCCACTTGGGGCAGGCCTTCGTTCAGCAGTGGACGTCTTCTGGCTGATGATGATGATGATGATGATGATGATATAAGCTAGATATAATATATATTCTGTGGCTTATATCAAACTGATAACTATCGATGTTATTTTTCTTTTAGTAAGCGCTAAGTCAATCAAAGATGCCATTAGATATTACGGGTTGAGATTAATAGGCTAGATGAAAGCATAATAAATAAATTCTGACATCTTGTTTGGTAAATAGTTTTCCTTCTAAAAATCAGTAAAACTGAATCTCTTTAATTCATAAAATCTTTTTAATTTTTAAAAATCACACATTATGAATGTAAATGCAAAACTATGACGTCACGCTTTTGTATATTCCAAATATTTTGAGAACAAAATGTCGTTTTTGACAGTTCATAAAAAGTAACTGAGATGACTAGTAGTCATCTACTGTATTATGGTTAACCACTTCTATCAGTTTTACCAACCCTAGTTAAATAAGTTAATTAACCCTAGTTAATTTAGTTTATCGTTAATAGCAAAGCAAACACAATACTGTCTACATTTTAAAATAAATTCCGCTGCTCTGCTAAGATAAATAAATGTCAACTTAAACACACAAAAGCACTCCGTGTCAGAGAGACACGTTGTTATATAAAGTTACTTATAAAATATTTAACAGTCAGCATTTAAAAAGAAAACGCTGAAGCTTTCACCAAGTCAAGTCGACAAAAGTGTCAAAAGTGTTTTATACCTACCCACTTGTGGAGTTTGCCTTTATATGAGCTTCGAAATAGGACAATGAGACTGACAGTTGGTGTTTATGGAAAGTGTCATGGCGGCCGCGTTGGCGGGTAATGTTCCGGTAACGGCGCCATCTTGCATTGTTTCGCGTTGAAAACATATTTTAATATTACCTTGTGGGAGCTATGAATGTACCGAGCTAAATATTCTGGGTACTGAGATGGAGAGGACAATGGTAAAAGAGGTTCTATTGTTACATTTTATATAAAAATGTGTTAGTTTGCAGTAGATATATTCGTAGTTCTGTTAAGAAGAGGGATTTTGAGAGAATGCTTAGCAGTAGTAAAAATCACATCATGGAAGAAAATCCATTAATTAATGGATAACCATCAATATTTTTATTAAATTACTGTTGTTTTTGTTTTAATTTATGTTTTTTGTATTAATTAGTGTTCTTGTTTTGTATAATTTGGTATTTCAAGAATATAAACCGTTTTTTTTCTAAGGGCATCCATGGAGTTTCTTGCCAGTCTCTTCTTTATAGGACCAGCCCACTTTTAGAACAACTACAACCATAACGTTTAAAAAATGAGTCTGAAAAGGCCCAGTTGAAATAAATATCTTTGATTTTGAACCGAACAAAAAGAGCTTTTGAAGAAGAACACGCCTAGAGTTAGATAAGCAACTCCAGAAATAACACCAAACTAAAACAAACTCAATAACCGTTATAAAATACATCCCAAAAGTTATTTGTCTAGCTACATAGTTAAAATCCTGACCCAAAAACCCTTAATTATCCAAAACGTACGCCATCGTTGGATTCGGTGGCGCCTGAAGGAAGTACTTAATGGGATATGAAGCCCCATAAGGAAAAGAGCTTGAAAATAAGGTTATTGTCTTTTATTACAGTCGGAAATTACAAGCCGGTGTTGTTATTTGAAAATAATAAGATGTACTTAAATAAATAAATGACATACTTATTTCCCGTTCAAAGATACCTTTCTGTTTTACATTTTGTTTAAATTAAGTAAGCTATAGCAGTGAATTATTTTTCACTGACTTATACAAGCACGATGATTAGAGACGATCGATTAAACGTTTTAACGCATCAAATTAAATTAATCGATTTAACGCATCGGAAGCCTGTGGCGTTGCGATTGGTGGAGAGGACGAAATGGACCAATTGCGCCGAACGCGTTCGATACATTAAATCGAGTTTCTCAAGAGAAACTTACACTAGGGCCTCAGGCGACATCGTGTAGATCGCGGGGCGACAGTGGATTAGCACAGAACCGGGAAAAGTAGCGTAAAAATGAGTGGACGTGGGCTTAATAGATAGATATACTCGTACTTATAGTTTATATACAATTATACATTCGAACACATTGATATATTTACATAGGTACTCCATGAAAAGGTTTCGAAGCCTTTTGTATGAAACACCTTTATAATTCTAGACTTGTAATCATTGTTTTTTTTTTGTTATAATAAAAGTATCGGACATGCATGAACAGCATATTTCAGTATCCATATATTAAAGTTTTATTCATTCACGGTAATCTGTGTACAGCGCTGTGGGTGGGATTATTATCGGAGTTGGTCTGTTGTAATATTACAAAATGTAACTGTTTGTCGTTTCTTTTTTTTTTTAATAAAATGTAATAAACTTTATCAGTGGGAGAACGGACTGTACGAGAAAAACTCAATTCCGAATATTTTAATTAGTGTTTTTTCTTCTGCACATGTGGCTTCCCTGGTAACTGTCACATCGTGTCTAAACTCTACGACTTGGTTATCCTGATTTCGCATTTTTTTTTGTATTTGTATTTTAGATACCTTTATTGTTTAACTGTTTTTCCTTTTTTTATTATTTATTTTGTGTTTCGTTTTTTATATTGTATGATTTGTGTATTGAAGAAGATTGTAAAACAGTTTTTTGAAAAGAGTGTCCATGGAGTTTCTTGCCGGTCTCTTCTCCATAGGACCAACGCACTTTTGGAACCGCGCAACTAGAATCATAACGTTTTAAAAGCGCCAGTAAAGACCCAGTGGAAATAAAAACATTTGACTTTGACTTTGAGTGTCTACAGCGAAGATATTTGCTCTCTTACCTGGAGAAAAAAAATATGCAAATTCGCATCCGAACTGAAAACATGGCATGGAAAGACCGCCACTGCTGACCGTGAGGTCCCAGACTCGATTCTCGAGTGACGTTATCATGTTTAAAAAGATATCATCGTTATCTCCGGTGAGTGTTATTAGGTTTTTGCTATTAGAAAATTCTCAGTACAATTGTCCTCGGTAGTTGGCAATAGGCTATGCCTATTACATGGGACTTAAAAACGGCATCGGGGACATATGGGTATACAAATATACACCAGAACTTAACCCTTCAAAGAAAACAGATGTGAGGCTATTTCATCATACATGAAAATGCCATTAACATTTCACAAATTACTGAATTAAACCACTAGACATCGCATTACCGTATTATGTACATAATATCTCCGGGTATGTACACATGAACACAGGAATACCTCAGCAAATACGAGCGTAAGTTACAACATAAATGTAACCGTTAAACACGGGGAACAAGTTAAACAATAACTTTTACGGAGTTTCGCGATACAAACACCAGGTGGTGCTAAGAATGCGATACAACATATCAGTATCTATTTCTTAACTTGCCTTGACGTGACTGCCTCTTTAATCTACTGGTCGTAAGCGCGAATGCTGAGCGTGAGGTCCTGGGTTCGATTCACAGGTCGGGCAAAGTGTTATTGGGTTTTTCTGAATGGAAATTCTCAGTAGCACCACGGAGTCTGGAACTGTGCCCGGTAGATGGCAATAGGCTCGCTCCTCAATGTCAGTATTGGCGAAATGTGGATGTACAATAGTACACCTCTGCCTAACCCTTCGGGGAATACAGCCGTGATGCTATGTTAACTAGCCTTTCTAAAATTGTCGCGCAATACTTTACTGCTTGCGCACAAGAGATACCATTTCTTAAGTAGGGCTCTAATCTTGTAAAGGCTAAATTAAATGCTGAAGTTAGGATTCTACAACGGCCTGAAATGGGAAACAAGGCTCTATTTACGTTTGTTTATCGAGCAGTCAATTAAGGAAATGGGTGGCTATTACCGCGCAAGCAAACAGACACTAAATAAAGCAGAACAAAGTAGACAGACCATTACTTTGTCTGAAATGCTCCTTGTATTCAGAGGCCCTAGTGTAAGTTTCTTTCGACAAACCCGATTTAACACATCGAACGCGTTCGGCGTTACACTTGGTGGAGATTAACCACAAGAAAACATTGACCACAGTTATATGAAGCATAAATCTTTTAGTGCAACTAATAGAAAATAATAATAAAATCTAGTTGAGATGTAGTTTATGCAAACAAACATGTTTATGTTATTATTGTGATTTTCATAACACTTCGATTTAGCTTGGCCAAATTCAGTTTTACAGCGTGGCAATGACTGCATTTGGCAAACATAAAATATCGAATTAGCATTTCAAATCCGTTTCTATTAGCTATAACACTTTGATTATGATTTTGTTACAATATCTAGCTGCGTATGCATTGCCAAAATACCAGAAATTTATCCCAACTTTAGTTGCTTTTATTTAAAACAATTTTCTACTATAATAATTTGAATTTGCGTCATACCTTTCATATCACATTATACACTAAGTATGATTTTGTGAGAGTGTGGGTGCTGGATCTTTTGATCGTTTATACTGCTTACATAACCCGTGAATTGACTGCCTCAATGCTCTAGTGGTATTAAGTTCGGCAGCTGAGAGGTACTGAGATCTATTCCCGGATTGGGTAGTATGAGTAGGTTTATTTGTAGGTACGGAAAATTTTCAGTAGCGGCCCAGAATTCGCCGGCTTGCCCTTGCATGAAATTGAATAACGTTTTCGGCGAAATGTGGGTCCATCTCTGCTTATCCATTCGGCGAATACAGGCGTGATGCTATGTTACCCGTGATTTTAGTTCGCGCATTAACCGGTTCAATGCTTAATAAAGAAGGTAGGAGTTAATGAGGCCGGATAGTACCCCAGGGAAGAATTTAATCACGCCCACTGTAATACAGCGAGCATACGTCACGCCTAGCCTTTTCCCAACTACATTGGGGTCGGCTTCCAATCGAACTGGTTGCGGCTGAATATCAGTATCTCACACGGAGCGCCTGCCTTCTGACCTCCGCAACCCAATTACTGGGAGACACTGATAAGTACTCTAAATTTAGACTGGTTGTCAGACTTTTTGGGCTACTGACACCCGTAACGACTGTCATAAATCTTTGTATCACCATCCGAGACCAACTGCTTAAGGTGCTTTCCGAGGCATGGAGGGGTCTCGATATGTGTAAAACGGTGACCCATCCAAGGACTGACGGCGTCAAGCGCTGCTTAACCTCGCAGATCGACCGATCTGCACGGTAGCTATGTAGCTACGTGTCTCCAACGATGTCAATGTGAATATTATTAATGGAATGAAATTTTATTTAGAACTGACCTTTGAAAGAGCCGCAGCCTAATTACGTAAAAAAGCGACAGCAACGCGACAGCCACGCGACAGAAATCTCACTGTCAGCCAATACATTATATGACACAAAAATGACGTTTGACAGAAGCTATCGCGCCATCTGCGCCTGTCGCTACATCGGTAATTAGGCTGCCGTTGTTTTCTTTTTGGTTCACCTTTGTGGCTTTTTTAGCTTGTTACTGAAGTTATTATTTACGTCAATAGCGTTATATTGTCTACTTTATTGACCTAAGTATATAATAAACAAAGTATTAATAAGGTGTACTGTTTTGAATAGGATTTCTCCTGTATCGTGGGTACAGTTTACAAACATTCAAAAGCGATTTTTAGGGGAAACAGTGAGTGAAATCTTAACAAATTTCACACATAGTATCGGCGGATACATACAAATACATATTTATGATTTTAACCAAAAGTATTCCAAGAATAAGCGTTTGAATTTCGCGACGTGTATAGATATTTTTGATGCTGACTGTACACAACGTTTTTGAGCTATAATCCTTACATATCGGAGTTAGGGGAGAGTCACACAGGCTGGCCTAGGGCCTGTGTATACATATTTTTGATGCTGATTGTACACACTACCAGACCCGTAACAACTACCTGTAGATTACACAAATAATGGCTCCGTGCGGGGATCGAACACGCGACACGTAGCGCTGAAAGCTAATCGCTTAGCCACTGCGCGAACCATGTCGTCAATATTACCTATATCTATAATATGTCTCTTAATAACAAAACATATTTACTTCGAAAATTTCATTTCTGTGTCTAATATGCCTTTATTCTGCTCATCTCTTTGATGTCGGCCTTTGTTCCGGAGAATTACAATCTTTTAATAAAATATCTACCAATTTTCTTTCCGTTTTCTGCATATTTACTTAACATACTTTATTATAAGTATATTATATATAAACATATACAGGATATTTTTTTATCACTATCCAAATTTTCACAGGGTGTTTTATCTATGAATATGAACAACTTTCACTATAGGACCAACTCTGAAATCACGAAAATAAAATCAGCTGTTTTATACATTTTGGTCGAGTAGGCATTGAACTTTTGTACCTATGTAACAGCTGTTTTTATTTTCGTGATTTCAGAGTTGGTCCCATAGTAAAAGTTTTTTGTATTCATGGATAGAACAGCCTGTGAAAATTTGGATACAGATAAAAAAATTGCCCTGTATATGAAAACACCGTAAAGAAACTCACACACCTAAAAGAGTCCCTATACAGTTCTCGATGGTGTTAAGTCCGTCGCGCTAAGGTCATTTTCAGAGACCCGTTTCTAGTATTATTTGTTGTACTAAATATTTTACCTGCTTTCAGTTAGTGTATAAAAATAAATACATCTTGATTACACATTTCATATGGAAAGTACAAGTTCCCAAATTAAGACAGGTCGCCATCGCGACTGATGAGCGTGAGTATCTGGGTTGGATTCCTGGGTTAGGCAAAGTGTTACTGGGTTCTTCTGTATGGAAATTCTCAGTAGCAGCACCGAGTCTGGAACTGTGTCCGGTAGATGGCAATAGGCTCGCCCCCTATTACATGGGACTCAGTAACGGCATCGGCAAAATTTGGGTGTAGAATATTACACCTCTGCCTACCCTTCGGGGAATACAGGTGTGATGTTATGTTATTTTATATGATACAATACAAATCTTCTCTAATAGTGAATTTTACACCAGAACATTGTACTTTACCTTAATTGGTATCTATTTTGTTTAATCTAGATACGCACGCGCAGCGTTACGTCTGTTTGTGCTTAAACCAGGCTACGTTCACGCCAGATTATGGTGTTTGCCTTCAATATTTGAATAAGTGACCATTTCTATACACATACCTAACTGACACACCTAATCCCTGAGATTTACGTCCAGTGAACGCTCACGGAGCGGCTCTATTTGACAGGGGTATTTCATTCGTGGGTTCCTGTACAGAGAGCTAAAACAAGGCTTAGCCAAATCTTTAATCTACAGGTAGATTACCTATTGACAAATGGCTCTGAAGACATGTTGATATATGTACTTTTAATAGCTATCCAACTACTAGCCACTGCACTTACATCACTTTAGAAGTCTACTGAGGCTACTGATGGCCATACGGACCTATTTTAAAAATTAAAAAAGTATTTACATAACCCTTAACTTTGAAGTTTAAAATAGAAAAAAATCACACTATAATATTATAAATGCGAAAGTAACTCTGTCTGTTTATTACTTATAACGACTAAACCACTGAACAGATCGTAAAGATTTTTTTACTAAAAGGTAGCCTGGATCCTGAGGAAGGATATAGGCTACTTTTCATCCTGACTTTCATCTTAAATATTTTAATATTGTACCCAATAGAAAAACTTGAATGCGCTACGTGTCTTTTTAATCATTCAATGATTAAAATCATCAGCTAAAAATTTACGATGTGTTGTGTTGTAATTAAATAATAAAAAAATTGATGCAAATGTAGTCGCAGGCAACAGCTAGTAATAAATACAGGTACCATATACTTTGAACTAAGAACAAAAGAAATCTCGCACACCCCTTGTCCCCTATGTATCTCCGTTTAACAAGCGTGTAATATCACAATGGCGGTCCGAAGCTATAAATATTACGAGTTTCCCTCTGTCACACTGTGTTAACTCAATTTCTTGGGTCACTTCACATTTAGTTTATTTATTTACGATACAACGCGCACGGGTCACAGGTTTGGATGCGTCTAAAGAAGTATAAAGTCACTATCGTAGCGTAGGCTAAGTATAAAATATGCGCAGGGACATTATTTTACGCTTATGGTCAACAGGGTAAAAAGCGATAAATGTCAAGTTTTGAATCAACTAAAGGTGGGTTTAAATGTCAATTAAAATTGCGTTTAAGCTAATTGCTGTTTTTTTTGCTCTAGTAGGTTATAGGTAAAGCGATATTTCGTTTTCAAAGCACCGACAAATTATCGTGAGTAATGCACATGGTAATAAATTGGCTAACACGGTTGGCGCAGTGACTAAGCGATTAGCTTTCTGCGCTACGTGTCGCGGGTTCGCTCTCCGCACAGAAAAAATATTTGTATGATCTACAGATAGTTGTTTCGGGTCTGGTTGTGTGTGCATGAGACATGTATGTTTGTAAACTGTACCCACAATACAGGAGAAATCCTAGAGAGGGGCAAAGTTTTAATTTAAAAAAAAAAGTTATAATATTAATATCATTCGTTATTTTTTGAAGCGTTTACACTTCTTTGTTTTCAAAGCAAGCTTGATCGGCGTTTCATGAATATTATATTTTACTTAATTTTTATAATAATAAGCAGCGCGATTGATCTTTTTCTCCTTTTCTCGCCATAGGCTAGGTTCTCAATACATCTGATGTAATCCTCAAGAAGCCTCTAACAACATTCACGGTCAAATTAAAACGAAGTGACCTGCCTGACCTACTGTAAGGCCAAGACTACACGATTGTAAAATAACGTTGCATAATCATTTTACTGGAGTAAGCCTTGGCTTCGAATAAAATTGTACATTTACATTACGTCGATATTTGAAGCCAAGCAACTTCAATAAAAGGTCAGTCGCGTAACATAATTACGTATGTTCGATAATGCTTACTGCGGCTTCGATGGATATTCCAGGCATGGATAATGAAAAATAACTCTTTTTTTTAATCGGCCTTTTTTTAGCCACAAAACCAGCATTTGAGGACTGCTTGGATGTTACTAAATATTTTTGAAAAATGAATTACATATGTATGATAAGTAAAAAAACTTGGATTAAAAGCAAGTCGTGGAGAAATAATTATCACAATAAATACATCAGTGGCTTATAGAATCGGAATCTGGTAATCATACCTAGTGTTGGGATATGTTTAAAAACAAGTGCAAATCGGACTCGCGCACTTAGGGTTCCGTACCATTGATTAGCTAAACAACAGTAGGTTAATTATTAAAGTAAAAATACAACTGAGTATTTTGTGAATATTTCAAGTGCCTACCTGTTGCCGTTATTGATATCGAGCAAAAAAGGGCAAAAAAAAACGCGTTTGTTGTATGGGAGCCCCCCTTAAATATTTATTTTATTTTGTTTTTAGTATTTGTTGTAATAGCGACAACAGAAATATATAATTTGTGAAAATTTCAACTGTCTAGCTATCGCAGTTCTTGAGATACAGCCTGGTGACAGACAGACAGACGGACAGACAGCGAAGTCTTAGTAATAGGGTCCCGTTTTTACCCTTTGGGTACGGAACCCTAAAAAACGATCTCTCTTAAACTTGTCGTACAATAAAGATCCATCAGATATAACAAAACAACTCACGAGTTTCTCTTTGTATCATAATTAAATAATAAATTATACATGAAACACACAAAAATAAGTGCGCTCAACGAGGATGATAAAGTAAAATGACAGTGAAAAACGTGTTTAGATTTGCAATTTTAGTCTCTACTTTTAGAGCTATTTACATTTCAAACAGGCACTTGCCTCACTCATGAATAAAACTCTGTCTGTGTTTCTCAAATACTCTGCAGTCTGCACAGTTTGTTGAATTGAAAATAGTGTTGAATGTATTATGTCAGTCAACTGTCTTGCCTCTTTTTCTTCCGTAAATAGTCTATATAAATAAAAATGAATCGCCAAATGTGTTGCTAAGCGCATAACTTCCGAACGGCTGCACTTATTTGGCTAATTATTTTTTTGTTGTGTTTGTAATTGTCATGAGAAGGTTTTTATGTGAGCATTTTTTTGGAAAATCCACCGGAAACGTCGGTAATTTGAATGGTATATATGTATGAAATTTTTGATTTTGTTCATTATTAAATTGCACCCGTGCGAAGCCGGGGCGGGTCGCTAGTTTGAAATAGATGTTTAAGCTACATAACTGTATCCTGACGCGTCCACAGCGCACGGACTTTCTCAGCCAAAATACATCGGCCACATGAGAGCGAAACACCCATGCTCTCAAAATTAGAAGCCTAATCGCCGTAGCCGAAACCGTCTTGGAGAGAGAGATAGAGATACATTAAACAAATTGTATTTCGGCGTTTATTAGTTGATACGTTACAAACAAGTTGCACGACTGAATCGCGATGGGAGACCGACAGTCGTGTAATGCAATGTGTGCAATTTGCGGACTACTCAAATCGTCGCCTCGCCGCATAATATGAAGAAATTATAATAAAAAAATGTCAACAAATTCGCTTTCAGCGGTGTATCTATTCAAAAGCGATGATTGTGATCAATTTAGTACAATAATATTACACAACATAGCATCACGCCTGTATTCCCCGAAGGGTTTGGCAAAGGTGTACTATTGTACACCCACATTTCGCCGATGCCGTTATTAAGTCCCATGTAATAGGGGGCGAGCCTATTGCTATTTACCGGGCACAGTTCCAGACTCCGTCCTGCTACTGAAAATGTCAATTAAAAAAAACCAATAACACTTTACCCGACTCGGGAGTCGAACTCACGCTAAGCAGTTGCGTTTGCGGCCACTAGACCAATGAGGCAGTCAAGAAATATTCAATAATGAGTTATATGATGACACGATTGGCGTAGTAGTTAGGCGATTGGCTGTCTGCCCTACGTATCGTTATTTGTAGCAATTGCCTACAGATAGTTGTAACAAGTGTTTGTGTACGTGAATATTTGTGTATGTAAACGCACCCACGATTCAGGAATTATTCCTAGAGATGGGCAAAGATTCTTACAAAAAAAAAGCTTGTACACTGATACTAATCTACCATAATAATGTCCTCCTGACCGATTTCGGTGACGGCGGCCAATCTCACCGGAGATTAGCCAACTACGCAGGAGATATTATAGAGCACAAGTGTGTGCGCAAACACAGGTGCTCTCTCTATTTCTTCACTCTCATAGTCCGATGGGACGGCAATCCGACACGACCGGAGAGAGATCAGGCGCAGGACCAACAGCTTTACGTGCTTTCCGAGGCACGGTGTGTATTCACATACACGAAGATCCAGACCCGAAACAATCTACCATATAATCCTCGTCATTATGTGGTAGACTAGTATCAGTATCGTTTTCCTATAATAACATATTTCCTAGATTCGACTTCCCCGCTGTCGTCAGCGTTCTCTTTAAGTATCTATCTAACGACATTTTGCAAGATACTGAACCGCCAAACAGCCCAATGTTCATAGTAAAACGATAACAACGCCTTATCTACATCCTCCTATCACTTTTTCTATTGCCTTTAGTAATTTAATCTCAGTAAACAATAGATTACGTTTTAGCGAAGACTCGTAGCCATTTGTCACTTTAATGACCGGCAATGGCGCTCAAATTGTTTACAAGTTAGTTGGCTTGCAGATTGTGTTTGTTTTCGAATGTTTGATATTGTTGTTTCTTGATTTAAATTGTATCGGATCCTTGTTTTGTGTGACAGAAACAATGATTATGGGCTAAAATTGTCCAATTTGACACAAGTATAATAATAGAAGTATGGGTGGCAGAAGAAAGACCCGGGTACGTCCTAAAACTGAGGCCAGACACCGGAGGACGGGCAGCAGCGTCCTCTCACTAATCGGTGAGCCACTGCGATCCCCAAGCCGCCTGCCAAGCGTGGGGATTATGGCAAACCCCCCCTTGAGGGAGGCCTTCATTCAGCAGTGGACGTCTTCTGGCCGATGATGGGTGGCAGAATCAGTCAATATAAATAGCTAAAGCTGTGAAGGGTCGCGGGCGTCCGTAATACATTTTTATACTGTCCATTTTATGTTGCTGATCAAACTAAGATCGCTAAACGGTGAGCTTAACTGCCGTTTGAATTCATTCATTGCCCATTTGGTTCAAATGTCCTTTGTTGTTCGAGACGAAACTCTACTGAAAGTAATAGAATATTTTGGCTCCAGAGTTTACGGATGAACTCCCCACCGACTAGTTGATGCTGATCAAATGTTGCTTTACACGTGGGCCCACTGATTATGTTAGAATGAGTGTGAAATAAATGATTGAACAGCAACAGTTTACAAACAGTTAGTTGTTGAATAAATTGAAATATATTAGTAAGGAAGCAACCGATTGCGATGGGTAATCAATTTGTAACTGTAGGTAATACAGTAGGACTATTTTAGTTACATGGCAAGATATCCAGCGCCATCTATTGGAGCGGAGCGACAACATAACATAAATCCTAGATCACGCTGTACATCTAAAAGTTAACTGCGTATCTTACATCTAATTCAGATAAGAATGACGGATATCACTCCGCCGCCGGGCTTCGGCTGACCATCAATCCTCAATTTACAATGCAAGAACCATACTTCGTTTCTCCATACCTAGGGCCTCGTACTAAAACCATCGAGAAATTCTGGGAACTCGCAAGTGATAATAAAATTTGATTCGGCTGCATGGCACCGTGTATACAATTAATATTACCTACCTAGATATAATATTAGAAAAGGGCTCGTAGCTAAATTTGCACCGCGCATGTCAATCGATCTGCGAGGTTAAGCAGCGCTTGACGCGGTCAGTCCTTGGATGGATGACCATTTTTTACATATTGAGACTCTTCTATACCTCGGAAAGCGCTTGCGATCACTAGGCCAATAAGACAGTCCTTAATAAAAGTAGTAGCAGTATTTATCGGTAGGCATTAATATTTATACGCATTTCATTTCATTTTATTTCATTTCATATAAATACAAGCCACCCGCCCCTGCATTGCACGGGTGCAATTTACTAATGAACAAAATGAAATTATTAATTTTGCAATTAGGATTTTTCAATCACTTTTACACGTTTTGTTTAACTAGATGGCGTCGGCATTTTCTTGACTATCCCTGAGAAGAAACGCCGAAACAAACTCAGAGGTCAAGGTCTATTTTAAAGTCCAGACAGATTGTAATGATGTAAGGCTTTATGTGAGACAAATATAGGGAATAGCCTTTTGAAGAGAGTGCTAGTGAATTAATGAAATTAAGAGCGTTCAGCCTAGATCTCACTCACATTGTATAGCGGTTATATGTATATAAGAAATCATTTAAATTTATGAAATGAGAAGTTATTATGAATTTCCTACACAAATTTCAAATTTTCCGATATTAGCAGTGGATTTTCCAAAAAAAATCTTTCATACAAACCTAGTACTGTCAATTACGAACAAAACAAAAAATGAACGAAATAGGTCGAGCCGTTCTCAAGTGATGCTCCGTCATACATGTGTCAATTGATTTTTATATTGATATAAAGTAAAAGACAGATTGATAAACATCTATACTTACCACATCTTGGCAATAAACAATTGACTTAAATTACGCCATCGGTACACCTACCTATTCTTAAATAAACAGGTGAATCAATCAATTTATTTTCGGTCTGTTCCACCCAGTGCATTGGTCATACTTTAAACTACTTATGACTAAACGACTTATCGATAAGTACCTACTTAAATCCTTATCTGCCAAGAAATATTTACGTTGCAAGTCCATGTATTTATTTTCCCTTAAGTATTTCCGTGTCGTGGATATTAAAAATAAGAAAGAAAGACTGACATATTTCTGTACTAGCTTCCGCCCGCGGTTTGTCCGCGTGGTTTACGAATGCGTACATTTTATAATCTATCTCTGTGCCAAATTTCATCCAGATCCGTTCAGCCGTTCTAGCGTGATTGAATAAGAAATATCCATCCATCCATCCTCACAAACTTTCACATTTATAATATTAAATAGTAGGACATTATATTTCTGTAAAATACGCTCGGTTAAAATTGAAAATAATTACGACCCTTTGTGCCGAACATAGGACGGTGACTAGTGAATGTAAATGCCGTAATTACAGCTGTTGTCAAATGATGAATACTGAGTTTAATGCTAAATATAATTGTTTCGAGTATAAATAGGTATTTTGTATTTCTTGTAAATAACCTTAGAATTGACTACCTCATTGGTCTAATGGGCAAGCGGGTCAAGCGTAAGTAATGAGCATGAAGTCCTAGGTTCGATTCTGGGGTCGGCCAAAGTGTTATTGGGTTTTTCTGTACCTATAGAAATTCTCAGTAGCAGCACGGTGTGGAATTCTGTCCAGTAGATGGCAATATTCTCGCCCCCAATTACAAGGGACTTAAAAATAGCATCGACGAAATGTGAGTGCACAATAGTACAACTCTGCCTAACCCTTGGGCATACAGGCTTGATGCTATGTTAAGTTCAGATATTTGAAATTTTTCGGTCCAATTTTCTCATGCGAGCGGTCAAGGAGTGGAATTCTGTGCCGTTTGTGTTCCCCGATTCGTTTATCGAACAATCTTCAAGGCGAGAGTGAACAGGCATTATTTGTGTTTGCGAGATCCATCCTCGGCATTACCTTACTCACAATCAGGTGAGGTGCTGCTAAACGCAATCAAATTATGTAAAAGCATCATAACGATCCAAAGTTCGTTTCCCGTAGCCGATTTTTACATTACGCCGAAAATAATAAACAGTGAGTTATTTTCAGAAAACCAGGAAATAAATGTACCTTCTGTTAACTTTAACATTATAAATTTGTATATTTAACACGCTAGCTGTTAACCGAAGCACAATTGAAGTAACCTTTTCCCTGTTCCTAGAAATTTTACCTCGTAACGTAACACTACGGAGTACAAATAGGAACCGGCCTCAATTTAAATAAAGCTCATTCAAAACTACATATTCCGTTCATTTGGTCTCATGGACACCTGATTTGTTTTTAAATTTATTGGTTTTACAAAACAAAGCGGAAAAGAAACTGAGCTAGGTTAAGCCACTTGAAGCCTGTGTTTCTGAACCGAACGCTCAATTGTAGCTTCAAGAAACCTTTCATTAAAATACTTTTTAAGTGTCTTCCTACTCTAGGACTTCTCCTGTGTCGTGGGTACAGTTTACGAACATATTTAAATCAGAAATAACTATCTGTAGGTTATACAAATATTTGTTTCATGCGGCAATGGAACCCGCGTCACGAAAGGCAGAAAGCCAATTATTTAGCCACAGCGCCGACCACACCGTCAAATAAAATAAATGAACCAAGATGGGAAAGTCTCCTAGGATTGTTTAAAACAAAAAAGTACAGAACTTTAATTAGAGTCGGTCTCAAATGACATTGGAGAAATATTCTAGAATTGAGTTCAAATTGAAAATTTGTTAAAGAAATTGAAAGAGTGCTCGGTCGGAAAATTTTCTAATTAATCATTTGCAATTGCAGTAACAAACTTTGTATATTGACTGTGAACTGGCAACTGGTACTATCTCATTTTTGACAACATTACAGGATTAAGAAGAAACTGTCGACCGGGTTGTGCATACAACGCGGTAGATGTTAGTAGAAATTGAATAAATTCTATTTTAGCGTCTAATTTTGATTGCAGCAAAATATGCTTGTTGCAGCGCTGCCGGGTATGAAATAGTTTAGAATGGTATAACCAAGTAAAATCCTCATAAAATCGAGATAGGACATGTTGCCAGTTCACAGTCGATATTCTCAATTTTATAGGTTCTCTTGTTCCTTGAAATTTGTGCATTAAATATAATTCCTCAAATTGCTCTTAGATTCTTAAGGCTTACATTTCCTTATAATAAACATAATTAGGAGTCCGTAACATAGAAATTCGCCGTCGGACTATAGTCTTCGACATCGGAGACGGGGCTATTAAACTTAAGTGGAGTTGGGCGGGATCTGGCTAGACGTGGCGATAGCCGATGGATCAAAGTGGAGTTTTGGCCGAATTGTGGCCAAAATCGGGCCGAAGAAACCTACGTCGCCTGAAAGCTTGTGGGGTTGACGACTTAGTCAAAGCCGCGAGAAACACCTGGACAAGGGACTTCAAGCATTTATTTATTAAATTAAATAACCCTTGATAAGTAAACCTATCACACTGTCTTGTCACAGAACCGCAAACATTCTAACATCGTCTTCCATTCATCAGCAAACACATCCAATCCTGGGCTGGTCTCCATGAGCTCGTTGAGCATCGTCGACGTACGCGGTATGGGGGAGGTGGATCGGGCTACTGTACGACAAAATGGGACATTAAAAGCATTACACCATGGGACTTATAAGTACCTACATAGACACACAACATTACGCCTGTATGTTGCGAGGGGTTAAGTAGAGGTGTATTGTTATATAAATGCTATATAATTTGTAGTTAGCACACATAAATACCGACATTATTTTATGCCCTAGTATGGCCCACTCTAACATCAACATAACATAGTATCACGCCTGTATTCCCCGAAGGATTAGGCAGAGGTGTACCTACTTTAATATTGTACAACCACATCTCGCTCATGCTGTTATTGAGTCCCATGTAATAGGGGGCGAGCCTATTGCGATCTACCGGGTTATCTAATCTATTGAGAATTTCCATACAGAAAAATCAAGTAACACTTTGCCCGACCCGGGAATCGAACCTAGGACCTCAGCAGTCAGCACCACTAGACCAATATATGTATTCAGTGTTATAAAAACTAGTTAACGATCACTATGGATAACCGGATTTGTCAGATTCTTGTCAGACTGTTGCACTTTGGAGCGAAGGTGATATGACAATCGCTGGCTTTTAATATAGGTACCTACTGATATTCATGGGTTATTCGAGAATGTCACAGCACATTAAATCCGATGATAAAATGTTCTGGCAGCATCTGGTTATACTGGAAGTCAACGCAAACATACCTAGGTATACACTGACGACTTTTATCTAGGTAGCATGAATTTCTATTAGGTATTTTTCTCTCACTAGGATTTCTCCTGTATCGTGGGTACAGTTTTCAAACATACATGTCACATACACACACAACTATACCCGAAAGAACTATCTGTAGGTCATACAAATATTTGTTCCGTGCGGGAATCCAACCCGGGACACGTTACACAGAAAGCTAATCGCTTACCTAATGCGCCAACCGTTTCGTCGACCGTGTAGTTTAACCGTCAAAAAACCGTGTACAGTCAGCATCAAAAATATGTATACACGTAGCGAAATTTAAGAGTGAGTTTAAGAGGAAATAGTGATTGAAATATTGACCAATTTCATACATAATATCTGCGGATACATTAAAAATATACGGTCATTTAAATGTTATGATTTTAACCAATACTTTTCCAAAAATAAACGTTTGATTTTCTCTTCGTGTATACAGTATACATCTTTTTGATGCTGACTGTACCTAGTTTATTTTGTTACTAATTCAAAGTGACAGGGTTCATAGTATACACAGAGGACGTGACATGAACTGCATGTGTGCTAGACAAAAAGCTTAGGAGCTGCTTTTTTTAGGGTTCCGTACCCAAAGGGTAAAAACGAGACCCTATTACTAAGACTTCGCTGTCTGTCCGTCCGTCTGTCTGTCATCAGGCTGTATCTCAAGAATCGCGATAGCTAGACAGTTGAAATTTTCACAAATTATGTATTTCTGTTGCCGCTATAACAACAAATACTAAAAACAAAATAAAATAAATATTTAAGGGGGCTCCCATACAGCAAACGCGATTTTTTTGCCCTTTTTTGCTCGATATCAATAATGCCAACAGGTAGGCACTTGAAATATTCACAAAATACTCATTTGTATTTTTACTTTAATAATAAATACCTATTGTTGTTTACCTAGTCAATGGTACGGAACCCTTAGTGCGCGAATCTGACTCGCACTTGGCCGGTTTTTTTTTAAACCTCGTACATCGAAGTAAAGTGTCAATATATATGAAGCCATGAGAACCATAGTGGCCTAACTACATTTTTTACAATATTGAATTTATGATTTCTCACAGTTAAAATTAATCAGTTTAACGTAATGTTATGCAGTTTAACGTAATGTTTCGTTTGGGTAGATTCCATAATACAACTCGTTTGTTTTTTTATCAGTACCTACTATACAAATGTGATATGTATACATATATACGTAGTCCCTATATTATGGGTAATTGATGATAAATAGCTCGTACCAATAATTAGCAGGATTAGGTATATTAAAACCATTATCTTACCATACCTACCTAATACTTATATCTCTATTTTACCCCATTACCTGAGTCAAATAATAAATTTGAATAAAATTATCCTGTATGCGGATTTTTCCTATATTTGACCGTCGACCGAAAAAAAAAACTATAAAACAAGTTTCAAGTGGACATTGCCGCTGTTTATGTTTTAGATGCTGATATCAACAAAAGGATAATGTAAGTGGAGTGTAGTTATGCTAAATAAAGTTACCTTTATGCTATTGTTACGTACCTACCTATATACAAGTAATAAGTAGCTATGTAGGCAGCGGCTACCATTGCTTAACAGTCGTTAAAATAAATAGCGCACATTGTAATGTAAATAACGACCTAACAATTATTTGGTAGCTACATAACATCAACGACTCACCTACCTAGCTATCACTATGAATTTGTTGAATAGATATGTTAGCATTTCAAATCAATCAGTTCTAAAATTAAACACTTCTTCATAATAATACTCTGTTGTTCAAATAGTTTATGATATCGGTACTTTTATTTTCGAAATTCAAAGTTGAAATCGATCTGCTATCTGTCAAAATTTTGACAGGTCTGCCAGTGTTTCTCAATCTTTTGTTATAGCTGATCAAACTATTTAATTCCGTGAAATATATACAGTTTTTGTTTACGCGATAAGCCGTGCCTCACCTAAATACACAGCAGACTAAATAGAGAACTGTTTAGACAAAGAAATCCTTCAGATTCCATGGAACTTAGGTGCAAATCAGACATAAAGGCACTCGTAAAAAGACACCATTACTTCTGTGCAATAAAAAACTAACGATCAACGGTCCGATCTCAACTATACATCAACAAACAGACAGACAAACAATCCCGGTATGGATTGAAACTATTAACAGCGCATTGAATTGTCGAAACGTGACAGCTTAAAAGATTATCGCCATACTAACCTTATAAATGTGTAGATTCCGTGCTCACGGGGCCACGACACACACAATAACAACTGTCCACGTCGCGATATCGACGGGAATACTATTTAATTGATTAAGGTGAGGTTTTTTGTGTTATCACGCGCCCGCGATTCCGCGCTTCGCGGTTTGAGACGCTACCGCCGCGGAGCGTTGTCGCGGACTGTGGTGGCACCGAGATCCGATGTGTGGCTGGATGGGTCGGCGGGCCGCGAGACCGCGCATGCGCGCCGGCCAAGGTCATGCGCGAGAATACCGCTTGTGTACAGGCGCTGTGTTTACACATCGACTATGACCACTACAAATAGCGCTGCTTCCATTGCGCATAAAGTTCCCGCGGTGTTTGAAGTATTAGATTTATGACGCGCAGTGTATTGAAACACATGATCTGTGACACAAAAATGAAAAATTCTCCCACGTTTCAAGTTATCAGCTGGACTGGGAGGTGACGGTCGTAATCACCACGCCCACCGCGGACGGCGAGTGATTACAGACCTCACAAGTCTACAAGGAAGTTGGTCATCGATGATAGGGCATAATAAACTGACTATCAAACATATTATTTGAACGGACTGTACTTACGTAATTTGAAAGTAATCTTTTTAAATAATTTAGATATAGGAATAATAGTTAAGCTAAAATTTCTGAGCTGGGACTATTCAGATTGCCATTGACTCGCTAAGAAACAGAAGTTGGCTGGGTACTATATATTGTAACAGATTAGATTGAAAATAATCAGCCAACGCGTGCCTTTATTTACCGTTAGGTACATTAATATAGTTTCAAAAACTAGATACACTTGTTTCAGAATTTTAATGGTATAGGCCCAGCCTCGATTTCTTTCTAAATTAGAAAGAAGAATCAACAAAAAAAGTAATCAAAAAAGTTTCCAAGGACAAGTTTATAAGGATCTTTTTTTTACCTAATTAGAACTACTTTTATCAATATAATACGCATACTCGTTTGAGTACAAAAATGTACCTACACAAATTGCAAGATGGTTTAATAATAAAACGAGGATAAAAAATAAATAAAGTTTTATTTAAATAACTTTAGAAATAACACAACATGGTTTCACCATAAATACTTAATGAGATTATGAGATCTTATAAATTATGAAGTTAACATAAAAAAAAGATAATCATAAAAATATGTTGTCCTAAATGTCAACATACCTTGATATCTAAAGTTCATGACTTAAAGATTCTGATTATCTATGTATTGTATACCACCACCAAAGCTTGTTTAAATAAATGTTTTTCAGTAAATATATTTTCTTATCAGTCCTTTGGACGACCTCTACGCTTTTTTTTTTGTTTCATTGAAAAGAAATAACATCCATTACCGATAATAAATTAACAAATAAGTAATAGACGACAAAAATAATTCATAATCTACTGTAATAGTGTATTTATGTATAACGTGTCACTTGTGACATAAGTAGTAAATTAATATTTGAACTATCTTCTGACACCTTGTAAAAAATGTATCTTTACCATGATTGCAGTTTCCATGTTACTTAATTTTCTAATAACTTCAACCAAAATAAATAACAAAACAACTATCAACTTCAAAAAATGAACAATATTATAGGAATACATAAAAAATTAAAAGTTTGAGTAACACTAACTTTCAAACCTTTATTGGTGTTTAACACCAAGAGTTTACTTAAAATAATACAATTTCTTTCTAAGTACTAAACATTCTGATTGTTACCTCTGTTTAAAACAAAACTTAAGGAAAGCTTTAGGAACAACTTATCTGCATAGTGTATTAATAAGCCCTTTACTGTCCCACAGCTAAGTGCGGACGTTTCCTCAAAATGAGAAGGGTTATGCCTTAATCTAGCATCTAGAAACTATCTTATCTAAATAACAGTCTGTATCTATGAGGTATTATAGCTTACAAATCTAAGCTAGACACAAAAATGTCTTAATTATTATGACCGCAAAAAGGCAGCCAGTAAATAATAGCCTTACTGCTAGAGTTTTACTTTTATAAATAAAAAAATATTATTTATACACTTACAAAATCTGAACTCCATGTTTGGAACGACTAATTAATACGAAAAATAATTATAATTAGTGTCCCGGCTGCGTTCAGATCTCTTAAAACTATATAATTAAAAAGCCAGCTTTAATCTTCAAAAAAAAAACAATGTTAAATAAAAAAAAACATTAATGTTTGGTAAAAAAAGGCACAGCCTACTGATCTTCAATCATTTTCAGTTTCTTTTTCAATTTCCACCTCAAAAGCCTTTTGGCTGGAGGAATTATAGTGTCGTGCTCCTCCGTACAGTGTCTCTTTAGCTCAGCGTACTTCCTGAACCTAGACCCGCACACTAGACAGTCTACAATCACTTTCCTCACATTGTGGACAGCCCATTCATGGTCCCATTTATCCTTCAAACTTCTATAATAGTTACGGCAGAACCTGCACCTGAATTTACTGGTAGTTTCCTTGGTATGCGAGCATTTGATATGCTTGTTCAGCATAGATTCGAAATGGAACATTTTGTCGCAATACTGACACTGGATAGGACGATTTTTGTTGTGGTATTCCATATGCTGAGTTATCATTTTCTTAGAATTGAATTTGCGTTGGCACATATCACATTGGAAGAAAGTTGTGCCGTGAATCTTTTTATGCTTAGAAAAATTGCTGGAGTCGCTAAAGGATTTGTCGCAAAATGTACATTTGTAGAGTGTGAGTTTCGCGTGCTCCCGCAAATGGGCTTTGTATCTATCAATTTTAGTGAATACCTTTTCCTGGCAGATCTCGCATCGGATGTTGAGGACCCCGAACTTGTTGACTGGGTTCTTGGCCAGGGTGCTTCGTATCACGTGCTCGATTAGATGTCTTTTAAGGTCACCGATCCGGTCGAACTTCTTGAGACACACTTCGCAGGTCTGGAAAGAATTGTTAATATCTAAACAGGTTTGGGTAGGACATGGAGATATTTTAGTCCATTCTTATGCTATGATATATTATTTTAATAACGTATTTATAGTGTTTTAGCTAACTTCTTTTACAAAAATATTGATAGTAAAATCACTCCAGCTGCACTGACTGTCAATATGATCACCATTTTTCAAAAAGCGGTTTAAGGCAGTGAACTTCAACACACAGTGGGCGAGTAGGTATATACTAGATGGATAGATAGTCAAATATATATGGAGTTGGCCTATTATGTACCAGTTAGGTACAACCTACCTCAAAAACATCAATAGTATGAAAGTAAGTAAACAATAACAAAAAATATACCTTGTTATACCGCCTCTGGTTCTTCGTCTTCTTGGAATTATCTCGAAAGATCTTATTGGACATCACCTTGGCTATGACCGAGTCAGCCTCTTGAACCTGATCCTCCGCCTCACACTTGACAACGTCTTCAGATACAGAAATATCACTTATCTCTTCAAATAATCCATCGGCGAAGTCAGATTCACTGGAGGTTTTCGAAGAAGATGAACAGCTTTTATGAACTTCTTGATGTGCTGTCAAATCGGAAAAACTTTCGCAAACAAACGGACATGACTCACACATATAAGTGTAGTGAGTTTTCGCTGAATGTGCGTGCAACTCTTGCGCAGTAGAAAATGATTTGACACAGTAGTTGCAAGGATACATGCGAGAATGTATCTTACGGTGATTGCGTAAAGTGAATTTTGAAGCGAAGACTTTGTGGCACTTGTTGCATTCTAGGTTTGGGTCGCCGTGACCGAGGCAGTGTTGCTCAAACTTTTCTTGGTTTTTCAAGTTTTTTCCGCACTCTGTGCACATGAACTTGACGTTGCCGCCGGACACGTCGTATAAGTTTGAGAGCCGGTGGCTTCCGACCATGTGCTGTTTGAAAGCCGACAGCTGGTCGAATATCTGCTTGCATTTGTTGCATTGGTATCTTTTCGCGCGTGGATTTATAATGTTGGAGCCCTCTGGAATGCAAAGATTTGAACATAAACTATATATCGCCTAAACTTCTCGAACCTGGGACGCAACCTGGCCGTCCTGAACCCAACCCTGACTTGAGGGTCTCAACGGAGCTCCCACCAATCAGAGAGAGAGAGAACCACTAGATCAACGGTATATTCGAATAAATTGTTTTAAAGTTTGGGAACTTTTACAATGCTCAACTATTTTTAGATATTATATTTATAAAAGTATGTAGCAATTCTTTAGTGATTTTACCTTGCAAAAAATTATACAATTAATCAAAGATTATTAATCATTCATGTCCAATTATATATTTTCAAAGAAGTTAAAACTTTTACGAAACTAATAATCTTATTATCAGTACGCCTATATATTATGTGATGATGATGACGTCCTCCTGACCGAGTTCGGTCACGGCAGCCAATCTCACCGGAGATTAGCCAACTACGCAGGAGATATAGAGCACAAGTGTGTGCGCAAACACAGGTGCTCTCTCTGTTCCTTCACTCTCATAGTCCGATGGGACGGCAATCCGACACGACTGGAGAGAGATCAGGCGCAAGACCAACGGTTTTACGTGTTTTCCGAGGCACGGTGTGTATTCACATACACGAAGACCCAAACCCGAAACAAATATTTATAGATCATACAAACATTTGTTCCGTGCGGGAATCGAACCCGCGACACATAGCTCGGCAGTCGATCTCTCAACCACTGAGCCGACCGTGCCGTCAATATATTATACATAATTAATATACTGAACACGACTGCCTCATTGGTTTAGTGGCCGCACTGCTGAGTGTGAGGTTTTGGGTTCGATTCCCGGCTCGGACAGTGTTATTAGATTTTTCTGTATGGAAATCCTCAGTAGCAGTAAGAGTGTGGAACTGTGCCTTGTGATGGCAATAGGCTCGTCCACTATTATGGGGCTCAATAAGCCATCGGCGAAATGTGGGTGTACGCAGTTGGCTCAGTGGCTAAGCGATTAATTTTCTGCGTTACGTGTCGCGTGTTCGATTCCCGCACGAAACAAATATTCGTATGATCTACAATAATTGTTTCGGGTCTGTTTATGTGTGCATGTGACATGTACAGGAAAAATCCTAGTGTGAAGAAACGTTTTAAAAAATAAAGAAAATATAATAATAATCCGCCTCTGCCTAACCCTTCGGAGAATACAGGCGTGATGCTATGTTATGCTATGTAACATACTGAAAACACATTATATTTTGTAATCAATATACACTTCAAGTTAATGAAAACTAGTTATATTATGGTGTATAAACTTCACGTTGATGGATCAATTTAAGTGGTAATAATCAAATAACTTACCAATAATAACTTCATTCTCGACTTCACCAGCTCCAACGCACTCCATAGACGGATCATTAATAGAAATATTCTGTATTGTCTGTCCAGACTCGGAGTCATGGCCTAAAAACAATATTGTCTTCTGCTGCTTCGATACAGACTGTATGTCCGAAGACATCAACTGCTTCAATGCCTCATTGTCCGTCTGCATACCAACAAACTTCCTCTCGTCCCGTGCCTTCATCTCCTTCTCATTAATTATTTCTTCAGACAACTGAGAGAGGAACACCCCACACTCAAATTCATCTTCCTCATACATATTGTAGCCATCCAAAGTCTGAGGATTTTCATGGACTTTCTTGACCACCTTTTGTTCGTCACTGACAGGAGAATACCGGATAGCATCGTTGTAATTGTACACATTCTGGGTAATGTATGTGTTGTGCTGTTCTATAGTGATGCGGTTATCATGGGTCTCATGAATAGTGTAGGATTCTGGAGCTGGGGAGTCACAGCGGTTGTACACATACGGACTCCTGGATGGATCAATCCAGACTTGAGAATCATTGTATGCAGGAAATGTTATCTGATTTGCTTCTGTCAAAATCACAGGAATACTATCACCGCTAGAGTAACTATTCGGTGAACCGTATCTGATGTTAATATCATTTCCATCCACAACTTTTACATTACAGAAGCCTTTGTATATGACAGTTTCATTACCATCTGTGTCTGGGGATGAGATGTTTAATTGTATGAACACATTTTCTGACACTTCACAGTGGGTCTCCAACGGAGTGCACATTTTTGGTATGAACAATATTGGGTAAGGCCCTTCCACATTCAAGTGACACTCTTCACCTTCCATTTTTGGAATTTATACCTTGAAAAACAAATTAAACACATATTCCCTGTAGATTGTTGCTCAAGTTAAACCAAATGAAGGTAAATTAAGAAAATATTAATCATAAAAAATCTAGAATTTCATAAAATGAAGGCGTCTCACCTCGTGCGGCTTTGGTGTCTATCACGAAAAAGGTTGACTGGAGGTAGTAGTAACAGGTCAGTAATTTGAAAATATTCCAATCTACCCTTCATTTTTGATATTTTGCAGATTCTGTTCATTTTGCAGGGTATACTAATTAACTAACAGAAAAACACTTTTTGTAACAAAAGCGAAACAGATTATTATTTTTTATTCAACACCAATATATTTTAAATTAAGAATCATACAAAACATGAAAACAACCAGCTTTGTTTATTTACTCGAATTTGTTTGGGTTTGAATACAAACTTAAAATTACTGAACGTTCACTTGATAATAGACTTTATCCCCATCAAATAAGGGTCACGTAGGTTTTAAATAAGAGTACTATTTAAAAATTGACGTTTGACTGACTGTGCGTTCGGATTCACGCAACAGATAACGTTTAGAAATTATGATAAATAAATTACCTAAAAATATAATCATTACGACTTTGTCCTAATTATTGGTAAACATAATCCAAGGTTGGATTACACCAGACTGATAAAGAAATTTATCCACACAGTGTAATTATAGAAGTGAAATAGATTTACTATGAATATTAAATAATTTTATTTCATTTTGTATGAAAAACAAATGAATCATAACTATTTTAGGAAATAGAACATATTATACATATTTTTTCATAGTCTTTATTTTGGTTTTAATAAATCATAGCGGTTCCTTCGGGGGTCCATTCTTCATTTCGTATTTACTGATATTTCTGCATAATGTCCTGAATGTAGTCTTTAAAGCCACTGATCCTGGCATACATGTCGGGGGCTCCGAGGGCGCACTGGAAGGCCCAGGATGCGATGCCGATCTGCGTGCCCGTCCTCCTTGACACCAGAGCACTGCCGGAGTCACCCTGGAATAGAAAACATAAATTCCAATTCAAATTTGACTTAATTATTTCTTGTACCTATAAAAGGTAACAAATATAAATGATTGTTTTTTAGGTATTCGGATTTAAAGGTATATATTTACTCATTTAGACTGTATATCCGAGAACAGAGTGCTGAGTGAATGTCCTGATTTCTTCAAGAACCCTTATACAGGTCTTGTCTCTCCAGCATGCGCATTAACACCATGTGAGATCCATTCTCAATCCTGGACATGATAGTACACGATAGCCTGAACGCCTGACAGTATAATAACCGCAACACACTGCCTTAAGTTTTGTTGCCAGCGAGAAATTCTATTCAGAGAAAGAACCTCCCAGGGTGTTACCTAATTACGTCCAGCTCAAACTGGGTAGTCAGTCTCATTCTAAACATTTCTAACTGGTTAGAAATACCAGCACAGTATGAACAAAGAAGGAGTCTCCACGAATAAAGATATACTGTCCTCTGACGCATCATGGGCATTCAGCCTCGATAAATACATATATTATACCACTAACGCTGATAGGCTGATTATTCCACTACGATATGAGCGATTCTAAGAAGAAGAAGAAAGAGCTTCAAAAATGAGAGCTCATTTCAGCAGGTATTAAGGATTCCTATACTCACACTACACAAGCCTTTTCCAATAGAGTGGAAGGAGCAGATCTCAATGGCAGGATCAACGTGTGGCGGTGGTGCGCCTCCCCACCAGGTGCTTGCTTTCTGAACTTCTTCAATACACCGCCTTGGAGATAGCGTGTGGACGTCCAGGATTTGGAGGTGGAAGGGAGACATTCCCCAGGTCTGGAAGGCAAAATAGTGGTTAAAAGAAAATGGATTTAAAATACTCTTCTTTTGTTTACCGTTTCGTGATATCTGATAGACCTTGGGATATTTTAATGAGCGGCATTATCCCTAATTGCTTTTTTTTGTGATCTGAAAGCAATGGATAGATGTTACTATCCAATAAATAAATGCAATATTGGACTCTTTGGGTCTCGTATTCAAATTCAATTCAAAAATTCAAATTCAAAATAGACTACTACTAGGAATACGAATAGGTACGCCCGTTCTTGAGTTCGGCAGCTTGGCCGTAGCTTTGCTTGGCCTGGAGTTTGGAATTATTTTAAGTAATTATTTAGTTTGCCCACTAATCCATACAGGGGAATACACGGGTCTTGTTATGTTATTGCGATAGGTTTTATTATTTATGACCGACTTTCTTTGATCTATTTGAGATTACTCTCGAAAAAATCCGACCGTAAGACCGAAATAAACTAACTACCTTCCGCATTGTAATATTAGGTCAGATGTATGGAATGTAATCAGCTGCATATCTCCCTTAGCTCGTAAACCATGGCGCGGGTCACCATAATACTCAAGATGGGGTCCCATAACTCGATTTTATGACTGTAATCTTAATAACCCGAAATGTTAGTTAAATATTATTTCAAACTGTGCAAATAGACCCCAGTGACTCCTAACCCTAAGCAAATGTTGATTTTGCCAAAGTTACGGAGTATTTGATTGTATTTTGTTATGAAATTCAGTTGGCTATTGTACTCTTTGGTTTAATTTTAATTGTAAAATCTAAGTCCTCCAGAATATTTATAAGTACAAGAAAAATATAAAGTTATGTCCCACTTGCGATGTTGCGTATGTTTTCTAAATTGGTATAATATTATTATCATATTCTATAATCCGATTTTGGCTATGTCGATAAAGCTTCTAATTGTCAGAGCATGAATATTGCTGTGGTAGCTGAGAAAGTCCATACGTCTTTAGACTTTTAAACGCTTTTTTTTTTATCTAAAATATGTCCAAAAGTCTTCGATCGACTCCGTTTTGATTGCAATTTATTTAGTGGTATTGGCTCTTTAGTAGATATAATATATAATTTTAACAATGCTAATTACGCTTCTGCCGAAACACCTAAAAGATATTTGGCAGTGACGGTATTGAGCAACCAACCTGAGCTCGCTGCTAGTATAAACCTAGGTACTTGTTCAATGTTCAGCGTATCTAAAGAAAAACGTAATGTCTTCAATGTCCTAGATGAAGCATCTATTCGTGCTCTTGGAAGTGTATTATTTTACATCCTTTTAACTAATTGGAGCCGGTAAGATAAATAAATAATTTAGTAGGGAAACTGCAATGGCGTAAAATCCTACTAATCCTACTAATATAATAATATTATAAATGGGAAAGTTTGTGAGGATGGATGAATGGATCTTTGTTACTCTTTTATGCAAAAACTACTGAACGGATCTGGACGAAATTTCGCACAGAGATAGATTATAGTCTGGAAAACCACATAGGCTACCCTATGTGGTTTTCCAGACTATAACTTTATAGACTATACTTTTTATCCCAGGAAAATGTACGGGTTCGTAAATCACGCGGGCGAAGCCGCGAGCGGAAGCTAGTATAACATACTTCTATTACTTCAATAACACTTACCGAAAGCCGTCCCCAGCCAGTCACATAACTGGGTTCTTCTCCTCCGAACCAGTCGAAGTTCAGTGGCACCATCTTCACAGTCTCACTCATCACCAACTTTTGATCCAGGACCAGGAATCCGATGTCGTTCTTGATCAGGTCATAGTCCCACTCAGGATGGATATGATAATCTTTGAATTGGACAGCTGCTCCTTCTGTGTACCAATTGGTAGCCCCGACGATTGCGTGAAATGTTCTGAAAAGTAAAAATCAATTTAGAAAAAATATATAAATTTGGACGCACTTTTCGGATTCGTGTACCTACACACCAACATTTCGCTGATGCCACAGAACCACACTTCGGGCCACCAGTTGCGTTTGCACCCACTAGACCAGAGGACACTGTTAGCAATGAATCGACAGCTCATAGTCGCTCAGTGTTATTCTTTACCAGATTCCTGCAAAGCTTTCCTAAAGCTCGCTTCCAAAATCAGGAGCATAGGAAAACCAGGCTTCGAGACCCACAGGGATGTGCTAGCTATACTTACTCCAGCAATCCACCTGGGACAACAAACACCTCGATACAGTGTGCAGCAGTGAGGATCAAGTTCGGGAGTACGATGGATCCTCCACAGGCGAGGATGGTGACCATCTCTCCAGCCACTAACGCTGCCATATGAGGAGCGTAGCCCTGTGGCGCATTGGAACCGCCCACGACGAAAGGCCTGAAGTAGTCTTCGATGTTGTCTGTTCTACTTTCCAAAGGTAATCCTGCAATAAGACGTTTTATTCTGCTTATCCTTTCGTCTAGAAATTACGTAACGAAATCTAACAGTAAAATGCGACTAGCGTTCGCCTCGAACTGGATCAATGTTAGGTATCGTGATTTTTGATTTCGGATACTTGTCAGTTATACGCTTTTTCATTTATAGTTGCCGTATTTTGTGATGCGGTCACCAATCGTAGGCTGATGGCTAGGGAGCACCCTTGATAATATCCAGCTGTAAACTGTGCTGGTTGCCCCACAGAACAATAGAAAGAAGATATTTTTTTATTTGATAAATAGCTTGTTTAAGAATATCCTATCCTACCTACTAATATACTATCCTATCCTACTAATCCTACTAATATTATAAATGTGAAAATTTATGAGGATGGATGGAGGGATGGATGTTTGTTACTCTTTCACGCAAAAACTACTGAAAGGATCTGGATGAAATTTGGCATAGAGATAGATTTTAGTCTGGAATAGCACATAGGCTACTCTTTATCTCAGAAAAATGTACGGGTACGTAAACCATGCGGGCAACGCCGCGGGCGGAAGCTAGTCTTATATAATCTTACCATTGACACACTGCTTGCATATGAAAATTAGAGCAAATATTATTCTGAACTCCATTTTACAAAATAATTAACAGAAATCTACGTTATTGCAATATTATAAAATTGTAACTGATACATAATTTTCAAAATACATCGTATTTATACAAAATAAACATTATTTCTGTATCGTTCACGAGTCAGTTGACTGATAAACGTGAAATTAAGGAAATGTTTGCCTTTGACTTTCAAAATATTAATTCGGCCGCGTAGATAACAAGCCGTTTTCCCGGAAGGTTACGATGAAACGCGATGACACAATTAAGAACATTTTCTTTCCATATGTGTTTTATTTTGATTTTTTTTATAACTTTAGAAGCCTGCCATTTCTCTTAAATCATCACGCCTGTATTCTCCAAAGAGTAAGATTTTCACAATTTCGCCGATGGCGTTATGAAGTCCCATGTAGAAGGGGGCGAGCCTATTACCACCAGGGCACAGTTCCAGACTCCGTGCTACTACTGAGAATTTCTATACATAAAAACCCAATTACAATTCGCTTTACCCGGGAATTGAATTCAGGACCTCACGCTCAGCAGTCTCCTTTACCACCACCACTGGACCAATGAGGCAGGCAAATAAAAATACAGAAAAAATAACAAAAAAATACAGACTGGAAAAAAACTGTCTGTATGTGTATACATTGCCAAATATCACGATAACCATTAAAATAGTAGGTTATGACCACATCTGTGACCAGGGTCACAGGGATGACTGTGACCTAATCATCATCATCATCATCATCAGCCAGAAGACGTCCACTGCTGAACGAAGGCCTCCCCAAGAGCGGGGGGGGTGCCATAATCCCCACGCTTGGCAGGCGGCTTGGGGATCGCAGTGGCTCACCGATTAGTGAAAGGACGGTGCTGCCCGTCCTCCGGTGTCTGGCCGCACTTTTAGGACGTACCCGGGTCCTGTGACCTAATACTTCAGGGCAATCACTCCATTCAACATTAGCTTGATTTTTGTTTACTCTTGCTGATTAGGTTGTTGAATCACACTGAATAGGTAATTATTATCACTTCAAGGTTACAAATGCGGACAAGTGCAATAAACTTGATTAATAATTGTATTAATTATATTTTTGTCAACCCGCTGAGCGTGAGGTCCTGGGCTGGATTCCCGGGTCGGGAAAAGTGTTACTGGGTTTTTCTGTATGGAAATTCTCAGTAGCACGGAGACTGTGCCCGGTATATGGCAATAGGCATCGGGAAAATGTGGGAGTATAATAATAACTGTACTGCCTAACCTTTCGGGGATAAAGGCGTGATGCTATATTATGTTTAAAATTAAATAATAATAATTATACCAGTAAATACTTTGTCATATTTTTTTCTTCTGAAATGAAATGAAATGAAATGAAATGAAATTATTTATTTTGCAATTAGGATTTTTCAATCACTTTTACACGTCTTTTTTAAACTAGATGGCGTCGGCATTTCCTATGACTATCCCTGAGAAGAAACGCCGAAACAAACTCAGGGGTCAAAGTCTATTTTAAAGTCCAGACAGATTGTATTGATGTAAAGGTTTATGTGAGACAAATATAGGGTGGAATAGCCTTTTGAAGAAAGTGCCATAACTATTTGAGCTAACCTGTCGCAACAGAGTGCAAGCATGCATCAGTTATCGTGAGAATTAATGAAATGAAGAGCGCTCAGCCTAGATCTCACTCACATTTACAATGTATAGCGGTTATATATAAGAAATAATTTCAATTTAAACGACATTACAATAACAAAATAATGAAGTAAATAATATAATAATTAATGGCAAAATTTGTATATAAAAAAAAAAGGAAAGGCTAAAGAGCGGCTCAATCCCAAGCGTTTTTGTCATCTAAATAGTCCGAAATTTTATAGTATCCTTTTTTACAAAGTTTAGATTTAATTACAATTTTGAACTTCTTTAATGTTAAATTACGTATATCATTGGGAAGCTTATTGTAAAAGCGTATACATTGTCCCATGAACGAGTTGCTTATTCTGTGGAGGCGCGTAGCATGTACAGCAAGGTTGTGTTTATTCCTAGTGTTCAAAGAATGAGTATCAGACAGTTTGACAAAGTTCGAAATATTTTTATAAACATATATTAAATTTTCAAAAATATATTGTGACGCTACAGTTAGAATATTAATTTCCTTAAATCTGTGTCTCAGCGACACCCTTGGACCAAGATTATAAATAGCTCGGACAGCCCTTTTCTGCAAGACGAATATAGTATTGATGTCTGCAGAGTTTCCCCAGAGGAGGATGCCGTAAGTCATAACGCTATGAAAAGCAAAAGTTCTAAAGTGAACATCAAATATATTTTATTTTATTTATTTAGTTTTTCTTTGGAAGATCAACAGCATCTAACAGTAAATTGTATACAAAAATTATATATAACAGAAAGCCAATGATAAGTCTTCACAAATAAAAAACTGAGTACAATCATTTTTGAGTGTGAACAGAATAACAATAAATCGAAAAGATGTCATATTGTAGTCTATTTACGTGACCACTACATGAAATTCGACGCATTTTCTTTTAGAAATATGTATCAAAAGAAGCGACAACTTTATCAGAAAGGGTAAATAAAAGTGCAACAAACTGATTACCTATATTTTTGTTTATTAATAATTAGTCACTAATTAATTGAAACAATATTATTATGTCAAGGGCAAAGAAATGCCAAAAAAAGTTAAAAAATAAAGGTTATCTGCCGAAAATTTATCGGTTGTAGACTAGAAAGAAATGTTTTTTTATAAATGGTAAAACTTTTTTGGAAATACATCACTCGTTATTGGAAGTCAGTAACTAACTAAAGCTACAAGTTCAGTCAACATGGCGTTCGTAATTTTTGCAATTTTGTTTGGAGTTTCAGCGAAAGTGATTCACGGTGAGGTTTTTTTGATTCTTCATCTTTTTCCCATTACAGCCAAAATGGTAGGGTTCTAGAAGCAATGGTGGATCTCTCACTAGCCTGTGCATCTATCATTTCAAGCTGAAACCATCAGTGCCGGATTAACCACGTGGCAAAAGTAGCAATTGCTACGAGCCCCGCGCAAAATGAGGCCCCGCGTATCCAAACCCGCACACTTCCGCCTCAGCGTAATTTTTTAGGAGAAACTTATTAAGAAAATATAACACAGAATTTCATACGGTAAACGTACAAGTTCTACAAAAAGTCACTTTGTACTTAAGAGGCCATAGCAGACTAAGAGCCCCCGATAGAATTTGCTACGGGCCCCGCACTTGCTTAATCCGGCACTGGAAACCATGTAAACTTAGTCAGTATCTACTAGTGAAAGTGTAGTCTAAGAGAGGCCCTTAAGTTTTAACCCATAAAGAACGAGTGACGAAACATAAGATTCTCTCGCGCACCCAGGGCAATCAACCTCGATACTTGCTGACTGACTAATCTTAACACTATGGCGAGACTGACTCGACAGAAGACCCATAACGGATTAAAAGATTTATCCAGTAACAATAATCTACCATTTCTTTTCCAGGAGTTCCATTAGCACCTTCCGAAATCACGCCCCACATCATAGGCGGCGAGGACGCGCCCACCGCGTATGCCCCCCACATGGCTGCGCTGGTCTTCGGTGACAGAGTCCAGTACCTCATGTGTGGCGGTTCCATCATTACCAGAGGTCTTGTGCTGACTGCCGCGCATTGTATCGAGCCTCTAATGTTGGAGAATGGGGAATTGTTGGGGTAAGTACTAAAATTAAGGGGGAAATATGTCACATAAACACACAAATTACCACACCACAATGTCTGATAGCATTGTGACTTTGTACGCCACTCAAGTAAAGGATAGTTCTTGTTAGAATTTATAGAATTACCAGCGGACTGGACAGACGTTGACCTGCCCGAATCTGTCCTAGAACTCGATTGCAGCAGATAGTTTAGATTGGACCCGGTGGGTCCAATTGGTAGGTCCAAACAAAAATTTCACCAAAATCGGTCCACCCGTTTAGTAATTCAGTGCCATACACACGTACCGAAGAATTATATATATAAAAATGACATAGCTTTTATTCTATGTACCTATTTTTGCGGATTCAGTTCCTGATTAAAATGTAGGATCTTTTTAGATTTTCATTGTGTACTTAATTTTTGCCGAAGCCGTTTTTGAGTCCCACATAAGTAAGTAATGAGACATTTACCGGGCAGGAGTTTAGAATTACTCTGGGGTGCTACTCAGAAACTTTCTGTCTATCTTCTTCATAATAATATTGTTACCTTACAGTTATACTCTAATCTCTTCTCAGATCTTTCCACACTCGAGTAGGATCCAACAAATGGAACTCTGGGGGAACTGTCGTAAAGGTCAAGAGTTACTACATGCACCCTCAATGGGACTCCAAGAACATCAAGTTTGATGCAGGAGTACTAGTCCTAAAGGAGAAGTTGGAGCTGACAGAATATGTCGGCATCATTGGGTTAGCGTATGACTTCGTAGAAGGAAATGAGAGGACCTCCTTCACTGGCTGGGGACGCACTGGACCGAGGATTGAAGATAATGTTGTGGTTAGTACCTAGTTAAATATAGTTAAATATAGCATAATGCCCGATCGTGCAAATGTTTCCGATGCCAGGATTAAATCCCATTTAGAAAGGGGTAAGCTTATTATCCTTCAATGAGCAGAATTGTAAACTCAGCTACTGAGATTTTTTTAACAAAAAGTTGCCTAAGCTAACTCCTCGATCTGAGAACTCAACAGCTAAAATAATCAAATAATTGCATAGTCTGGGCATGTTTAAGCAAAGACTGGTCATTTTTGACCTAGAACAGAACAGCTTGAAAATCAAGCTGGAGGCCTTTGCCCAGCAATGGGATGCGACAAGCGTACAGTAATACCCACGGCAAGATGATAGATTTCTATTCCAAGATCTTTACAGCCCAAACCACGAATTTTGAATAACGATTTAAACTAAACTTAAAATTGGTCTTATGTCTGTCCCAGCACCTATCACCGACGCCAGATGACCTGCAGCTCCTGTACGTGACCACGATCAGCCATGAGCAATGCCAGCAGCACATGACATCGGTAGCAGGAGACATCGCACTGTCCATACAACGCGATATAGAGATCTGTACCTTCCACTCTGATGAACATGGCGCGTGTTTGGTAAGTAGGATACTATATATAAAACGTCCCGCTGATGGTGGCGTGGTGTGTTGGGTCGCCGAGTTCCCTACATAGTTGTTGAGCTTAGCGATGCTGTCGCATGCGTCATGCTAGTGAACGGGTGCCATCTGCCGGGACTTGTAAATGCCGCGGCAATCTTATTTAGAGACAAACTTATGATGGTTTTCTTTTTTTTCCTCGTATTTTATCTCGCACATTATTCTCGCATTCTCTCACCACAACAATGTACCAAACACAGATTGTAAGATTTTAAAAGAGTTTCCATGGAGTTTCTTGCCGGTTCTTCTCCATAGGACCTACTATTTAGAACCGTGCACCTAGAGTCTCGAAATTTCATAAGTGCCTGTAATTGGTTTACATGAAACAAAGGTGTATTAAATTTTATTCATATCTACCTTCAAAAGCTAAGATCCGTGTGGTCGCAAAAGATTTCACTCAAATATTTCATACCCATAGAGGAAAATAAGTCAAAAATGTCTGATGACTTGGAAAAAATGGTTGAACACTTGCCTTCCAAATAGGAGGTTCTGATTCCAAACTTGTACAATCTACAGATAGATGTTCCGGGTGTGTGTGTATGTCCATGTGAATATATGTATGTGATTGTAAACGCACCCACGGGCTGAATTTATTTATTTATTAGGGGTAAGAGCAAGTGAATATTAAAGTATATATTATTACTTTGATAGCCACATTGGTGTATTAGTCGCAAGCGCGACTGCTGTACGTGAGGTCTTGGGTTCGGTTCCCGGGTCGGGCAAAGTGTTATTGGGTTTTTCTGTATGGAAATTCTCAGTAGCAGCACGGAGTCTGGAACTGTGCCCGGTAGATGGCAACATGCTCGTCCCTTATTATATGAGACTCAATAACGGCATCTATTATTACTTTTGAATTTTAAGGGCGTCATTGGTTGAGAGAAACACTCATCATGCTGATATATCTTGTCTTCTGTTTTGAAATACTTAACGGTAAGCTGGGTAACAAGATTTGATTAAAAAAGTAGATCTTATAACAGTTCCCTAAAACAAAGTAAAGTAGTTCGTTAAATTCCCCTTTTCTGACCCCAGGGTGACTCCGGCAGTGCCCTCGTGAGGATAAGCACTCGGGAGCAGATTGGCATAGTATCCTGGGGCTATAACTGTGCTGATGGGGCTCCAGATGTCTTCGTCAGGATATACGGCATCAGAAACTTTGTGGAGCCTATTATCAATATGTATAGAGACTGATTAGATTGACTGTGTTCTTGTTTTATAGTTTTAAAACTTGTTATTAAATGAGTAAGTAATTACATACAGTGTTTATATTATTAATGTATTGACCGTGTGCCTACACCCAGATTGCCCATGTCGTGATAGGCCTTCAAACAATTAATAAATAACCTCAACCAATCATAAGCTCGGCTCGTTACATAACTTCAATATAATCTAATATTTTTCTATCTTCCCTGCTTCTATTCAATCCAGACACTTCTATTGGTCTGTCTTCTCTTCTGGACTGGTGTCTTTTTAACCCTTTTCGGGCTTTTCGTTTCGTAGCTTGTTCACACCATAATACGAAAATCATAAAAAAAACTTTCAATGCTTTTGGGCCTTGTTATGTTCTTTTATGATTTCAGTGATTTTCTTTCCATTCAAAATTACTGTCTTTGATAAACATTTTTCACCCCCTCGTCATTTCTAAAGAAAAGATAGAAGGATATATAATCCTGTGAAAACATTAAAATATTTTCAAAGTATTTATTTAAAAGTCAAATAAATAATATTTACAGCCGAAGTGATATATTCCTTATATGCTAGCAGTCCGTCCATATGTTACACGAGTTCCACGTTGTAGGATGTTCATACAATGATGGGTTCCAGCCAGGACCGGTAGGCGCTTACTCGGGCAAACATGTCGGGAGCGCCGCGTGCGCACGGGAAGCCCCACGAGACCACTCCGATCTGCTGGCCCCTGTCCACACGGATCAGAGCACTGCCGGAGTCACCCTGCAATACGAAAGTAGGACACATTATAGCGTTTACGACTGTTTTACCTGAAAGGTTAGGCTAAAGTGTACTGTTGTACACGCATATACACTGTTTGAAGTGCGCAAGTCTTTTGATATCTACCGGGGATGGACCGGATCGCATTTTTCTTGCCACAAAAATGTTAACTTCAGAAGACTGATCGAATGAACAACGATTCATTTAAGACCTAAAAATAACCTATTCGGTGCATTTGTATTACTGGTAAGCATATGGCAGCGTTAGAATGATTCCCAACTGTCAAAAGGTCTTGGTATTAAAACAATCAAGTGCTTGAAGGATCTGACTCGAAGGACCAAATGCATTGATGTCATATTACTCACATTGCAAGTTCCGGATCCAGCACTGTGGAAGGTGCAGACTTCGATGTGTGGTTCAACTGGGGGAGCGCGCATGTTGAAGTCGATGGAAGCCTGGGCCACGCGGCTGACGCAGTCGTCTCCGCCGATCGTGCTCAGCGACAACTCCAGAAGGACGGCGGAGAGAGCACCGTTAGCCTGGAATGAGAAGAATAACAGTTTTAAGGTTTTTTTCTTCATGTGAATAATGGTCGCTGAACTATAAAGCTTACATACTTAACATTTGGCACGTCGGTTCCTTACGGATTATATATAGACATTCACTAAAGGGTTAGCCAAAATTCAAACTCAAAAGGGTGCAAAAGAGGATTCAAAGTTTTTTGAAAGATCTTGCTAAGTAGACGGTTTCGCGCGTACAACTAGGAAAATAATATAAAAAAAAAGGAAACATTGCGTTTTATTTAAGAATATTGCGAGATGTTTAATGATATTAGCTATGAAAAATGAGAAAGTTCAATGACTACTACCAGTGTACCACTCATATTTTAGAAGATATGAGTGGAATATATATGAGATTTTTCATAAAATATGAAAAATCACAGTAGAACCTTTCTTAAGTTTTTAACTTACCCTGATCCTGCCCCATCCAGCAACTCTGGACTGAACTCCGGCACCGACAAAGTCGTAGGCAAGAGGGACGACCTGGACGAGGTTGTTCAACACTACGTTAGAGGAGGTGATGAGGATACCGATGTCGTTCTTGATGGTGGAGGACACGTAGTTAGGGTGGGTCACGTTGCGGGCCAGGGTGTAGGAGGAGCCACCGCTTGCCCAGCGGTTTGTACCAACAGTCACGCGGAGAGAGCTAGAAAGATAGTTATGATATTAGTTTTCCAACACGATGAATACTTATTCAACGCGTCATAACAATGTAACACAAAAATATGAACATATCATATCACTTGTTAATTTCATTAAGAAGTTAACAAGTAGAATTTTAAATATTAAGAAGTACCACCAAGTATGGATTTCAGCTATTTTTGGACTGCTGAAACTCGGAACCACAACTAGCCTAACAGTGTCTCTGGTTCTCCATTAAGGCAATAGAAATAGACCATGATTTACTTACTTAGAAAGAGAGCCAAAGCTGAACACGGCATCGATACAGTGAGCAGCTGTGAGGACAGTACGGCGTCCGACCAGAGAGCCTCCGCAGAGGAAGCTCCTGACTAAGAGACCGTTGGACAAGGCGACCATGTGAGGGTGGCTTCCAGTGGCTGCCGCCGCACCGCCGACGATGCGAGCCTCTGGGTCGGCGTGTTCGAAGAAGATGGAAAGGTCATCTTCGGGCGTTGGAAGGGCTGGAAGTGAAGAAATTAAGATTTACACTCTTATTTACATTCGTTTATGGATCTTTATATTATACGCTCACGTGCATAGGTGTATTTTTTTCTATTCCGGCGTAAGTGAAGTACTATAGCTGGTTTAAATTGTGATGATTTGTCAATTGATTGATCCAAAACTGATGGTCCCCTGTTTTGTTATAGAGGTCAACGATTGGGCCCAACTTTAGCAGTTGATAGTGGGGTCTCTTCTCTTGTTGTAAAGGGTACAAAATAAAAGACGATAAATTAAATAACCATTACATATTATATTTATGTGGGGACAGCTCTAAGTAAAACAATCTATGGAACTCAATGGAAATTACGAGTATCGAGTCATCAAGTCATGCAACGTCATCATTGTGGAACCATTAGCCATTGTTCTTTTTAATTTTTAATATACATCTCTTTCACTCACTCCTTTCCGTTTACCCCAAGTATATTTTTTAACTTCGCGCCACGTTATGATTTCTCCTGTATCGTGCGCACTATAAATAAACATTTATCCCGTGCGTGAGTCGAACCCACGACACCTCACACAGAAACGAAAACGATTAGCCCAACGGATGTAGCGATCAGATTTGGCTCGCAGTTTTCGAAGATAACCACGCTAATTTTAAGCTTAAATAGATTAAAATGTTTCTTATCTCTGAATTTGTCTCGCGCAATCTGGTTTAATAGATATTTAACTACGGTATTTGGTACGTACGCCTAAGATAAGCTAATTAAGTAATTAAATATTGATTGCTAAACTAATTATCTTATCTTATAACAAAGGAAATTTTGTTGGTGGATTATCAACGACAGTACAGTGTGTGTATTGATTTAATCCCTGTACCTAAGTACGACTCGGTGGCCAAATGATTGGGTTTTTGTACGGGTCGCAAGTTTGATTTCCGTACGGTAAAATATCCCACAGTCACTTGTTCCCAGCCTAATTACCGATGTAGCGACAGGCGTAGATCGTGCGATAGCTTCTGTCAAACGTCATTTTTCTGTCATATAATGTATTGGCTGACAGTGAGATTGCCGTTGCGTGGCTGTCGCGTTGTTGTCGCTTTTTTACATAATTATGTGACACTTATGTTTTAATTTTACAATCAGCGTTAATTACACTAACACCTAAGGTACTCATTACCTTCAGCGAATAAAATCAAAAGTAATCAAATATACTGGAGCACTTTGTCGGCACGGTTGGCGCAGTGGTTGAGAGATCGACTGCTGCGCTGCAAATATTTGTATGATCTACAGATAGTTGTTTCGGGTTTGGGTGTATGTCCACGTGAATATTTTTGTTTGTAAACGATACATGAATAATTAATAGTATGAGGCAACGTTAAAAAAAATAAGAAAAAGATCTTGGTATCATCGAGGTACATCCTCTATTCGTTAATATTTTGTGTTGATGGCACAATCCGCATCTTAGCCAATTAAATTAAATTTTAATATCTTGTGAAACTCACCGAAGCACCCAACAAGAAGCGTAAACACCAGAAATCCGGTTTTGTAGTCCATATTTAATAACGCCCGAAGACAATTTGATAGTATTACGACACTTACTGATATTTATATTGTTGAATCAACTATCGCATTAAACATTAATTGATTATGGAGTGATAATCTGTTTACTAAATCCTAATACGCAATCCTGTGATTATGTGGACCCCGCGGTATGCCTGTTATGTTTTTCTTTTATTTTACTTGGGTGTAGAATTAAAACATAAAGTAACAAATATTTGTAAATATAATTTTAAAACTATAGAGCGTGGCCACGGAGTTTCGGCGACGCGATGTAAGACGAGTTAATTCGCGTGCGCGGTTATCGTGCTGCAGCTACGCTGACTATTATATTCAGCAACACTTTCACACATTTCAGATAATTGTTACACTGTTCAGTCTGTAACCTGTGCTTACGTCTTATATTAATATATTAAAATCCTGTGTCCGAAACCGCAAAACCGATTTTAATGAAATTTTGAAAATGTGTAATGTTATGACCAACTTGAGAGGTAAGTTAGTTTTTATCCCGATAAGTCACCCTCAATATTTTTTATTGTAAATTTAAGGATTTTTTATAATACAAAGGGGGTACTTATAGATAAATAAAAGTTAATTGCCACATGTATGATGGAGCATCACTTAAGAAATGCCCGACCGATTTGGCTGTAATTTTTTGTGTGTTCTTGTGTTTGTGTAATTGCAAAAACAAGGTTTTAATGAAGGAAATTTTTTGGAAAATCCACCGGAAAAGTCGGAAATTTTGATGGTATTTTTGTATGAAATTCTTAATACCTTCTCATTTTATTCATAAGTAAATTCCACCCCTGCGAAGCTGGGGCGGGTCTCTAGTATTTCTATAAATCTTGTCGCCGTCGCCGCACTTTATTCCGTGGCCAAGCGCAACAAGTGCATTGCACAGATCAACGTTAACAAATGGCTGACAATAATGTTGTAGTATTTAACCATTTGTTCTCACAGTGAGGTAATCATTGGCTACTTGATTCACTATTGTAATTGTATTTTTGGCACTCCAAAATGGTTACAATTTACACCACCCAGGTGTAGTATCAGTATTCTAAAGTCTGTGCTGACGGTTAGCCGTGGTCTCCATCGAAATAATATGTCCTGAACAACGTGGTCCCTAGTTGAGCAGCGGTTTTATGAAATTTTTATTTGTATAAAATGACAGACTCAAATCCGTTCTAAACGTCGCGTCGTTTGATAATATGGACTATCTCTCTTATTAAAATGCAAAGTTCGATTTTCGCAGATTCCAAGTATAATATTTTTATCAAATAAACCAATTAACAAGCAGACATAATTAATACAATTTTTTGTTAGCAATATAAGTCGCGTGCTATAGATAAGGAGCGTTGATTGGGAAAGCACGTCATAATCATAATAAGTAAATATTTTTGTGTAGGTATATGTCGGTCTGTGACGTAAAAACTATGTATAGGTAAGTACTGCTGATCGCTAAAAAAGTCCTCAATAACCATTCAATAAATCCATTGTGAAGATGGATGGCTACGCGGCCCGCAATGCTTTTTCTGGTAGTATTTAACGTTTGCCTTAGTAGGTGCCGAATTGATAATTGTTTGAATGCCAAACTCCAGCTGTGTTGATGGAAGTCTTAGCTTGAAATTAAACTTCAATGTAGACTGTATATTATATTAGTTAAGGGCTGATAACAAAAAATTGCGGATACGTCCTCACGTTGTGGTTAAGGCGGGTGAGTGTTCGTTGGCCGTCTGCGTGGGCCAATACTATGGTGGAGACATCGTTCCAAACCGGCCCGAAGTGGTTCGTCGCAAGGCGCGATGTGACCTCAGGAACAATAATTCTTTCGGAAATAATATTTTAGTGTGAAAATTTGATCTACCTATTTAATTTCAAAAATTGAATCTTTGAATAATACCTCATGTAAAGAAAAAAAGTTGAATGGTGATTTAAAATTTTCTTATATAACGCATAGGACCAAAAATGCTACCCTGTAGAACTCCTTATATTGATATTTGCAGAATACAAAACTTCTTAGTTATAATTGGTACGCACGTAAATATTTAAGATGCACTTTATGAAGATTAACCTGTTCAATACCGCAGTTCTAGAGACAATAGAATTCCGATTGTGTCTCGCGTAGTCTATCGTTTCGACGGCTGCCGAGAGGTTCAAACTCAGTGAGTTAATTAATGTAAATTACTAATGAGAAAACAAAGTTCTTAAATCAACTCTATGAGCTAAATATGTAAGAAAACAAGATCTTGTTCATTTAACCAATACAGACAGATAGATAGACAGATAGAATTGTTTTTATTTCAAATAAAACTAATACAGGCACTTATGAAACGTTATAGGACTCTAGTTGCATGGTTCCAAAAGGTTGGTACAGTAAGTACTATTCAAATAAATAAATTAATAACGTGTTCATAATTTTCTTCGATATGTTAGAAATGAAATGAAATGAAATGAAATGAAATGAAATGAAATGAAATGAAATGAAATGAAATTATTTATTTTGCAATTAGGATTTTTCAATCACTTTTACACGTCTTTTTTAAACTAGATGGCGTCGGCATTTCCTATGACTATCCCTGAGAAGAAACGCCGAAACAAACTCAGGGGTCAAAGTCTATTTTAAAGTCCAGACAGATTGTATTGATGTAAAGGTTTATGTGAGACAAATATAGGGTGGAATAGCCTTTTGAAGAAAGTGCCATAACTATTTGAGCTAACCTGTCGCAACAGAGTGCAAGCATGCATCAGTTATCGTGAGAATTAATGAAATGAAGAGGGCTCAGCCTAGATCTCACTCACATTTACAATGTATAGCGGTTATATATAAGAAATAATTTCAATTTAAACGACATTACAATAACAAAATAATGAAGTAAATAATATAATAATTAATGGCAAAATTTGTATATAAAAAAAAAAGGAAGGCTAAAGAGCGGCTCAATCCCAAGCGTTTTTGTCATCTAAATAGTCCGAAATTTTATAGTATCCTTTTTTACAAAGTTTAGATTTAATTACAATTTTGAACTTCTTTAATGTTAAATTACGTATATCATTGGGAAGCTTATTGTAAAAGCGTATACATTGTCCCATGAACGAGTTGCTTATTCTGTGGAGGCGCGTAGCATGTACAGCAAGGTTGTGTTTATTCCTAGTGTTCAAAGAATGAGTATCAGACAGTTTGACAAAGTTCGAAATATTTTTATAAACATATATTAAATTTTCAAAAATATATTGTGACGCTACAGTTAGAATATTAATTTCCTTAAATCTGTGTCTCAGCGACACCCTTGGACCAAGATTATAAATAGCTCGGACAGCCCTTTTCTGCAAGACGAATATAGTATTGAAGTCTGCAGAGTTTCCCCAGAGGAGGATGCCGTAAGTCATAACGCTATGAAAATAACTGAAATAAACTATTCTGGCTGTATCCACATCAGTTAAGTGCCGAATTTTTTTGACAGCAAACGCGGCAGAACTAAGCCTACCCGATAATTTGTTTATTTGCGGGCCCCATTGCAGTTTGGCGTCTATAGTGATGCCTAGAAAAACAGTCGAATCCACAATGTCCAGTTCCACTCCATTCAATTTAACATTGATTGGTACTTGTCGGACATTGGGCGTTGAAAATTTAAGACATTTGGTTTTTTTCTCATTAAGGAGAAGATTATTAACATTGAACCAATGAACTACATGAGATAGTGCAACGTTAACTTCGCGAAAATCTAGTAATTGTCGTCGAATTTTAAATATTAGAGAAGTATCATCCGCGAACAATACTACCTCGTGATTATCCCGTACGTAATATGGCAAGTCATTAATATAAACTAGAAACAAAAATGGACCTAGAATTGAACCCTGCGGGACGCCCATGGTGACCTCAGATCCCGAAGATCTCTTGCCATTAATATCGACTCTCTGAATTCTATTGCTTAAATAAGAAGATAAGAAGTCGAGAGCCTTGTTCCTTATGCCGTAGTGGTATAATTTCCTGATGAGTGTATAATGGTGTACGCAATCGAAAGCCTTTGACAAATCGCAGAATATGCCAAGAGCATCTTGCGAGTCTTCCCAGGCATCGAATATATGTTTCAGCAATTCCACGCCCGCATCTGTCGTTGAACGTCCCCTTGTGAAGCCAAACTGCTTTTTATGAAGTAGGTTGTGTCTATTAAAATGTCTTAACATCTGATTTAAAATCAATTTTTCAAAAATTTTACTCAAAGTGGGTAGAATTGAAATAGGCCGAAAATTTGTGGGATCCGTAGAACTACCAGATTTGAACAGTGGTATTACTTTACTTTGTTTCATCAAGTCAGGAAATACACCAGATGCAATACAAGAATTGAACACGGTTGCCAAGTAAGGTGAAATCACGTCAATTATGGACGAGATAGTTCGTACTGACAGTCCCCAAAGGTCTGCAGTTTTCTTTACATCAAGACTTTTAAAAGATTCTTTAATATCTTTCGCATTAACAACTGAAAATTCAAAAGGTGTGCTACATTCAGATACGCTTTGTTTTAGTATAGTATAAGCGGAAGTGGAAGAAGACAAGAGAGTTTTGGTTGTTAAAATAGGAATATTAGTAAAGAAATTTTCAAACTCAGTTGCCACCTCCATATCCCCCCTAATATCTATGTCGTTAATTTTCAAATGGAAATCGCGGCTACGTACTGTGGATCTTCCCGTTTCAGAATTAATAATATTCCATGTAGTTTTGATTTTGTTACTGGATACTTTTATCTTGTTTTTTAAATGTATTGACTTGGCCAAGGAACAGGCTCGTTTAAATATTTTTGAATATCTTTTTACATATTCTTTAAAATCTGCGCTATGATTGTACGTTTTTTCATAATATAATTGAAATAACCTATGTCTACTTTTAAAAATGCCAGCTGTCGCCCAGTCACTAAAAGTAAATTGATCACTGACCGATAGTGATTTAGGGGTAAAAACGTTACTAAACTCTCTACTAATCATATTGAACAGCAAAGTATAAGCTTGATCAGGATTGATGTCATACGGCAATAAAGGTAATTTATCTATAAGATTACATTTGAATAGTTCCAAACGGCCTTCATTGACAGGAACAACACTTACAAGTTTTCTTTGTACTCTAACTTGATTCCTAGGAAAAGTGACTAACTGACCACAGTGATCAGAGTCTAACTCATTTATAATTAATTTATTACAAGGTTTCAAGTTTGTAAAGATATTGTCAATACAAGTAGCACTAGAAGCAGTTATTCTAGTTGGTTCAAAGAAGATATTGTACAAGTTGTATGACTTAAATAAGGTTAAAATTTTGCTAGTATTAGACGAATTTTCCAATATATTTATATTAAAGTCTCCACAGACAACAACTGTTTTATTAGACTTCGAGCATTTAAATAACACATCCTCCATATATTTCTCAAAAACATCAAAAGATGCGCATGGGGGCCTGTACACGCTCATTACAATGAACCGCTCTAGCTCAATACAAGATATCTCAATTACTCGCTCAACAGAGAGGCTCACAATATCTTTGCGTTCTTTACACTTCAAGTTGTTACGTGTAATTATTAATGAGCCACCATGGATTATATTTACTCTGCTGAACGAGCTGGTGACTTGGTGGTTGTTGAAGTTGAACATTAACTGATGGTGTTTTAGCCAATGTTCAGTCACACATAAAATATCGATAACATTGCAGTTCAAAAACAACTCCAATTCTAAGTCTTTACCCATCAAACCCTGTATATTTTGGTGCACTATGTTAAGACAATTTAACTGATTATTAATTTTATTGCTCAAGTTTGATGGGGGTGATATTACATTAATGCTAGCGGGTATCTCTGTTGCCACAGTGTCCCTCAAACTAGGGTACAAATCTAAATTAATAAAAGAAATATTGCCAGAGGTTGACTCTATTGTCTTATGGTGTAATTTAAATTATTTGGGAAAAAATCAACACTTTGCTTATCTAGATTACAATTATTTAACTGCTCAATAGAAATAGAAGTACTATTTTTCAATAAAGTGGCTGAGTTAGAAATATAATAAGATAACAACTCTGCAATCTGCTGTTTATAAAAGCTTGAAATAAAGTAATTATCTTTAGTTGAAAAATAATTTTTGCTAATGATTACATTAGAGTCAACCAATTCAATACTTTGATTATAAAATGACATAGTGTGAAGTTTCCTATTGCATTTATATCTAATTCCATGTATAGTTATGTATTCCAGTATTTTCAGGCTACAAAAGAGATGAATGCTAGGTTCCATTTTATAGCTAGTTCACACCATAATAGGAAAACCATGAAAAACATGTATCAAAGTCCAACATCGATGCTCTTTAGATAAAGACTCAAAACTACTGATTTTGATAAATATTTCTGTCTACTCCTCTCTACATTTCACTCCTAGGAAAGGACAGTAGCACTATCACGAGTTTTCTTACTATTTACTATATATAGTAAAGTAAATTTTCATGCAAGCGATTTTAGTTCTTAACTTGGTTACATTAGGGATTAGAGTCGCTAACATGACATCTCTATAATATAGTAAATAGTAAATCAAAACTTTACTATGACACATATGTCACATAAGCTACTCTAGTCCCTAATGTAACCAAGTTAAGAACTAAAATCGCTTGCATGAAAATTTATATTTACTATGAGAGTAAATAGTAAACTAGTAACCACGAATAGTAAACTCATAATAGAGGTACAAAAGGTAAACACAAAAATATTTTAAAAGTATTTATTTACAGCCGACATTAAATAATCCTGATAGCAAGCAGTCCGTCTAGATGTTACACGAGGTCCATGTTGTAAGGTGCTTACACAATGTTGGCTTGCAGCCAGGACTGGTAGGCGCTGACCCGGGCGAACATATCAGGAGCGCCGCGCGCGCACGGGAAGCCCCAGGAGACCACTCCGATCTGCTGGCCCCTGTCCACGCGGACCAGAGCACTGCCGGAGTCACCCTGCAACACGAAAGTACATTAAAGCATTCATGTTTGTTTTCCCGAAAGGTTACGCTAAGGTGTTGTACATAGTCATTTTCCGATTTCGTTATTAAGTCCTGTTTAAATGGCGCGAGCCTCGCGACATCTACCGGGATCGGACCAAAATCGCGGTTCTTTTCTTTCCATAAAAATTTTAACTTTAGAAGACTTCGATGATCTGACAACGATTCACTTAAAGATTCACATAGCATGAAGTGATGGTATCCGTATATTAATATTTAGCCTGGTAATGGTGTTAGGGTGATTTCAAACACTGTAAATCTCTTGCTATTAGAACAGCGCAAAGCGAAGATGAATCAATCATCCGGCTAGAAGGACCAAATGGAAAACTGAAGTCATGATACTCACATTGCAAGTGCCGGATCCAGCACTGTGGAAGGTGCAGACTTCGATGTGTGATTCTACAGGGGGAGCGCGGATGTTGAAGTCGATGGAGGCCTGTGCCACACGCCTGGCGCAATCGTCTCCGCCGATCGTGTTCAGCGACAGCTCCAGCAGGACGGCGGAAAGGGCTCCGTTAGCCTGGAATGAGACCATGAATGATAACCAAATAATTACATAGCAATTTTTAGTAAATCCCTTCGTTACTTATTTAACTTGCCCTGATCCTGCCCCATCCGGCAACTCTGGACTGAACTCCGGCACCGATGAAGTCGTAGGTGAGAGGGACGATCTGGACGAGGTTGGTCAATGCTACGTCAGAGGAAGTGATGAGAAGGCCGATGTCGTTCTTGATGGTAGAGGCAACATAGTGAGGGTGGGTCACGTTGCGGGCCAGGGTGTAATCGAAGCCACCAGTAGTCCAACGGGTTGTACCAACAGTCGCACGGAGAGAGCTGTTAACAAATGGTTAAATTGTTAGTTTTCCAGCACGATGAAGGAATGGACGTCAGCATAAAAATGTGTACTAAACATGTCCAAGTCATCATATGATGAAGGATTAACGCCAAGTAGAATTTAATAATAATAATATATCCGGCTAATTACTGGCGCGGACTCCCGTAAGGACAACCAGCATAACCTTAGAGTATCACTGTCCCCTAGTAATTAGGTGGTTAAGTTCAGATGGAAGTCGGTCCATGTAAAATGCTGCTATTCAGACGCATTTCGTTAGACTGGCAGCGGTATTCATAAGTTATAACCCCAAAGAGAAAGAGATTGACTTTAGATTCCTTACTTAGAAAGAGAGCCTGAGCTGAACACAGCATCAATACAGTGAGCAGCTGTGAGGACAGTGCGGCGTGCGACCAGGGAGCCTCCGCAGACTAAACCTCTGACTAAGAGACCGTTGGACAGGGCGACCATGTGAGGGTGGCTTCCCGTGGCTGCTGCTGTACCACCGACGATGCGAGCCTCTGGGTCGGCGTGTTCGAAGAAGATGGAAAGGTCATCTTCGGGCGTTGGAAGGGCTGGAAGTGAAGAAATTAGATTTACCTTCTTATTTAAATTAGTATAAAGTTCTGTTTCACGTCCAGTTTATTTCTTTCAGTACCATAGTTGGTCTAAATTTGTCTTGATTTATCAATAGATTGAGCCAACATTAATGGCCCCTTGCGTTGTAGAGGTCGACGGAAGGGTCCAACTTGCAGTGTATGTTAGAATAGAGGAAATATAAGAAGATGAATTTAGAAAACAAACTTTGCCCCACCTTCAGGTTTCTCCTGTATCGTGTGAAGTGTTTACAAACACATCTCACATACAAACAGTTATCCCGTGGGGGAATCGAAACCGCGACACGTCTCACACAGAAAAACGATTCGTCCAGCGGATGTTGTAATCAGATTTTACTCACAGTATTTTCGAAGACATCGCTAATTTTAAGCGTATTTAGATTAAAAATGGTTCTTATCTCCAAATCAGTTTCACGCTATCTGGATAGATATTTAACTGCGGTATTAAAACATTATTTATCTTATCTCATAACAAAGCAAATTTTGTTGATGGATTAGCGACTACAGCCCAGTGTATGTATTGATTTGATCCCTATAGGTACCTAAGTACTTATGTGAAACGACACGGTTGGGTAAATGATTGGGTGTTTGCGATTTATCTTTTATTGCCAACAAACAGTTGTTCCGAGACCGGCAGCCTAATTACCGATTTAGCAATCAGTTTGCGACAGGCGTAGATCGCGCGATAGCTACTGTCAAACGTCATTTTTGTGTCATATATGTTATGTGTTGGCCAACAGTGAGGCTACTGTCGTGTGGATGTCGCGTTGCTATCGCTATTTTTACGTACGCTGCGGACGCTGCTACAATACAGAAAAAATGTGGTTCATTGTTTAAAAAAAAAAATAACATGCAACTTCCCAAAACTTAAACGTCACACGCGGTAGCTGCGAACATTAGACCCCACGCTTAGTAGCCACGCTTCCAACCACTAAAACAATGAGGTGATGAATTCTGATATATCTATATTTATAAAACAGTACCGTGACTGACCGAAAGACAACACAGCCTAAACCACTGCAGGTAGAAATGTGACATTTGGAACATAATGTCTAGACGAGCATAAGAATGTATTTTATGAGATTCCCACGGGAATGAAGACACGGTTGGCCTAGTGGTTGAGCGATCGATTGCTGTGCTACTTGTCGTGGGTTCGATTACCGAACGGTACGAATATTTTTATGATCTACAGATACCTATTTGTTTCGGGTCTGGGTGTATTTCAATGTGAACATTTGTGTTTGTAAACGCATCCACGATACATGAATTAATAATAGTGTGGGGCAACGTTTATTTAAAAAAAGCTCCTATCATGGGCTTCTAGTTGTTAATATTTTGTGTTGATGGCACAATCCGTATCAAGTCAATTAAAAATGAAATTCTGATATGTTGTAAAACTTACCGAAGCACCCAACAAGGAGCGTAAACACCAGAAGTCCGGTTTTGTAGTCCATATTTAATAACGCCCGAAGACAATTTGATAGGATTACGACACAACTGATATTTATATTGTTGAATCAATTATCGCTCTAACGATTGAAGGATTATAGGTAGTGTGATAAAATGCTTAAAAAATCCTAATACGCAATTCTGTACGTATGTGTACCCCGCGGTATGCCTGTTACTTTTTATGATCCATTTTTTTACATACGTGAAATCAGAAATTAAAATAAACTTCACACAGTTATACGTATTCGTTTAATATGAAAATAGACACAATCACTATATATTATAAAACATAGTCCCCGCCGCATTTGTCTGTCTGTTCGCGATAAACTCAAAAACTACTGAACGGATTTTCATGCGGTTTTCACTAACAGACAGAGTGATTCATGAGCTTCCTCAGGTTCATGTTTAGGTGTATAATTCGTTAAAGTTTTGTGTAAATCGACTGAAATATGATGATGATAGTTGAAGATGTAGGAAAAATTCATGCCGACTGGGAGCTTTACTGGCGTGCGCCGAGTAAATGCTCGATGTAACAGGCTGATACGACACTACGACAGAAAAAAAATGAAGGCGTATATGCTCTGCTACCCGTGCGAAGCCGGGGCTAGTATTAAATAACTGTGTCCTTTTTACTATATTGATATTGTAGTAGGATTTTAAAATCATTCCATAACGACTCTGAAATTAGGAAGTGTTGAGATTATATTTATTTTTGGACCATTTATTTTGGGATATAATTATGTTCTGTTTCATGTACTGAATTTGGTCCTTATTTTTTTCTTTTAATTTAAAAATTAGAATTTATTCTGTGTGTTGTCTCTCTTGCAGTCTGCTGAAGAAGATATTACCGCTTAAAGTCATTCTGTAGTACAGACCCAACATTGATGATTTTTGATCTTTAGAGATTCCACGTAATATTTTTACCAATAAACCAATTAACAGGCAGACATAATTAATATAATTATTAAGTCACGTTCTATAGATAAGCAGCATTGATTGGCAAAACACGCTATAATCAAAATAAGTATCCTTCCTCTCTGCATCACCCTAAGGTCGACTGGTAGAAAATGCCTAAGGCATTAAGTCCGCCTCTGTACATTGTGCATAAAGAATAAATAAATAAATAAGTAAACAGTTTTGTGTAAGTACTCATATACGCTGCTGGATACTGGTTTTACCTAGTGTTGTTTAGATTAACTATTAAAACTATAGATATTGTTGATAGCTAAATCAGTCCTCAATAACAGATAGCAAGATTTTTAAAAGGTGATTAAATACTTATCTTTTACTAGCTTCCGCCCTTGGCTTCGCCCGCGTGGTTTACGAACCCGTTCATTTTTCCGGGATAAAAAGTAGCCTTTGTGCTTTTCCAGACTATAATCTATCTCTGTGCCAGATTTCATCCAGATCCGTTCAGCCGTTCTGGCGTGATTGAGCAACAAACATCCATCTATCCAAGCTTTCGCATTAGTAAGATAATGCATAGGACTAAGAATACTACCCTGCGGAACTCCTACTACAAATTAGCAACAAACAATTTAAACAATACATTATGTAGCCTGAATAGCGCCACATTACAATACCGTTCTCCCTACAACACAACACTGATACAAGTTTTTCGTAAGATGTCGGGTCCGACTAATTAAGTTCGGTAGTTGGACAGTTTGGAAGAATGGTGAAATCCAAAAACTTGTGGCCGAGCCTAATACAATCGGGGTGACAAAATCGCATTGACTGCATTGGCCTGATCACGTCGAACGCATGAAGGAGGATCGAGGAGGAAAAAAAGCATATTTTATGAGTCGACTGGTGAATCAGTGCCGTCTGCCGGGACTGGTCAACTTGTAAATGTCGTGGCAATCTTATTTAGAGGCAATCTTATAGTATGGTTTTATTTTTTCTTCCTAGTATTTTATTTCACACATTAAATAACATTATTCTCGCATTCTCTTACCACAACAGTGTACTAAACAAGGATTGTAAGATCTATTATTTTAAAAGAGGTTACATGGAATTTCTTGCCGGTTCTTCTCCATAGGACCTACTATTTGGAACCGTGCGCCTAGAGTCTCGACATTTCATAAGTGCCTGTAATTGTAATACATGAAATTAAGATATATTTTATTCTATTCTATACTGATCGGAAGCATATATCCCTGATGGAGATGGATCTGCGCGAGATTGGATCCAGTAATTGACGCGACTGCGCAAGACCGCGCAACGTGGAGAGTTTTCGTTTCGGAAACCAAGACTCACTTCGGGTTGCTGTGTCCGACAGGGTCCATAATTGTTTCTATAAACATTGAGATTTGAGCCAGAAGAGTATTATATAGCGGTTCTAACAGGTGCAGGATATAAGAAAAAATACACGTTTATAAGTTGTTCCACCTCAATTACAGCTTTATTTCACTCGTTTTCATGTAATGTTATGATAGATTTTTATCACATTGCTCTTAAATGTTATACATAAACGCAATTACTTAACATTAAGTTCTTTCTTAATGTAAGCTTAGAAATATCATTTATTTTGATATTTTCAACAATTTATAATGATTGGAGGAAATTATGTGCTCATTATAAAGTTACTGAGTAAGTGAATTAATAAATTAATTCTTAATAAGAAAATTAAAATTCCTCTTTCAGCTAAATACGTTAGAAAATATTTTCTTTTAAAAACGCTCCCATTCTGAATAATACAGTAAGTATTTTAACAGATAGATTAATATCGTGTCCATGGATCCCTCGTATGTTCGTTATTCACACCAGTCGTGCACACAGTCGCCTGCGCACCGCGAGCGAGTGATGTAGCCGCGGCCGAGCAGCCGAGATCATCTGAACAGTTCTGATATCTTGCTCATGGCTTCCACCGATAAGATGTCCAGGGTCAGCAGCACTGACAGCTCGTCTTCACCTGGAGTCAGAAATACATAACATAAACATAAAATAGCATCACGCCTGTATTCCCCGAAGGGTAAGGCAGAGGTGTACTATTGTACACCCACATATCGTCAATGCTATTATTAAGTCTCATGTAATAGGGGGCGAGCTTATTGCTATCTACCGGGGAAAATTTCAGACTCCGTGCTGCTACTGAGAATTCCCAAACAGAAAACACCAATAACACTTTGCCCGACCCGGGAATCGAACCCCGGACCTCACGCCCAGCAGTCGCGCTTGCGACCACTAGACATGAGACAATGAGGCAGTCAGATATACATATACATATATATAGACACTACTGTTGTATCTTCAGGCGGCTACTGAGAATTTCCCAAGACAAAACGCAACACAACATTGCCCAACCCAGGAATCGAGTCCATGACCTCACGCGCAACAGGTAGGCTTGCAACCACTCTACCTAGGTTTTATGGATCACAATATAATTTTATGGCCATAAGCAAAACCTCTGGGTAGGCTAGAACAGAGTTTCGATCTACTAGTCTATGCTATTATAAAGAGGTATATTTGTTTGTTTGTATGTAGGGGGTAATCTCCGGAACTTATGATCCGAATCTGAAATTTCTTTCACTGATAGATAGCTACATTATGCCCGAGTGCTATAGGCTATAAATTAATTATATATGTCGATTACATGGACGAAGTCGCGGGCTGAAGCTAGTAACTAATCAAATCGAAAGTCCACGTTTCTGAAAGAAGACATGAAAACATAAATGTATTCCTTACCCATAGCATCCTTTAAAGCTCCTTTCGGCAGGTCATGGTACACCAGGAACCCGCTCAATATCTTCTTAACATCATCATCACACGTACTAATCTTCCTACTGCTTGGCAAACCCAAATATTTCCTAAGGAAAGGCGTCAGCCTCGTCTCCCAAGTATCAAAGACACTTGCTACTTTCTGTTTTATGGCCAGAGTGAATTCACTGGATATAAGCGGTTCCGTCTGCGTGTCTTGGCCATCCACCTTCATGTCGTTCATGGTACGTTTGTTGTAGTTCTCAATTTGTGAGAGAAGCAGCTTGATTTGCCAGATGTGGTACGATGATGGTTCGGGTTTCATTGATTTTATTATCTGTAATAAAAGTTTGTTTAGACGAAATAAGGATGAAGCAACATGAGCATGAATTGAAAATTAATTTTGTAGTTTTTCAGCGGTTTTGCTAAAGGATCGGTTTTAAGTATTGTGTGTTCACTCTTTAAAAACGATGCAACGTGTTTTCTTTTGCTAAATACATTTTTATAAGCACATGCATTTCCGTTCTGTGATTGGGCGTGATTACTTTTGCGCGCTTCGACAGTTTTTTGAAGTTATACTTCTTTTGGCGCGCTTGATGAGAGTGAATTCTTACGATGCGCGCGCACACCGACAGATAAAAGCGACACCATGAAGTTGGCTGGTAAATGTCTCTTAAATTTTCCTGGGAATTGATAGCTATATTCAAGGTAGTTATTGAAATATTTGTGCATCTGTAACACGTGTTTCATATCAGCGGAAAAAAAAGAAGTATAACTTCTTACGTGCGTACATAAGTACACACACACATATTTTTATTAGTCTATTTTATAGATAGTCCCGTAAATTCATCAGAGCACTAGATGAGACAATCTAATGTGATATTACAAGCATTTGTAAAAAGGTAGCCGATGAATATCCGGCATGTTTTTTCGATACGTCTCGATTTTGTAATTGCTCCCTATGTATTTATATTTATCGAATAACTTTTGAACCAAATAATTTTCGAATCAAATAAAAGCTTTTATTCTAACTCACCTTCAAAAACGTGGTCCAAATGGGTAACGCGCACAAAATATCCTTGACGACACACTCATAGGTGACCATGCCCAACGTCTGCAAGTGTTCTCTCTCTTCTTTAGTATACTTGCGACACTGACACTGCCTGTTCAACACCAGTTCCTTCGCCCCCCTCCTCTTCTTAGACAAAACCAAACAATCAGCACAAACATTGGTCCCAATATCCTTCACCAAGTATTGTTTGACAAAATTCCGTATTTTGTCGTCGTTGGTGAAGAGTTCGATGTTGTCGGTGTTGATGGACCAAATGTTGGACTTGTCGAGTGTGAGCGTTTGTGCCAGGATGGTGAGGAAGCCTTGCGGGTCGTCGATGTACGAGAGGCAGCCGGCGCGCTGTTTTATGTCTATACACCATGAGTATTCGAGGAATAATCTGAAAACAAAGTTTTGTTTTTATGACATGATATAATATAACATAACAGCACCACGTCTGTATTCCCCGAAGAGAAGAAGAGTCGTGTATTATTTGTACACCCAAATTTCGCCGATGCCGTTATTAAGTCCCACGTAATAAGGGGCGAGCCTATTGCCATCTACTGGGAACAATTCCAAACTCCGGGGTTGTTATTGAGAATTTCAGAAAACATCAATAACACTGCGCGACCTGGGAGTCGAACCCAGGACCTCATGCTCAGCTGCCGCGCTCGCGACTACTACACCAATGAAGCAATAAAAGTTTTTTTTATGATGGCTTTATTTACGATCTGATTGGAAGTGGCTAAGCGACTGGTTTCCTGCAATACATGTTGCGGGTTTGATCCATGCACGGTACAAATAATAATTGTATGGCATACAGATGTTTTCCATCTGGTTGTATGTGTTTAATATTATGGTAAGAACCAGTCATGATGACACGTTTGACGCAGTGGCTAAGCGATTAGCTTTCTGCGCTAAGTTTCGCGGGTTCGATCACCGCACGGAATAAATATTTGTATGATCTACAGATAATTGTTTCGGGTCTGGGTGTTTGTGTATGTGAATATATGTGTTTGTAAACGCACCCACGATACAGGAATTATTGGGGCATAGGTAAGGTGGAGCAACGATAAAAAAAAAGAAGAAGTCATGGCGGCGATGCACAGGTTCCTAAAAACCAATAAGGCCCGGTGCACACTGGCGGGGCGGCACGGCAGAAAAAAGCAAGGCTGTGGTAACCAACTATTGCATTATAACCATCATCATTGAAAATTCAACTATAATGTCATAAAATGACTGCCTCATTGGTCCAACTGCAACTGCGGGCAGTGTTTCACGTTTTTCTGTATGGAAATCCTCAGTGACAGCACGGTGTCTGGAACTGTGCCCGGTAGATGGCAATAGGCTCGCCCCCTATTACATAGGACTCAATAACATCGGCGAAAAGGGGATGTACAATAGTACACCTCTGTCTATCCCTTGTCTGTCTCTTGACTGTTGTCATCCCTACTAAAATCCCCTACAGTGCCGGCCTTAGACATTGCCATACGTCATTATATTTAGACCCGGGTACGTCTTAAGAGACCCGGGTACGTCTTAAGAGACCCGGGTATGTCTTAAGAGACCCGTGTACGTCTTAAAACTGCGGATGGGCAGCAGCGTCCTCTCAAGCGTGGGGATTATGGCACCCCCCCCCCCCCCATTGGGGGAGGCCATTGTTCAGTAGTGGACGTCTTTTGGCTGATGATGATTATATTTTGAACAAATGCTGCCAAATATCTATGTGGCTCTTTATCGTATACTAGAATCATCATTTTCTCACCTCAACTGATCCCAGTTCCGGTCCCTCTGGAATGTGATGGGCCAGTACCTGGGGTCGTTGATCTTCACCTCCTTTAGAGTATTCAGCTCCGGTATGATGCAAGGGGCCTTCATTTCCTTTACCACGCCATTGAGGTCTATCACCTAGTAACACAGTAATATTTATGAGCAAATAGCTGGATGGACGTTTTCTCGACTGATAAAAAACGTGTACAGTCAGCATCAATAAGATGTATACACTTAATGAAATTCAAAAGCGATTTTTAGAGAAAATAGTGATTGAAATCTTGACTAATTTTACACATAATATCTGCGGATACATAAAAACACATAGTCATTTCAATTTAATGATTTTAACCAACGCTTTTTAAAGAATAAGCGTTTGAATTTCACTACGTGTATACATATTTTTGATGCTGACTTACATACACGCGGGGTAATATATTACCTGTATATGAGCGTAGCAAAGCTTTTCTGTATTGATATCTCTGGGCAATATCAACCTTGCCTCTACGGCTAACACGTACAGATGTCTGAAGGCTTGTAAGTGATACCTGTAATAACAGGATACAGAATGAATAACAACGACAGAGCGGGACGGGTGCGTACGAGACAAGCGAAGGGAACCGGTGCACGCTCCGATATCGTCAGTCTGTGACGCATACACAATGTACACCTCATCTGATTGCGATAAAACTTTGTCAACTTATTACTTGCACTTGCGCATAAGCTATATGCATAGTACAATTAACTTACAGTAGGTGGCGCGCGTGTCGTATCGGCAAATGTATTTGAAACAGCAAATTTATTTCTTCTGCGGCAGCAACTCGCCGGTTACCAGCTAGTATATAATAAAATGATAGTTATCTGTAACTCACAGACAGCTATTATCTTTTTATGCAATATTTATATATGTACAATTTATAGCTGTGCCCGCGATTTAGTTTGCCTGTGTTTAGTAATTACTAGCTCCCGCCCGTGGTTTCGCTCGTGTGGTTTACCAGCCCGTACATTTTCCCGGATAAAAAGACTATGTGCTATTCCAGACTATAATCTATCTCTGTGTCAAATTTGATCCAGATCCGTTCAGCCGTTCTGGCGTGAAAGAGTGACAAATATCCATCCATCCATCAATTCATCCTCACAAACTTTCACATTTATATATTTTTTTTATTCATAATATTAAGTTGGATAGGATTATCTAATTAATGTTTTCTTGCAATAGTTAAAATATCCTATGTCTTTCTACAGGATCTAGGCAACATCTGTGTAAAATTTCATAACGATCGGTTCATTGGTTTAGTCGTGATGAGGCAACAAACAGACCGACTGAGTTACTTCCGCATTTATAATAGTGTGGATAGTTCATTAGATTGCCTTTACACATTTTGATTCTGTTTAGCTAGTGAATTATATTAACATAATGGGTACAAAATATAAAATTAAAAGTATAGAATGTGGTGTAACCTGTTGTCATCGGTGTGCGTGGGGAACTTGGGGAAGAAGGCAGCCAGCAGCGCCGCCACAGCCGCCGGCGACGTGCTCAGGGTGGCGCGCCCTCCGCCCAGGAACAGCAGCCCCACTGTGCAGTGCACCGCCATCTGTCACACGCCCAACTCTATACTAAGCGCTACCAGCGTTCCTAAACTGTGGTTCATGGACTTTTGGTCCTCTAAGGACACTCCGAAAAAATCAATGCAACGTTCGAATGTTTAAGCTGAAGACTCAACTAATCTATTTAATTGAATTCGATATAACGTAGTGCCAAGATTAGCCAGTCAGCCAGGTTAAAAGTTGAAGCGTATAACGTACCTGTCCGCCGTGTGTGAGTGGCGGCGCGTGCGCATGCGGTGCGGCCGCGGGCGTGCGCGCGCGCATGCGCCGACACACGCGCAGCACCTGCAGGTCACCGCGACCACACATCACCTGCGGGTACACACTGTTAGACACCTGTTATCAAAACTATTTGTGATATCATGATAAACTGGTCTCACCATGCCGGCAGCCAGCAGACACACGCACATGCAGGCCTCGAGCGTGGAGCGTCCGGCCAGCTCGGCCACGCTCTTGCCGCCGACGGCGATGAACAGTCGCGCGTAGTTGAGCGTGGTGTCGCGCGCTTCCTCGTCAGCCGAGCCAGCGAAGCGCAGCCCTATCGCGAAGCAAGCGCCTGCGATTATGTTGCAGTAGGCTTGACTGGGAAAAAATACAAAGATTAGATATATCAGAACTGTTATGTTATTGTCATCGGTAACGCAACTATCTGTCTCTCCTGCAAAATTATATTATATAAACGTAGCAGAATACAAGCCATTAGTCTAAGTCATCCGCATGTAAAAAGTTGCGCGGGCGCAGAAGTGTGGTACCCGCAGACACGCTCACTGTTACAACATCATGTGAACCCATTCTTCCAGGTCTACGGGAACCCTGTCTCCTATTCGTCATAAATATATAAACCAGTAACAAAAGTAACCGTCGTCGGTTAAGATACGTCTCTAAGTACTTGCGATACGATCTCTGCAAGCTGCCATTAATCGCAGCATATCCGTGAACTTGTGAATGAACCTAATATCGGGAATAGTCGGGTAACTCAGAATTCCGAAAGAGCATGCGTGATCAAACTATACAAGTGCGCATGCGTCGCTTTTCGTCTAGTCAGCACGCGATCGGGGGTGGGTCGCGCGGGGAGCGGTAACCATGGTGCAACTCTAGCGCATACTTGATTTAATCTACCTACGACTTGAACATCTGATCACTTGGGGACTGTTTATGATAGACGCTGCATAAAAAAAATGGGTTTTTTTTTTTTATTGATTCGTGTAAAATATCGTGATTTGATTCACCTCATTAACTAGTGCAGATAAATAATAAATCGGCAGCACGTATTTGTTGGATTTCAAATCGTTAATTCGTTTTTGACAGCATGATAATTATGAACTTTAATAAGCAATTATTAAAGTTCATAATTATCATGCTGTCAAAAACAAAATTGCATAAAAACAGTAACTTACTTCATAGCTTCGTAATCGATGTTATCCTCAGTGGGCTTGACGAAGCAATACGGCTTGATGGTCTCAGGCACTTGACTCTCCACCCATTCTTCTGTAGGTTCTATACTGTCCCATAGGACCAATCCTGGAGTAATGAAATGATTTTATCAAAGGTTCCGGATACGATCCGCTTTTCAATTTCATGATTCTTTTTTTTTTTGTCAAGGGTCTAATACCAAAAATGAAGTCGAGTGCCAAATTCAAGATGTCAGCCATGTTTGTTTTTTTTTTTAAATATCTTCGGACTTCTAGGCTTCTTGCTGATACCGCAAATAAAGAAGCAACACGTCTGTAGGAACACTATTATATCCTAAAGCTGTTGACAAAGATCAGGTGCTTTACCTCTGGCAATGACCCTCAGCATCAGCAGGTCAGGTCTTACGAAGTCGAGCTGGTAGGCGGTGTGGGGAGGCTCCAGCCAGGAGGCCAGGGCTGCGTTGTTGGACCGCAGGTAGATCAGGCCCAGGGCTAGAGTGGCTCCAGGTGATGTTACGTCAAGGTTGACGGTCGCGCCTTCTCGGATGGCGAACGAACCTTGCTTGTATTTCTCTTTTTGGGAACCTTTGGGGTCAAAGGTAAAAGGTTTTATTTTTTTGCCCGGAACCCGAATTCTTTTTGTAAAATAAAAGTAGCCTAAGTTACTCCTTATAACATCAGCTATCTGCCAGTGAAACTCCCGTCAGCCGGTCCAGCTGTTTCCGACAGACAGACAGACAAACAAAAATTTTAAAATGTTTTTTTTTTTTTTTATTTGTTTTTATATTGTTATATGAGTACCGTACTTTCATATGCATTAAGTAAAACGTTATTTTGAAATAATAAACAGACACTTTATTTATTCGTATAGATGTGTGACATCAATATTATTTTTTTAACCCTTTAGAGGCCTGTATCTTCGCCTAAAGATTGAAAATCCTCTCACTGTATTGTAATACTGAGAGGAACTTTAAGTACAAAATACATGCTATGCTTTACTTTTTATTCATATATTAGCCTTGGCTGTTCCTCATCAATTACTTAATTTCTTTTGCGCATGATTTCAAACTTATCACGACCTGTCGTACATCATCGTAGCAGTTATAACGGCCCACACTGACCAGTAAGCGGATGTTTATCTCCGCCCAGCATGTAGGTCCTGAGCTTGTGCGCGAGCGGTGTGAGTGCGGCGGCGTGTCGCGTGGCTGCGCCTGCGCACACCATGCCCAGCGCGAGCCCCGCGGCCAGTGCGTATCCCTCTCGCTCTACACAGTTTTCCATCTCGGGACCGGGAGGCTTGCCTGAAAGTTAAAGGTAGCTAACGTGGTGCCGACGCATGCGCGAAAGTCTTTGAGAATTGTTATATGCTTTATTTATCATTTGCGCTGAGACAGTAAGTACTTAAGCTTTAAAAATCGTTTTGCTTACTTTATTAATTGTGTTAATCACTTACCTATTTCATTGAGCAACACTTGCGCATAGTGCGTGTGCGCAGTTCCCTGATATATAAGCCCAACGCCGAGTAGAGCTGCTACCAGGATGTTCTGTTGGATATCCAACTCGATGGATGTGGGGGGTAAGAGAGGTTCTAAATGGATGCTCATCATTTTGGTGGCTTGGACGTCCATGGTGCCTGGAGGACGAATTAATGTTAGCAAGTAATGGTCGCTTGAAGAAATATTTGAAAAGTATCCTAAACTCTGTAGAAATATAGCTATATACAGGGTGTAAACGAACCTCTGTAAGTGGCAGCCAGTCCCAACAGCAGCCCAACGCTGATCATCTCGTTACACTTGACAAGGTACTCGTAGATGTTCATGAAGGGCATGTCTTTCAGGTGGCCGTTCAGACCCAAACCCATTAGGAAGCCTGCGTGTTCTGTTGACATTTCAGTTGTGCCCTGTCGAAATAAAATTATGAAGGTTGTTTTTTTTTTTTGAACAGTTTAATGTTGTAGTGATTTAGAGAGAAACAAGAAATAGTGTTACTTGATAAAAAAGGGATGGATTCACAGAAATGATACAATGACTGACCAGGTGAGGCGATATTGCATGGCCCACCGAAGACCAAAGGATAATTTCGGACATTCATTTGTGTTAAAATCGTTGGAAACTTTCTACCTGCGATGTTGGACTGCAGTTGTCATGTAATTAGCACTGGCTAAAATGTGAAGGACAATTTTTACACACATTTGGTTTGGCCGTCACTACACACACACAACACAAGGCGGGCCAGGCGGGCGGGGGCGTCACTTATATAACTTACTCGTGGCTTGTTGTAGATGACCCACTCGGAGTCGATGGTGAAGCCGGAGAGCGGCACGAGCGCGAGCCCCGCAGCAGCTCCGTTGTGGAAGGCGGGCCAGGCGGGCGGGGGCGTCACTTATATAACTTACTCGTGGCTTGTTGTAGATGACCCACTCGGAGTCGATGGTGAAGCCGGAGAGCGGCACGAGCGCGAGCCCCGCAGCAGCTCCGTTGTGGAAGGCGGGCCAGGCGGGCGGGGGCGTCACTTATATAACTTACTCGTGGCTTGTTGTAGATGACCCACTCGGAGTCGATGGTGAAGCCGGAGAGCGGCACGAGCGCGAGCCCCGCAGCAGCTCCGTTGTGGAAGGCGGGCCAGGCGGGCGGGGGCGTCACTTATATAACTTACTCGTGGCTTGTTGTAGATGACCCACTCGGAGTCGATGGTGAAGCCGGAGAGCGGCACGAGCGCGAGCCCCGCAGCAGCTCCGTTGTGGAAGGCGGGCCAGGCGGGCGGGGGCGTCACTTATATAACTTACTCGTGGCTTGTTGTAGATGACCCACTCGGAGTCGATGGTGAAGCCGGAGAGCGGCACGAGCGCGAGCCCCGCAGCAGCTCCGTTGTGGAAGGCGGGCCAGGCGGGCGGGGGCGTCACTTATATAACTTACTCGTGGCTTGTTGTAGATGACCCACTCGGAGTCGATGGTGAAGCCGGAGAGCGGCACGAGCGCGAGCCCCGCAGCAGCTCCGTTGTGGAAGGCGGGCCAGGCGGGCGGGGGCGTCACTTATATAACTTACTCGTGGCTTGTTGTAGATGACCCACTCGGAGTCGATGGTGAAGCCGGAGAGCGGCACGAGCGCGAGCCCCGCAGCAGCTCCGTTGTGGAAGGCGGGCCAGGCGGGCGGGGGCGTCACTTATATAACTTACTCGTGGCTTGTTGTAGATGACCCACTCGGAGTCGATGGTGAAGCCGGAGAGCGGCACGAGCGCGAGCCCCGCAGCAGCTCCGTTGTGGAAGGCGGGCCAGGCGGGCGGGGGCGTCACTTATATAACTTACTCGTGGCTTGTTGTAGATGACCCACTCGGAGTCGATGGTGAAGCCGGAGAGCGGCACGAGCGCGAGCCCCGCAGCAGCTCCGTTGTGGAAGGCGGGCCAGGCGGGCGGGGGCGTCACTTATATAACTTACTCGTGGCTTGTTGTAGATGACCCACTCGGAGTCGATGGTGAAGCCGGAGAGCGGCACGAGCGCGAGCCCCGCAGCAGCTCCGTTGTGGAAGGCGGGCCAGGCGGGCGGGGGCGTCACTTATATAACTTACTCGTGGCTTGTTGTAGATGACCCACTCGGAGTCGATGGTGAAGCCGGAGAGCGGCACGAGCGCGAGCCCCGCAGCAGCTCCGTTGTGGAAGGCGGGCCAGGCGGGCGGGGGCGTCACTTATATAACTTACTCGTGGCTTGTTGTAGATGACCCACTCGGAGTCGATGGTGAAGCCGGAGAGCGGCACGAGCGCGAGCCCCGCAGCAGCTCCGTTGTGGAAGGCGGGCCAGGCGGGCGGGGGCGTCACTTATATAACTTACTCGTGGCTTGTTGTAGATGACCCACTCGGAGTCGATGGTGAAGCCGGAGAGCGGCACGAGCGCGAGCCCCGCAGCAGCTCCGTTGTGGAAGGCGGGCCAGGCGGGCGGGGGCGTCACTTATATAACTTACTCGTGGCTTGTTGTAGATGACCCACTCGGAGTCGATGGTGAAGCCGGAGAGCGGCACGAGCGCGAGCCCCGCAGCAGCTCCGTTGTGGAAGGCGGGCCAGGCGGGCGGGGGCGTCACTTATATAACTTACTCGTGGCTTGTTGTAGATGACCCACTCGGAGTCGATGGTGAAGCCGGAGAGCGGCACGAGCGCGAGCCCCGCAGCAGCTCCGTTGTGGAAGGCGGGCCAGGCGGGCGGGGGCGTCACTTATATAACTTACTCGTGGCTTGTTGTAGATGACCCACTCGGAGTCGATGGTGAAGCCGGAGAGCGGCACGAGCGCGAGCCCCGCAGCAGCTCCGTTGTGGAAGGCGGGCCAGGCGGGCGGGGGCGTCACTTATATAACTTACTCGTGGCTTGTTGTAGATGACCCACTCGGAGTCGATGGTGAAGCCGGAGAGCGGCACGAGCGCGAGCCCCGCAGCAGCTCCGTTGTGGAAGGCGGGCCAGGCGGGCGGGGGCGTCACTTATATAACTTACTCGTGGCTTGTTGTAGATGACCCACTCGGAGTCGATGGTGAAGCCGGAGAGCGGCACGAGCGCGAGCCCCGCAGCAGCTCCGTTGTGGAAGGCGGGCCAGGCGGGCGGGGGCGTCACTTATATAACTTACTCGTGGCTTGTTGTAGATGACCCACTCGGAGTCGATGGTGAAGCCGGAGAGCGGCACGAGCGCGAGCCCCGCAGCAGCTCCGTTGTGGAAGGCGGGCCAGGCGGGCGGGGGCGTCACTTATATAACTTACTCGTGGCTTGTTGTAGATGACCCACTCGGAGTCGATGGTGAAGCCGGAGAGCGGCACGAGCGCGAGCCCCGCAGCAGCTCCGTTGTGGAAGGCGGGCCAGGCGGGCGGGGGCGTCACTTATATAACTTACTCGTGGCTTGTTGTAGATGACCCACTCGGAGTCGATGGTGAAGCCGGAGAGCGGCACGAGCGCGAGCCCCGCAGCAGCTCCGTTGTGGAAGGCGGGCCAGGCGGGCGGGGGCGTCACTTATATAACTTACTCGTGGCTTGTTGTAGATGACCCACTCGGAGTCGATGGTGAAGCCGGAGAGCGGCACGAGCGCGAGCCCCGCAGCAGCTCCGTTGTGGAAGGCGGGCCAGGCGGGCGGGGGCGTCACTTATATAACTTACTCGTGGCTTGTTGTAGATGACCCACTCGGAGTCGATGGTGAAGCCGGAGAGCGGCACGAGCGCGAGCCCCGCAGCAGCTCCGTTGTGGAAGGCGGGCCAGGCGGGCGGGGGCGTCACTTATATAACTTACTCGTGGCTTGTTGTAGATGACCCACTCGGAGTCGATGGTGAAGCCGGAGAGCGGCACGAGCGCGAGCCCCGCAGCAGCTCCGTTGTGGAAGGCGGGCCAGGCGGGCGGGGGCGTCACTTATATAACTTACTCGTGGCTTGTTGTAGATGACCCACTCGGAGTCGATGGTGAAGCCGGAGAGCGGCACGAGCGCGAGCCCCGCAGCAGCTCCGTTGTGGAAGGCGGGCCAGGCGGGCGGGGGCGTCACTTATATAACTTACTCGTGGCTTGTTGTAGATGACCCACTCGGAGTCGATGGTGAAGCCGGAGAGCGGCACGAGCGCGAGCCCCGCAGCAGCTCCGTTGTGGAAGGCGGGCCAGGCGGGCGGGGGCGTCACTTATATAACTTACTCGTGGCTTGTTGTAGATGACCCACTCGGAGTCGATGGTGAAGCCGGAGAGCGGCACGAGCGCGAGCCCCGCAGCAGCTCCGTTGTGGAAGGCGGGCCAGGCGGGCGGGGGCGTCACTTATATAACTTACTCGTGGCTTGTTGTAGATGACCCACTCGGAGTCGATGGTGAAGCCGGAGAGCGGCACGAGCGCGAGCCCCGCAGCAGCTCCGTTGTGGAAGGCGGGCCAGGCGGGCGGGGGCGTCACTTATATAACTTACTCGTGGCTTGTTGTAGATGACCCACTCGGAGTCGATGGTGAAGCCGGAGAGCGGCACGAGCGCGAGCCCCGCAGCAGCTCCGTTGTGGAAGGCGGGCCAGGCGGGCGGGGGCGGCGTGTCCCCCGCGCCCGCGCCCCGCCCCCGCCAGCGCCCCCACACACACACGCGCGGCACCACTACGGCCTCCGTGGCCGGGCACGGCACCGTGCGCAGCGTCGCCATGCCTCTGCAACACGGGTCACACCTCATTACTTTGTGATCCCGAGATGTGCGTAAAAGGCAACAATACCATGAGCAAACGGCCCTTCCTTTCATTGAAACATTCATTGGAAAAACGATGTTCAAAAGTGAATATTTATAAACTAGTGTGAGATTTTTTGTGGATCCATCGTTTTACCCCTATCCAAAGCGCAAACACATTACCTAGAACAACTGAAGACAATTCCGAAGACCTAACTTAACCTATGTATGCATGTTGGGATGTGGTATACGCGCGGGTGACTCGCACCTACGTCTGTACCTACGATCCTACTCCAGACTGGGCGACGACACTCATCCGCTCCAAGAGTGCATTCGGACTTCACTGGCAACGAACAATTATTTATTTTGTTTTCCGATAAAGTGAAGGGAAGAAAAGACGAATGGATAACGTGAAATTTTATATGATTGAAGAAGAAGACATGACGCGACGCCAACCACAAATAAAATGGCATAAGAACAGAAAAATTATGATGGTGACTGGGTAATCTCCTTTAGACGCTTATTAAACCTGCTCCTATTTTGATACGGTTCACTATTTTATTTTACGTCCCAGTAGGGCCTTTATACTAGATTTTTATATAACGCGTTGATTTTGTCGCTTAAAAGTTTCAAATTCTGTGTAGTAATGTCAAACGTATTACCGGGAAGAACTTGGCGTTCCTGGAGGACCAGGGACCCCGAGTTCTGTCCTTTTTGCACTTGATACACATAAGCTTCAAGTTGCTGAAAATACTTTCTGGACAGCTAATCAGTTCCAAACCCCCTGAGCCATCATAGCTAGTAATCACTTGTTCACCCAAATTAGGAAGTTTCCGCAGATACTTTTGGATATTAAATGCGTTGGCATTCTACTAACGCTATGTGCACCTTCTAATTCCAACTGGGGCGATCCCTTTTTGGGAGACCAGATAGATCTAACGCTGATAGAAGCACAACACACATGTAATATCCGGCTCGAAGGACCAATTTTAATGTACGGCTCAAAGGTAGTAAATTGTGTTGTGAGTTAACGAAAACACAATTTACTACCTTTGACTGACATAACAACAGTTATGTCGTGTTGTGACTCGAACTAGTAGATACTTTGATATTTGTAATAAGAAGAGACTTTTGTAGACCCTGATACGTAAAGAAAACCATATTGGAACTTACCTGGCAATAGGCAGCGCCATGGTCCTGGTGCTAATAGCGTACAGGTACTTCTCTTGTTCCTCAATGAAGTCGTGATCGGAAACCTCTGGCCTTTGAGTCAGATTGATGGTCACTGGTATCGATGATTGAAGTAAGTTTATTACTTCTGTCATTCTAGAACAAATATGCGTTTAATGGCCTCAATGAGATAAATTTCGTATTATATATAAAATTAAACGCGCCCATATCGACGAGGGGCGCCGCCAATAGCGTCTCGCGCCCGTGTGCCATTCTCTCACCTATGATCCCTCGGGTACAGCAGACTGAGCAGCTGCGTGTTGAGGTGTTCCATGCCGGTGATGACGTCAGCATCCTCAGGGTTGGTCCGCGGAGGCTCTACGGGACGCGTCGCCATCGTGTATACTGTGTCATTTTCCAGCACTTCCAGGGCAATGACTGTGGAAGTAATATTTTTGTAAATTCGTACCCAGAATAGTACTTTGTAGCAATATCTATGATTTTTGGTCTTTTTACACTTCAATGAAGCCGTTATTAAAATCATATGTGGAGGCAAGCCTATTGCCAGCTACCAGGCTCAAATACAAAGTCCTTACTGCTAAAGAGATTTTTTAATAGAAAGCCCAATAGCATTTACATCCGCTACACCAATGAAGCAGCACGCAAACAAAGCTATAAAATAAAACATCTAACTAGCGCGTTATTTTCGTGATATCACATGCCTTAACGAATATGGGATTTGGATTCGCATAACTCACATTCCATATAGTCTGAAGCAGTCTTCATGGCTTGTGCGACATCAGCCTGGTGCGCCAGATCTTCCCTCATCACCAGGTTGTATGCTGCTGGTGGCCAGTCTGCTGGGGGAGAACTCTTGCAGCGGCTGAAGATGGTTAGGAGGAGCAGGCCCAGCGCTGGCGGCAAGTTATTGATTTCGCGGAGTGTTATGCCTGTACGACGAAATTGTTATGAATAGTATAGAATATATCTTTATTTCATGTAAACCAAGTACAGGCACTTATGAAACGTCGAGACTCTAGGTGCACGGTTCCAAATAGTAGGTTCTATGGAGAAGAACCGGCAAGAAACTCCGTGGAAACTCTTTTAAAATAAACCGATCTTACAATCATGCCTGGTACACTGTTGTGGTAAGAGAATGCGAGAGTAATGTAGTTCAATGGGTAAAAACAAAAAAAAAAACGCAGTATATCGACTGTAAACTGGCAACTGGTATTATCTCATTTTTGACAACATTACCGGATTAAGAAGAAACTGTCGATGTTAGTACAAATTGAATTACGACGACGAGACGAACTAGACTCCTATACAAAGGATTAGCACCAAATTGCAATGGACCGGGATAAATGAGGGGAGGGATCCCCTCTTTCCTTTGCCCCGAAGTGGGACGCAACAGGCTTATAATAAAAATAGAAACGTAACCGCATCGTTAGAGACAGTGAATTTTGAATCGAAAATATAACTGTTCTTTAAGATTTTATTTTAATTTTACGCGTGGCGCTCTGTTTGTTTAGAAAAACTAAGATATGAATAAAGTCTTCAATTCAAAATCCACGCACGTTAACGATACGCTTACAATACCAGACGTCAAAACAGAGGCCCTAGTGTTAGTTGTTTTAACGCATCGAACGCAGTCGGAGCGCCGAATGCGTTCGATGCGTTAAATCTAATTTTTCAAAAGAAACATACACTAGATCCTCTGATAGTGCTAAGAGTACAGGTACTCTTCCTGAGTAAATTACGAGAGGCCATTTAAATGAGAAACTCGAACAGATTTCCGAAGCAAACAAGCAAAATCTGTATGTTTTTAAATTATAGAGTCAAACATCTAGTCGTACCTTTATCACAAGCCGTAATAACAGCTTGACAGTAAGGCGAGGTGTAATTGGTAGTGTCCCGACGAGCTCGCGGTGTACTGCTCGCCGTTACAGTGTCCCGACTTGAAATTATTTGTACGCCGGCGGAGCGACCGCAACCGACTATAGTGAGGATCTAAAAATGAAGATAGAGTGGCCTAAGGGGGCTCAGGACTCAGAGGGCCAAAAATGTCGCTTTATGTGCCCATGTGATTTTCAATAGAAAAAGCTTTGCTACTTAATTGATGACTCTTAATATAATTCACGTAAGGTTCAAATTCGATAGCGAAACACGATGACTATTATAATATAAACTATTAAACACACTTTTTTATTTTTCTTTCTTTTTAGTATGGGAATAATATTGACTAATTAATTTCTACAATTTATTCCCATACATTTAATTGATGGTTATATTACTTGGCAATTAAAGATTGAACGGGATGAGACATAAAACTTATTGCCAACCCACAAAACAGACTTCAAAAATCCAATAAACATACCTCAATAATATCCCTGCACATGTTGTTGACCTCAGCCAAATACGGGTAGTACCCAACATCCACATCCTTCAACACTGAATTCAAATACAAATAAATATTCGGAGGCTCCCGACTGAAGTACACAGGTTCGCACAACTTCTTCAAACTGGTCTCTGTAATCTGTGACTCATCCTCATATTCCAAATTCAAATCCGTAGGGAAATCCAGCCAGTAATGATTCACGTAGGCTTCCAATTTCAAATCTTTTGACACTTGATACAAAAAACACGATAGAGGTTTTAAATTGCTCCACAAAAGAGTATTCAGTTTGATCTCTTCGTAAACCAAATGTAGGGAGTATAACACTTGTAAGACATAAGGAAATAGCATAGAGTTGGTATTAAATTGTACAATTTTTTCAGCTTCTAAACTCAATCTCTTTCCCTTTCTATAAGCATCAGAGTTAGGTATAGGTAACTTGAGCATACTCAGGGAATGTCCTATAGCTTTGTGCATTTTTGAATTTAGTAGGTAATCCCAGTCATCCTGCGTGCCGTCGCTAGAGGTCCTTTGCTTCTTAGTGGCGATCTCTGCGTGGTCGATGACGTCATCGTTCTGTTTCTTGTGCAGTCGTTCGACGTCGTAGCCTATGAGGGACAGCAGAAGGTTGGAGAACATGGACCACTCCTGTTCTGGGGTTAGGTCTTGCGAGCCGGGAGCGTTGCGGACACCGTACCATTTGATTATGACCTATAGGGGTGAAATTGTAAAGTAATAATGTATTCACTGGCGTTTGGATTATAGGTGTAACGACATCAGTAGTTGAGTAGATTTGTTTTATTATTACTAGAGTTAGCTTTGCATTGAACAAATTTACGATGTGGACTTTGAATAAGCCCTTTATTTTTTCACAACTATCATGAAATTATCTATGAATTATTGACATAGACATTGTTTTCATTGGGTCATAGCTAATTCGTACTACATAATCGGTTTCTGAATGTATCTTCCAGATAGTCCAAAACATTAACATAGCATCACGCCTGTATTCTGCGAAGGTTTAGGCAGAAGTGTACTAGTGTACATCCACATCTCCGTTATTAAGTCCCATGTAATAGGGGGTGAACTTATTGCCACCTAACGGGCACAGTTCCAGACTCCGTGGTGTTACTGAGAATTCCCATACAGAAAAACCATATAACAAAACCCAGGACCTCACAATCATCGGGTCGCGTTTGCGGCCACTAGACAAATGAGGCAGTCACCGTAAGCTTATTCAAATCTAATATAGTAGAATGCTGTAACTTTGCCTGCACTCCTAATTTTGCCTGTACTAAATCTGTAAAGTAGGAAACACCTGTATTCTTAACTATTAATTAAATATTTGTCATGGAGAACGATGTTTAGTCTCTCAATTGATTACCGCAGTATTGAGGTGAGGGTAAACAACGTGACGTCACTGCAAGATGGCGGCGTGTGGACAGAGTCGTGTTAAGGGAGGTGATTGTGAAGAAGCGCAGTCTTGTGCGAGCATCGAACGGATACATTGCTCTGACATGAAACTGTCCGTGTGCCCGGAGTTAGAAAGTAGTTATTTTGTGATATGTGCCGAGTGATTTACCCACAATTGTTAATTGTATTGTGAAAGTGAAATACTAACCAATTTACATTGGAACTGTGATTGTATTGTAATACTGCGTTATGAACCCTGTACTAACGAATCGAGATAATGACAGCCCTATCGCTCAACCATCACTCACGCCGACATATTTATCTTAGTTCCTAAATTATTTAGCATTGCAAAAGCAATTTGATATAGTAAGTCATTATCAGTTATTCAGGCAAAGTTAGGAGTGCAGTCAAAATTACAGCATTCCACGGTACTATTTTTACCTGCATAGTAACATCTTTAGGCAGAATAGCTCTTAACGCGGTGTAACACCGAGTGACGAGCGTCGAACAAGTCAATGGTGGTAACGAGATGCGGTACATTGAACCTGCTTCAAACTGCAGCGTCACACGAGAGCCGGCTGCGTCGCAGAGTCCACATAGACCTGACAACAATATGCTTTAAAATTCAGCTCTAATCACTAAAAAGCAAAATTGTTGGACCAATGAGTGGATAAACTGGATAAATGTGGAAAATTACGGAAAACACTTAAGTTCAACCTTCAAATCCTAACTAATATTATATTATTAATGCGAAAGTAAGTTTGTTTGTTTGCTTGTTACCTTTACACGCCTAAACCACTGAACCGATCATCCTGAAATGTTACATATACGTTGTCAGGGGTACAGAAATGGAAATAGGGTACTTTTCATCCCAAAAAAAAAAGTGCTGTTCCCGAGGAAAACAAAAATAACGTTCAAACTCAAACTTTTATTTGCTTTCCACAATGGTATAAATAGATGGTAAGTAAAATTATATAGTACATCGTGGACCCTGTTGGGCACGCAAAAATAGATCGCGTCACGTGTGTTTCACAAGCAGACTACAACCCGAATTGATTGTCAAATTCTAAATTAACGCGAGCGAAAGCCGCGGACAAAAGCTAGTTCACCATAAAATCAACTCTATTAATTAAAAAATAAGCTTCCTTATTGTCTTTTCGTGTGGAATCTGATGAATGCCGAGTCGCCAGCACCAAAAGTAAGTAGGGGTGCAAAGAAAGATCCTCCACGAGTGACAAATCATGAGATCGTCTAGCCCACCCTGATCAGTCAACTTCGATACCACCACTGCTGACTGGCTTACCACTATGGTACGAGCGACCTCTATGTGATAAGACAAAGCATGCGAAAATCACTCTTATAACTACTTACCCAAACTCTCTTTTTGCTCAAGTCTTGCTGCAGAAGTATGTGGCACTGGTGAAAGGAGATGTAAGGCCGAATCATCGAAGTTGGAGGTCTCGTTACAGCGGCTGGGCAGTAAGCTGCTGCGCCGAGGGAACGGCGACTGGAAGGTCGCGCGTTTGGTGTACGGCGAGTCTATGAGACGAGCTAGGACACCGCCGACGTGGACCTGGGAACAAATACTAGTGTTATTATGTATGCCATTATGTGTGAAACATTTCATCTTTTAAAATAATAATTAATTAATCGATGCCTAATTTATCGATGTAGCAATCAGAGGCGTAGATCGCGCGATAGCTTCTGTCAAACGTCATTTTTGTGTCATATAATGTATTGGCTGACAGTGAGATTGCTGTCGCGTTGCTGTCGCTTTTTTACGTAATTAGGCTGCCAGTAGATGGAGCTGTTGTCGGAACCCAGAAGACCCAAAATACACGCAGATGAAGTTGTAGGGAAAGGCTAGTATATGATATAACCTATATGTATCGTTTTATATGATTAAAGACACATATTTCTTCCTCTCTCATGGCATCGATTTAAAAGTACGAAAGGGCTAACTAAAAGTGCGCAGAGCTATATATGCCTTACGCGTAGCATCTATCTATCCAGCGCCATCTAGTATATAAAAAAAAAGTAATTTTATAAATCCGAATTCTGCACTTTTGGTCTATCTGTAGGCACAAAACTAATTACAACTGATAACTCACCTTCCCCACAAAATGGTTCCCAGACTGCAGTATAATGTTCCCCGCTTCATCGATCAGCGCAATCATATTCAGATGTTCCAACACCACGGCATCCTTCGCCAGTACAGTCGAAACCGCACCAACCATCAGATTCGTCTTAGTCGTCTGTCCGAGCGAATGAGAACGCTGCAACCTCATTATTTGCAACCTACTAACACCGCCCACTTTGACAATAAAACAAAGATAATTATGACCAACTAAATCAGTATGGAGGAACGTCTTCATATCACTTGGGAACTCGATAGGATCTCGTCTGATTGTCTGTGTGTCTGTCCAGATGTGGTCCAAACAGATATCAGGGTATAATGGTAAGGATGGAGGGTTCTGTGCACCATTATTTGCCATCATAGAAGTATAGGATGCTTGCCCAATAGATGCGTGGGGTGATAAACCTTGTTGATGGAAAACGTTGGCCATTGGACTGTTCACTCGTGATCGAGACATTGTGGGGGTACTGGGGATCTTCTTAGACTGGTATGGACTACCTAATCCAGTAGCCCAGCTAGTAATATTCCTTTGACTCTGCATCGGACTTCCAATGTAGTCACAAGTCTGACTAAAAACTGTTGTCGTTGAATTCATATTCGGACACATAGATAGACACTCGTCTCGGACAGTTTTTCTGATCTTCCATAGAGAATGTGTTCCTAATTTCCAGTCATAGAGCAATATGATACTCGGGTTGGAATTCACGAACATAATTTGTAAGTCCCCATCATTGTAGTACTGGAGACCTTGTGAAGGCGACTTCATCAAAATAGGAGTTACCTCATCCAATGGATGTGTGAGAGAAAAGCACGTTGGTAACGAAACATCCTGGTCGAAGCCAGACACAGATTCAGCGCGCAACTTTGAGCTCATATTAAATGGAAAGTTGTACTTCGTCTTCGAAAACGTACTGTTTTGAGAATCATTGAATTTAGAAAAAGAGTTTGGTAGCATAGAGTTTTGATTCAACGCCGTCGCCTCTTTTTCGAGTAAAACGCCATATTTCATCGGCCAGACCTTTTTCACTTGGAATGGAATACTTGTTATGTACTCCCTTCCTTCATTGGCATATACTTTCATACATTTGTTATCTATGAGCAGTATTGCTGGCATGGTCTTCGTCTGGATATGTTCAATAGTGTCTTCAATCTTTATATTTTTCTTTACATCGCCTATTTGGGTGTTCAAAGCGTCAATAAGCATGGTGTTTTTGATGTCGACGTGGAACTTGCAAAAGGCTGCGTGTTTTATGGGGTTTTCTATGGTATAGCACGCGATGGTTTCTCTGTGCTCGGGGTCTGATAGTTTTGTGGCTGGAGTTGAAATTAGCCCTGAAATTTGCAATAAAATGCATTACATAAGTATACATAAATAATATGCATAAGTTAAATCATATTTTGTTTAAAGGTTCTATTACATTTCTCTGATAAACTGTTTCCAAACGTTCTTTGGACTAATGCATCTACAGATGAGTTTATAAAACCACAAAAATGTCTTTCACCAAAATAGTATCTTCTCCTTACCTTTAGACCACACAGCAGTACACCCCTTCACATACAACTCCTCTTCATAAGAGCTATCTGTCTTCGGATTCAACATATTCTTAGAACTGTTACTTGGTCCCAAATTCAAGCTGAACTTCTTGGACATATTGCTAGAACTATTCGCGCTTCCTCCTCGAGAAGGACCAGCCGAGTTTAAGCCTTCTGGGTCCATCTTCTTCATCCCGCTAATAAGTTCGGACTTAATGGAAATGTTGAAGTCATTCTTGAGACGACTCGGTGCCCGAAATGATTCAGAGTTATATTCGTGTTTCGACTCTTTTGGCTGTTGCGTATCATCTTCGAAATCTAAAAACAAATTGTAAAACAACTACATATTGGACTTAGCGTGGTGTTCATTACGGAATGACGTGGACATGTCAGTTTTAGGCTACATAAAATTCCATGTAGTGCATAAGCAGCCTTACGGTATTAAATCCAAATAACCAGAGCCAAACAAATAACCAGTGCAGAGATTTCACAGTGTAGGAGTAGCTAATGTTGAAAACTGGGGAGTTAAAAACTTCATTATGTTGATTTGTAAAAATTGTACCAATTTCTTTTTTTAAATACACACTGTGATCTGAGGAGAGGGAGATAATAAATAGATATTTAGAATAATTTACAATGCCCTCAGAGGTTAAGACTTTACATATGCTGCACATGGGTAATTTATAACTGTATTGATGCTGCATCACATTTTGAACTTTTGACGTCATATAAGGAAATACATTCAGCACTCGACATATTTAAAAAAAAAATTAAAAAGGTAAAATATTAAGTAAACCAACCATCTGTGCTCTTATAGTACACCTCCCGGATACACCACCACTCCTGCTCCTCTGCTTCCTTAGCCTCCAGGAGACTCTCATCCTTGATCGCAAAGTTTGTGAGCTTGTACAGTAACGAGTTCTCAGACGCTGATGTGTTGTGCTTGCTGTATATCTGACCTGGATGCTTAGCCAGCACTGTCCTGCCATGTGGCACGAACTCCTGAAAATCGTTTATAACATTTGTTTGAGACGTAATCTACCACAAAACATACAGGTAAACTGTAGCAAAAAATATAAGCACCAGTTGTTGAAATTGATGAATACATTAGTATTTCATTAAAGAATGGGATAATAAAGGATAGGCAGGTAGGTAGGGCCTGCTACGCTATTCACTTTAAAAATTTTGGCTGCAAGGTCAAGAATGGTGACAGATCCTGTGAACCTTAAGCATCAGACAATAAGAGTTATTTATGGATGGATGTAATGTGGGCCATTGCGCCAATAGTCAGGTTACAGGGTTAAACTAGCAAACAAATAAAATATCAATTATATAAAAAATTACACCAACACCTGTAACTTTTAATCAGAAAATTTATCAGCTAGATTTACTTACTAGACAATTGTTAAATAGTAATGTTAACACATCCTCAAACTCAAAACTTTTATTTGCTTTCCACAATGGTATAAATAGCTGGGAAGTAAAATTGTATAGTACATTCTATCAGATAAATTGTAGATAGGCAATTCTGACTCCATGAATCATCATTATCATAAGCACAATCCTCTCAAATTGGTAAGTTATTCAGACTACCATAACCGATATTTAAAATATTTGATACTTCAGTAACTTGCCAGTAATTTAGATGTTTGGTTAGGTTTCTATACTTGATAACAACCAAAGGATACCTCTGAATGGGCAGAGAACAACGCAATCTATCTGTTATGCATTTACTAGGCGTGTTTTTCTAACATAGGTACATACATGTGTTTTACTGGTATTTTTTACTTATGAGATGATTGGATTTATAGAGAATGAATTAGACCAACAGGGGAATTCCCCAACAAGTCACATCTTAGAAAAACTTGGCTTTCATTGTGAAGAAACAATGAAGAATACAATACCCTTTTGTAGCCTCTCAAAAGAAAAATAATAACAATAACATACCAGAGGTTCAGACGCAGCGATCATCGTATCTTCATCCAGATTTGAAACAATATTTGTAACAACACGCACACGTGAGCATATAATGGTGTCTAAATTATATTATAACGAACAGCTAAGCTGATTTTATTCGAAAGTTCGTAGATTTTTCTAACGAATTCTCCGTTGTTGTGGCAATTTTGACACTCGAGTTTGACAACCGGTGCGCCCGGTGCGGTATGGTATTTGTTCCGTTTCACGTATTGAATTTATGTGTTCATGCACGAATTTTATAAATTAAGAAAAGGTTTGGGCATATTATCGTTGCATCGGTCAAAGACCTTTGTATTGTAATAGAGAACCGGCCAGCCTATAACTATTCTCGAGAAACAATTTCAAACTCCAGGTTCATACTAACAATTTCTGAGCCCTTCCTGCTTTCCATACATATTGTGCCTATGAGTAGATAATGTTTTTAATTCCTCCTATGCCCAAAGCGGAATCCGATGCCAATGTCCTTGAAGACGTACGTCTAGTTGACGCCGTTTTAGGGGCTATTTCCTACAGCAGGTTTATATAAACCTACAATACATTACTTAGGTACATAGCTGTTTGAACTATCTCATTAGTCTATTGACCGTCAGCGACGCGCAGTTTTACTGGGTTTTTCTGATACCAGCCCGGAGTTCGGAAGATGGTAAAAGTCAAACACCCTTTTCTATGTGACTTAATAATATCACCAATTACATTACCTATTATACGTGTTGATGTTGTGTTTTAGCTACTCCAAAACACGTTATTGTTCTCCATGTCTTACCATTTCGTTTATTTATTTCAAGATTATCTAAGGTACAGAATAAAACAAAAGCACTGTTAATATGAATAAACTTTATTTCTACAATAAAAGGATATAGATTGAACCTCGGTGTGTAACAAAACATTCAACAATATACTTTGGAACTGAACAGGTAAACACTTTGGGTACCGACATATTATGCCCTAACTTATAAATATATTATACCAGACCAGTGTTTCTCAAACTACATAAAATTTTCCCGTACCGATAAAAAATCATCAACAATCAATTTGCGCTGCAACAATGTACTGTTTGTTCAAGATACTTTATTTAAATAGTTAGCACAAAGTGATTGCGATTATCTTAAAAATAACGATAATAATTCATTACAATACCTACTTTGACTAACCGTCCATCAATAAGTAAGCAATGGACTGCACTTCTTAAAATAATTTAAAAACAGATCTTCCAGCACCATATTTATTAAATCGGGTCCTACAGGTTTAGTTAGAGATTACAAATATAATCTCACCATTCCCATAAATATATTCTGTGTAGGTTTAATTATATAACTTTAAAAACTGTGTGAATATTTCTAATATCCATTTCTGATACTGGCCCCTTCATTTAGCCTAAAAACTAGACTTTATTTCGAATATAAAATAAGGCTCTATCTCGACAAGGCAAAATATATATATTTTTTTTTTCTTAAGGTGATCGGTAATTTTTGCAGTATAAATTTAATTTCATTGATATAATAAAGCCCTGTAAAGCTCATCGTTATAAATCTCGTATAGGAACCGTATCTCAGCTCTCCACATTCTAATAAAACGTAACAATCAATTAAACTTTACATAAAAATCAACAATTATTTAGTTATAAGCTATGTGAATATATAGAAAAATGTTTGAAAAAAAAAAAAAAACAAAAATAATGCAATAAATTTACAAATGAAATAATATAGAGTAACATGATAATTTCGACATCTTGGAATGCCACAATATTGACGTGGTATATTTAATATAAATGTATATTTTATATATCACCTAAATATATTACAGATACAATATCTACAGCCTAGCTTTCCTATTCTAAATACATTTGGTCTTTGGATGAGCATGTCACATTATGGCTTGTGTCATCGTTTGTAACTTTAAAAAATATAAGTAAGTGCACTTTTCGAATTTAGTACTTGATCATTCTTCATTATAAATCCTAATCTAGACTAGACCTGCAAACGAAATCTTCACGCCGGCAACCTTAACATAGGAGATAGAATAAAATCACAGAACCCCTTAAAATCCATTACAAAAATAAACAAGAACAAAAATTTGAGAAACACTGTTCTTCAAAACATGTATAGTACTGCTACATATATTGACATTTATTTTTAACTTAAAATGGTTTCAAAATGATTTTAATATTTTAGTTTTTTTTTTTTGCTTTTTTCACATGAAATTCATGAATTTTCCGATAAACTTCAGGTACCTAACAGGGACAAGATTAATCTAATCAGTGTACGTTTAATCGAAATGATTCTCTTTTTTTTCGATTTTTATGATGAGTAAAACATTTTTCATGACATTTGATAAATAATAATTGTGAAAAATGATGATATCTTATTTATTTTTTTAAGTTTAAAACTAACAACACTAGTCAAAGTATTTATCACAAAGAAAAAGATTGTGAGTTTGACTCACAAAGTGATACGGCCCGTATTAGAGGCCTCTGGTGGCAACTACCAATAATTTACAAACATTACCTCTTTCGCCAATGCTTCATCTTTATAAATAACATCACGTTTTCTTACTACCAAAGATTTTTGCCTTTACCCCATACCTAAAGTATATTTTTAAACCTCAGATATAAATTCTTCCAAAAAGATAAATATACTTTTTATCTTTTAAAATTGAATATCTTTGATCGGAATTCTTGTGAAGCTATTGTTTAATTAATATCATTTGCCAATTGTGTAGTGCCTGCCAAATTGGGACCGCAACAGACTGCCTGTATAAATACATCAGAAGGATAATGAACCCATTGCATGACACTACTTTTCAAATTTTTATCAATAGCTTCAATCGAATCCCTGATCTAAAGGCTGGAAATAGATTTTTCAGTTGTTTTCGCCGTGCCTGACGGAGAAGAATAATTGATGTTAAAGTACTGTCACCTACACCCATATTATATTAAGGCTTCGTTTGATCCGTGGCTCTAAAGTATATATCATAATATGACAGAACACTTTAAAGTGCACACAGCGTACACAGAGCGCTCGAGTGCAGATAAACGTTCACATAATTATGTGCCATTTAGTGAGAAATTACATAATACACACTTGTGGTAAAATACAATGATACACGGTGAAGAGTTTGAAAATAATATCATCTTCACGACATTATTGTCTTGTTGAGTATGTATAAAGACGAAATTTATAAAGTTATCTGTATAATTAGCAATATCACACCTGGGTTTCCTAGTATATAATAGATACGTGAACCGAAGCCTAATTATTTTTCGGCGGTAGCTGACAGTTCCTACTAATCTACAAGCGATAATTAACGTGTCAGTTTAATTTTAACAATCAATTTAAAGCTACTGATACAATTGTATAAATATTTCCAGCCTTATTTCAAAACTACATTATATATCCTTCCTCCAGTTGCCATAATATTAGTTGTGATAAATTCGCTTTATACAAAAACATGTGACTCCCGTCACTATTGTATAATATAAATATAATATATAATGATAATTATTGCACGTATGCAATGTTAAAAGAAAAATAAATCACCTTAAAAATGCAATGCAGTCTATGCATGTGGTGTCTTAGGTTTGTAATCTCTAAATTATTAAGGCGATTTATATAACCTAACTTTACACATAATGAGGTTTACATTTATCTAAAATGACTTATTTGTTTGGCATTTACCATTGTGTTTAATGGCGATGACATGTCCCATGGCGCCTCGAGAATACCAATCGTTATCCCTAACGGTAGGTTCACATAGATGTATCTCTTCTTATTATAAGTAACGTACATTATGCTCTGTTGTTATTCGTGTGGACATTACTCTATCACGCTTACTTTTTCTAGTCCTAACAAAGCGGTATTTAGCAGCCTAAACGACGTAACTAAAATAAGTATACATATAGTTTTCTTTTTTTTTTCTATTTTCATATAAATATTTCTATAGCTACGTTATAAAAACTACAGTTAAAAGTGTACAATAATATTATTTTTTTATGCGTACAATGTAAAATTAGATCTATATATAAATATTATCTGATTACAAAGTAAATAATATTTGGAATATTTTTTTTAAGGCTAATTGTGTAGGTATTTTATACCATGGAAGCGGAGTCGCTTGCTTTGGCGGTCATGTGTATGATGGAGGAGTCTTCGAGCTTGGAGGTCTTGGAGGCGACCTCGGCCAGGGTGGCGAGCGCCAGCAGGTCCACGTTGTGCTGCGTCTGCTGGCAGATCTCCATGCTCTGGACCACCGTGCTCGGCGCTTCCGTGGCTATCTTTATCTCCGGGCTTATGTTATGCGCCTCGCTCAAATCGACGCTCGAAACCATACTGTTGATCTCGAGTCTTGTGATGCTGATCTTCCTCGGCTTGCGCTTCTGGCTGCCGATCACCGTCTCCCGCCAGTGCTCGACCATCTCCCGCCGGTCGTCCAACATGGACCTAGGAACTGAATTGACTATTTGAGAAGAATCGATCGTCTTAGGCTTCAGGTTGATGGTTTTCTTCTTTCGTTTGTTGTCGCGTTTCTTCTGTTGGAACTTCTCTAAACTAAGTGACGGTAGGGCTCTAATTTTAGCATCTAAGTCGAAGTCGGCAGCCTTGAACGTTTTGTTACCATTATTGTCGGGTTCAGGCGTGTCGCTAGTTTCGATTTTATCTTCGGTGTCGACCGGCTTTTCGTTGACTGAGCACTGTTTGGGCTCGTCGGCGACCATCTGTTCGTCGCGCACGCTGCCAGGGTCCCAGCTACAGGCGGCGCTGTAGCTCTCGTCTGGCTTATCCGAGTCTCTCTTCTGCCGCTTGTTGACTATGAGTCCCCCAACAGCCATAAATTCCTGGTACCTCTTCCCCTTGCACGACCTGTCAGATCTCGGGTTCTTCTCGTCATCAGACCAGTTTCTCTGATAACCGTACTCGTCGTCTTTAGAATATCTCTTATCAACTATTTGGTCTATCACATCCTGGTTAGTGAACTGGTCGTTCGGTATGCCGTAGTATATTCTCTGTTTGTCTTCGTCGAAGTCTTCCTCGAATACCCGGGAGGTTTCAGTGAGGGCGTTCTGCAGTTCGCGTATGCTGTCCTCGCTAGGAAGACCTTTCGCCTTGGCCCTCTCTATTAAGTTATGAGATCTGTATTCGTTTGGTGTTGAGATCGCGTTGAACTTAAAGCATGGGGGTGAGTAATAAGGGTTTGTAGTTTGAGTTTCAGTCTTAGTGGCTAGGAGGCTGCTGAGGCCTCCCATTTGGGCTTCGTCAGCGAGCTTTCCGGGTGTGAACATCGAAAGCGGTTTGGATTCCGCCTCGTACGGTTCGTCTTTAGATTTTTTGTTGAGGTCTACTTTAGTGGAGTTATTGTTTGTCTTCTCGAGCTCTGCATCATGGTGTTCGCTGGTGGGGGACTCCACAGGCTTCTCGTTGGCCTCTCGGGGGCGCGAGGACAGCGTCCGGAGCGGTGGAGCGGGCAACTTGTACCACTTGAAGTCGGGGTTAGCGCTGAAGAAGGCGTCTTTGTACTGGAGAAAGACAAAAGTAAAATTTAGTCTTAATGAGTTAATGTGTTTTGAGCAAAGGAGGCTACCTTTGTTCTAATAGCAACATTCTGTGATCTCCAATATGTCTGCCAAGATTATTACATTATCCATACGACCCTAAATTCCAAGGAAGCTCATATCCAGTAGTTGTCAATTGTGGTATAGGTAAGCTCCATGTCGAAATGAGTCTATGATCAGATAATTACGACTTACACACTACATGATCGCCTTTGTACGGACGTATCAGCGCATGCGCATCAAGACAAAAATGTAAGTCGCATATTTGTTGCAGTGTAAGTGCAAGAATAATGTCACTGAGGAATTCTAACGGAATTTAGAATCTGTCTTCATTAAAAACAATCAATGTTGTGTCACGCACCTGTTTGGCAAGACCTGTGTAGCAAGCTTTCTCTTCTTTGTCCAAGTTGGCCCACCACTCGCCGAGGATTTTAGTAATGGATCTGTAATGTAATACTAATTACTATAGTTAAGAACAAAACCATGTTATCTCAATTTCTTATTTTTTATTGCATTCCATAATGTACTTATTACAATAGTTGGTATGCTTAAGTAATGATATCAATTATGGACCATGTCGGGCACATCATAGTTAGTAGGAGAGAGGAGAAAGAGCGCTTAATAAGTCTGAAAGTGGTTTCAATAAATTCTTTTATGTAACAGTAATTTTAGATAACTGTCAATATATTAAAATTATTATTTTCTACTATTTGGTATATACATATATTTATTTATTTACTTGGATCTCCAACAGAGGCTACACAATTAAATTCAAGTTAACAAATACAGGCACGAACACTAGTGTGCTTCTCCAATTACAGGAGACCACATCGTTCACTTATAGTCTATGTACAATAAAGTTTGACAAGGATAATTAAATTTAAAAAGGAATAAACAAAAAAATATAAAACAAAATCTTCCAAACATATTAAACAGGATGATGAAGAAACAATGATAATAATAAAGAACGCGGGTAAAATAACAGTGAACAAAAACATAAAAGAATATTGTGATTTTGACAACATGAGTTTTAAGTCTGTTATATAATTTGATATTTTGCAAGTGATATCCATATTATTACATTTAGATATTTCATTATATATATTCCTATTTAAATTTATATTGTTCATTATTATTGTTATCAGGTGATTAGCCAATATCGAGTTGGAGCGCTTAGAGTATGTTTCTGATCCTCATTGGTTGATACCATTTTGAACTTTAAAACATTTGTAACTCAAAATAAGTGCCATTTAATGTACCTAACAGGTAGGGATCCAGAGGCGAATAGAGACAAAAAATTTAAATCATTTCAACCTTGGAATAAAGTTTGATGCTAACAAGGACTTCAAGATGAATGTAGTATAATTTACTAAAAAGTCCTTGTAGATAAAAATCTGTGTTAAATTAACGTTGAAATTCACTCACTCTCTCACCCTACTCTACTTACCCTTGGATCCCAATTTACCCCATTGTACGGTATTATGCAAGGCAGACGCAATACATAATTCTAGTCAACTTTATAGTCTCTGCTGATCCGAGATTAATATTTTGCCTCGGAAAGCACGTAAAGCTGTTGGTTCTGCGCCTGATCTCTCTCCGGTCGTGTCGGATTGCCGTTCCATCGGACTATGAGAGTGAAGGAATAGAGAGAGCACCTGTGTTTGCGCACACACTTGAGCTCTATAATATCTCCTGCGTAGTTGGCTAATCTCCGGTGAGATTGGCCGCCGTGACCGAAATTCGGTCAGGAGGCATAGATATTTAAATATTTTGGGCATTGAAAAAAAAATCATGGCTTTCAAAAAATTAAGACTAACCAAATTCAAAAAAATATTGTCCGCATCCTCTAAAGAGCACACTGCAAATCATTTTTCTTTTCACCTAGCCTTCACTCTTATAATGCCGTTGTAAATCAGCTTGCAGTCTAACCAGAAACCGGTATCTATGTCTTAATGTTTTCAAACCCTACATAACCGCAAGCATTTAAAATAAAGGATGGCTTACAAAACCCACCTGTTCTCAAGATTAGGATATTTATCGCGCACAACGCTTCTGTGACGTTTGCAGAAGATGAGGAAGGCGTTCATGGGGCGACGCGCGTGGTGCGCGGGCTCGCCGTCACCTTCTTGGTCGTGCATGTTAAACTATCTGGAACAAATGGTAACAAGGATTAACATCTTCAACCTCACGCATAACATAGCAATACGCCTGCATTCCCCGAAGGGTTAGGCAGAGATGAACTATTTTACCCCCATATTTTGCTGAGGCCGTTATTAAGTCCCATGTAGGGGAGACCGGGGCAAAACGAGGTTCGGGGCAGGACGGGAAATGCGCCATTCGAAAGAGCTTCAGCCACCTCACATCAGTCAGCGGGAGATAAACGTGTCGCTGCGTGTTTTGGAAACATTGTGAAAAAAACTGTATTTGTTTATAGTTTTAACGAAGTTTAGTGACGAATAACGAAGTTTAGTGACGAATAACGAAGTGCTATGAGGTGAGTCAGCAAATTTTAACAGTATTTTCAACGAAAAACCATAGCTGTGGTATTGAATTTAGGTACTGGGTGTTGTTTACCGCTTTTTCTTTTTTAGGTTAGAAGTGACTAGTTTTATTTGTAAATATGTATGTTGGGGCAAAACTATCGGGGCGTAATTTTGTACCTATTAGTTTCTAAACTTTTCTTAATTTGTTTTCAGTCAAAATGGACCGCAGTCATGAACGAAAAACTGATCATACAAAATGGGAAGAGGATGATATGAGAAGAGCAGTCAACTCTGTTATATTCCTGAAAAAATGGGGTACCTCAGAGCGTCAAGCACTTATAACGTGCCTAACTCAACTTTAGAACGTCGTGTCAATAAAGCGCGGAATCATATTTTGAATGAAGACAGATTCCGATTATGGAAAAACAATTTTGGGACGCTACAAAACAGTTTCAGCAGAAAACAGTCTTCGTATTCGGTTTAATAGGTAAAGATTCTAGCTTATCAACTGGCCAATCAAAATAGTATTGAAAACCCGTTCAACACTGAAAACGGAATGGCGGAAAGCTCATATTTGTGAACGCTGCCAGCCTGATAAAAAATGTACTCGTTTTGCCCCGAACCATTGCCCATTTCGCCCCGTACACGGTGCAAAATGGGAATTTCGGGTTACTCATTATTGTTCCTAATTACCAAATAATTAAGCAATTTAAAATATATAAAACAAATAATAAAACAAGTGGGTTATATAAAGTTTAATTACAAATGTTGCTTTCCGAGTTGAATTTATTTTAATAGTTTAATTTTTTTTATATGATTTTTTTTTTCTTAAGTATCTCATTCTGCCCCGGTCTCCCCTAATAAGGGAAGATCATACTTCCAGATTCCGTGCTGCAACTGAGAATTTCTATACAGAAAAACCCAATAACACTGCCCGACCAGGGAATCGAAACCAGGATTTCAAGGTCACCAGTTGCTCTTGCAACTACTAGACCAACGAAGACACATTTTTTTTTATTGATTGAAAATTGAAACATTGTAGATAGAGGTGTACTTTTTGCGTACTTTCGTTTATCACCGAGTGTGTGTGATCACTAGCACTATTGAATTCTCCGAAAACCCTAAAGGTCGATGAATAATATGTTTCAGTTGAAATCCATTTTCGTACACCTAAGTGACCTTTGAACTAATCTTCTAGCACTAGTTCAGCCGTTGCCCGTCACGATTAAATTGTTTTGCTTGTGAGTTACAAGTAAGAATATTTATTTTGCCATCTTTCAGAACGCCCGTAAATAGACCACCATTTCTTGTTCGAGTCGTTAATGACTTAGAGATTATATTAAGCAGATGAGTAATATGCTCCACCTGAGTAGCATTTAGATCATCAATCCGCTTGCTGCGCCTGCGTCATCTTCTGCCGTGTACCATAGTGGCAAGATTACGCAGTCAGAACTCACTCACTGATTGAGCTAGTCGTCGACTGCTAAGCGTGAGGTCCTGGGTTTAATTCTCAGGTCTGGCAAAGTTGTTATAAGGTTTTTCGGATATTCTAAGATGGCAATAGGCTCGCACCCATTACATGGGACTCGATACAGCATCGGCGATATGCGGGTCTACAATGGTACACCTCTGCCTAACCCTTCGGGGAATACATACGTGATGCTATGGTCTGTAAAGCTTTGTAACTCCGAGTGCGTGGACGCATGTTAGTATCGTCACCAGCGTGCGTGCTTGCGTGCGGTTTATAAAGACAAAAAGACACTGCCTACCCTACATAACTCAGAAAAATATTTAATATATGATATTTGAGGTGGCAAATCACATACATCATTATTTAATCGACAAGACGACGAACCAATACCAACATGCAGTAGGTACTTTTGATAAGTAAACTTTTAAAATTTTCTGTCTACCCTGACTAAAAAATTTGTGCACGCCAATGATCGTCACTCAGGACAACTCTTGTGATGTAGTCCACTGCCAAACGGGGAATTCCCGTTTGCCTTTGACTCTGATAGGTCAATATGATGATTTAATATAACTAGTTTATAGATAACGATTGTTATTAGTATAACATATTTAGTCTAATAGTAGCGATGTGTTGGGATTTTGATTGCTGCGACTACGCACTTTTAGTTTAGTGATTACTCTTTGTATATGAAGTTAGATCTATCTTTCTATACATTAAATACTGTTTACATTTTTTCATAAACAATAAATGTCTGTAGAAGGTCGCAGAAGCATTCTAGACGGGTACTACCTAAGTATGATCATTCTTAAGTTGCAAAGTCAATGACAGACGTCAAACATCTGTCACGTCTTAGTAAAATGATGTCTTAAATTAAACGCTCGTCAAGTGTTTTTCATTCGGAATTTGCTTCGTAACAGAAATTGCAATCCAAAAACAGCCAAAATATCTTCAGCACATGTGGCTTCCCTGGTTATCCATTGTGTCTACTAATTCTATTTTACATTAGATTCGCTTCACATGTCTGGACATTCTTGATGTTTCAATATTTTGTATTTTTTTTTTGTTTTATCCGCTTTGGTCTGTTTATGCCGTTTTTATTTTATATTCGATACACTTGTTTAACTCATATTGTATTGCCTCATTATGTAAGTAGCGTTCTATTAAGTTTATACTTTTTCTTATATAATGCATGTTAATTTCTGATTTTAATTGTAAATTAACTTTTTGTTTTTGAAAAGAGTATCCATGGAGTTTTTTGCCAGTGTCTTCTCCATAGGACCTACCCCCTTGGAACCGTGCGCCTAGTCTCGACTTTTTAAAAGTGCCTGAAAACGCCTACTTGAAATAAAAAACTTTGACTTTGACTGTTTAAATTTCCGATATCTTGTGTTTATTAAATTGTATTGTCGGAACTGTGAACCTCTGAATCAGTAGCACATTAACAACCGACTTATCATGCAATATCAACATGATAAATAATATGTATCAATATGTCTTAATCCTCAATAGAAAATGTTTAAACCAGTTTACAATGTTTCGTTACGCAACATTAGTAGGTAGATGAAATAACAGAAAACAGACATTACTTTAAAAAAATAAGTAAGTTTTTTAATTAATTGTAAACGAGTTACGAAAAATCTTGTGGCCTATCTATGCCACACAGACACGATAGCTTTTCACCGCACATAATTCTGTAGGACCAGTTTTAACAGAACGTCAAATAGTTCAAGATCGGTTTTTCCGAGATCCTGCGCCAACTGGATGGTGTATTTGAAGGTCATACGCCTGACACCCTTTATACAAGTAGGATTAGCCAATTCTTTGCTGGTGACCGTCACAAAGAAAGAATCGCACAGAATCTCACGACAGATAGCAAGAGCATAGCAAATGACACAGATTATGGTGTATCACTCGTTATCAGTGTATCAGCTTTCTTTGCCAAGAGCAGTGTTTCCTCGCACGATAACGATAACAGAGGTCGATGATCGATGCAACTATGTCTTACAAAGTTCTATGATTTATTTTTGTAAATATTGTATGTCCTGAATTGTCTATTTCTTTTTTCGCTCAGTCGTGTTCTTCTGTGCTACGTTAATGCCAAACCTAGTATTATCAGCCACTTTACGGGAACCGTTTCAAAATACTCTTTCACTCAAAAAACGTTTACAGGAAAATCTCAAAGAGCACTAACGACGCAAAATAAACAAAGTACAAAATCTATTGTTTCTCGTTCCGAACAAAACACGATTTTTAATATAGGACGCGTCTTTAGACATTCTGATGTAAAGTTACGGAGTTCCTATAATTTACGAGCAAAACAATGAACACATACCTACATAATATACCATTATAACAAAGTACACATACAGGCCTTAACAATGTACTAATGTAGGTGCGTCTAAACAAATACAAATCTTTATACAAGAGACAAGAAACTAAACAGCAATTAGGTGTATTTTTTGCACAGATTTTTATCTGGTCTGAAGGCCAGCCTCTCCAAGGCACAAAAGATGTCGAGAAGACCCCACTCGACTTCGCTAGCCGACATGACGAAATAAAGCTTCTAGATTTTTTTATGAAGTTAGTACTTTCATTATGAATAAGTAGAATTTTACAATATCAAAGCGGTACATTAATGTTGTAGCAGTATTTTTTTGATAATCATAGTATAAGATTTTTTTTGGGAGTTCAAAAGTTATTTTGGAGACGTTTGTGATGGGGACGATAGGAACAAACGTAGCATTAAGTATTCTTCTTCTTCTTAGCGTGTCGATAGCAAATTAAATTAGTTAGGACCAAAATTCCGGCACACGGACTGCAATGAACTCCTCCCGCGAGCAGGTAAGGTGGCAAATGCAAATAAGAAGCATTGATTGTTGTGGGGCGACTTGGCAGTCGTGGCTAAGCAGTGGATTGCGGCAGGTATAGCTTTTTACTTGATGCGAAATGAGTGGGCCACTTGGTCACCTATTTTTAGTGATGTTTTTTGAATTGGAACGCTGATTTGGTTGACTGACATTCTGATTTCGAAAAGTTTCTGTTTCTTTGTTTTGATTTTTTTTAAACGTTGCCTCACACTATGATTTCACACACATTATTCACATACACAAAAACCCAGACCCGAAACAACTATCTGTAGATCATACAAATATTTGTTCCGTGCGGGAATCGAACCCACGACACGTAGCGCAGCACTCGACCTCTCAACCTCTGCGTCAACCGTGCCGTTTAAAGTAATATCGTAAAAGTCATGTGACGTGTGCAGAGTTCGACGCCGGGCGTTAAGATAAATAAACAAATAATGGGGGTTTGCCATAATCCCCACGCTTGGCAGGCTGCTTAGGGATCGCAGTGGCTCACCGATTAGTGGGAGGACGCTGCTGCCCGTCCTCCGGTGTCTGGCCGCAGTTTTAAGACGTACCCGGGTCCAAAAATGTTTATACAAATAATCAAAATTCCGAAAAACACTAAGATTTTGAAGTGTAAACAAAAAAAAAAAGATTTTGTTGGCTGTTTCAATTTTATTAAACCTACTAAAATTATCATCATCTGCCGAGCCTTTACCCAACTACGTTGTAGTCAGTTGCCAGTCTAGCCAGAAACAACAGAGTATCCGTAGATGTTTTACTCGTGACTAAATACATAATTCCTCACAAAAATGCTTCAATACATACATTATGATCGTAAATAACCGTGTTTAAATATCGATAGAATATCATTGCTAAGTGTTTTATTGTCTGAATGCGTACCTACCTCTATTAGTAAGTATTGAAGGTACCAAAATTGGGTTAATGCATCAATGATTCAAAGCGAGCAGGTTGAGAACGATAACGGTTGCGTTAGGGTTGTCAAAAGTTAAAACAAAAATCTTCAAAGAAACTAATACGAAAAAATAATAAAGAAAGGATACAGTAATTTGTAGTTAAAACCAACCATCAATCATACAATACATTATCACAATTATTATTGATAGTTGATAGTAAATACTGATTGTTTTGACTTCCTTCCATTCTCGTATCAAACTTTTCACTTATAATATCTGGAGTATAATAAAAAATATTGCCCAAAAGTCATGATTTTTTTCTTCTTGGCGCTTTGTTTGGAACAAGTTCACTGACGATAGGTATTATTGAAGTTCAAACAAAAATCACTTATTTAACATGAGATTTTGTATTACTAAAGACGTGTCCATACATCTGTTATGTTGTCGGAAACATTAAATGTCAAGAGTTGTATAAAAAACGTGCAAGTACTACAAGTTTTCAAACCCGAGCCCAAAGGCGATATCCTAACTTGAGTAGTCAAGTCAAGTTAGGATATCGCAGTCATATCGCAAGTCATATCGCGTTTGGGCTCGGTTTTGACAACCCTACGAGTGAGGAATGTGTGTTAATTATGCGTTCACGATATTCTTTTCCGTACCGTAGTGAATTAGCCAGGATATTGTGTGTTAACTAACTTTACTAAGTTTATACACAATTTCTTATTTTTAAAAGTCAAGCACTATGTCAGACTAGCTTTGCTGCTTAAAAATAGTTGTTAGAAATATACAGTACGTATGTAAAATGTGAAATTATACGTACACGAGGTAAAGTTAATTAAACTTGTAAGTCTATATCGTATAAATACAATAACAAAAAAAAAATACACAAAACAGTAACACCATATTATATTGCTAATAAATATTCTCATCTTGTCCCAAATCCGAAGGTCGCGAGCCATATCACATAAAATCCCGTCCGTCCGACCTTGACCCAATGAGCCGAAGTAAGCCGAGGTTGGCCGAAGGGGCAACGGCCCGTGAAAGTGAAAACTCGTGCGCACGGACCGCAGGCCGCATGCGCAAAGTGAAGCTTTCGACTTTTTAAAGTCAGTGGAATCACAAGAATTTAGGTTACGTCATTATATTAAACGTTAGTTTAGTGTGGAATTTGAATTATTTTTTTATGATTTCAGCTGTGAAGACCATTTGGAATGAAGGTTGAATAAAATTTGGATTGGCAAAAGTATTGTTACAGTCAGTCTCAAATGCGTGTAAATGTGCAGAACTCATTTCACCTATTTCACGCCAATTCTAACACACTTCAGTAATTTATCACACCAAAGATTTATAACTGAAGTGTGTCAAATTTCCTTGGCAGCCAATTAATATTACCCATGACAAATATTGAACTAATTCTGCAAGAACCTAAAACATTAAAAACGGAGAGGATGTACAGATTTAACGACTCAATGAATACATTAATGCACCTTGCACGCACAAAACAGGTTCGAATTTGTTTCTAAAAGCAAGGTTGTACACCCCTCCCCCTCACGTTAGCCTTAACAGTAACAGTAAGAACAGAACCACAACTGTGAACGGTTGGTTATTCTTGATCATGATCGTTCAACCAGTAAACTTTGTTTAGTTACCGTAACGCGAATAAATACATAGACAAATAGGTATACATATTATAAAATCTACAACTACAAGTGGGAGGGACGGGGAGGGGGGGGAGGGGAGGGGAATCAATTTTATAATACTACTAGCGACCCGCCCCGGCTTAGCACGGGTAGCAGAGCATATACGCCTTCATCTTTTTTGCTGTCGTAGTGTCGTATCAGCCTGTTATGTCGAGCATTTACTCGACGCATACCAGTAAAGCTTTCAATCGGCATGATTTTTTCCGACATCTTCAACTATCATCGATATTTCAGCGAGTTTACACAAAACCTTAACGAATTATACATCGAAACACTGAATCACTCTGTCTTTTGGTGAAAACCGCATGAAAATCCGTTCAGTAGTTTTTAAGTTTATCGCAAACAGACAGACATACAGACAGACGCGGCGGGGGACTTTGTTTTATAATATGTAATGAAACCGTTTGATATTTTCAGTTTGCCTTTAGTAGGTACTAATGTTACATCTATCTTACATTTGAGAAGATATGAAGACTGAGTGGCGGCCGAGGACTGGGAGAAGGCATGTCAGTCTGAGGGCGAGATGGATGAGACTGGTGCAGGGGCGTGGGGACAAGTATTTTCAAAGAGAAGCCTATGTCCATCAGTGGGCGAATTCGGGCTGTGGATAATGATGATGATATGTATTGTTTTTCTCATAGCATTCCATGGTGGGGCAATTTCAAGACTAGTCTACATATGGATTAATAACTGTATGTTTAATTGTGATCAATAATAGTGAGTACATGGTACAATGATGTCATCTTGAGCATAATTATGATTACCTACTCATTGATGAATATTAATTATTAGTTTTCAAAGAACATTTTTATACAAACATTATGTTTTGCATAGACTGCATAAACAAGGTAAAGCATTTTGTTAAATGCCAGAATCCTTTTTTCATATTGATGATTTTTAGTACAACAAAAAGAAAAATAAATCAACTTAAGCGTTAATTGTTCTTTTTAATGGCATCAACTAATAGTACGTCGAATGAAGATAATAAAACAAAATTTCAATTTTCACACGTCATAATCCAAGGTCACGCTTGTCAAAACGCTTGCCAAGGTCAAGGCCAGCCATCATCTTTGCAAATTTGAATTCAGAAGGTCACTCAATTACCAGCGCTAAGACAAGTGCGTTAATGTGTAATGTATCTATAATGTTTTGTAATAAATGAATTGTTGTCTTATTTTTTGCCATTTCGCAAACTTCCTAATTTGACAACTACACAGTTTTAGTCATAAATTCTGTGTGTATGTATATTTGTGTTTGTAAGCGTACCTACCGACACCTACAGAAACTAAAAAATATTCTATAGAAGTAAAGGAGACAATCACTGCGTGAGCGGCACGCGGGCGGTTTCGCATCTGTTTGAGGGCTCAGAATGGGCCAACTACTTAAAAAAAAAGAAGTAAGTACGAAAAGCAAATACGATTCAAAGAACAGTCAGCGAGCAAAGAAGCTGGCCATTTGTACTAAGTTTGTTTGTGGCTGAAAACTTGTAGATTTTTATAGAATAAAGATTTTATAGAATAGCCGTTAAACTGACTGTTTAACGGCTTCTGCAATACATAAATTATCTTCTCGATAAATCAATTCAACAAACACGAAACTTTCATCTCTTTACTTGCCGACTGTACCTATGGATGGAACGAAAAATATAACTGAAACGCGAATTTGCGTTGATATAAACTGAATGTGTCCATTTGAAAAAAAAAGCTGTAACGAGATTTAGGCAAGTATTCACACTTTACCACATTTTACGACCCAAAATTCTACGACTCAAATACTGCCCAATAAAGCAGAAAATACCTATCAAGAACATGCGCTTATCATCAACAAAATAAAACAATAAGCAAGTATACAAGGGTCAACAATCAGCGAGTCATGCGGTCCACGTTTCCTGCTAGATAACATAGGACTACACGGAAGGAAACTTGTTCATGTTCCAACTATTTCACTAAATTCTACATTCTTTACCTGTTATTTTGGATTATTTCTATAGCATCACGTCTGTATTCCCCGAAGGATTAGGTAGAGGTGTATTATGAACCCACATTTCGCCTATGCCGTTATTCAGTTGCATGTAATAGGGGAAGAGCCTATTGCCATCTACTTGGCACAGTTCCAGACTCCGTGCTGCTACTGAGAATTTTCGTACAGAAAAACTCAATAACACTTTGCCCGACTTGGAAATAGAACCTAGGACCTCAAACTCGCAGTCGCGTTTGCAACCACGACACCAATGATGCAGTCAGGTTATGTAAATTCAGTAGATTTTTCTGGGGTTTCTACTGGGTACCGATTTTAGACTGCAACTTGTTTAGGGGGGCTAGCCGTCTAGTGAGATTGAATGCAGCCAGACTGACCAGACAATAGACCAGTTACAGGCACTTATGCATAGTCAGACTCTAGTTGCCACGTTCCAGTGTTGTTTTTCTATGGAAGAACGGACAAGAAACTCCATGGTTACTCTTTTAAATTCTGATTATTAAACATTTCATATTTGTGAATACATTGTTTCGTCAACGTTATGTGAGGAAAATGTAGTACTAGGTCTACACAAACTGATGACTATAATATCCGGAAATTTCTGATAGTACTGCCATGACAGGTATGAGCTGACCAGTCTCAGCAGACAGCACCCGTTCACGAGTATGACGTATGTGTTAGCGTCACTTGATTACCGTATTGCAGGAAACCGAACAAACCGACACGCTGCCATTATCAGCAGGACATTTGAGTGAGCATGACAAGTGTAGGTTACTAGATAATCATCTACATAATCTCATAACTATACCCCTTGGACAGTGGCGTGCGGTGCATAAAGACAAAAAGACACTGCCTACCCTACATAACTCAGATATATTTATTATATTTGAGGTGGCAAATCACATACATCGTCATTTAATCGACAAGACGACGAACCAATACCAACATGCAGTAGGTATTATTGGTCAGCAGGCTTTTAAAATTTTCTGCCTACCCTGTCTAAAAACTCTGTGCACGTCGCTGCCCTTAGATCATCTCACACGCAACCATCGCGGCATCGCTAAAACAATTCTTGTTCACCATTTTCAATACATACAAAGTTTCTCAAATAAAACCTATTTGTCAACATGTGTACAAACATACATTTTGGTCTATTGATTATAACGCACGTGGCTTTGTGATATTACTACGAGTATTAGTAACAACGAGACCAGCCACAGCGGAAGCCTAGCTATGAATTATTGAGTTAACAATTTGTAACACACAATACCATGCAATTTTAAACTTTATACCGGTTTGATTAAGACCAATTTCTAATGAAAGACAAATTACATTTATCTACTTGCATTCGGTGTTTTGTCAAGCAATTTTGAACTGTATTACGTGATGATTCGGTAACATTTACAGTTTTGATTAGAAGTAATATTTGATGTAAGTTATAGATATTACCGAGTATTTTACTCGTAAAGTTATTATTAGGATGACTATCAATATCCGTGTATGAGTAGTTGATAGTCTTTTAGGTTTAATCAGAAATGACAGAAACTGAAATTTAAAAAAAAATTACAATTTTAAATTTGAAACTGGTTAGATACTACGTTTTTTTAAGCGTGTTGCCTTGATATCAGTCAAATAGCGTCAGCATGCAAAGTGGACTTCATAAATCCACTAAACATATAATAACAATTTCATGAACTTAGTACGATTTGACAGTGGGCCACTATTTATCTTAATATATGTATATAAAATACCGTTGAGCGTGTGTTCGTAATTAATTTCCTTCTAAACGGCTTGATCATTTTTCATCTGGACGGTTCTTAGTTATAGTTAGATCCGGTAGGTGGCGTGTCTCGGTGTTGTCGAGACCCAGAAAAGTGTCCGCTAGTTATAGTATAAATAAGTTGAATTATACAATCGAACAGGTAAGACTATCGCCGTCCATTGATGGCCAGACATTTAAATTCCACCGTACCACGAAGTCCAGCCTACCACCATTTCCCTAAACAAGGGGGTAATAAAAATGCGATTCGAGGCTGTCAGATGTGATTTCATTATTGTTTTTCTCAATGTTTATACCTGTCTTACAGTACAGAGGACATAGAACAAATTCTCTCACTTAACGTAGTGGAAAGATTAGCCAACCAGCCAATATTGTGACGGAGTTGACTGCCCAGGGTGCGCCGGATTCGGATATCACTTAAAGGTACTCACGCCTGGGGAGTCTCCTTGCAATGAAAAATAATGATGCATCGACCTTTCATGTATGTCATAATCAGTTCTCGATATACATTGAAAAGGACGATGAAAGAGCGCAAGAGCGGGTTGTAACAGTGAATAGACACCACAGTATTGATCCAACACCCAGGTAACTGGGCTAGTTCCTCGGAAAAGGCTTTACAGGGAAATTATTACTAACAGGGATTCTGGGAACGCAGTATATGTAGGTCACAGCCTCACTGGTACCTATCTATACCTACCCACCCACAGTACAGACAGCTACCTCTGTGATTGACATGATAGGCACCACATATTGATTTTATTATCAGGTCGGTACTTTTACTGCAGAGTGAGAGTGAGAAAATAGTTCAGTGTCACTTTCCAAGCCACAAGGAGAATTTTTTACAGTTTGGTGACAGTAACAATGAGATTGTCCTAATGATCACCAAGACTCCGACCGATTGGACCCTGTTTGTACGTATTACTACGTAAAGAATTAAAGTACAGTATAGTCAGATGCAGAGATAGGATTGATTTACTGCAAAACTTGTCAATTTTGATCTCTGCTCATATTCCAGAACACATACTATACACAGCTTAAATTTTTTACTTTTACGCTTCGCCATCGCGTTTGATATCATTCAAAGTAAATTTACACTTCGCGACGTACATTGCACATCCAATGATATAATGTGATCAGATCTTTTTAGTTTTGTTGCATGCAGGAGCGATGGTCAACTTTTTTTAACTGAGGCCTTATTTGGTACATTTACGTAACGTACCAAATAAGGCCAGAGTTAAAAAGACCCACACGGAGAATTACATACGTATGGAATTAATTTGGATATTTATTGATTAGGTGTTAAAGTATGATGGAGATGATGTTGCTTGACCTAACAAATTCATGATCCTGTAGTGAATGGTCTCCTTAAAACGCTGAATATGCATTATAAATAATAGTATTACGTACTACATGGCGTGAAACAGTGATATTTTTCAGATTAAATTAATTCCGGAGCGTCAAAAGGATTTTTTCAGCGAACTTGAAAAAAAAGGTACTTGGATTCAATATAAACTTTGTTTGATGTCGTTTTGCTTTCGTTGAAACCGTCGTTTCGTGCATGTTAGCTTAGAACTGTGCAAAATAGGTCATGGCAAGGCTCACTAGCCGATTTTTTGTGCATATTTAGGTCTCGATTCCGATTTTTTGTCGATCGTATCTCTGCTTGCAACACGAATGGAGGAGAGTTGGCGCAGAGAACCAATCCAAACTGAACAGATAAGTTGGTTTTGCAGTCGGCTGTCTGCGGAACCCAGTCCTTACTAGGGCTAAAATATATGTTCTTCTGGGATGTATCAACAAACAATCAAAGGAAGTTCAAGAAAGATAGCATTACAATCATAGTTCTTCGTAGCAACGGCGCACGTAAAGAACAATCGCCAAAGATTTCTCAAACATTGGGCGCCAACGTGGCCAACATTGTAAGGGAGCCACATTGTTTACTCCGTCTATTGCTTAGGTTCGTATTGAACCACGCTCAGCGGTGTTATCTATACTTAAGTACAGATTTGAGTTTGTTTTTTAATGCAAATGCTGCTCAAACACTGCTTAAGCGATGACCACCGCTGAGCGTCGCTCTATACTTAACTTAGTAAAGCAGCGATGAGCGAAACTCACTACTTGGCCAACATTTGTCACCAATATCTGTTTATACGAATTAAATAATCTTTTATCATACGCCTCCGATTCTTGTTTACAAACTCATAACACATTCGCCATCTTAATATAACTCGAATTAAATACCGCGTGAATTAGGAACCATTAGTCGGATAGTTAAAGTCAATTTACTTATGTAATTAATTAACGATACACTTAGAAAGTTACTGTTATCTTTCAAATTATTAATCACTGTTAACTGTTATGTTGTGAACATTTGCTGGCCTTAGAAATAAAAGGAGTAACTCTACGTGCAATCTGTTAATAAAACCGTCATTAGGATAATAACGTTAATAAAATTCAAAGGCAAAGGTCGACAAAGACATAAGAAATTGCGCGATAGAAATGACGCCTTCTAATATTGACACATCGTGAAATCGATTGACCTGCGTTACCACAAATATACTGAAATGTACACATTGAAACAGCTATACAGAATATTTCCAATAACTGTTTAGCTTGCATACATAGTGCCGGGGCATGCTCTAGAAGGATTTATAGTGACCTCATTCGAGATGCCCTTCAAAAGGACATGTGCGCAGTACTCAACCGGGGTGCATGTCTGAAAATGTAGATGAAGCAAAAGGGGTATGTATGTAAGAATCGTAGCCCGAGGCGTTTTATACTTTCTGCCTACCCCCATGGCTTTTAATATAAGTACTTATGTAAACAAAAATTAAGTATACGTACGAAAAATATGTATACAACATTTTTTTTTTATAGAAACGTTAATTTAGTACATAATAATTAGTAAGTTTCCAACACATATTATGAAAGACATTTTACCCACAACGTTTATGAATGACATAATTATGATCAACTGCCAAATAACCAACGTCATCGCGCTTCATTTATTGCAAGTGATTTCCGAGTTGAACGGCATCTAGTGACCACAATACTGAGTCAAGTAAATGTGTTGTATTATTCACGTTTAAGATAAAACATTAAAAATAAGTCTTTCAATAATTAGTATCATTAAAATACAACGTAATCACGTTGTATTTTAAGTTTTATTGTATTTTAATTAAATATATTAAGGGCGCACATGTAAACACCTTTAATTTACACAGTATACGAGTATCAACAAGTGTTCTCCAAAATTGTAATTAAAATCAATCAATCAATCAATCACATCTGAAATCAGTCTATCACAGTTCACTACTCATTGATATGCTTATCCCAAATCGCGCCACAGTGAAAAATAAGCCGTAATTAAACATCTGTCACTATAACACACTTAAACAGGTAAAGCCTGGGCAATTCTCATCGCAATAATATAGCATTTCCTTACCGTGACCCCGAAGGCAACAACTGCGTTTAAATCACAAACCCCAGGGGAGATGAACTAACTACGTCACTTCAATTAGATCGCCCGGATGCGACTGTGACGAAACAGGAATAAAATAGTGGAATATTTGTTGAACCTGAGCGAAAGTGCGATCCCTTTTCCATGAAGCAAGATGCTACCTGGTAAAATCAGGGCTAGAGCTTGCTTTTAAAGAGTAAAATGTAATTTTTTTAGGTAACGTGAACCAATAGGAAGGCTTTAGCTGGATTTTTCCATTCAGACGTGACTACGTCACGTAACACTGTTTTTGATGTTATGCAGGAGGCTTCATTTAAACAGACCCCCAGAAGGGGTCTACTCCGAAGATCCTGATGACAATGCGTACTTATTAATCGTCCTAAAATTAATGAAAGTAGGTCATGCAACTGGATCGTAGAACTTGCGATCTCGTTTGACTGTTTGGGTCTTGATTCTAGCACTGAACATTGGTTGACTGGACGTCTACTAAGAAATGTCCGTTAAATACTATTAAAGCCAAAAGCCATGAAAACACACGTTTTCGGTCAAATAAATAAGCAGCTAAATTGGGTCACTAAAATTATTATTTATGTACAGCTCACTGAAAATAGTTGAAAAACATATTTGACGAGGTCTCCGTTCGGAGGCGTTGTATTATTATATTAGAATATGGGTAATTTCGGACAAAAATATTTATTTTTACGAAGATTTCTTAAAAGGATCATTAGGCGATACACAGGTTTATTGCTAGAAATATTTTATGGAGAGGAACGAGATACGACATTCCTACATACTTATAATTCTTTGTCTGCGTAATGAATCTGGGGTCCATCAAAGTAATGGATTGTTTAATATATTTTTCGGAGAATTACCCTTCGCTTAATGACATCATTCGTTTCGATCGCTTATCAACAAATCCACAGTAAGTTCTTTCCTTCCGTCCCATACATTATGACAGCCGAAATGCCGCAGTGGGGATGTCTGCCCTTTGTGTCAAGTCAGGAAATTCTAATTCGGGGATAGCCCAACGCGCATTCTGAGTTTCCCGTTTTACTCAGACCGCTGTCTGGCCTCCGAACGGAGACCTCGTCAAATATGTTTTCCAACTATTTTCAGTGAACTGCACGTTGCTTCTAGTTTGCCAACTCGTCAAGGCTTATTCCGGAAGGTAACTAAAAAGGTTATGAATCCGGAATTTAATATTGAGCCAGCTTTTACAGGAGAGATTTTATAAAACAATTTTCTAGAAAGTCATTTTCTTAGATGAAGATTTGATAAAATAAAATCTTGTAGAGCTGGAATTTTATAATAATTCCGGAAGATATCCGTACCAGTGGCAGCGTTAAATTAACTTTACGTGAATGAAGGATATTTTTTTAACTACATTTTAAAACTATTTCATGTCACTTATTAGATCGGCAGCCTAATTACCGACGTAGCGACAGGCGTAGATCGCGCGATAGCTTCTGTCAAACGTCATTTTTGTGTCATATAATGTATTGGCTGACAGTGAGATTGCTGTCGCGTGGCTTTCACGTTGCTGTCGCTTTTTTAAGTAATTAGGCTGCCGGTAAAAATGTTAAAATTAGTGTAATGTTGTTAATTAATGACAAAGTATTTTAACTGCCAAAACGGATCGTAGATGCAATACTACGTATTTCCAAAATAGAATATTACATCTCTTTTTACAATTTTCATTCAAAATGTAAACGAAGCAGCAAGCTGGAAAAACATCTTACGGGCAGAAGGCGAAAGGCAGCTTTATTCAGGCCGGAGTCATCAGAGCACACCAATGCACAATAAGTTTCATTAATTAATATCAACGTGGTAATTAACAAATTCATATTATTTATTTGCGTTAATAACAACAATCAACATAACATAGCATCTTCAAAGGGTAAGGCAGAGGTGTACTATTGTGCACATACATTTTGGCGATGCTGTTATTAAGTCATCTATTGCCATCAACCGGGCACTTCTAAAATCCGTGCTGTTACTGAGAATTTCTATTCAGAAAAACCCAATAACACTGTTCAACCCCGGAGTCATAACTCATACCCAAGACCTCAGGCTCTGCAGTCGCGCCAGGGAACACTAGACTAATGGGGCAGTTCTTATTAAGGCGTTATGTTTAGTTATACCAATATCCACATTATATGTTACAAAAAAAAAGAAATATGTAGTGGTCTTCCAAGGACACAGGTAGGGGGTGTTTCCCAACCCCCCGCCTAACACATCTTGGCGGGGAGCCTTAGGGGTCGAAAGCGACGGCGAAACGGTGTGGTACCGTGTCGCCGTGCACACAGCACCCAGCGAGGGTAACGGGGGGACCTCGGTACAGTCTCCCCCGGGACGTGCACGAGGGGTTGGCCTCTTTACAGTCATCCCCTCTGGGAAGTGCCCTTCGGCATGACACCGTGATAGGCTTCGGTGCGGTCTTCTAAAAGTTCCCGAGGCCCACCATATGGTGTCGAGGCGGACCACCGTGGTGAGTTTAGCCGGTAGGAGTCCGGCATACCCCTCCGCCCGCCCCAAGCGGAGGATAGCCCATGATGTGTTCTCACCACGCAAATAAAAAAAAAGGGGGTGTTTCCCAAGGGTCTATTCTGGGACAAAAAACGCAACTCCAGCATTTATAAAATCCGGTAGCCCTATTGAGTTATGTATGACTACTTCAAAGGTAAGAAAGCGTACAAATTAATTCTTATTGTAATGCTAACAAATTGCATAAGCTTCCGTCCATTTAGTTTTACGACTAGCCGGTTAGAACCGCTACCTTTTAACAAGAGGCGGTATTGAAAACAGTTCATGATTCATTTACTTGTTGTTCTGACATGAAAGTGTGACGGCTTGTATTACCTTTTAATATAGGTTAGCAGTGTTCTAGTCATATAATAAAGTAAGGCAGTGCAAGTACGTTCATACGTGATGTCTCTTGTAACATGCAAGTTCTGAAGAAATACAGTTTATAAAATTCCCTTAAAAGTCCGAAAGTCTTCTCAAGTAAAATAACCTAGCTGCCGATGGCAACAACGAATAGTGTTATAAAATATATGATCAACTCATAAGATAAATGTCAAAGTTGGATGGTCTTTTGTTATACAATCACGATTGAACGGATATTTCCTAGACTAGCTGTTGGCCTTGAGATACCCATTACTTTTAAAGCGTCCATACGAGAGAACCTCAGACCAGAACCTCTAATCAAGCCAGTGATGATGAGCAATCATCTATCCATATTTATAAAACCGTACTGTGACTGACTGACAGACATCACACAGCGTAAACCATTGCAGATAGAAACGAAACGAGAAAATTTGAATCATGTATCCAAGTAAGGAGTGTAGACGAGCACTAAGAGAGGATTTCCCGAAATTCGTACGGGACCTCTTTCGCTGTAACACCGGGCATCTTAAGTTATAATGTCCAAATATGTCAAAAAAAAAATCTGTTGGCCTATTGCCCCCCAACCATATAAACTAAGAACAAATGTCAGGAAGTTGAAGGCGTGTATGCCCCTAGTATTACATTAACAAATAAATTCAAATTTAATGTAAATGTAATTAATGTTAGCGAAATCTTTAACACGATACATATCTCTTTGTACATTGCTTGGATTCTTTTTATCAAAAACATGAGAAAGGGATGTAAGATATTGAGTTCTATCAAAAAAAAAAGTCCACCTGCTTGTAATCAACGTGTCGTTGTGTCTAATTTTCTGGAAAAGACAAGAGAATAGACTAATATGAAAGTTCTAAATATATTCCGTCCGTCCTATTTCAATGATGCTTGTAAGAAAGAGATAGTGTGATTAAAATGAGTCAAGTGCAATGTGCAACAGAATCAAGGCCAATGTCACGCCAATATTCCTCTTTAGTAGTGCATTTCTTTCGTACGGGAACTCCCATCATCGTCATTTATCGGTAGCATAGCCAATTACCAAGATCTATTATACGTACTTACAATTTCTTATTGACAGACTTCCTCAGGTTGAGTCATAGTGATTGTTGCATAATATTTATCTCATATTCCTGTGTTCCAGTTATTACTAGTTGAAAAAGACATAATATTGTGGCTATAGATTTCTAAACCTAAAAGAAAATCTGCAGAGCAATTTGGTTGGATTTGACCCAATTTCTCGACATATACATATTGCTATTGCTCTTTGTTACCTTAATTATAACGGTTTCTTCTAACTATTTAGGAACCATGCCAGATAGGAAGCGAATTTAAGAAATTCCCTACCTTGGTCAGTCTCAGCAAAAACAAGACTTCCTTCAGAAAGTAATCGAAACTAGAGAAACACAATTTTTGGATTAGCAGATTAGCATGAAAGTTCAAAGAGCTAGCTAGCACCCATGTGATAATTCCATATTCTCATCTTGAAAACATTTTGGCTCATTTTCAGGTCACAGGGAAATTTTCATGCGTTAATTATATCCAAAAATGTCCTGTACATGAATAATTACTTTATTACATCATTCTTAGCTTTTACTAACCCTTAGGTTGATTAATAATGATTCATCATTCAAAACAATATGACCTATTCAGCAAAACAGTAAAGTGGTTAATGACTGGAATAGTCATTTTCCTCATTGCGACAGAATTGTAAATTTTGTACTCTATTTTCTCTCTCTTAAATGAGTGAAACTTATAAAATACTAAACGGAAGAGCTGAAAGTCCATCTACTATGATTTCATTTCTATGAAATCTTAACTATGAATAGATATTCTCGTCACTTTCAGTGGGTGTTGCATGAATGGTGGGCATTTAGCATTCACTGTGTTACTAAAAAAAGTCACCACATGATATTTACGGTGTTGGATTGCGAATTCGATCAATATCATCATCATTCGCAGCTTTCGACAACTTATTGTATGGCTTAAACCTCCTTTCTATATCATTCTTCCTGTTTTGTGTCAAGTTCTTCTGACAGTTTAACTATATTATCGACCCGTCTTGGCATTTCATCGTTCCCGAGTTATAACACTCAATGTGAACCTCATTCCGCTGACTTTAAGGTTGGTAGTACACTGTACATGCACATTAATCAGCCTGTTACATTGTGATTTTGGCGTCGATGCCGTTTACACGGGTAGCTTGTTAACGTTAAAATGATAATTTAGAATACAACTTATTTAATAGATCACGCCAAGATGTTAAAATCAGTACGATGAGGATCAAACAAAATTGCCATATTATTGTATTTACTTATGAGAAACATAATAAGTTTTGTATAAACCATTTGATTCAATTCTAGCACATTTTCCCGGAAAATCGGAGAGTATATTTTGAAAGAGAACACGTACTTATGAGTTCTGATTTAGTTCAGGTTATAATTTGTGACTAAATCAGTCAATTATTTAATTACAAAATTTCTCAGAGAGGGGCAGTGGGTCGAACGTTGTCAAAGGTCGAAAGTTGAAGTAGCAGGGATTCAAGGGTCATCGTAATAATTAATGCGTTTCTGTCTCGCCTTCTTGTTTATGAATATTATAGTTGTAGGTTTCGGTTGACGTATCGCAAACGAGGTTAAATTAAAAAAGCCTGCACAATGGATTCGAAGACTGGTTGCCAAAACCTAACCCGTCGCTCTACAATCAATAAAAAAATATGTTTTCCGCAGTGTGCATAAGGTATAGTTATTAAGAGTATCGTTTAGCTGCCGGCTTCTGACAAAATTGTCTTGAAATACGCGAAAAATAGGTGTTTGGGCGTGAACGTTTCTTACACCGAAATCTTAACGAATTAATTCGATTTTTGTCTTTATCGTTTTGTCAGATTGTAAATTAAGTCGACAAAATGTTTTTTCCAAAATTTTGATTAATTTAATAATTAAAACGACATAAATTTAAGGAAGATTTTTAGTAAAAAAAAAAAAAAACGCCTTTTGAGTGTTAATTATTTCTCAATCTATAAACAATAACAAAAAATAAAAATTTTGTATGAAAACTTTTAGCTAAACTAGTCTTAATAAGAGGTAAGATTGAGTAATGCAACTGACGTATAGGCCGTCAATTAGGTCGTCTCAAGGTCACTAAAGGAACATCCTTAATGGATTGATTTAATCTTTTTCTCTTTTTTAACTGCCTCATTGGTCTAGTGGTCGCAAGCGAGGGTGCTGAGCTTGAGATCCTGGGTTCGATTCCCGAGTCGGGCAGTGTTATTGGGTTTTTCTTTAGGTACAGAAATTCTCAGTTTGGAACTGTGCCCGGTGAATGGCAATAGGCGAGCCTATTAAATGGGACTAATAACAGTATCGGCGAAATTTGGGAGCATAAGTACACCTCTGCCTAACCCTTCGGGTATACAGGCGTGATGCTATGTTATGTTTTTTCTTTCGTTATCACAGGATATCATGTCAGCTCGTCACTCTATAACCTTATTAAACCACTTATAAAAAAAAAAACTATTATCCATGATAAATACCTATTCTACACTTAAAGTTTGGTTATTAAAAGAGGTTGTCATATTGGAAAATACTGTTTACGTCAGCTGCGATGCACCTGATGACGTCAGTGCAAAGGTCGAAGGCGCACGTGTCAAGGTCATCACGCGTACAAAATTGATTGATTTCATTTTCATCCACTTTTACTTTCATGGTATTATTCCAATTCAAAGGTTTTGTGTGTCAGAAATCAGTTTGTTAATTTTTCAGACAAAATGCAGTTTTTGTGCCTATTAAGTGTAAACGAGCTATCTGAAACGTCCAGTGTACCTACTGCAATTGTAGTCTTTGGTCTCAAATGAGGAATTTTGGCGATAAATGGCCCCATATTACTGACATACTTAATATTATTGCGCCTTTAAGAAGTAGCTTATTCGCTTTGGCCACTCCAATTATCTTCTCATTCATCTTTTCTGACTTGGAAACAATGTAAAACAGCTGACAGTGTTATTCTTATTGTTATTTTTTGTAATACCACTAAAATTACTCTCGTTAAAATTCTGGATGGCGTTACTGAAGAATAGGATAGCCAATATCGATATTTCCAAGTACTCACTACACAGTAACACCTACCTACCTAACTATTGTAGAGTGACAAATACGTTATCAAAGAGTTTCATCATTTAATGAAATAGGTACATACCGTAGGTACGTAGTTAGGTACCTACTTACGTAATGCGTCGCGTTCTGTTTAAAGTACTAAGAAAACTGGTAATTACACGATTTTTTAACGACCTGCATCAGTAGACTTCGGCCAAATGTTTTTTATTCATAAAATTGTCGCCAAGTTTCGGATCAAGAAGAAAACATGTGGCACCGCCAAAAAATTCGTACGTAAGCATAGCAGGTACCTATTTAAGACTAAGTATTACCTATGTATCTAGGTAGTACGTAATAACTCGTTAAAGAAACCTTTATCATAAAATTACCATAGATAGGAGTTTGAAAAAAAAAAAAAAAATACAACTGTCACGTCAGTGTAAACGCACCTTTAGTACATGAGAAGTGCCTTTATATTCAGAAAACAGACAAAAATTAGGTCGTGTGTACAGCGACCGCGGTAACTGACGCCGCGCCACGGCACGTGATCATAACGTAAAAAAAAAGTACATTAATGTCGATGGAATTAAGAATAATAAAGCCGATCGGATACTTGAAACATTGCAACGTCTAATAAAGCTGTTATACCTACATTTATGTATATATAACACATAGGTTCCGCTTTATCGATATCACAAGCACACTTACCTACCTATAAATAACACCAATTCTATAGCTACCTACACCATAATAAAAATAACATGGAATTATTGAATGTTGTATGTGTTATGGGGAAGTACCCATACATACAGTGACGATTGTATGAGTGACGCCCACAAATAAATGAGCTATAGGTATTAGCAGCATTACACGTAAACAGTGTACTTACTAACAAGTAAAAATAGAGAGTAGGGATGTTAAATATTTCCAATTGCGATGCAGATATAAAACACACGAATGCAAGCATCACATTCTATAATATCTACCTACATATACTTTATATGAAATGGAAAGTATGTAAAAAATATGCTATTTGTGTTGTAAAGGGTTATCGTGCCGATAAACAGATATAAAACATACACTTTCGATGTTAACAACAATACTTTCTATGAGTCTCGAGCGTTCCATTTTTAGTAGTCCGCGAACGTTCGCCTTCGTTGCCATGCAATATGTGAAGGCAATCTTCTTGACGAAGAAATAGCTGACATTATGAATGAAACCATGTACTGCTTTTGCTCTTAATTAAACACATAAACCATTGGCCCAGCAACGACGCGATTTTTGCTGCATAATTTTCAAGGGCATCCATACCCAACACAGTCCGACGCGTATGGACAACCGAAGGGGCCCCACAGATTCCCATCGATTCATGAATGAAACAAACAACATGCACTAGTGGAAAACTACACATCGTCTACACTAAATTAATGAAATTAACACAGAAATAAAAGAAAATACTTACAAACTCGTCAGCCGCGATACGTGTATAATCACATACATGACGTCATTTGACGCAACACAAACCCGAAAAATCGAGTAAAATATATAGTAACTGCTTCGAAAACAACACCAACATGTAATATGCACGATACTTTATTAAATACAACAAGATAGTTATGTCATTAAGAGCGATTTAGGACATTTTACAATATTTATTTGTTGTCACCGACTCAGAGTTTTGACAAGATGGTCGCGCACCGACTGTTTTGCTTTGGTTGTCAGCTGATACGAAAGACTGTTCTACTTCGAACGGTATCGCGATCTGCATTCTCTCGCTTTAGCAAATGAAGTCAGCAACGCTGTGCGAAAGAGACAAACAACATGACTCTCTTATTTGAACAGGACTTCAAATACAACAAACGTCATTTTCTTGTTGCATTTATTATTGCAAAGGAAAAGTCGCAAATAAAACTATTTATTCCATGTGATGAATTGGAAAGCAGTACGATATGGGTGAAAATATGTTTCTATTTCACAAGAACACGTAATCATGCATCAGTTAGTTATATTTGGGCGTGACATATTTTGTTGTTTTTCATGTAAGTAGCGCCATCTAGATACTAATAGAGGATTCATTTTGTCGGGTTCGGACAAGGTCATGGTTGCAAATTGTTTTATGGCTCTTAATTTCTGAATAAACTAGATTAATGTATGAATTGGCTTCATATTAACCTTGTGAAAGTACATGTATTGTATGATTAAAAATATAAATTACAGAATTTTGCTATTATTCAATGTAATACGCAGTCTACGTGTAACTTTTCTAAAGCTACGAGTTTCAGAGGTTAAGTAATAGATGGCAGCTGTAACGCGGAAAGTCATGAAATATTATATTTGTATCGTTGGCGTATTTGATCTAATTGCAATAAAATTATGTTGTAATTTTTGGGTGGGTTTAGCTAATTAATGAATATTTTATTTGAGGAGGCTTACATTTTTCATCTTTTATGTTGCACGGAGGGTGGACACCTGCCTACCTGCTTTTCAACTATCTACCTACATCTTGTAATTATAGCAGGAGCGGAAGGTCATGAAAATTATAGAAGTTTCCATTCTCGAATTAAAGAAAGAAGCCTACTCTCACAGCACCAGGTAGGTACCTACTTGCTTTTACGTGAACCTAGTTCTAGATTTAGTAATTTGATTAGTCATTAGCCCGGGGCTTAGCAAGACATTGCTGTTTATGGCTTTTAGGTATGTAGTATATGGGCACTTATAGTTACTTATAAATGTACTTTTGTATCTTTTATTTGTTTCTTTGTGTGAATCCTCATGGACAATCTTTCGCTTGCTTTGTTGATGAGCCTCGAAACCTTGCCGAAGCCTACCACGCTGGGGCCCGCACGTCCTGAGGGAATTGTGAAAATGTCCTCCCTTTATCCTGGATGTGCTGTACACGGAGACAGGTGACAACGTGTCGCTGTCTTCTTATCTTCATGGTGTCTATAACGAGCTTGGTATGAGCGCGCAGTCTGTGCGCTCGCGCCTGCCAAATATCACAAGGTGTGGGGGGGAGATATTACTTAGACACATAAATTATTTTTCTAATTTTTCCCTTTCTGGTGTAGTCTCCTTAAGCTTTTTAATATACGACATAACAGCATCAGCAACATTTTGCTTAATTTGGTTCTTGTAGGAGCTAAATTTACGGATATAGAATAGAATACTCTTTATTGTACACCGATAAAAATTTGTATACAACTTATGTATTAAAAGATATGTACAAAGGGCGGTCTTATCGCAATCGGCGATCTCTACCAGACAACCTTAGGATGGACAAGAATAGAAGGCGAAAAGATAAGGGTAGTCTGTGGTGTAACAATAATTATATATAATAATAATAGTAAATAATTAATGTTAATTAATGTTGTTGGATATAATGTTTCAGAAAACCAGGAAAGTAGCTAAATGTATAGGCAGAAAGCATGGGAGAGTTGCTGCCCCCTGGGTACGTCTATGGATTCAATCAATTCAACCGGCCAGACGGGCCCAAAACACCAGCGGCGATGGAGTAGCAGAGCAGCTTCAGAGTACATGGTGTCAGTTGGTATTTTTTGTCTTTATTCAACTTTTTGTTTGTATTCGATACATCTGGCTTCAATTACGACACGGTTGGCGCAGTGGTTAAGCGATTAGCTTTCTGCGCTATGTGTCGCGGGTTCGATCCCCGCACGGAACAAATATTTGTATGATCTACAGATAGTTGTTTCGGGTCTGGTTGTGTGTGTATGTGACATGTATGTTTGTAAACTGTACCCACGACACAGGAGAAATGCTAATTGGCTAAACAAGACATACTTAAGTACTTCAAATTGTTGAATGGAGCCTCGCTTATACATCATTACGATTACAAATAAATTGTAGATGTGGTTTTGCCAGGTCAGCGAAATTTATAGTTCGGTCTACCGGCGCTAAAAGTTAGTTATTTCCTAAACTAGCCAATATCGCTGAACATAGGCTCATGTGACTATGTTCAGCGATATTGGCTAGTACACATAGAGGTTCCCATTACTTTACCTCACTTGATCCATGATCCGTAAATCATTTCAAGTCCGCGTCGCTCTATACAGCATACTAAGCGTGTTTGAGATAGGCACGCGGCCCGCGTCGCGTCGCCCGTCATCCAGCGAAGCACAAGTACCTACATACATACGTTGCCCAACTGTAGGTACAGATCGTTAAACTGTCGTAAACTAATATCACCGTTTTTTACTACATGCATATGAATATATATACAGTACATACACCAAAATAACATTTTTTACAATTTTTGTCTGTCTTTTTGTATAGGCTAATCTCTGAAATGGCCGGACCGATTTTGACGGGACTTTTATTGGCAGGTAGCTGATGTAATAAGGAGTAACTTAGGCTACTTTTATTTTAGAAAAATTCTTTTATTTTAGAAAAAAATAGGGTTAAGTGCATTTGGTCTCACTAAAAAATACATTGTTAAGTTCCGACATCCACGCGAACGAAGTCGCGGGCACAGCTAGTCTCCTGTAAAATTAATTGTTTTGAATTTTCATCGAAGTTCTAGTGAAAACATAACATAGTTTTACGTCCGATTCCGTCCGGGGTGTACTATTGTACAATTTACTGCGTAATGAATTAATGATGCACTGCCTTTCACCAACCTTGTCTCTGACAGCTCTGCTGACACCAAAAGCTGAACCATACATTTAACATACAAGTTACATGCAGACTGCAGTTGAAGTCTGGAAATTCAGAATTTCATAAGTTTAAAAAGCGTAAGTCGGCTATATCTGGATTTATGTCATTTGCAAGCAAACGAGCTGATGTAATTTTTCAGAGAAGGCTAGATTTTTTGTTTATTTAGGTCTTATTTCAGGCAGACACTCATTGGTCTAGTGGTTGCAAGCGCGTTGGCTGAGCGTGAGATCCTAGGTTCGATGTCTGGGTCGGACAGTGTTAGTGAGGTTTGCTGTATGAACATTCGCAGTAGCAGCCCTGATTTTAAAATCATGCCTATGCAACTCATTAACGGCATTGGGGAAATCTGTATACACCTCTGCCTAACCCTTCGGTGAAACAGGCTTGTTTATTATCTATATATTAATACGTGAAGAGAAAATTTTGTACCCGTTTTTAAACATATTGCTCGTACGGAGGAGTGTGAGATTTGGCATATGTAAAGTTTATATGGAGAAGGAGTGCAGAGCTAAAATTTATATACCTATAAGTAATATTTGTTATAAATGAATAAAACATTCATTGTTTACGTTCATACTGCCAATGTCAAATGTCAAATCAATGTCTCTCGCAACTGACGTAATAGAACAAAATTAAAAATAAAATATATGCCATGACCACAGAGGCATATACCCTTTGACAAAAGAAACTCAATAATGTTCAAACTAAAAAATTGATACGGTCGAATTTCGGTAACTAGGCAACCACTAGTACTTATTAATAGGACTCATATTGAAATAGAGAGGCTGTTTATCATGCGAGTGTTTGCAACAGAAATACACGCTCTTGCAAACTACTTTACGTTGATTAACTAGCGTGATGTGTGCACTCAACAACTGAGCTTACAGCTAACATGAGAGTTAGAAATGCGTTTATGACTGACGTCATACAGACAGACAGACATCCACTACCTATAGATGTGTTTTTTTTTTGTTGTGGCAATACAACGACGCGACTTCAGTCATGACGAGTTAATAAGAGATATGTACCACAAATTGCCACAATTCAATCCATTCAATAAAATCATTGCCACAATTCCACACTCCTACTGAGAATTTCACAATAGAAAAACTAAGTACTATTTTGGCCTGATCCCTTAATCAATCCTAGGACCTCGCTCAGCAGTCGCCTCGGCAACCAATGAGGTAATAATATGTCTGTGTACAATTTTACCAAATAAAAGTAACAACACAAAGCGAATGTCGATTTATAAAATCCAAATTGCAGCATCAAATCGTACTTCACTGAGTTGAAAAATTAAAGTGGGATTGGGTTGGCTATGTCAGCGGAATATCTGATGAGCTGTGGGCCAAGGTAGCCACTAAGAGGAGCCCTGATACCGTGAGAAGGCATCGCGGCAGATCACAAAGGAGATGGTGGGACGAGATTCACAAATTAAAACGAATGGTCCACACTCTAGACCGAAATGTCTGGAAATCATGGGGAGATACCTTTGCCCAGCAGTGGGATGATGCAGTCTAACAGTAACATGTCAATTTGATATAGGAACGGCAATTACCTCTACAAATTGGTCCAATCAATGGCGTCGAGTTATATGAACAATAAAAATTAAATAACGACCAATTACGATTGAGCCGGCTTTCAGGTTGATTGAAAGCGATTTTCGAATGAAATATATGACTCGTTATGCTGCAGGGGTCAACATATTATGGTTGATCCGTTTCAGATAATTGGAAATACCTGCGTTGTAGTATAGTTTGACTGCCTCATTGGACTAGCGGTCTCACTGGATACTGAGAATTTCTATACAGAAAAATCCAATAACATTTCCCAACATGGAAATCGAACCCAGGATCTCACGCTTAGCAGTCGCCCTTGCGACTTGCGAGCGATGACGCAGTCTATGTAAAGGTCAGTAAATATGCTGCGAAATCTCATGCTAGATGTTCTGATTAGTCACTCAAAATCAACAGGGGGAAGGAAAGAGTATGGATGACGAAATCCGAGGTCGTCTGGAGCACCCTGGGCAGTCAGCCACAGTACTAAATGTCCGGTACGGCATAACGATATCCTTGTTAGAGCGTCGTCACGATATAGTACAATTAAATTGCACGATTCATTCTATTGCCTATTATGTCAATGAGATTAACTTTGACAAATCATTAAGGGTAAACGCAGACGCAATAACTTTAGCATCGGCGATGATGATAAACAGATATTTTCATCATTTCGATGCTTCGGAAACAGATAATTGGTTACAGTAGTATATTATTAGCATGGGTACTGGAGGAACTTTGTTTGTTCTTTTATATGACTAGAGGATTATTCCTAAGTCACCTTCTATGGTAGCCTACCTATCGTAGAAGGTGACTTATAATAATCTACTACAGCATAGTATGTAGGTTTTTTATACAAAGAGTGTTTGCTAGGAAATGCTCCTAAAAAGAGCAACGAGAGTCTCAAATTTTTAAAAGTGCCTGCCAATACCGATTTGAAATGAAAAACTTTGATTTGACTTGAAATGACTTTCCAATATTTGGAATACATGGGTTTTTCAAAGTTTATATAAAAAATCTTTTTACACAGAGAGTCGCGGGTACAGTTAATACACCCAGACGGCACGGGTGGCGCAGTGATTGAGTGATCGACTGCTGCGCTACGCGTCGCAGGTTCGATTCTCGCACAGTACAAACATTTGTATGACCTATAGATAGTTGTTCCGGGTCTGGATGTTTTTGTATGTGAATATTTGTGTTCGTAAACACACCCACGATACAGGAATTATTTCTAGTGTGGGACATCGTTTTAAAAAGTAAAGTCTAGCGGTTGAACGCTTGCCTTCCATTTAGGAAGGTCTAAGTTCAAACCCGGTCCACAGCTCTGACTTTTCGGAATCTTGTGCGGATCAGAATTTGATTATCTCTTGCGTTTACGGTGAAGGGAAACATCGTGAGGAAACCTGCACACCTGAGAGGGTTCCATAAAGTTCTTGATGGTGTGTGTAGTCCGCCAACCCGCACCAGGCCAGCGTGGTAAACTAAGGCCTAACCCTTCTCATTCTGAGAAGAGACCCTTGCCGAGCAGTGGGACAGTAATGGGTTGATTTATTTATTATTTATTAATTAAAAGAAAAGCTATTAAATAAAATACTAAAACACGTAATGCACCATTTATTTCAACATCAATAAATACCAGTTTATTTTATAGTCCGCTAACATTTATACAGATTTTATATACACGTAGTATAATATACATACATTATATATAAATTATTATGTACATCTTTGGCAGATAGCTCTGACTAGAGTATTTAAGGACTGGTCCTTCTATGAAGGAAAATAAGACAAACATATTACATTATTTAAACCGACAATTCTAGAGGACAAACACGAAAATGCAAAAGTATTAATCGTTATCTATGAAAACACTCTTTTTTTCTATACAAAAATACCGAATAAAAAAAAAAGTGAAACATAACTATCTTCAAGTTCACAAACTCTTGAAAATACAAAAGATACTTATATCAGGGGATAATTTTCTGATTTTAGTTTCAATTAGAAACATTAGTGGTTCGGTTGGTCTTTTAATGTTTTATTAGTAACTCTTTTGTATCTGTAACTTGTATGTGTAGATGTAGTGTGTCTGTAAATAAATAAATTAAAAATCTATTAATTAATGTTAAACATTTCATTAATTTCTGCCATTTGACTGTAAAGATCATTTTTGTACAGACTCGTGTTACATGCTGAGCATACCTATACATTTTCTAAAGTACCTAGATACACGTCTAGAAGTCATACATACATAACTGGATGCCATACATAACCTATTTACACATTCATACAATTATTGCTTTAATTCACTAAAGGAACATCACAACCACAGGATAAAATTAGGCAGTTAGAAAATCTAGAAATGTTTACAAAGAATTTTAAGTCTCACTTCTTTGATGTAAGCTTGAAAATTTATTGTAAATATCTCGTAATAGGTAGCTGTTTACATAGGAACCATGGTATAGGTCAGAGTTTTGTGTTTTTGTGATTGTTTACTTTACCCGGGTAATGTTAAAATAAACAATCACATAAGTTCGGGTAATATGAATACGTGAAAAATGTGTAGGGCAGTGTGTACTGGTACAGGCACTCATAACTTTTGGAGCCTAAGCGCTTTAACCGCTTTTTGTAGCAAAAACAGGTGTTTTCTCGTTCGTTGTCCACTTTTGTACACGCATGTTTATGCTGCAAATAGTTGCTAGGTTCCTTTGGGCTTTAGAAATGCAGTATAAAATTATATAAATAGCTAGGGTAGTCACAAATGCGTATTTTATATTATATATATTACAGCAATATTACATAATATTATACATGTTTTCTATTGATTAAATTACATTCAAATTGACCTTTATCTCATCGTATTTTCGTTAAATATCTTATTCCTAATAACTTTACAGCCATTAAATGCTCGATTTTTCTTTCTAAGATGACAACCCTTCTTTATACATAGGATTCCTAAAAATAAGAAAGTTATAGTAGAAATGTATCTTTAAGACACAATTCTAACACCTAATCAGACGGATACATTAGAATAGTACAGACTAAAGCGTTTAACAAAAAGTACCATTCATCCATTCAGAAGTACCACTTACATCAATAGAAGTACCACTTACATCAGTTAAAGTACCACGTAGTTAAACTAACTTGAGCTCAGACAATTATTAGTTTATCAAACATTTATTTACATAGTCACCAAATAAATATGGCCATGTTAAATATATACAAAAGTTATCGCCAATTTTAAATGATGCAATATTATCTGTATTTAATTCTATTAGCAATGAGGATTCAAGTGTTACACTTGTTAAGGTTCGGGATAAAAGCGTTAACATTATAACTCTTAAAAAACTATACACTTTCAGATAAGGAGCAAGTAAAAATGGAGTGACAATGTTCTAACACTCGGTCATCAACGGGAACGCAAAATGCACTGCCGCGCCATCTTGTAGCGCACTCGCGCAATAGTGATACTGAGGGACGTTTCTGTTCTTTTGAATCCTCAAAATACTTAATTTCATAGTTCAGTGTGCTGATTTAACGTTTGAAGGTTAACTAGTATCTTATGAAAATTAATTTATTAAATTATGATCTTTGGTAGTGTTAGTTGTAATTTTGTACAGAAATCGGTTCGCTTGTTCATCAATGGTACACTAATAATTTCACTACAATATTGAGCGTAAAGTCCAGTTTAGTCATAAACTACGTAGTAATCCAAGGGCTAGGTGCCGCAATGGAGTATTTTCCTGAACGCCTTCCGGAACTCAGGGTTGAAGATGGTGTAGATGACGGGGTTGAGGAACGAGTTGATGTATCCCAGCCACGTGGTTAAGATGAACACGGTGACTCCTGGGGAGTAGGGGAAGCCGAATTTGGAGCACAGTGCGTCTAAGACTGAACAGGTGAAGAATGGCGCCCAGCAGAAGAGGAACACTCCTGGAAGATTAAAACATTTTAGTAAATATTTTGGGGTGCAAGGAAAAAGTCTCCATGAGTGGCGAATTATGAGATCGTCTGGCGCACCGTGGGCAGTCAGTCGCGATACAATCATTGCTGATTGGCTAATCTTTCCACTACTATTGATCGATACAATAGAAAGATAGGGAAACTAAACTAATTTTGATAAAGTTAAAATTAAATATTGAGCATTTTTGTCGGTCATAGGACTTCATATTAACGGCACCCACGAAATCTTTTTTTTATTTCTTTTTTTTGAGCTTTTTTTCATAGTAGACTTGCCCCTAATATTGAAATTGGAGCTATATGACCCCCTAAAAGAATTATTCAATTTCATCATCATCATCATCAGCCAGAAGTGGGGGGGTTTGCCATAATCCCCACGCTTGGCAGGCGGCTTGGGGATCGCAGTGGCTCACCGATTAGTGAGAGGACGCTGCTGCCCGTCCTCCGGTGTCTGGCCGCAGTTTTAAGACGTATGTACCCGGGTCTATTTATTCAATTTAATCCTTTTCAAATTCCTTTACTTAATATAATTATTTTAATTAGATCAGGAGTTTCTGTAACTTCCTTTTTGGGAATACCGGCATGATGCTATGTTCTTACCTAACACAATGGCAAGTGTCTGCGTAGCCTTCTTCTCTTTCTTGGCGAAGGACTTGGCCCTCAGTTTGCCAGCTCTGTTGGCTCTGAAGATGGTGAACCTGGCTGCTGACGCTGCACTCCTGAACCGTCTTCTTGGAGTCGAGATAATGGAGCTACTGCTTATTCTGCTTAGCTTCTTTCTGTGGAAGATTTTGACGATTGATTGATTAGTTTTTTCTTGTGATCGTGTGATTACTGGTTTTGTAAAACCTTTTTAATCCTTGGCTGAACACATAATATTATTTTTTTGATGCAACAAATTTGCAAAATCAAAGATTTTAATTCAATTGGGTGCATGAAAACACCTAGTTTTCACATAAAATATATCAGTCTAAATATTGTGGTATGCAAAAGAGAGATTAGAACCTCGTTTTTACCGGGATTAAGGACTACGGATTTTAGAGTGGTTATATCAACGATTTATTTGTTTGGAAAACTTACATGCTTAAAATATGTTTGAAATAGGGTAATTTTTTATTATTTACTAGCTGGTATCCGGCGCGTTGCTATCGCAGAAGAAATAAATTCGCACTTTCAAATACATTTGTTGGTACGACACGCGCCCCACCTACTCTAAGTTAATTGAACTATGCCTACAATCTTCGCGCAAGTGCAAGCAATAAATTGACCAGGGTTTATCGCAGTCAGATGAACAGTATGGCAGCGCATAAAATACGAACAAACAATCAAACATTGAGTGAGTTTGATAGCACCTTTATTTTTGTTTCACTTGGTTATACTTTTGGACTTCTACCTGCCTCTTTCTAGCTTAACTTAACACACACTTTATAAGTTGCTAATAAGCTTTCACTTTGAAAACCTAGTAGCTTTAAACTTTTTTTTTTTGACTATGCTACTTTGACAAAGAAATATTGAGAACAAAAGCAATTTATCAAGTGCTAGGGTGCAAGGGAAGAGGCTACATGAGTGATGAAATATCAGATCGTCTGGCGCACCTGCCCAGGTACGCCAGTACACAAGGATAGTTAGTCTCAATACCACTATTGTTGACTGGCTAATCTTATCACTGAGTGATTCCGACGCAATAGAAGAATTAATTTAAATTTTTAGATTTTAACGAAACAGTACCCATCTTGTATTAAATTTACATTAATGTCCTCCTGACCGATTTCGGTCACGGCGGCCAATCTCACCGGAGATTAGCCAACTACGCAGGAGATATTACAGAGCACAAGTGTGCGCGCAAACACTGGTGCTCTCTCTATTCCTTCACTCTCATAGCCCGATGTTACGGCATTCCGACACGACCAGAGAGAGATCAGGCGCAGGACCGACCGGCTTAACGTGCTTTCCGAGGCACGGTGTGTATTCACATACACAAAGACTGAGACACAAAGGGTCTGGAACCCGAAACAACTATCTGTAGATCATACAAATATTTGTTCCGTGCGGAAATAGAACCCGCGACACGTAGCTCAAGAGTCCATCTGTCAACCACTGCGCCAACCGTGCCGTCAGTTTACATATTGCTGGCATAAATTGGTATTATTATAGGTCTATCCGGGTGCGCTATCCGGGTGAAGCGATTTGATAAATTGGGGGTTAAAATTGATTTGGTTAAATTTCTCTGCGTACCCTTTAAAGGAAATAGGTCAGTAAGACACTTAGGGGTAACGGGTTCGTCCCATCCCATGGATTTTCCGTGACCTCGCCGAAATTGGGTCTCAAGATGGTTGCAGTGCAAAAGCGAGGGTCTATTATGACCACCGTTAAGGTAGCCATTTCTCGCAGACCTTCCGAACACGAGGACCAGATGACGCACTTTAATATTCTTCCAAAGTGTGAGGGGCGATTGACTGTAGTACCAATATTGCCCAAGTGTTAATACTTCGTCGCGTCTATGATATTTTGTTTCACTTTTGAAAACATCTTTTGAAAACTCGGACATTACCTTTATTTTTTGCGAAAGGTCGAAACAAATATTTTTATGATCTACAGATTGTTGATTCGGGTCTGGTTGTGTGTTTATGTGACATGTATGTTTGTAAACTGTACCCACGATACAAAAGAAATCATAGTAAGGTGCTAAGTTTAAAAAAAAACCTTTCTTTTTTTAAATGGCGGATCGCTGCAATAGGCTGCGTAGAATCTTAACATAATGCAGATAACTATTGTCTTACGTTACTTTGGTGGCAAGAATCGGTTATATAGTGCAAGTAGGTGCGGTAGTCGTCGTATAAAAACTTGAAACAACATGCTACCCGAGTTGAACATTGAAGGTAATCTTTAAAGTTAGAGTTTTGACAGCACCCTTTATAATAATTTATTATGAGAAAGTATTATCATCGGTGGTAGATAAATAAGACCGCATAGCGAAGTATGTATATATTTTACATTCAGATGCATGTGAATGAATTAAGAAGTCTATATACAGGCTGAATTCTTCAAGTGGGCGTAGATGGTCAAATCAGGAACTGTAAGGAATAGTGAAAAATACTCAAAGGAGTCTCGAGCCCGATTTCGATAAAAACTAAAAATGCATCAATGGATTCTTGAAAAATCAATATTCGTAGCCAGGAATTGAACCAGTTGATTTTGAAAAAGAAAACATGCTGTATTTACACCATCCGATAGTGTCGCTAATAAAGATCAAATTCTGGGAAGTAATAGCATACGACAAACTAAAGTATGTCCTCCAAAACGCCTGGAGCGATTTTAATGAAATTTTTAAGCAATCTTCAGATTAGCCCAGCGGGTGATCCTGTGAAGGTCGGTGGTGACCGCAACAAAAAAAATATTTTTTTAGCTTTTTGTTAATTTTGTGTGCGAAGCGTAAGTATTGCTATAAAATAACTGGAAAAACCTCTTCACATGATTTTGAAAACTGCTATCATCTGATTGGCCAATAATAATATTTGTAAAAAAAATATATATATATTATTTGTTTATTACTAATCATTAGGACCTTTGCAATCGTCCTAGGATTATCTCAATGATCCATTTTATCCAATTATCCTACGGTATATACAAGTCTTGCAATAATAATTATCTATACTATAGTTTGTAACAATAACATGTACTAACATTATATGTATGTGAGTGCACCTCTAACTAACGTGGTCCTTTAGTAGAGTAGTTACTAACTATTATTTGGCTTACAGCTTACCTCCGAAGCAGCTTATGCTCTGTTATTGTTTTAGTTCAATATACAAGACAAGATGTATGGTACACAATCCCACATACTATCGTTATTATATTAGTATCAAGATTTTCTTCAAATAGTTTTTTTTTTTAAACAGGTAATCAAATACTAACAGATAGATTGGTTGATATAATACATCAACGTATCGTTCAAACTGCTGGATATAGGAACATTACATTTAGAACAGACGTTCCATAAACAAGGCATTTTTTTGTCGCTATAAACTTACTGTGTTGTGACTCCATTGGTGGTAGAAAATGTCATTTTAATAAGTGAAAAATTTTTGGCAAATTTTATTGTGAACATTATTTTGTATTATTAAAAAAAAAACTTTACCCCACAATAGTAATAATCCCTGTATCGTGGGTGCGTTTACAAACACAAATATTCACATGGACATACACTCAGACCCGAAACAACTAGGTATTTGTATATCATACACATATTTGTTCCGTGCGGGAATCGAACCCGCTATACGTGGCGTAGCAGTCGATCGATCAACCACTGCGCCAACCGTGTCGTCAAAAATAATCTTATACTAAATCGTCAAGCTGAACCTTGATGTTGCATGAGAAGAATATTTTATACTATATTTTTTGATTAATCGATATTACTGTATAAATTGACTTACTGAACCGCAGAACTTATAAAATCGCTTGTATATTGCTTAAACAAGTACTAAGAAGGGATTTTTAGAAGTTCAAACCTTCAACGTACTTACCCGAGTCTCTAAAATCTCGACTTCGTAAAGCCACTCCTACATTTTGAGTGTTTTACGTGAAGACATTTTTAATGTGATAAGAGAGTTTAAAAAAAGGAAGGCAAATGATATTCGGCGTTTATTTTCTACATAGCATCACGCCTGTATTCCCCGAAGGGTTAGGCAGAGGTGTACGATCGTACACCTTTCGCCGATTTCGTTATTAAGTTCCAGGGGGCTAGTCTATTGCCATCTACCGGGCATAGTTCCAAATTTCGTGCTGCTACTGAAAATTTCTATACAGAAAAACCCAATAAAACTTTCTCCGACCCGGGAATCGAACAGGACCTCACGCTCAGCAGTCGCACTTGCGTACACTAGACCAACGAGGCTGTCATGTATTTTTTAGTTCTCTATTTTATACATCTCAATTTTGACATGATCCCTAATTGCTCGAGCATGATTAATTTGCCCTGAGGAGGTGAAAATTCACGGGCAAAAGCGAGTAGTTCATAAAGATTAACAGTTTGTTAGCTCATACCTTTCCAGGCTAGTTAACGAGACTGGAGGAGGGTCGGATCAGAAGGTGTCTACAAAACTCGAAAGCCGTGAACTCAATTTCACGGCGAACTGAAAGTTTTCAGGCTTAATAACTTCGACGTGACCTTTGTAAAGGCCTGAAGGTCTGAAGACTGGGCCAATTAGCATTGAACACCGAATCCGGAACTCGATTTTTTTTTTCGATACAAAAAAGAATGTTTAATCAATTTAATTTGTTGGTCCTAATTTGTATGCTTATTCTGCCTTATTCCATTACTCATGTATCCCCTCAATTACGTTGAGGTGTAGTATCTGTCGAAAGGAAATAGTGATTGAAATCTTGAACAATTTTACACATAGTATCTGCGGATACATAGACATATAACGTCATTTAAATTTTATGATTTTGAACAATACTTTTTTAAGTATACCTAAGCGGTTGAATTTCGTTATTATCAACCGACTTCAAAAAAAAGGAGGAGGTTCTCAATTCGGCTGTATTTTTTTTTTTTTTTTTTTTTTTTTTTTTTTTTTTTTTTTTTTTTATGTTTGTTACTCGATTTCTCGAAGACGCCTGGACCGATTTCAAAAATTCTTTTTTTATTTGAAAGGGTATGCTTGTCATTTGGTCCCATTGTCATCAGGTCAGGACCTGATGGTGGAAACCCTGAGATATCGAGGGCATCTCTTGAAAATTGTAGGCGAGCATGGGGTAAAAACTTGATATTTATGTGTATATCTGATGAGACTATAATACTATGGAGGTTTAGGGCAGATCTGATGATGGAGACGACAGAGGATCGAGGGAACTCCTCAACGGTACATCTTAACTACCTCGTGTTTGGGCTTATTTTATTCGTGTTGACAAGATCTTTACACCGAGATGGGTAATGACTGCCACTGCAAGGTCCGTGATGCAGGTGCAGTACAGTTTAGGGAACTCCTTAATGGTTGATAGCAGCTACATAGTGTTTGGGCGATTATTCCGTCAATTACGGACCGATTTTAAAAATTCTTGTTTTGTTTGAAAGAGTATGCGTCCCATTTGGTCCCATTATCACCAAGTCAGGATCTGATGATGAGATCCTAGGGAAATCGAGGGATACCCTCAAATATTGTAAGACAAATAGCCCGTTTGAGCTTTTTTCTTAATAAGTTAGGTATTGGCGTCTGAAAGTCATCATTTAATGATGCTGAGCTGATGATGGATGTCATATTACTCCTCAACGGTAAAGAGTTAGGGAATAAAACTTCCGAGTTTGGGTTCACTCGATATATTTTGATGAGTCCCGTATAAAACATTTGGTATAGAGGGTCTGATGATGGAGCCAGGAGATAGATGGTGGAACTCTTCAGTAGCTACTAGTAAACCCCTCGAGTTTGGGCTCATTTTAAACCTCTAAAAGTCAAAACTATCACAATATTAGTTACAATAGTCGTCTTAATCTTTTCATTTCTCGTAATGCGTTTTCATCATGTGGTCGGCTAAGTAATTTATTTGATTTTAAAATCACATAGTGCAATACCGTCTAAGGTTTTCACTCGACTTGGGGCAACATACATTTGACCTTTGTAAAGTTTTTCAAGAGAATCGTCTTTACTAGGTCTACCCATCACTCAAAATTGTAAAATAATTAATTTTTTTAACAAAAAATAAAAACCGACTCCAAAAAACTCAAAAACAAAACTAATAACTAAAAAGCAAAAAATAAATCTTTTATTATACAATATAGTAGTTGAAGAATATTGAAGTCGGTGCCAAGTAAAACATGCAATGATAAACCGACACGATTGGCGAAGTGCATTTGTCGTGTCCGACGCATAATTCGCCTCGCAGTCGACAATTTTTACGTGAACTCGTTGTTTCAATGTCGCTATTATAGCAGCAAGGTATATTACTTTTATGTTTTACTTGGCACCGATTTCAATATTCTTCAACTACTATATTGTATAATAAAAGATTTATTTTTTGCTTTTTAGTTATTAGTTTTGTTTTTGAGTTTTTTGGAGTCGGTTTTTATTTTTTGTTTTAAAATCTTTATGATTCGGGCTGTACCTACATATTTGCGGGTTCACAAACTGAGGCAACAGATGCATGGGCTTGATTCCAACAGACGGTTTAACAAAACGGATTCTATTGCAGTTGTATAAACGATGGAATAAAAAGCACGATCATCCACAAAAAAAACGTTACGGATAATAGAGTACTTACATATCTTCGATATATTCCAATAAAATTATATTCCTCCAGGTCATAAGGGGTTACAGATTAAATCTAATATTCCAAACTACACGGTGTTCACGGCGACCCTCATCAAAAATATAACGTTAACCCTTTACTACCGTACTCAATAGCCAGGTCGTAATATTACTGTTTTGGGACTATCATTTAAAAATGAAGATTAAGAAATATATTTTATGAGGTGATCGTCATGGTAATAAGGATTTATATGTAACTGGTTTTTGCCCGCGATTTCGTCTGCGTCTATTTAACATAACATAATGCCTATATCCCCGAAAGGTTATGCAGAGATGTATTATTGTGCACTCACATTTCGCCGATGCTGTCATTAAGGCCCTAGAGCCTAGTGCCATCAACCAGGCACAGTTCCACACGCCGTGCTGCTACTGAGAATTTCTATACGGAAATTCCCAATAACACAGCCCGGGAATCGTACCCAGGACCTCACGCTCAGTAGTCGCTCACTAGGCCACTGAGGCAGTGCCTGTATTTTATATTGAATATTATTTAATAAGCCTATTTCCTTCTCGAGATCCCAGATCACTTCTATGTAAAATTTCATTAGGATCGGTTCAGTGGTTCAGTGGTTTAGTCGTAATGAGGTAAAGAACAGACAGAGTTACTTTCACATATAATAATAGTGACCCGGGTACATCTTAAAACTGCGGCCAGACACCAGAGGTCGGGCAGCAGCGTCCTCTCACTAATCGGTGAGCCACTGCGATCCCCAAGCCGCCTGCCAAGCGTGGGGATTATGGCAAACCCCCTCTTGAGGGAGGCCTTCGTTCAGCAGTGGACGTCTTCTGGCATGATGATGATGATAATAATAGTGCATATATAGATACTCTCGCATAATTGACTCCTAGCTACACAGCTACCGCACAGATCAGGCCACGAGGTTAAACAGTGCATTCCAAGGTCAGTTTTTGGATGGTTGATTGCTATTCTCACATCGAGATTCCTCCAAGCCGCGGAAAGTACGTGAAGCGGTTAGTCCCCCGGCTGTCATACAAATACCTATGACAGCCGTTACGGGGCTCTGCAGCCCAAAGTCTTCTATCTGGTCTTGTTGTAAGACTTTTTGGGCTGCCGAGTTGGTCTTGGACCTTATCATCAATTGGGTGCGGAATGTCAGATGACAATCATTCCATGTATAATACGGATATTCTTTTAGACTGGGACTTGGGAGCTGATCCCATAAAGACTAGTCAGATGAGGCACTTGATGATTTTCGTATTAAAGGTACAAAATACTTGGCGGTTTAACTAATTTGACGGCACGGTTGGCGCAGTGTAGAGATCGACTGCTGCGCTATAGGTCGCGGCTTCGATTCCCGCACGGAACAAATATTTGTATGATCTACAGATAGTTGTTCCGGCAGCCTAATTACCGATGTAGCAATCAGTTCGCGACAGGGGTAGATCGTGCGACAGCTACTGTCAAACGTCATTTTTGTGTCATATAGGTATTGGCTGACAGTGAGGCTGCTGTCGCGTGGCTGTCGCTATTTTTACGTTATTAGTCTACGGGTTTGGGTGTATGTCCATGTGAATATTTGTTTGTAAACGCACCCACGATACAGACAACGTCGAGAAAACGACAAGAAAAAATCTGGTACAAAATAAGGTCCTTAATATAATCTGAAATTCCTACTTAATCTAAGTTTAGTATTATCTCTAAACACTCGTTAAGCGTTTACTACCTGACCCTCGTAAGACACCTATCAAGGATAAGGCCCGTCAATTAAGGTTAGTTCATTAAACGTTACGATATTAACATGGTCGAAATTACTTGTTGTTATGACATGCCATTGTTTATACAAAATGTTATGGGGTCGGTACAAACTCATTATTTAAGATTTTTACACCGTCTGAGTAAGAAAATATTAGTTTTATGTTCTACTAGCTTCTGCCCTAGCTTCTTTTTCCGGGATAAAATCTAGCCTATGTGCTATTCCAGACTATAATCTATCTCTGGGCCAAATTCCATCCAGATCCTTTCAGTAGTTTTTGCGTGAAAGAGTAATAAACATCCATCCATCCATCCATCCTCACAAACTTTCGCATTTATAATATTAAAGTAGGATTAGTAGGAAATATTAGTAGGAAGTGGCACCGGAGGATGGGCAGCAGCGTCCTCTCACTAATCGGTGAGCCACTGCGATTCCCAAGCCGCCTGCCAAGCGTGGGGATTATGGCAAACCTCCCTTAGGGAGGCCTTCGTTCAGCAGTGGACGTCTTCTGGCTGATGATGATGATGATGATTAGTAGGAAGTAGGATATATAGTAGGATGGTACGGGTTGGCCTACTACTCATCAGTTTTGTTTGGCATTAAGTGACTTATTAAAAACAGGTATAGCTAAGCGGTTGAAGTTTTACATGCAGGAGAGTCTGAGTTCGAACCCAGCGCACTTCCCATTTTGTGTATTCATTATATCGAATTTTGATTATCACTTGTTTTAAAGGCGGAGAAAAAATAACTTGACTAGAATAAGGTAACCTGTAACACTTAAAAGGGCTCCATAAAGTACTCGATGGCGTGACCATCTGGCATCCATCACAAAGCCGTGGTACGGTGGTAGAGAAAGGCCTAACCCTTCTCGTAATGGGCTGAATTATTATATGACTGCCTCATTTGTCTAGTGGTCTCAAACGCGACTGCTAAGCGTGAGGTCGATTCGATTCGATTTCCGGGTCATGCAAAGTGTTATTGAGTTTTCTGTATGAAAATTCTCAGTAGTGGCATGGAGTTTGGAACTACGCCCTGTAGATGGGAATAGGCTCGCCCCCTATTACATTGGGTGTAGAATAGTACACCTCTGTCTAACCCTTTGGGGAATACAGGCGTGATGCTATGTATGTATGTATTATATATATCTCGATCTGCACTCAAAAAGTCATAGAAAGTCAGGTTAGAACCCGGGCGCTCCAGCATGGAAAGCAAACCAATCGCTAGACTATCAAAGCTTCTTTATTACCCAAACACTTCAATAATTTACCTTCAACTTAATTATTTTAACCAATAGGCTTACATAACATAAAATATTCTGACAACGTAATTTACCCGTCAGACAACCCGTTAACTACCGTCCAGCGGGACCTAGCCCAAAATGGCCATTACCATTTATATTCGATATCAAAGGAAATTACCATAACAACTGGGAAGCGGATAATTCGATGCACCTATCGAAGTAATTAAATGGAATAAGGATGGGCGGTGGTATTTATTTTGTAGTATTTTCGGATATATCCTGGGACTTGTGGCTACATAAATAACTACCTCGTTAAGAAGCGCTTGATGTGGTCTGTCCTTGTATGGGTGATAATTTTTCACGCATCGAGACCCCTCTGCCTCGGAAAACACGTTAAGCAGTTTATCCCGGGTGTCATACAAGACTTATGACAGTCGTTACGCGTGTCAACAGTCCAAAAAGTCTGACTACCAGTCTAATCTTAGAGTATTAGTGTCTCACAGTAATTAGGTAGCGGAGTTCAGAAGGCAGTCGCTAGTTGTAAAATGCTGATATTCAGCCGCAACCGGTTAGATTGGAAGCCGACCCCAATGTAGTTGGGAAAAGGCTCGGCAGATGATAATTTGCGGATATATCAGACGGAATTTAAATCCGTTTATATTTTACTAAATGTAGAATAAGATTATCTTGTATTATAATTATATACTATTTATTAGATATAAATACAGATAGTAATATAAATATTTTATTTATTCGCTTCTTGTAAAATGTCGATATTCATCCGCATCTGGTTAGACCGGGAACCGACCCCAACATAATTGGGAAAAAGGCGGATGATGATAAATAGTTTGTCTACTAACTTTGATAACTTTAATAAGTTTTCATCATAATTCATTATTTATTTTAAATAACCCTTTATATTAACGTTTAACTCAGAATGAAACTCTAACCACCCTGTTAATTCATTATACTGTTCATTTGCAGGCAAACCGCAACAGCATCTTGCGAAATAATTATTCGGATACGGGCGCGCGGTTAATCGTTTCGGATATCCGATAGTTTTGAGAGGACGTAACTAACAACACTAGTGGATGAGAGATGGTTTTCGCTTTTAATTATCGGAAATAATAAACCTATAATATTATACGGCCAGGTTCTATCTATCAGGTTGTCACTGAAACCATCTCACATTAAGTTATCTAAGTTTAATCCTGAGGTGCCGCCCTCTGTAACCAACTTGCGTTAAATCGGTATTTTAAACTACAACAGTTGTGCGACTAAACCAGATAACATGGTATGAAATAGCATCACGCCTGTATACCCTGTTTTATATAAATAGAGCTATGTACTATTGTATTATATGGGGTGAATTTAACCGTAAAAAATAACCGTTTTTTACATGCATATGAATATATATACGGTACATACACCAAAATAACATTTTTTTCAATTTTTGTCTGTCTGTCTGTTTGTATAGGCTAATCTCTGAAATGGCTGGACCTATTTTGACGGGACTTTTATTGGCAGGTAGCTGATGTAATAAGGAGTAACTTAGGCTACTTTTATTTCAGACAAATTCTTTTATTTTAGAAAAAAAAATAGGGTTAAGTGCATTTGGTCTCACTAAAAAATACATTGTTAAGTTCCGACATCCACGCGAACGTAGTCGCGGGCACAGCTAGTCTATAATAAAATATTATATTCCCGATAGAGTTGTACAAGACAAATTTCATGGACGTTGTCCTATGAAGCTGTCTCGATACCTAAACGATATGAAAGAACAAATGGCATCTTAAAAAGTCAAATAATTGGGTATAAAGTCATAAACGTAAAAGTTAAAGTATTTTTAACGAGGTTTTGAAACAAACGTGCTCAAGGGAGTAACTCTAAGTAGATTTAACTTTTAAGGGTTAAAAGTTTACTTCGATGTCTGTTTAAAAACAAAAGAATAAAAAATTTAACAATATAACATTATGGGCCACTTTCATTGCCATGCTTTTAAACCTTATTACTTTTTAACCATTTGTGAGACTACCAAATTCGGGTACAGGACATCACTACAAACAAGACTTAAGCCCAATTTCACCGGTAATATAATTTCAGTTTAAGACGAAATCAGCCGTTTAACATGATCATTTTTTCAAATATTTCAGTTTCAGTTCTGCTGGGCTACGGCCTATGGCTTTCCACTCCTCTCTTTGTGTTGCCATATCCGGACAGTTCTCTGTCAACGCATCTATTTCATTAGCGCCAGCGTTTCCTAGGCCGAGTGTTAAAAAAAAAAAACAACTAAAATTCGTATTTCGAATTTGAACATTTGTAGCGACTACTACTTACAACATGGCAAAAAGTAAAGCGCCATCTATCGGAGTGAAGCTACAACAACAAACCCTGAATCGCACTATGAGAGTTTACAACGATTTTAACACATACGAATGTCCGACATCAATCTTTGGGCATCGGCAGAGGTGTATTAGTACACCCACATTTCGCCGATGTCGTTATTGAGTCCCATGTAGTAGAGGGCGAGCCTATTGCCATCTACCGGGCACAGTTCCAGACTCCGTGCTGCTACTGAGAATTTCCATACAGAAAAACCAAATAATACTTTGTCCGACCTGGAAATCGAACTCAGGATATCACTTAGCAGTCGTCGTAACTGAATAAGAGGTGAATTACAATGAATCTCACTTTACACCGCGTTTTGTTTTAAAACTAAAATGCATCGTCTACACCAGTGTTCCGCAAACGTTTTGTGTTCAAGGTACATCTAGGAAATCGGAAAATTTTGGAAGTACACCATAAATGAAAGATCAATTTTTACATAATATTAATCAACATATATTATTAATCAACAAAACAGTATTTATTAATAATCAACAAACCAATATTTATAAGTAATTAACCTTATTTTTCCGAGGCACACCAACTAATGACCACGGTACACCAGTGTGCCGCGGCACACACTTTGCAGAACACCGGTCTATAACTACTGAGTGAAATAAAAAAAAAAGCTTAATTATAAAGGCTCGCCCACACAAACATGTTGGGAGCCATTTATCATTGCTCTCCTGTCAGACCCTGGCTGGTTATTTCCTGAGCCTGTCATTTATAATACAGTACTGTTTGTGCGTGTATTTGATGGATCCATGCAGACTTTGTTACTTTGATTAAGAGTCAACGAAAAATGAGTTTTTATAACGACTTTTGATAGATCTATACATATAACCCAAAAAATAGGGCGCGTTTCCTTCCAACATGGACTTATTTAATGCTTTCATTAAGTTTTAAAGTCAATCGAGATGACTTGAAGAAGTAGTTGAAAAGATATCTGTCTTTATGGACCACTTATGTCAATTTTTATAGCAGCTTGAGGAGCTTAGGTGAGTTTTTCGATCCATTTAATGTTAGCTATGTTCTTCCAACTGCGGGGATTTTGAACGCCCGTGAGAGGCCTTAATGATATAGGTATAGATATTTTTTTGTATCTGTTGCCCGGGGCTTTGTCTGCGTGTATTTGTATTTATTATCTAATTAGTAATTTGCTGCAGCAGTTAAAATAAGCCTATGTCCTTCTCCAGGTCCAAAGATATCTCTTTGTAAAATTTCATAACGATCTGTTCAGTGGTTTACTCGTGATGAGGTAACAAACAGACAGTTATTTTCGCTTTTATAATAGTGTAGATGAAAGCTAGTTAATTCGGTCTATTAGTTTTTAAGTTATAAACGTTCAGACAGACGAACAGAATAATTTCGTTTTATTATTCATTTTATTGTTTTACTTTTAAATTAGTAATTATTTCACCCAATCTAGCTTAAATTCTAGATGAATCACAATTACGTCCATTAAGCTAACATCACAATGAATATTTGTCATCATTACATCTCGTCTTATTCTCATTAGGCTTACGATCTGCCAGCTCACAGCTGTTCGGCCTAGTTCCTTAATATTTAAGAGCAATTTGGTTTATTTTTTAGTCTTGTGTATCATAGCGGATCTTAGCCGTTTTAATATGAGTCGACATTTATTTTGTGAGATGTTACTTTTAATTTTTTACGTACTAAGACTTAACATCATAGTTATGTAGGTAAAGTCTGCCTAAAAAAAATGTATACACCTAGCGAAATGCAAACAGTTATTCTTGGAAATATATTGGTTGAAATCATAAAATTTTAATGACCGTGTATTTTTATGTATCTGCAGATAGATATTATGTGAAAAATTGGTCAAGATTTCAATTACAATTTCTCCATAAATTCGCCTTTTGATTTTGTTAAGTTTATACATTTTTTAAAGGCTGTAGTATAACCTGGAGATTGGTTAGAAAATATTGAATAGAATAATGATAAGACGGTGGGGTGTAGTGGCCAAGCAGGTCACAGGTTCGTCGTTCGTCACAGGTTCGATTCTTGCACTGAACAAGTAGTTGTATGGTCTACTAAAATAGTTTCTGCTATGTAAACTTGCCTGAGTATCACCTTGAATTTGTTTTTATTTGAGGAAAGTTTTGAAGACAGAGCAAAAATTGTTGTTGCAGTCTTATTTGCTTACTGTTCTATTATTGTATTTTCTCTATTCTTTGTCCTCTGAGAGCACAAAGAACAGAGTGATAAAAGGCTTTGAAAAACCATATTTCGAGGAAGCTTTTATGTATTAAAAACTTACTATAGAGGTTTTGCGTATTTATTCAGCCATTTATGTGCAGTTTTGTTTATTTACTTTGATGAATGCTATGTTTGATTTTAGAGAGTTAAAGCTGTTAATCTTTTGTTGGTGTCCACTTTTAATTTTGTGTCTTTTCTTTCTTTGTTTTCTGTATTATGTTACCAATTTTTAAATTTAATGTTTTGTTCGGTTGCGTGCGCATACCTGTTGTACAAATAGCGGGTATCAGCTGAAAATCAGTGCTGTGCTCATACGTACAGCAAATACTGAGCTGGATTCCTTGCGGCACATACAAATCCTATCTGTAATATGTTTCTTTGTTTAATGTATCGTATATTAAGTGTATGTGTAAAATGGTTTAGATCAGTGGTTCCCAAAGTTGACTGGACCACGACACACCTAACAAAAAGTTCCAAATTCGGGACTCACCTCTTGGTTTTCGTGAAGAAAAAAGGGGCATAACTATATGAATGAAAAACTGTTCAAACAAGAAAAAAAATCGGTTCCGATCCTAATTTTTAGTATTTAAATAAAAAGAGTGCTATTTTTTTGTGAAAAGGATGCATTTATTTCTTATTTTTTATTATTTTTCTTGGCCCACCCAATATTAGCTCGCGACCCACTGGTGGGTATCCATATTTTGGGAACCATTGATTTAGATAGTTTAATAGTTTAAGACAGAATCAACGTAGGTAGTAGGTAAAGTAAAAGTGTCTACTTACTTTAGTTCAGGCTTTTTAGGTAGCTCAGTCTTGTCATCTTTCTTGTCTTCCTTCGTTGTGGGGGAGGCTGGTGGCGTGTGCTCCTTGTCAACGTCCATGTTAGATGGGGCGTACCCCGAGTCGTTGTTAGTGTTGGGGTCCATCATCGGGATTGGGGATGCGAGGTTGGCCATTATCCTGTGGGGATAGATTGGTTTGATTAGAGAAGTTTCAACGTACTCTGAAGATTACCGAGGATTGTTTGGCAAAATGGAAATGTTAGGTCTGTTTCGCTACTTGCAGTATATCTATAAGTAGCGAAACAAACCTCATCCAAAAAATTCTTTTACTATGTCAAATTATCTTCCGCTCGCGGCTTCGCTCACGTGATTTACGAACCCGTACATTTTCCGGGATAAAAAGCCTATGTGCTATTCCAGACTATAATCCAACTCTATGCCGAATTTCATCCAAATCCGTTCAGCCGTTCTGGCGTGATTAAGTAACAAACATCCATCTATCCAAACTTTCGCATTTATAATAGTAGTAAGATTTGCAACTACGTTACACTATTAACCAGAAAATAATATCACGGCTGTATTCCTTGAAGGGTTCGGCAGAGTTGTACTGTACCCAAATATTTTGCCGATGGCCTTACTTTGTCCCTTGTGGCGCAATTTCAAATTTCGAGTCGCTGCATAGAAATTACCTTACAGAAAAACCAAAATTGGCTGAACCGGGAAATGAGGCTTTGATGATATGTCTAACGTGATACTAAAAGAATGATAAAAAAGGCGGGAGATACCTATAACATCACGGCATAACATAGATTCCCCGAAGGGTTAGGCAGAGGTGTACTATTCTACACCCACATTTCGCCGATGCCGTTATTTTTTCCGATGTAATAGGGGGCGAGCCTATTGCCATCTACCGAGCAGTTCCACAATCCTTGCTGCTACTGAGAATTTCCATACAGAAAAACCCAATAACTCTTTGCTCGACCCGCGAATAACACGATAAAGACAGATGTAGGCTTTAGTACACCTGCTACTTAATGAAATCGACGACGATGACACGGTTGGCGCTTTAGCTAAGCGGTTAGTTTTCTGCGCTACGTGTCGCGGGTTCGATCCCCGCACGGAATAAATATTTGTATGATCTACAGATAGTTGTTTCGGCAACTTAATTACGTAAAAAAGCGACAGCAACGCGACAGCCATGCGACAGCAATCTCACTGTCAGACAATACATTATATGACACTAAAATGACGTTTGACAGAAGTTATCGCGCGATCTACGCCTGTCGCTACATCGGCAATTAGGCTGCGGGTCTGGTTGTGTGTGTATGTGACATGTATGTTTGTAAACTGTACCCACGATACTGGAGAAATCCAAATGTGGGCCAAAAACAAAAGAAAAAAAAAACGTAGTTTTGAAGTAAAGCGCTTTTCAATGTGACGATAATTTTCTGAAACCAACGAACCGATGGTGAGTGGTTGCACTCGATTTATTTAACCGCTTCGAGTCCTTTGAAGTTGTTTATATATATACATATGTTCTCGATATTCTTGGTCTTTGAAAATTGAGATGAAAGAATTTTACAAAGTGCAGGTTAATTCGGGGTTCAACAGTCGTTAATAGATTGAAGGTTGTGGAGTAGATTGAGTGGAAATAAGCAATGCAGTTCAGGCGTAGAATTTTAACTACATAAGTACGAGAGCTTGGGAGGGGTAGCTACATAACTACTGCGCAAATCAATCGATCTGCGAGTTTCAGCAGCGCTTGACGCAGTCAGTCTATGGATGGGTGAATTTTCACCTATCGAGACCCGTGCCTCGGAAAGCACGTTAAGCAATTAGTCCCGGGTGTCATACGAAGACCTATGACAGTCGTTACGGGTGTCAGTAACCCAAAAAGTCTGACAACCAGTCTATGCTTAGAGTATCAGTGTCTCCCAGTAATTGGGTGGCGGAGGTCAGAAGGCAGTCGCTCCGTGTAAAATACTGATATTCAGCCGCAACCGGTTAGATTGGAAGCCGATCCCATTGTAGTAGGAAAAATATATGCAGGTTATTTTTAGAACAAAATGTCGTTTTTGACAGTTCGTAAAAAGTTACTCAGATGACTAGTAGTCATCCACCATATTCCTAAACAGACTTCGAATTCAGGTTGGCCGGAGCGAGGAAAACCTGTCTCGGTGTTGATTTTTAGATGACGCCAACTTGATGTGTGACTCTAACTTGCGGTCCCGCAAACGATGATGCACTTAATATCGTGCACGGCATGTTCCCACACCTAAACGCTAGATGAACAAAGGGATACCATTGATGGCGTAGTCCCTGTAGCAAATTTCTTGACTGGGACTATTTAGATTGCCATCGATTCGCTAAGAAGAATATTAGAAGGAGAAACCTCATGATTTTTTAACAAGCTTTTATTAGCTTCACCTGTAACTAACTATGTAAAAAAATCTTGGAAGTTAAATTTGACCCACTTCCCGGTTTCCGATTAAGCTGAAATTTTGCATACACGTTTAGTTTGGATGACAATGCATGGTTAGCTAAGTTAATCCTTTATAACAATTGAATTTGTAAAATAGATTCTATATTAATATATATAAATTAATTAAAAATACACGTAACCAAAAAATGCTCTACGCTTTTTGAATAAGTCATTGGATAATTATATATTAATTTAATTATTTTTTAATTTTTAGTGCGAAATAAAAGCGTGTTTTTTATTTTTATATGACTTTAAAATACTTACAGTCCAGTCTCCTCCACCACTGCAGCCAGCATAAACCTGGCCGACCTGGAGTTCACCAGCTCCTCAGCGTAAGCCCCCATCTCTGTCCTCCCAAAGCTGTAAGAAAGAGACAGCTTTATTTTATTTTTTTTAAAAACATTGCTCCCCACATTTTCTCCTGTATCGTGGGTACAGTTTACAAACATACATGTCACATGCACAAACAACCAGACCCGAAACAACTATCTGTAGATCATACAAATATTTGTTCCGTGCGGGGATCGAACCCGCGACACGTAGCGCAGAAAGCTAATCGCTTAGCCACTGCATCAATCGTGTCGTCAAGCTATATTGTAAGTGTGAAGTTTCACTAACTTTCAAGGAAGTGCCAAAGTATTTAGGGGTAGAAAGGTTAAGAGTAAAATGTTTATACTTGTGTTAAGTTCTCTCAGTTAAGTACGAAATTCTTGTAAGTTTTGTTTAAGAAGTATTTTAGAGAGTTCATTAATACTGTTGATACCAAGGGTAGTTTTCGAAAATTCAGGCCATAATTATACATAACACAAAGCATCACGCCTATATCCTTGAAGGGTTAGGCAGAGATGTACTCATCTCTGCCTTGCCCAATAGTAATTGTGGACCCACAATTCGTAGATGCTATTATTGAGTCCCATGTACCTAATAGGGGCAGTGACGGATTAAGCTAGCGCGGAGCCCGTAGCAAATTCTATTGAGGGGCCCTTAATCTGCTGGGCTCTTAAGTATAAAGTGACATTTTGTCCCTTTCCCGAGTTAAAAAATTTCACTCAAAAAATTACGCTCAGGCGGAGCTTTGGTTACGCGGGGCCCGTAGCAATTGCTACTCTTGCTACGTGGTTAATCCGGCACTAAATAGGGGGGCGAGCCTATTGCCAACAACCGGGCACAGTTTCAAACTCTGTGTTGCTCCCGAGAATTTCCATACAGAAGACCCAATAACACTGACCGACCCAGGAATCGAACCTAGGACCTCACGACTACTTACTTATCATCATCTTCGTCTTCATTACTGCCTGAAGCTGTATTGGTCGGCGCATCGTTCATCGACCCGTCCAGCCGCTGCGTCTGCGCAACATTCTCTATCACTACTGCGGCGGTACCACTGGATACAGCAGAACTTATCGCCGCTGAAGTCTTTTTCGCTATTCGTTGCTTTTTCGCTCTTTGTCGTATCGCCTGCAGACAAAAATGTACTTTAGTACTTCGGAAAATGATGTATAATCTAATGTTGATTGTTATTTATGCATTTTAATACGATAAGAGCCATTTTCGTGTTTCGACATTGTTTAAAGTTTAACTCGTTTTTAAAGTGCCTGTAGCGACTACTACTCGCAACATGGCAAAAAGTAAAGCGCCATCTATCGGAGTGAAGCTACAACAACAAACTCTGAATCGCACTATGAGAGTGTACAACGATTCTAACATATATACGAATGTATGACGTCAATTGTCGGGCTTCGGCTCGCCAGGCTAACCACCCTGCCTGGTCGGAGTGTCCTCCCTTTTCAATGGAGGAACACCATACCTCGTTCCCCTATATGTCTAATGAAAAACCTTAATTTTTTTTATACTTCGTTACCCCGCACTTTGAATAATTCCTGTTTCGTTCACATATACAAAGACTCAGACCCGGAACAACTGTAGATCATACAAATATTTGTTCCGTACGAGAATGCAACCCGCAACACGTTGGCTAGCAGTCGATTTCTCAACCACTGCGCCAACCGTGCCGTCTATTGCTATTTAATCCATATTTAAGCGCATTTCAGCCATGAGTAGGTTCACATGTTGTTACGTATAATATGTGTATGAATAAAATATTTCCAATTAAAAAAAGACTGTCAAACTATGTAACATAATATTCATAGCATGTATAAACATTAATTTCGTGTAACGAATACAGTTAAAAAAATACATAACTGAAGTTTTCAATTACTGACGGACAAACTGTTTTCATATTTTATTTATACACTAGCTTCTGCCCGCGACTTCGTACGCATGGAGTTTAGAATCTGATATTTTCCTGTGGTAAAATGGAGCCTATATTTTAAGTTAGACCTCTAGCAATAGATCGGTGAAAATTGCATTCAATTCCATGCAGTAGTTTTTGCGTGATGCGTGTACAAACATACAGACAGACAAACAAATATCTAAAAACTGTTGTTTTGGCTTCTGTTGCCCTAATAAAGACCCCCCATATTAGTTTTTCTCCAATATCTATAATTTACAGACATCGGCCTGTTATAATTTTATTATATGTATTGATTTAAACATGAATAAACACAATTTCGATTGCGTAGCGTTTTTTATTGAATGCTGAATGATTAATAGGCTGAAAATAATGTTACAGGCTTTATTTATCTTTAATATACAAATATTAAAAAAATACCATCATCATAGCGTCACGCCTGTATCCCCAAAGGGTTAGGCAGAGGTGTACTATTGTGCACCCATATTTCGCCGATGCCGTGATTAAGTCTCATGTAATATTGAGCGAGCCTATTGCCATCAACCAGGCACAGTTTCAAACTCCGTGCTGCTACTGAGAATTTCCATTCAGAAAAACTAATATTGCCCGACCCGGGAATCGAACCCAGGACCTCATGCTTAGCAGTCGCGCTTGCGACCACTAGACCAATGAGAAAGCGGTCTATAATCTATACCATAAAATAGCATCACGCCTGTATCCCGAAGGGTTAGGCAGATGTGTACTATTGTATACCCACCCAAGATGCCCATATTCTTCTATAAAATATGATATTGACAGAGATCAAACCGAGTTCGCACATATCTGAGACACATTTGGGGTCACTGAGCCAACGATGTGACTTAGTAAATATATTATAATATTACGATCACTTACACTACATTAGAACCAAAATGGTGCGTAATTTTTACAGTCCAATGCGTTTTTATTACATATTTAACATTGGAAATCACGTGATTTTTCGATATCATTTCAGACTAAAATAACGTCATTGACTTTTTAATGCGCAAGCGATTGTGGAAAGTGACTTTGAATAAACACATATATATTATACTTATTTAGCTTCAGATAGTCATGTATTTGCAAATCTTAGGTAAGAACTGTAAATTGTCTTATTCGTAAATAGTTTTTATTTGCATGTCAGCCAGTGACTTCGTCTACGTGATGTAAATAGATTATTTATAGTCTATAGCACTCGGGCATAATGTAGCTATCTATCGGTGAAAGAATTTTCAGATTCGGATCATTAGTTCCGGAGATTACCCTCTACATACAAACAAACTAATTTTACTTCTTTATAATATTAGTTTAGCTTAATAAAACATTTATCTGACCTATGATGAAGAAATAATAATAATTATTTTTCACAAAAATATAAATATTAGGGCCGTATTAAAAAAAAAAATCTTATCAAAGTATACCTAAGTAATGCGTTTTTTTTAAACAGGATTTCGTCGATTCCTTTATCGAGTCCCATGTAATAGGGGGGCGAGCCTATTGCCATCTACCGGACACTGAAAATTTTCATACAAAAAACCCAATAACACTTCGTTAATTGAACCCTTTACTTCACGCAATCGCCCTTGCGACCATTAGACCAACGAGGCATATATTTCGTAAAAAAGTCAAAAAATCTCACCTTAAAAATATTATAATACAAAAACATCATGATGATGCAGGGTATATAAAAGGAGCCAAGTGAGGAGTATATGACATAGTCCTTGTTGTTGAACAGGCAGTCTCCAGGCCGCCTGTCCGTCGTGTTGTTGAGGCCCAGCACCACGGGGGAGCCGATCGCGCCAGACACAAGCCAGGCCACGCCTATCATGGACCAGACTCGGCCGTTGCTTTTGTGTTTCGCGTACTTTATTGGTTGAGTTACTGCTATGTATCTGTGGACAAGGATTAATTATGTAATTCTATGTATAATTTTTTAAACAATAATTCTCCTATTTATAGTCTTCTCCCTATGTTGTAGGTACAGTTTACAGACATATGCACAAACACCCGGAATAAATATCCTAATAATACTATAAATGTGAAAGTTTGTGAGGATGGATGGATGGATGGATGGATGGATCTTTGTTACTCTTTCACGCCAGAACGGCTGATCGGATCTGGATGAAAATTGGCACAGAGATAGATTATAGTCTGGAATAGCACATAGGCTACATTTTATCCCGGAAAAATGTACACGTTCGTAAACAACGCGGGCGAAGCCGCGAGCGAAAGCTAGTCTATAATATATAGGTCACACAAATATCTATTTGTTACCTTCTGGGATCGAACCCGCGACGCAGCTAAGAATGCCAATCGCTTAGCTACACCAAAATGTGCGACGGGCGTAGATCGCGCGATATCATCATCTTTTTTTTTGTCATATTATGTATTAACGGACAGTGAGATTGCTGTCGCGTGGCTATCGCGTTGCTGTCGCATTTTTACGTAGTTAGGCTGCCGGTATCCACTTTCGATTTTTAAAAAGCAAACTGTACCTATTTTAGGATCAGGCCAGCGATTGCTTCGAACGATATTAAATTTTATTACAGCGGTGTTAATTTGGGTCATAATGTAGTGCCTCATACTTAGCGTACTTGTTTTTGAAAGTAATGTACACGCACAAACCACATTAAACTTTTAGACTGAAAAAGAAACATATCGATCTACAAGTGTTTCGTTCTAAAATCTCCTGGTCTGTGCCTCTAGTGTAATTTTTTATCATATCATAAATGCGCGCAAATTGTTTTATTTTTGACGATACACAACTAACTTTATATTATCTGCCTAGCCTTATCCCAACTCGCAGTCTAACTGTGGCTGAAGGAGCAACTGCCATCTGACCTCCACCACCGAATAACTGGGAGACAATGATACTCCAAAGTTGGACCGATTGTCAGATGTTTTTGCTTACACCCGAGACCAACTCTTTAACGTGCTTTCCGAGCTACGGTCTCGATGTGTGAAGAACTATCACCTATCCAAAAACTGATCGCTGCAAGCGTTGCTTAACCTCACAAATCAACTGATCTTGTACAGTAACTATGTATATAATACATTGTAGCTACATAAGATTCTTTTTGAAAGAACACAAGTTTTAAATGCGAAATTAACTCTGTCTGTTTGTTAACTCATCACGACTAAACAACTGAACCGATCGTTATGAACTTTTACTTAGAGATAGCCTGAGTCTTGGAGAAGGACATAAGTTTATTTTTACTATGATAGTAACCACTATTTAGATAATAAATACAAAATACACGGCGGCAACATAAGTTCCATGCCCATTTATTATGACCATTATAACAACCTGTTCCCCAAGTTATCATCATAATCATGAAGTTCCAGAAAACCTCACTTAACCTCAAGTGATAATATACATGACGGTTAACCCGAGTCTCTTTGGCCACCACATTAGGTTCAGTTAATGGGCGCAGTATGGTGTTCCGAAAACACATGACAATTTGGCGAGCCATTATAACAAGAGTTTAATGGTGGTAGTTTGGCGTTATTAGAACATCAGTTTATGGCTATCTGGTGTTAATTAGGGTGTAATATTACATTAAGACGGTTATGGAAAGTGATAAGGTTGTTTGTTTGTAGCTATAAAGGCATTTTCACACATTATTTGGCGTGTTTATGATTTTTTTGTGTACTAAAGATAACGCTAAACAGGGGACAATCCGCATCAAAAAGATGTTTACACGTAGCGAAATTCTAATTCGAGTTTTAGAAGAAATAGTGTTTTAAATCTTGACCAATTTTATACATAGTATATGCGGATACACAAAAATACATGGTCATTTAAATTTTATGATTTCAACCAATACCTTTCCAAGAATAAGCGTTTGAATTTCGTTACGTGTATACATCTTTTTGATGTTGACTGTATATAAAATTGGGGAAATATATAATAAATAATCCCACCAAAACATTTTCATGTAAAATGTTGCCAAGACAAGGGGGCAAGGGCTTGCACTGTCAAAAAGTTATCAGATCTCATGCAAAGCCAAGCTTCTAACACGCCTTAACTCTACAAGCCCTAACTTCAAAAACTCTACACCTTAGTCAAAATATGTGGTTTGGCGGTTCGTTACTATAAGAACTATTACAGATACATACAGATAGTTGTTTCGGGTCTGGGTCTTTGAGTATGTGAATATATGTGTTTGTAAATGCACCCACGATACAGGAATTATTCTTAGAGTGCGGCAAAGTATTTTTTAAAAGAAAAGAAAATTAAAGAAATACGACGACTGCCTTAGTTAATACCGCCTCATTGGTCTGCTCTCACATTGCTATTGCTCTTGCCGTGATATAAATATTTATCAGTTATTGTAGTTTATAACGTTTATTGGCTGACTGGCCAGTGTCCTGGATGTACTTAGGAATTATCACTGGGGACGCTCGATGCAACCCAATTGGTCTATTGGTTGGTTGGTGTAAAGCGTAGGATGGCCAGGTTCAATTTCCCGGTCAGGCAATGATATCATATGTCAGAAAATACTTGTAAGTTTTATATATGTATCCTATCCTATCCTATCCTACTATAATATTATAAATGTGAAAGTTTGTGAGGTTGGATGTTACTCAATCACGCCGGAACGGCTGAACGGATTTGGATGAAATTTAGCACAGAGATAGATTATAGTCTGGAATAGCACATAGGCTGCTTTTTATCCCGCAAAAATTTACGGGTTCGTAAACCACGCAGGCGAAGCCGCGGCCAGAAGTTAGCAAGTCATAAATGTAGTACCTAAAAGCCAAAAGTTCACCCTGTTTTACAATCATCGCTACATACACATCTGCTTATCCTTGTGGAATACAAGCGTGATGTTTATACATTATGTTGTTTGGCACTAGCCGGTTGACTAGCATCAAATGAGGCGTGCGGCCTGTGCTATCAGTCGCGAGCCAGTGACTTGCGCTAGAACACTATAGCGCATCTATTTACAATAACAATGGCCGCCGTTGGATCATGACGTATTAAATACACAGGTGTAGAGGATAACGATTGGCGTTCTGCGCTACGTGTGGTGGGTTCGATCCCCGCACGGAAGATATATTTGTACCTATCGCTAACAGACCGTGAAGACCACCCCGACCCTTGCTCGAGCCAGCCCGCGCTGATCCAGTAGTAATAAATCAAATGTCCCTTAATAATCACAGTCAGATCCAGCAAGTCCTCTCTTGTCTGTCCCCAGCAACACCCTAAGCCGAGGTTCGAGTCCCACTATGGGACACCCTTAGTAGTGTTGCTTAATATTATTTAATTTGCTCGGCTGGAGGCCCTTCTGGTCTCGCCATTTGCCCGGTTAAGCAGTAAAAGCTCCCTGAACTAACTGCGAGAGAAAACTCAAAAAAAATACCGTGAAGATTTATGATTAAAACACTTTTTCAAAAAAAATTTAGTGTGTCTGAAAAGTTTGAAAAATATTATACGTCGTTACACAGAAGGATATAGTCAGTAGATATATATTTGGTAATCTAGTTATAATTATTACTTGAATTTGTTATCATAATTTAGAAAATTTAAGAACTTATAGATAGAGATCTTTCCTTAAGTTTGCCATATGTTATTACTTCCCAGAATTTGATCGTTACTTGTGTGTACAGTGATATGCTTTAATTATGTAGCTATGGGCCCCTCTCAAGATCATAATAATAATAATAATGTCCTCCTGACCGAATTTCGGTCACGGCGGCCAATCTCAGAGATACAGATATTATAGAGCCAAGTGTGTGCGCAAACACAGGTGCTCTTTCTGTTCCTTCACTCTCATAGTCCGATGGGACGGCAATCCGACATGACCGGAGAGAGATCAGGCGCAGGACCAACGGCTTTACGTGCTTTCCGAGGCACGTTGTGTATTCACATACACAAAGACCCAAAACAACTATCTGTAGATCATACAAATATTTGTTCCGTGCGAGAATCGAACCTGCGACACGTAGCGCAGCAGTCGATCTCTCAACCACTGCACCAACCGTGCTGTCATTGAGAGTCGAGCCGTGCCGTCGAGATCATAATATATCAGATATTTACATATCTGTAAATATCTGGTTAATACTTACGTATTTACCGAGTCTTAATTAAAGATACCTCATGAACGAAGACGAACATGAATTTAATTATCTATACCCATTAATTTTAATTAAATCCATAGTGTCTCAACTATGTATGTTATGTGGATGCATAATTTTCCCATACCGTTTTAATTAAGCTTCTTAATTAAGACCAGAGTGTATATTAGTGTATTGTTGGGTAGGCTATCGAACGTTCAAAGCTAGTTGCTAATGTGATGAGGTCTTGTGAACCTATTTTTTACGAAAATAGACCTTAATATTGTGAAATGGATCGGAATAATTATGGGGAAACTAATTCATTTTTACTTAACCTGAGTATAGTTAATACTAGCCTCCGCTCGCGGCTTCGCCCGCGGGGCTTACGAACCCATACATTTTTCCGGGATAAAAAGCCTATGTGTTTAGCCTATGTGTTATTCCAGACTATAATCTATCTCTGTGCCAAATTTCGTCCAGATCCGTTCAGCCGTTCTGGCGTGAAAGAGTAACAAAGATCCATCCATCCATCCTCACAAACTTTCGCATTTATAATAATATTATAGTAGGAATAATAGGATATTATGTTCCCTAAGTCAGTGTTAGTGAAAATTAAATTATTTTCTTTTCCTCTTTTGTAGTATTTCTACATGTTTAAACTAAACAGGACTAAGGCCTAACCCCTCTCATTCTGAGAAGAGGCCCTTGCCCAGTAGTGGGACAGTAATGGACTGAAATTATTATTATATATTATGGAGGAATGAAGTTTGGTGTTCCTCCATTGAAAAGGGGTTTTGGTGTTCTCACAACAAAGACAAATTGGACGGATTTACTAATTCCTTAGAAGAAAGACGTGACGGGAGAAATTGTATCGTTTTGTAAGATGCAAAAGAAAATAAAGTGCAAACAAGCCGTGTCATGTAGTTGGCTTACGTAATAAAAAAAGATCTGGTCCGGACAAGTTGAGGCGGAAACTAAAGGAAGGAATGATGAAATAGGTGTAAGTCGAAATTGGAAGCCGAAGGGCCAACGACAAGGGGATGCGAACAAAGTATATTTATTTATTTGTAAATAGTTTGCCTAAGATAAAAAGGTGAATTTCGTTTTGTAAAACGGAATATCCTAACTGTGGAAAGAAGTACCGCGATTATTTTTATTCCTTTTTGAAGTTTATTAAGTTTAAAGCGTTGTTACATTATATCGATAATAGCCCAACGGTGAAAGTGTTGGACTGAAGTTCTTCAGTTAATTCACCGTTAAAGTTTGTAGCACTAAATAGTTGTTTCCTGCGACTTCGTCTACGTGTTTTTTGTATTATCTAATCCATTAGTTCCCAAAGTGGTCCAGGTGGACCCCCAGGGGTCCACGGGAGACTCGACGGGGGTCTATGTTGGTGTAACAAAAAATGGGGGTTTACAATTCAATTTACAATATGGTAGAAATGTAGCTGCAGGGGGTCCACCGGAACCAACAAAATTTTGAAAGTGGTTTATGAGAAAAAATGTCTGGGAACCTCTGATATAATCAGTGTTTTGCTGCAGTAGAAAACCTATGTCCTTTCCTAGATCTCAGGTTACCTCTTTCTAAAATTTCATAACGATCGGTTCAGTGGTTTAGTCGTGATGAGGTAACAAACAAACAGACAGATATACTTTCGCGTTCATAATAGTGTGGATGGATTATACTGTGATGAATCTCTACTGAAAGCAAACATCTTGTTAATTTGTATACTGTTTTTCTAAATTGGATGTTATTTGTCGATTGTCTCGCCGAAGAACTCCGCTAATTATGATTTTATTTATCTGTCAGAAAAACAGGCAAGCACGAGCCTGTCATAAAAAAAACAAAACCAGGCCTTAAGTAAATAGGTAGTTTACCTTACAGATGCTAATAATTAAAGGAGATTAGCAGTGCCAGATGGTGGGAATAATCAACATTAGTAAAGCTTATAAAGACTATAATCGCTTGGCTGGTTCGGTAATCTGATTTGCAAAGAAAAATATGAAGAGACCAATGCAACGAGAATTATGTTGAAGATGTGAACTGTACATTGTTATAGTACATAATAAAGCATCACGCCTGAATCCCCCGAAGGGTTAGGTAGAGACGTATCTACTATTATACACCCACATTTCACTGATGCCGTTATTGACTCCCATTTAATAGGGACCGAGCCTATTGCCTCTACCGGACACAGGTCCTGGGTTCGATTCCCAGATTGGGCAAAATGATTTTGGCGTTTTTCTGTATGGAAGTCTGGAACTGTGCCTGGTAGATGGCAATAGCCTCGTCCCCTATTACATGGAACTCATTAACGATATCGGCAAAATGTGGGTGTGGTTGGCTAAATAGTTGATACCCCTCTGCTTAATCCTTCACAGAATACAGGTTTTTATTTTTATTTTTTTGGTGTCTCTCGCCGTTATCTCAGAGAGCTTTTACTGCTTAACCGGGCAAATGGCGAGACCAGAAGGGCCTCCAGCCGAGCAAATTAAATAATACTAAGCAACACTGCTAAGGGTGTCCTATAGTGGGACTCGAACCTCGGCTTAGGGCGTTGCTGGGGGGCAGACAAGAGAGGACTTGCTGGATCGGATTGTGCAGAATACAGGTCTGATGCTATGTTATGTTATGTAAAAGACCCTTAACAAAGCCGAATAGAAATAAGTGGCAGCTAATCTCTCACCCTCCTATAAATATCTTTTATCACAACATAATCCACCCTATATTGCCCATAGAACCTCCACAACTAACACAGACGTCTAAATGAACCCAAAACAGTTGTCCAAACGTAGATAAACGGCGGGCCCAACTCACTGTCTGCCCCGGAAGGGTTGAGTCGTGACATGTTAGCCCAGCCAAGTTTTATCAACTTCGGAAGTTACCCTCGCCTGAGCTACTGGTTTTATTGAGATAGTGATGTCCTGAAACTGGGTCGAGGACAGGGACCTGGAGGAGCTCAGAACTTTGACACAGACATAAACTGTACTATTTTATATCTTAACCAATAAGCTACACGGTTGGCGCAGTGGCTAAGCGATTAGCTTTCTGCGCTACGTGTTGCGGGTTCGATCCCCGCACGAAACAAATATTTGTATGATCTACAGATAGTTGTTTCGGATCTGGTTGTGTGTGCATGTGACATGTGTGTTTGTAAACTGTACCCACGATACAGGAGAAATCCTAGTGCGGGGCTTTAAAAAAAAAGAAAAACGAAAAAACAAAACGTGAAAAGCATGCTTCGTTGGTTTGGTCATGTAGAGAGGATGGATGAAAGGGGATTAAAGAAAGGGATTTATAACACGGTTGTTAGAGGAAACGTCAGGAAACGCCCTAGTAGGACAAAAGGACCTTATTGGTGATGTCCTTCAAAAAGGTCAGGTGCGCAGTACCCACAACCGGCGTTCATGTATGAAACGATGCATGAATGTAGATGAAGCAAAAGGGTTATGTGAGGATCGTAGCATGTGGCGTTCCGTAGTTTCTGCTTACCCTCATGGGAAAAAGGCGTGACTTTATGTATGTATGTACCAATAAGCATTGCCATTCAACGTGGTAAGGCTTTCGGCCGGCCGGCCTTCTGGGCACGCTACCAGATGACAGCGATGTGGAGGTGTACTTTGACGCCTAAGTATTCGTTTAGGATAGGTTTTCATTTGTGTTTTTTATAAGGTTTAATTAATACATTAGCATAATTAGTTAGTAAAAGATAGAAATTGTTTCCTAAATGTTGCTATATATCAGAAATCAGAAATTTGTATGTACGGCAAAATGGGTGACTTCAATGCACATCCAAGTGAGCTCTTTTGTAAACATTTATTAGACTTTTGTGATGACCAGCACTGGATTTGTATAGACCTTAATATTTTGAATAAGGATAATACGTTCACTTTCATTAGTGAGGCCCATGGTTGCGTGAGATGGTTGGATCATTGTGTAGTCACAAATGCAGCGCTGTCGACAGTGGTTAACGTACAAGTTGAGTATGACGTGCAATGGTCCGATCATTTCCCACTGATTATTGATTGTAACTTAGAACTGCTGTCGTATGAACAAATACCGGTCTGTGCACCGGTGTTCAATAGGGTTGTTTGGGGTGAACGTACGGTTGAACAAGTCCAGAATTATGGTAAATTATGTTATGATCAATTACGAGAAATTGATTTTCCAATGGAAATGAGTAGTTGTTGCGACGGAATGTGCTCCAATGCAGAACACAAGTTAATAATAAGAAATATGTATTTGGGACTGGTCACTTCTTTGTCTGATGCAGCAACAGCTACGTGCAAAAGGGTTGAGGCACGAAGGAGGGGTGGTTATGTTGCGGGATGGAACAAATACGTTGTAAATTACCATAGGGAGGCCAGGTTGAGGTTTTTGGCCTGGGTGGAAGATGGCAAACCTAATAATGGTCAGACGTATGTTGACATGGTAGAAAGTAGGAAATTGTTTAAGAAAAACTTAAAATGGTGCCAAGATAGGCAGGAACAAATAAAAATGGATGCACTTGCATCACATCATTCTGCTAACAATTTCCCACAGTTCTGGAAAGATACGGGAAATACGAGCCAAAAACCTGGTCTTCCTGTGAGTATAAATGGTATTAGTGATCGTCTTTTGATTGCTAATATGTTTAGTGAGCACTTCAAGGTGATACCGCGGCATAGCACCGGTATGTTTCCCTTGCCCGTTGCTGGGACCATCGGCCAGAATAGGGACGTCAGTTTTACAGCGAAGGATGTTAGAAAAGTCATTAACAGCATGCACAGAGGCAAATCCCCTGGACATGATGGTCTCAGTATCGAGCATCTTAGGCATGCTGGGGTCCACCTGCCGCGCGTCCTATCCATGTTTTATAATCTCTGCCTTTGCCATAGTTACTTACCAGAGGAACTTACTAAAACCATAGTAGTCCCAATTATTAAGAATAGAACTGGGGATGTCTCGGATATAAATAACTATCGTCCCATCTCTCTTGCGACCATATTGGCTAAGGTGCTGGACAGTCTGCTTAATAACATTCTTATCAAACATATTAAACTGCACGAAGCCCAGTTCGGTTTCAGAAGTGGGCTTTCCACTGAAAGTGCCATATTATGTCTTAAGCAGGCTGTTCAGTACTATACTGATCGGAAAACGCCGGTATACGCGTGCTTCCTGGACTTGTCAAAAGCATTTGACACAGTCCTATATGATAAGCTTTGGGACAAGCTGGGCAGAGCGGGTGTATCGGTAGAAGTCATATCAATGTTACAAGAATGGTACCACTGCCAGCGGAACCAGGTGAGAGGGGCGGGAGCCTTATCCGAGCCTTGTGGCATGGAGTGTGGCGTGAGGCAGGGGGGGCTGACCTCTCCTTTGTTATTTAACTTATACATAAATGACCTTATCGCTGATCTCAGCAGTACTCATACCGGTTGTCATATTGATAGTGTATGCGTCAATAATATTAGCTACGCGGACGATATGGTACTGCTGGGACCATCGGTGGGTGCTATTCGTAAGATGTTAGCAATATGTGAGACTTACGCGGGGGAACATGGACTGACGTATAGTAAAGCAAAAAGCAAGGTTCTGCTTTTCAAGGGTAAGTCAGGTGTACCCATGCCAGTTTGTATTCCTCCAATTAAATTGTATGGTGAGGAGCTGCAGAGAGTGACCAGTTTTAAGTACTTAGGCCACATTGTGACACATGATTTGTCCGATGATGCGGACTTGGAGCGGGAGCGTAGGGCATTGGCGGTCCGAGGAAACATGATTGCCCGTAGATTCGCTCGCTGCTCCTCTCCAGTCAAAATTACTTTGTTTAAGGCATTCTGCCAATCATTTTACGCGAGCAGTCTATGGGTGAATCATACCCGTCGGGCTGCCAGTGTCCTGCGCGTTCAATATAACAACATCTTTAGGATGCTGTTGCGGCTGCCTCCCTACTGCAGCGCATCGCTAATGTTTGCTGAAGCTCGGACGGATGGCTATCAAGCTATAATCCGAAAAAAGGTTGCTTCTTTATCAAGACGAGTGAGAGACAGTAGCAATAGCATCCTTATGATGATTGCTTCCCGCGCTGACTGCCCGATCCAACATAAATGGATGTGTATATCAACCGGACAAGACTGACATATTATTATTTATTTAGTTTTGACGTATGTACTATTTGAAATGTTTTGATTTTGTATTTTTTTTTTTTTTTTTTTTTTTATCATTGATTCATTGACATGGAATGGTAATTAATTTAATTTGTATGTTTGTTTCTATTTGTATATTTTTTATTTCGGGTTCTAATTCATTTCTTTTGTATCTTAAACTAATTGAATTATTTAATTGTTTATTTTCTATGTGTATTGTTCATAATTGTTTATTTTCTATGTGTACTGTATTTGTGCTGACTAGTTTATTATTACTCTATGGATTTTATCTGAAATAAACGCATTATTATTATTATTATTATTAAAATATGTTTTTAGAGTATTTTGTATCTCAACCTGTTATTAATGAAGTCTTTTTTTGTGGAGCTGGTAGATGCGAAGTGATAATCTATGTGTAGGTTTGGGAGTGTATCGTTTGACGGCACGGTTGGCGCAGTGGTGGAGCGTTCGACAGCTTTGCTATTCGTCGTGGTTTCTATACCCGCACAGATAAAACATTTGTTCTAGTTCTGGGTGCTGTGAATGTGAATATTTGTGTTTTTAAATGCACCCACGCTACCGGAATTATTCCTAGTTTGGGACAATGTTAAAAAAATATATCATTACATATTATAAAACAAAGTACCCCCGCCGCGTCTGTCTGTCTGAACGCGATAAACGCAAAAACTACATAGTTTTCACCAATGGACGGAGTAATTCATGAGGTAGGTTTAAGTATATAATTTATTCAGGTTTTGTGTTTAAATTGGTTGAAATATGACGATAATTTTTGAAGATGTCGGAAAAAATCATGTCCACTGGGAGCTTTACTGGCGTATGCCGCGTAAACCTATAGAGTTATGTATCCTTATTAAACTAAATTAGACAATCGTTTTAGAAAAAAAAGTGGGCGTATATGCGAAGCCAGGGCGGTTCGCTAGTACCCACTAAAAATATCAGCAAGTCCTTAATTGGTTTTAATCCATCAAGTGCAAACATAGTCATTAATATTTTGGCTGCAGGAGGTCGCTACGACTAAATGTTGCGTACATATTTGTGACATGTGTAATACCTTGACTGCGTCAAATATTTGATGTCATGCGCGGTTAGAAGCTAGTTAATATTTCGATGTTCAATTTGCTAAGCGTCCATGAAGCCATTTTGCATTAGACTGATTAGTTGCATATCAATTGCTCTGCTTAATTCTGAAAATTAAACAGAGATGATAAAAGCAATTGTAAAGTAATAACATAACAGGAGGCGATTGCCATATAGTTTGTTTTGTGTTTTAAAAAACGTTGCCTCACACTAGAATTTCTCCTGTATCGTGGATACAGTTTACAAACATACATGTCACATGCACACACAACCATATCCGAATCAACTATCTGTAGATCATACCAATATTTGTTCCGTGCGGGGATCGAACCCGCAACACGTAGCGCAGAAAGCTTATCTGCTGCGGAATGCTGCTGAGTATTTTCTGATAGAAAATCAAATAACTCTTTGTTTCTGGTTGGACTCGGAGATCGAACTCCGCAGCTTACGCTTAGCAGCCACGCTTGCGTTTACTAGACCATTCAGGCAGTCGATAATACAAGGACGATATATATTTTACTTGTCTTCTATCTTTCACTACCTATTACGCCATTAATATTTCTTATAAACATAACATCACGCCTGTATTCCCCAAAGGGTTAGCCAGAGGTGTTATATTGTACACCTATTTGTCGCCGATGCCATTACCGAGTCCTATGTAATAGGGGGTGAGCCTATTGTCATCTGTCGGACACAGTTCCAGACTCCGTTACTGCTACTGAGAAATTCCATACAGAAAAACCCAATAACATTTTGCGCGACCCGTGAATCGAACGCAGGATCTCACGCTCAGTAGTCACGCTAACGACCCCAAGATGAATGAGGCAGCCAATATATTTCTTATATAACATAACATAACATAGCATCACGCCTGTATGCCCCGAAGGGTTAGGCAGAGGTTTAATACTGAACACCCACATTTCACCGATGCCGTTATTGAGTCCCATGTAATTGGGGGCGAGCCTATTGCCATCTACCGGGCACAATTCCGGACTCCGTTGCTGTTACTGAGAAATTCCATAAAAAAGCAAAGTAGCCTATGTGGTATTCCAGACTATAATCTATCTCTGTGCCAAATTTCATCCAGATCTGTTCAGCCGTTCTGGCGTGAAAGAGTAACAAAGATCCATCCATCCATCCATCCTCACAAACTTTCACATTTATAATATTAGTAGGATAATTAGAAGTTTCCAGATATCTAAGGAAACTAAACAAGTCGTCAACGACGTCAAAAGATCAAGAGAAAATTAACTTTATGCTAACATTTTGTTTAATCTATACATATAAATAAAATTGGAGTGCCTGTTTGTAATATTGAAACAACCGTTTTTTACTACATGCATATGAATATATATACGGTACATACACCAAAATAACATTTTTTACAATTTTTGTCTGTCTGTCTGTCTGTCTGTTTGTATAGGCTAATCTCTGAAATGGCTGGACCGATTTTGACGGGACTTTTATTGGCAGGTAGCTGATGTAATAAGGAGTAACTTAGGCTACTTTTATTTTAGAAAAAATCTTTTATTTTAGAAAAAAATAGGGTTAAGTGCTTAACTTCACGTAACATTTATAATTATTTTTTTTAAATGGCTTTTCGCATTAAAAATACATTGTTAAGTTCTGACATCCACGTGAGCGAAGTCGCGGGCACAGCTAGTCCTACAATATAAAGCAAAGTGTAAAGGAAATTGTTATGTACAATAGCTCACGTCAAAGTGGCGGAAAAATGCTTGCTTTAACAATTCGTTGTGAAACAGGCGTTAACATTACGGGGACTTAGGTTAATGCAACAGAGCTGCGCTAAGTTTAAGTGGTTTTTGGTTTTTTTTAATAATTTTTAAGAGGATTTTTTTCACTTGTGTTGCTTTTTTTGTGATTATTTTACGCTTTAGGACCCAAAAGTCCGTAAAGAAAAGATGACCTGTGGAGTTTTGTATTTTCAATTTTGCAGTCCTTATGAATTGAGAAAACAACGGGTACAGAAATGAAAAATAAAGGTACAAAATAAAATAGTTACATTATGCATTATAGGCATATAGAAATATATAATATGTATATAAATTTTTTTAAACTTTATCCCAATCTAGGAATAATTCCTGTATCGTGGGTGCGTTTACAAACGCATATATTCACATACACAAACACCCAGACACGAAACAATTATTTGTAGATCATACAAATATTTGTTCCGTGCGGGGGTCGAACCCGCGACACGTAGCGCAGAAAGTTATTCGCTTAGCCACTGCGCCAACTGTGTCGTCACTATCAATCAATCGTCAATATCCTAATATCCCAAGTATTTTTATTTTTATCCAAGAAGTTAAACAGTATAATGATAAATAAAATAAACTGTTCCACCGCTGGGCAAGGGTCTCTTTTCAGAATGAGAAGGGTTAAGCCTTAGTCCACCACGGTCGCCAGGTGCGCCGTGCGAGCCCTCTCAGGTGTGCAGGTTTCGTCTAGATATTTTCCTTCATCGTTAACGCAAGTGATAATCAAATTCTGATCCGCACATGATTCCAAAAAGTTAAGCAGCGCTTGACGCGGTCAGCCCTTGGATGGGTGAGCATATTTGATGTTAAGCAGTTGGTCCCGGATGACATACAAAGACCTATGATAGTCGTTACGGGTGTCAGTAGCCCAAAAAGTATGACAGTCAGTCTAACCTTAGAGTATCAGTGTCTTCCAGTAATTGGGTGGCGGATGTCAGAAGGCAGTCACTCCGTGTAAAAATAGTGTTATTCAGCCGCAACCGGTTAGATTGGAAGCCGACCCTAATGTAGTTGGGAAAAGGCTAGGCAGATGATGATATAATTCCGAAAAGTCAGAGGTGCCGGCTTGGTTTGATCTCACACCCTCCTGCATGGAAGGCAAGCGTTCATCCGCCAACCTGACATAATGATAATAAACAATAATAATTATAATCAACTCACCTGTCAACAGATATAGCGACTAAGTTGAATATACTCGACGTGGAGCATATTACATCGATGGCTATGTAGCAATCACACACGACCGCCGGCAGGCCCCACACACCGTTAAACTGTGAACATAGAAATAACATCTCTTAATTTAAATGCTACACGCTTAGGGACCAGCTCCGACAACGTTAAATGAAGTTATTCTACTGGATTTAGAAGCCTATGTTCAGCACTAAATTTCCGTGTTTTTTATTTTATTTAAAAAAGTTTCCCCACACTAGGAATAAATCCTGTATGGTGGATGCGTTTAAAAACACAAATACATGGAGATACCCAGACCCGAAACAACTATCTGTAGATCATACAAATATTTGTTCCGTGCGGGAGTCAAACCCGTGACACGTAGCGCAGCAGTCGATCAACCTCTGCGCCAACCGTGTGGTCCTTTTCTGACTGCTTTAGGGCCGATTTCATCATTCGCTATATAAACTTAGTTCAACTAAACTGAGTTTATCGTAATCTAGTTTAAAGATCGCTGTTGATCTAGGTTTCCGTCAAACCGATTTCACCAGCACCATTTTAACCGCGTTTACCAAAACGAAGTTTAAATGGGAGGGGCCCTAAAATGTTGCAACTGCGTTTTGTATTTACAACATGTATTAGCGACCTACTGCGGTTTCAAATGTATTTTAAAGAAGTAATTACGAAACGCGCTTTGATTCGTTCACAGTGATACAAGCTCAAAAAATATTATCCTACAAAATGGGTTAAATGAAATACAATACCAAAATAATTTGTAAAAATTATATACAATCCAATCATGTGGTAATTATACTACGACATATTATTTATTTCATAATTTAATTGACACTATTAACTAAAAAAAAAATAGTTAACCTGTACTACAATGTAATAAATTAAAAAACATTATTATTTTTGAGGAATTTTTTTTACTCTATTGGCAATTTTGTTTTTGTTCCCGCTATGCCAAAAATTTCAAATCACTCATAAACTTTTGTGTTTAACGAGTGCTAATCTTTCTTTTATATATGTAATACACTATGTAAGGCAAGCATCAATTCGTTGAAATATGTATTACAATGAAAAACCATGCTTAAATATTTGTAGGAAACTCTAATTTATCTTCGATAGACTCCAATACAGATAGAACTGTTGATTTCGTGAGACGAAATCTTGTTACAAAGTCTTTATCATCAAGAGTGTCGAAGTGATCTTTTTCTTTCTCATCTTGGACGCCGAACTGTAATGTATTCCTCTTCATCATATCTTTCGTCAAAAGCTAGCGCTATCGCCAGTTTCATCTTTATTTTGTATCGAAATAACAACAAATCGTATTAAAAATAAACACATCAATGTTTGCTACTATTATAACATTGACAAGTGACAGCGGCTAAACGCGATTAAGCAAGCTAAACGGCGAAAATTGGGAGTTTAGAATGTAAACTGAGTTTAGCTTAAACTAAGTTCAGTTTGTGGTGGTGAAACGCAAAATGAAGCTTTGATCTCGTTTAAACGCTTAAACCGAGTTTAGTGTGAACTAATCGCGATTAGTTTCATTGGTGAATTTGGCCCTTAGTAATATGTTCTAATTGAGGCTATACGAAAAGCTCTAACAGTACTTTAACGTATTAGCAATTTCAGCTGGATTTGTAACTTGATTTCTAGTACAATTTCTAAAGAGCATTGTTCCATTTACACGTATAGAATCTTGTGTCAATTAATTAAATGGAATTCATTAGGTATACATAATAGGGGCCCGACAATAGGGCACTAAGCTAGGCTAAGAGGGTTACGTTAGGACGCCAAGACCCTATTGTGAAGTGATCCAATTTCGAGTAGACATCTATTTGACTTTAAACTTTTAAGGTAAAGACAAGGTGACTTAGAATATTATGGGTACATCTACAAAGGTGCAAGCTTTGTATTTTCAACTTGCATTTATTTTGAGTTGTTTGATGGATTTTTGTATGAACTCAAGACCATAACTTACGATTCGAGCGAAATATATACATATGTGTAATAAACCACAAAATAAAAATGAAAATTAGACAGATCAACGTCAACGTCCATAGGTCAGTTAGTAATTTTAATAATTTTGATATTAATAATCATTTAATTTAACGTTTACAGCTAGCATCATCAAAATTTAATACTTATTTTATTTTTAATGAATTTCAAAGAAGCAGAGAAATATTAAGGATAAAATGCGTTGTTAGTAGAAATCTAGAAAGTAGTGAAGAGTAACCATGGAGTTTCTTGCCCGTTCTTCTATAGGAAAACAACACTTTGGAACGTGGCAACTAGTCTGACTATTCATAAGTGCGCCTTTAACTGGTCTATATGCATAAAAATATATTTTATTATATTATAAACTTATATAGAAAAACTGCCTCATTAGTCTAGTGTACGCAAGCGAGACTGTTGAGCGTGGGTTAGATTCTGAGGCCGAGAAAAGAGTTATTGGTTTCTTCTAAATGGTAATTCTCAGTAGCAGCACGGAGTCTGGAACTATGCCCGGTAGATGTCAATAGGCTCGGCCCCTATTACATGGGACTCAATAACAGTATCGACCAAAAAATGTGGGTGTACAATATAGGTACCACTGCCTAACCCTTCGGGGAAAACAGGCGTGATGCTATGTTATGTTGTAAAAGCACATTTCTCATTACCTGGTAACTTTGGTAACCACAATATACATATTATAGTAAGAAACACGATACCGTTGCTTTAAACTACCGACTGACGAGTTAAACTGGCCGTTGTCGAGATTACAAAACCCTTTTCCGGATTACAAGAAATAAGCAAGATAATATAGCGACGACACCGTTGCCGCAGTGGCCAAACGATTAGCTTTCTGCGCTACGTATTGCAAATTCGATCCCCGCACGGAACAAATATTTGTATGATCTACATATAGTTGTTTCGGCAGCCTGATTACCGATATAGCGACAGGCGTAGATCGCGCGATAGCTTCTGTCAAATGTCATTTTTGTGACATATAATGTATTGGCTGACAGTAAAATTTCTGTCGCGTGGCTGTAGCGTTGCTGTCGCTTTTTTACGTAATTAGGCTGCGGGTCTGGGTCTATGTGTTTGTGAATACACACCGTGCCTCGGAAATTACGTAAAGCCGTTGGTCCTGCGCCTGATATCTCTCCGGTCGTTTCGGATTGCCGTCCCATCGGACTATGAGAGTAAAGGAATAGAGAGTGCACCTGTGTTTGCGCACAAACTTGTGCTCTATAATATCTCCTGCGTAGTTGGCTAATCTTCGGATTGGCCGCCGTGACCGAAATTCAGTCAGGAGGACATTACCGTCTGTACATAAATACAACACAGTACATAATTAATCAGCAGTCAAACAAATAGCCTCATCATTCTTCATACACATTCATCAACTGATGAATATAACATAACAGAGTTCATCAAGCAATGTTTCTTCATCAGCATAATCTTACCATCTGTATGTTGATCCGCTTGACTTATTGCATCTCATCATTTCTTTCATTTGCAGGAAAGTATGCTCAAAATAAGCTTGTTGTGTAGTAGTCGCAAAACTGCTGAGCGTGAGGGAGGTCCTTGGATCGATACCGGGGTCGGGCAGTGTTATTTGGTTTTTCTTTGTATGGAGATTTTCATTTGCAACACGTAGTTCGGAACTGTGCTCGGAAGATGGTAATAGTATCGCTCTTTATGACATGGGACCCAATAACGGCATCGGCCAAATGTGGGTGTACAACCTGCCTGATCCATCGGGGAATAATCTTGAGTCCCATGTAATACGAGTAGGTGGCGAGCCTATTGCCATCTACCGGGCACATTTCCAGACGCCGTGCTTCTATTGAGAATTTCTATACAGAAAAACCCCATAACACTGCCCGACCTGGGAATCGAACCTAGGACCTCACGCTTAGCAGTCGGGCTTGCCACTAGACTAATGACGCAGTCAATCTAACGAGCTGAGGAGGATCTAAAAAAAAAAGACAAATCTGGTTGCACCTGATTTGGCTTTGCAACCCAGTTTTGTAGAATGGAAACCAGTCTATATGATACTTCTAGCTGAGTATAGCTCTTCACAATGTGAAACAAAATGCCCATTGAAGGCTTTGGAGTCGTATTTTTCAGCGCGCACATGCCAACAAGGCCTGAGGTTGTACATTCATGAAATAAATTCGAGTTTCGTGCAATTTTTTGTGCACGAAAAACTGTTGATGGTGTTTGCTTGTCGTGCTGATGTAAGCTTAACTGAATCAGCAAGAGTTTAAAGTCATAAGATTTCGCTTTAATGAAATAATATGTACCAGAGTTGACGACACGGTTGGCGCAGTGGTTGAGAGATCGACTGCTGAGCTACGTGTCGCGGGTTCGATTCCCGCACGGAACAAATATTTGTATGATCTACAGATATTTGTTTGGGGTTTGGGTTTTCGTGTATGTGAATACACACCGTGCCTCGGAAAGCACGTAAAGCCGTTGGTCCTGCGCCTGATCTCTCTCCGGTCGTGTCGGATTACCGTCCCATCGGACTATGAGAGTGAAGGAATAGAGAGAGCACCTGTGTTTGCGCACACACTTGTGCTCTATAATATCTCCTGCGTAGTTGGCTAATCTCCGGTGAGATTGGCCGCCGTGACCGAAATCGGTCAGGGGGACATTATGTACCAGAGTTAAGTTTTATTGTAAGTATACAATATATCTTTATTTCATGTAAACAAAGTTCAGGCACTTATGAAATGTCGAGACTCTAAGCCAGAGGTTCCCAGACTTTTTTCTCATAGACCACTTTCAAAATTTAGCTGTTTTTAGTGGACCCCTACAGCTACAATTCTACCATATTGTAAATTGAATTGTAAACCCCTATTTTTTTGTCACGTCAACGTAGACCCCCGTCGAGTCTCCCGTGGCTCCCTGGGGGTCCACCTGGACCACTTTGGGAACTAATGCTCTAGGCGCACGGCTTCAAATAGTAGGTCCTATGGAGAAGAACCGGCAAGAAACTCCATGGAAACTATTTTAAAATAAATCTGTCTTACAATCATGTCTGGTACACTGTTGTTGTAAAAGAATGCGAGAATAATATAGTTTAATGTGTAAAAACAAAAAAAAAATACTAGGAAAAATATTTTTAATATGCATAGCATCATAACATAGCATCACGCCTGTATTCCCCGAAGGGTTAGGCAGAGGTGTACTATTGTACACCCAGATTTCACCGATGCCGTTATTAAGTCCCATGTAATAGGGGGCGAGCCTATTGCCATCTACCGGGCACAGTTCCAGACTCCGTGCTGCTACTGAGAATTTCCATACAGAAAAACCCAATAACACTTTACCCGACCTGGGAATCGAACCCAGGACCTCACGCTTAGCAGTCGCGTTGCCAACCACTATGTACATTGGAGTAATTTTGATAAGTTTTATTTTTAGCGAGTAAATCCATCATTTGCCTAGCCTTTTCTCACCTATATTGGGGCCGGCTTTCAATCTAACTGGTTGCGGCTGAATAGCAGTATTTTTACCTGGAGCGACTGCCATCTGACCTCCGCCACCCAATTACTGGGAGACACTGATACTCTTAGTTTAGATGGGTCATCAGACTTTTTGGGCTGCTGACACCCGTAACGACTGTTATAGGTCTTCGAATGATACCCGGGACCAACTGCTTAACGTGCTTTCCGAGACACGGAGGAGGCTCAATGTATGAAATACTAGCTTCCGCTCATGGCTTCGCCCGCATGGATTACGAACCCGTACATTTTTTCGGGATAAAAAGTAGCCTATGTGCTATTCCAGACTATAATCTATCTCTGTACCAAATTTCATCCAGATCCGTTCAGCCGTTCTGGCGTGAAAGAGTAACAAAGACCCATCCATCCATCCATCCATCCTCACAAACTTTCACATTTATAATATTAGTAGGATGGTCACCCATCCAATGACTGACCGCGTCAAACGCTGCTTAAACTCGCAGATTGACCGATCGGCGCGGTAGCTATGTAACTCAAGCCCCTCTATGAATAAAAACGTATCTTAACCGATCAAAATAAAATACCCAAGCAATTTTATTTGTAGAGCCTCAGCGCAAATTCAATGCTTAGATAACATACATGAAATACTACCTAATATATTGTAATAGAAAGGGGTTTAGATCTGAAGGGATGTCGAACGAACTGAGGCATATCAAATAACTCAGCATTTACATCCAAACTCCACCTCTAGCCAGCCTTTGTTCAGTCACTGAGTATTACGTCTGATCTCAGCCTTATGTCGTGTATGACGTACCTATTAAGGCTCATATACATCCGCTCGCCAGGCATGCAAATAAGATCCGAATTGATTAATGACTTTATGAATAAGGCCTAGTCTTGAAGGTCGTTTGGGTGCTAATTTTAAAGGTAGTTGTAATTGTGTAGGGCGGCGAGAAGAATGGCATCGAAGGTCGAACATAGATGAGACTGACGCAGGAACGTAAAAATTTCACTTTCAAAGAGAGGCCTATGTCCAGGAATGGGTGATGTCGGGTTATGGATGATGATGATGATGAGGGTCGCATATTGTTATGGTGTTATGGAGTGGCTGGCTTTATCGTCTGGTACATCCTTGGTAGTCAACCTCGCTGCCATTGCTGAATAGCTAATCTTTCTACGTCATTGGCGAATTCACCGTCGTAGATCGTGCCGGTACGACAGAAGGAGATGGAAGAATCTCTTTCTAGAAGTCTATTTCATTTTTGACACAAGGATTTGGAATTGAGTGCCTCAATTTTACTGTAGACAAGAAAATTAATTCACTATTTAAATCTTCACAGTTGGTATTGGTATTTGTAAGTGGGTATGTTTTCTGCAACTCGTCAAAGGGCGTATTTTGTAACTGAAATATGGGTTTCAAGTTAAGTATTTGTACTTAATTAATGTCTTAAATAACTATAATCTGAGATGTAACTCTACTTCTGTCACTTGACGATAGTTAGGTACAGTCAGCACCAAAAAGATGTATATAGTTAATGAAATATAAAAGTGATTTTTAGAAGAAATAGTGATCGAAATCTTGACTATATTTACACATAGTGTAAACGTTTGAATTTCGCTACGTGTATATATATATATGTGCTGACTGTACACTAAGCCGTCATAATATTTTAATAGAAAAATTGAAAAAAAATTTGAGGCATGCAGAATTTCAATCCACAAAATCTGGGGTATGAGTATTTATAAAACTGACAATTTAATCTTTGATTATTCAGTAATAAGACGGTAAATTATCAACTATCAACAAACACTTGTCTTCAAACAACAAAACATAAGCACACAATATTTTCTATACATTCACAAATGCAGAATTTCACCTTTGTGGGTGCAATCTCTTATTCACGGCTCAGACAGGTCACCATTCAAAGTCCATACAATACTTTACAGAGACATATGAATGGGTCTATTCAGGCCACGTTCTAACATATGTAAATAAATAACAGTACATAAAAGCCAAGTGAGTCATTTGAGCTGGAACTTTCTAGTTTTTGACTCCAATAACTAACCCTCGAAAGTTTGAAATAGCTGATGTAATATATGGATTCTTATAATCCATATTTTATCTTGAGTTTCAACAATTTGTAATCCACGTGGGTACATATTGTCAAAACATTTCAAATGACTTCATTGGTTCAAGGGAATTAATGTGAAAAAGTGAAAAAAAAAAAAAAAAACGACATCTAAAAGTGTTTGAACAATCCTAAATATAAAATAAACAATTTCATTTAATTTTATATCTGCCAATCAAAAAAAGGATCCGGGTACGTCTTAAAACTGCGGCCAAACACCGGAGGACGGGCAGCAGCGTTCTCTCACTAATCGGTGAGCCACTGCGATCCCCAAGCCGCCTGCCAAGCGTGGGGATTATGGCAAACCCCCCTTGGGGAAGGCCTTCGTTCAGCCGTGGACGTCTTCTGCCTGATGATGATGATGATGAATCAAAAAAATATGCTTATACGAAGGTATACCCTTCGTCACAACTATAATTTGTAAAGAATTTTTTTGCAATGATCGCAATTGCAAATATATGTACAGCATTGTAAACAAGCCCTAACAGCTATGTATCAGCAGTCGGTAGGCAACTGGCGAACGATAGGCATCGGAAAACACTTTGCATCCCATTCCTGCCTCCAATCAATACAACAGCCAACGAAATGAAGTGCCGATGGGCGCCATGAAATATGGAAGAGGATGCTGGGGTAATTTGACTGGCAAAAGGTAATTTCTGCCTGGATAATGAAAGAATAAAACGTTATTACGCTTTGTGTTGACAGGCTTTGACTTTATTTAAACTTATTTTTTAAAGAGGGACGCATAGCAACATATGTATTATAGCATAGATCTGCTAGCTTAAGCAGCGCTTGAAACGGTCAGTCTTTGGATGGGTGTTGGATGTATATCGTTTTTCACCAATCGAGACTCCTCCGTGCTCCGGAAAGCACGTTGAGCGGTTGGTTCCGGATGTCACAGAAAGCCTTATGGCAGTTGTTACCGATGTCAGCAGCCCAAAAAGTCTGACAACCAGTATAACCTTAGAATATCAGTGTCTCCCAGTAATTGGGTGGCGGAGGTCAGATAGCAGTCGATGTAAAATACTGAAATTCAACTATAACCGATTACATAGAAAGCCGACCCCAATGTAATTGGAGAAAGGCTAGGCAGATAATGAATGTATATAATGATATCTTTCTTTACCAACTTGGGAATAATGAAACAAGACGTAATTTCGTATCTCTGTAAAAACAAAAGAAACAACATTTAAAGCCTTTATTTCCTATCTTATTATTTCTCCAATTAATTAACACACTACCATATAACCTCAAAATGTCACTCCTCTCAGCTGTCAGTTTGTGGACTATATCGATAACGTGGCAATAGTCGTCATCGGCTCAGTTGCCATGACAATAAAAAAAAAAAAACGCGGCAAATTCAAACTTAAGAAAAACGACTACCTTGTATGTACAAAAGCGTAGTGTTTTTTTTTACATGTAACTAAAATTACATAAGCATTCAAATAAAAAAAAAAATGCTCCTGTGTAATATTGGAATTCCGTGTTTATCGATTTATAATTATGTAAAGTCAGCGGTAAAATTTTCAATCTGGGATCAATATATATAATTCATTATTTTCCGGAGGTAAAAAATGAGGGTCGATGGGCTTTGTACGTGAGATACGGGAGTGGAGACTGTTTTACGGTTATTTGGCGGAAAAACCGGGTAATTTCTGTCGGTTATAAGGCGTGTCTCCGTTTTAAAATGCAAAATTTTTCGTGCGTGTCTTATTGTTACTAGTACCATTAATATTTATAACAGTGGCTAAATGATTTTACTTGCTACTTGCTGACTGTACTGTCGAGCGTTTGACAGATAGTTTAGGCCTACATTTAGTTGGAATTAGAATATTTTTTATAACTAATAGTCCTTGAAGGAGCTTTAGACACAATCAGCCACAAAAAAAAATAGTTACGAGTAGGTATGATAACTAAGAAAAATTCAAATGTGAATTTTAGGAGATAAAATATTGAAGTCTTGATACAAATAGTACACAAAGTATTACATACATAACATAAACATAGCATCACACCTGTATTCCCCCAAGGGTTAGGCAGAGGTGTATTATTTTACACCTACATTTCGCCGTTGCTATAATTGAGTCCTATGTAATAGGGGGCGAGCCTATTGCCATCTACCGGACACAGTTTCAGACTCCGTGCAGCTACTGAAAATGTTCATACAGAAAAAACCAATAACACTGCCCGACCCGGGAAACCGACTCAGAACCTCACACTCAGCATCCGCGCTTGCGACCACTAGAATAATGAGGTAGTCCAGTTTAGTATCAGTAGTAGTAAAATTTTAATCACTAATTGTCCTAGAATAACCGTTTTATTTCCCTGTGTATACATCTCTTTGAGGCTAAGGCCTCGGTCACGAAGTCAGCGGGAGCGGGGCGGTGGCGCGGCGAGCGGCGCGGCGCGGCAACGCTGTACACGGTCTCGAAGCCAGCGGGCAGACCGCGCGGCGCTAGAGCGACGTAGTGTTTTGTTACGAAAAATTAGTATCTTTCGCGAACGAAATGTCTAAACAGCGACGACAACATTTTTTGATACTAATTCCTTCCTAAAGTGTGATTTATTGTGGGCAAAAGAAGATGTAAATTCCTACAACCGCGTACCAATCTGTGCACCGCTAGATTGATACGCACCGCTCGTACGCCGCTCGCCACCCGCTCCCGCGCCGCTGCCTTCGAGGCCAGTTCCATATAAATGTATGCATTGAAAAGCGCCGCTCCCCACGCCACCACCGCCGCCGCCCCGCTCCCGCTGACTTCGTGATCGAGGCCTAAACGTACCAGTCACACTCCATTGCGCAGAATCCCCGAATCAGTTTAACCAAACCATTCACACTTATAATAACGAAAATCACGTCCACAGACAAATTCTCGCACGCTTGATTTCACCATTTATCAATCGAGTGGTCGCCATTGAATTATGGCTTTTAGTAGTAAGAAACCCTTTTCTATAGCTGAGTGGGAGACAAGGAAAGAGGAGCACTTATTCTTGCCAGCACTTAGGGTCGAAATGGCGGGGAGCAATTTTGGGTCTGAATTCGGAGATGTATTTTCAGTGTTCTTTAGTATCTTATCTTTTTCTTTTGGGTACTTTGATTTAGGGATATCGTTATTTTGTGGAGTAAAAGAGTAACAGAAGCAACATACATAATTACGCCTGTATTCCCTGAAGGGTTAGGCAGAGGTGTACTATTGAATTCAACCCATTACTGTCCCACTGCTGGGCAAGGGTCTCTTCTCAGAATGAGAAGGGTTAGGCCTTAGTCAGAGTTAGTTACGTGTACTATTGCAACCCACATTTCACCAATGCCGTTATTGAGTCCCATGTACCTAATAGAGGGCGAGCCTATTGACATCTACATGTCACAGTTCCAGACTCCGTGCTGCTACTGAGTATAATCATACAGAATAACATTAGCCGACCTGGGAATCGAAACCAGGACCTCATGCTCAGCAGTCCACACGAGATCATGCGGTACAAGGAAAGAGCCTCCATGAAAGACAAACTTTGATATTGTCTGGCGCATCCTGGGCAATTGGCCTAAATACCATCATTCCGGACTGGTCCAGACTGTCTGTATGTAAGTCATTGGTAAGACAGGGATAAAAGTCTGGCTGAAACAACGTCGATTAGCGGAAAAGGAAAGAGACAGACATAAGAAGCTAATGGTCGCCTCTGCCTACAAATCCGCATTTCAGAAACCTTAAAAGATTTTCTTAAACGATAACTGCAATGGTCCATTTAAGTGGTTTAACTTTGAAAGTGTTTTTAAAGTTTTAATCGTTTACCTCACATCTTTAGTTGTTAAGAGTTTAGCTAAATCTGTTCTTAGTAGAAATATAGGTCACAGATTTACGCTAGCGAAGTGAATTTGAATGGGATTGTTTTTTCTTGGATGTTTTAACGGACAACATTAAAGTAACATTGCATCTTGTAGTCGGTACCTAAAGAGGTATATTCACGATTTTAATTTAAAAAAAAAAGACGTTGCCCCTCTCTAGGCTTTTTCTTGTACCGTGGTTATAGTATACACAATCTGTCTGGACTTTAAAATAGACTTTGACCCCTGAGTTTGTTTCGGCGTTTCTTCTCAGGGATAGGAAATGCCGACGCCATCTAGATTAAAAAAGACGTGTAAAAGTAATTGAAAAATCCTAATTGCAAAATAAATAATTTCATTTCATATCACACGCAGCCAGACCCGAAACTATCTGTAGATCATACAAATATTGGTTCCGTGCGGGAACTGAACTCGAAATACAAAGCGCAGAAAGCAAATTGCTTAGCCATTGCGCTAATCGTGCCGTCTTGTTGATGTAAAACGCGAATATTCGGGCGAGTTACTCTATATACTTACTTGTGTATATCAGAAATGATTTAAACGAAGATTGAGGGTTGGCATTGTGCAAATCACGCTGTCAGATATCGTTGCTTGTATGTCTAACAGTTCTATCTCATTTTTTAGCTGATTTGAGTGAGGACAACTACATTTTTCAATTAGTGACTCTTTACAATTGTCGTTTCTGTATGTTATTTGGATCTTAAAATATAACCATTTTGAAAGTCAACGTATCTCATATTAACTCAAAAAAATTTATTACTAAATGACAAATGTAAACAGACCTAAGGTCTCAACCACGTGAGCTTTTTAAGAGCAATAGTGTTAGTACTTAAAATTCTTATTGAACACTATGTTACAACATCACTTTTCACGTTCCACTATTCATGTCTTGCGTTCTATGCAGGAGGGTTGCAGTTCAAAACTGGGCAACCAACATAACATACTACCACGCCTGTATCTTTTAAGAGTTAGGCAGAGGCTTATTATTGTGCACCCACATTTTGCCGTGGTGTTATTGTCACTGTATAAGGGGCGAGCCTATTGCCATCTACTGAATACATCCAAACTCCGTGCTGCAGGGAATTTCTATACAAAAACCCTCAATAAAGCTTTGGCCGACCCGGGAATCGAACTCTCACGCTCAGCAGTCCTGCTTGCAACCAATGAGGCAATTTGCAACCTCTGACTTAACTTAATTTGATTATCCCTTGGATTATCAGTGAAGGACAATATTAATAGTAAATAAGAACGCTGGGAGGGCTCCATAAGATTCTTGATGGTTTGTGTAGTCCGCCAACCTTGGTTCACGTGGTGAACTAAGGCCTAACCATTCTCATTCTGAGACGAGGCCTGTGGCCAACATATGGCACAGTAATGAACTGAATTATAAATAAAACAATATTTGCTAGTAATGCACAATCTACACTGCTTATTAAAGTACACAACTAAATAAAAAAGCTTTCATCTGTACCTCTATCACGAGTTTTCTTACTATTTACTATCGTAGTAAAATAAATTTTCATGATAGCGATTTTAGTTCTTAACTTGTAACCAAGTTAATTAGGGATTAGAGTCGCTTATGTGACATATGTGTCATAGTAAAGTTTTGATTTACTATTTACTATATTATAGAGAGAGTAAATAGTAAAAAACTCATAACACTGCTATATTTGATTTATTTGAACGTATTTTAGCTGAAAATCCATGGAGTTTCTTGCCGGTCTCTTCTCCATAGGACCTACCCCCTTTGGAACCGTGCGCCTAGAGTCTCGACTTTTTAAAAGTGCCTGAAAAGGCCTACTTGAAATAAAAAACTTTGACTTTGACTTGACTTTGACTTTGAAAAAGCATTCGTATAATTGAGACCTAACATAATTTATTTTTCAAATATAATCTCTGGTGTTATTGTACCTACCTATCTATATACATAGGTTCTTGATAGACTAACAAACGCATATCACTAATGGAATAATACGGAGTGAGTGTCCAAAAATGTGCAATCTCACGCACCCAAACAATATAATTAATGGAAGGCGATATCGAAAATATCACAGACTTACATCACGCCTGTATTCCACGAAGGGTAGGCAGAGGTGTACTATTGCACGCTCACATTTTGCCGATACCGTTATTGAGTCCCATGTATGCCATCTATTGCCATCTACACGGCTAGGGTTGCCAGGTCGTCAAACCTAATAGCCGGACAGACCAGCCAGTTTGGCCGGACATTTGGGTAAAAAGGCCGGACACCCTACATTATTGAGGATTTTGTGTCTCAGTATTAATAGGTACGACAAAAAAACCACGCTCTACGCTCGGCGTTCGCTCGTTTGCGAAATGTAAAAAGCCTAACAAAAGCCGGACAAGCCGGATACATTTTATTTTAGCCGGACACGCAATCAAAAAGCCTAACTATGTCCGGCTTTATCCGTAGCCTAATTACGTAAAAAAGCGACAGCAACACGACAGCCACGCGATAGCAATCTCACTGTCAGCCAATACATTATATGACACAAAAATGACGTTTGACAGAAGTTATCGTGCGATCTACGCCTGTCGCTACATCGGTAATTAGGCTGCCGGACGCCTGGCAACGCTATACACGGCCCAGTGCCAGACTTCGTGCTACTACTGAGAATTTCCATATATGTAGTCAAAACCTAGAAACGAAACTAGCATAAATTCCAACTAATATAACGTGACAATACGCCTTTTCATCATAGTTTTAACCCTTATCTCGCCGAAACAAGCAAATTGTTTTACTAACTCAACCGTTGATAAATTCTAATTGGTGGCATAAATTATCGCTACTGTGATTAGCAGGGTTAAATAATGAAGGTAGGTACTTTTGACCATGCGATGGTGAAAAAGGGTTAGCTCATTAGGACTTTTCAGGTCCTTAATAAACCCTTCTAAATTACTTTAAATTTGAATTTTATGTAAAGATTATTTGAATCTATGAAAATATATAGCATCACGTTTGTATTTCCCGAAGGGTTAGGCAGAGGTGTACTATTGTACACCCACATTTCGTGGATGCCGTAATAGAGCCCCATGTAATAGGAGGCGAGCGTATTACCAGCAACCGGGCACAGTTCCAGACCCCGTGCTACTATTGAGAATTTCCATACTGAAAAATCTAATAACACTGCCTGACCCGGAAATCGAACCCAGGACCTCACGCTTCGCTGTCGCGTTTGCGACGTTGCCTCACTCTAGGATTAATTCCTATATCGTGGGTGCGTTTACAAACACATATATTCACATGGACATACACCCAAACCCGAAACAACTATCTGTAGATCATACAAATATTTGTTCTGTGCGGGAATCGAACCAGCAATACGCCGACGCCATCTAGTTTTAATAAGACATGTAAAAGTGATTGAAAATCCTAACTGCAAAATAAATAATTTCATATCATTTCAAATTTCATTTCATTTTGTTTCGTTTCGTTTCGTTTCGATTTATTTCATTTCAACACGTAGCGCAACAGTTGATCTCTGAAGCACTGCGTCAACCGTCATATATGTATATATTCACCTAATATTCTGCCTAGCTTTCTCACAACTACTTTGAGGTCGGCTCCCAGTCTAACCAGATGCGGCTGAATATCAGTATTTTATACGGAGTACCATCTGACCTCCGCCACCCAATTACTGGGAGACCCTGATACATATTTACACCTATGTACTACAATTTACTAGGCAAACAGAATACCTAAATTATACATTGTATACGAAATAGGCTATGAATTCTAATAAACTGCCTATCATCACACACTAATAGACCTATATATATATCCATTATGCTGATTGGATGGATGCAAATTAGTCGATAGAATGCTAAATGTTCATTATTACATAAATAAATAAATTCAACCCATTACTATACTACTGCGGGACAAGGATCTCTTCTCAGAATGAGAAGAGTTAGGCCTTAGTCCACCACGCTGGCCCGGTGCTGGTTGGTGGACTACAGACTCAGTCAAGAACTTTATGGAGCCCTCTCAGGTGTGCAGGTTTCCTCACGATGTTTTCCTTCACCGTAATCGCAAGAGATAATAAAATTCTGATCCGCACATGATTCCGAAAAGAGGTGCGGGCTGAGTTTGAACTCAGACCCTCTTGCATGGAAGGCAAGCGTTCAACCGCTACGCTATCACTACATAATGTATACCTAATAATATAATAAAACATAACATCACGCCTGTATTCCCTGAAGGGTTAGGCAGAGGTGTACTATTGTACATCTACATTTCACCGATGCGCCGTCGCATGCGCGGTCGCAACCGCGACTGCTGATCGTAAGGGTTCGATTCCCGGGTCGAGCAGCGTTTTTGGGTTTTTCAGTATGGAAATTCTCAGTGGCAGCACGGAATTTGGAACTGTGCCCGGTAGATGGCAATAGGCTCGCCCTCTATTAAATGGGACTCAAAAACAGCATCGGCGAAAAGTGTGTGTACAACAGTACACCTCTGTTTAAACCTTCGGGGAATACAGGCGTGATGCTATGTTATGTTATTAAAATATACAAATTTTTAAGATATTTTGGGGTCAAGAAAGGATTGACGCACGTGGTGTTCCATAGTTTCCCCATGGGAAAAAAGCGTGACATTATGTATGTATTTTTTCACATAAAAGACACATCTCAAAAATACTACTCAGAAACAAAGTATTGATCTCCGCCATACTAGGTACAATAATCGAGTATCTTTGCATACGCTTGCTCGCATATGGGAATTCCGCGCGATCCTTTATGCCTCGCGCATTGTTATTGCAGACTGGGCGACAGCGATACCCGCTGTTGAATACCCGGGATTATACGCTAATTAACGTCACTAAGCTAGGGATGTGACGAGTAAAGTTGTGTAGTCGATTTTATGCTCGTGTAATATACTCTAAATTCGTTGCCGGATTATCTAGAACAGTCTCTGTGATTTGAATTAATTTAACTTGTTTGACTATGTATTTAAGTGATGTACATACATCACTTAAATACATACATCACTTAAATAATGTATTTAAGTGATGTACATACATCACTTAAATACATAGTCCAACAAAGAAGCACATGCTTCTTTTGTATTTAATTAAATCAACTGATTCGTAAGTAAATTTGTTATTCTTATTTTCTTTTGATTGGTTTTGAGCGAAATCCTTCATTATAAGTTTTTTTAATCGCCTCGAAAGTCTATTTAGTTAGTCAAAATTTAACTAATTACTTACCAAATAATAAACTCCGAACGGCATCACAACCACAGCCACAAGCAGATCAGCAACAGCCAAACTGACTATAAAATAGTTCGTTGCCGTTTGCAAACTCCTTTCTCTCGAAACACTTAGTATCACTAAAACATTCCCGAATAATGTCAACAAAGGAAACACAAGCAAGGACAGCGCCCAAAAATTATAGTCCACATCACTACACGTTCCATTTTTGAATGTACAATTCGAATCACTGAATGAGTCGTTGAAATAGTCGATGTTGAAATCTGAATCGGTATTATTGGTATCGATATAATGGTGATAGAAGAATGTGGCATTGGGATCCGGGGGCTTGACTTCGAACGATATTCTCGATGAGTTTTGGCAATTGTTCGTGCATAGCTTCGGTATTGTCATATTTTGTATTAAAACCTCCCGTTGAATCATTTTAGAGCTCTGGTTAATTGGGCAGCTCTAAAAGTCAATTCGTTGTTTTGTTTTGCAATTGTTTTTCTGCATCTTTCAGATCTTTGTTTATATTATTCCGTTTTTGAAATAACACTATTTTTTTGGCGATGCGTCTGTATTATGATTTTATGGTGACATATTTCATTCTCTATAACGTTTTCCTCCATAAATCATCTCATTGTGTCATTTATTCGATTTCATTTTTGTTCTGTTTATTTACTTTTTTCATTCATCCGTTGTTTTCGGTTGCACGGGTTAACCCTTTCGTTTTCATTGTCTCTGTACCTGTAACAAAATTGTTATTCATTATAGATGGAGATTTTTTGAAATGAAATGCTGGCGAGGTACAAGGTTCGATTTTCGTCACTCTCAACCGATCGGGGTTCGGATTTTATTAAAATACCTTTGCATTTATATGGATTTTCAAATTGAAAATGTAAGGCTGGATTTAATATAAGGGAGATAGCAGGTGGAAAGAAATGAGACACACGATTGTTCTTTTGTTTTATTTTCAGAGATTTAACATTGAAGAACATCTATCATTTTTACGAATATTTCTTTGCGAGTGAATAGCTCTCGCATAAAGTAAGAAGAAATAATAAGAAATTAGTTGTCCCGTTCGATTCATAACATTGAGAATAAATTAACTGACAACAACAAACAACATTCAAAAATGTGTGTGGCTTTCCTGGTAACTGTCACATCCTGTCTAAACTCTACGACTTGTCTATCGTGATTTCGCATTTTTTTATATTTGTTTGTATTTTAGATACTTTTATTGTATAACTGTTTTTCTTCTTTTTATTATTTGTTTTGTGTTTCGTTTTTTATATTGTATAATTTGTGTATTGAATAAGATTGTAAATCAATTTTTTGAAAAGAGTAGGTATCCATGGCCTTTCTTGCCGGTCTCTTCTCCATAGGACCAAACCACTTTTGGAACCGTGCAGCTAGAATCCTAACATTTTAAAAGCGCCCGTAAAGGCCCAGTTGAAATAAAAACATTTGACTTTGACTGTGACTTTGAAATGTGATTGTAGACGGGATTGTGAATTAGTCATTTGGAAATGTGCTTACCTATATACGCTTAAACAGCATAGAACGCGTAAAAGAAATAAACCTTTAATATACTGACCACGCTGCTAATTGCTGGCATATCTACGATCATTATACCTAACAATTTTCCTTCACCTACAAGTTGCGTGCAGAAATACAATAAAATTAGTGGTAGGTTTCCTCTGCCTCGCCCAGGAGAGCCTTTACACTAGGAGATATGTGTTGATTAATTTGCTAGTGGTATAAGGCAGTGATGTAAGAGTACCTTAGGAGCTCTATAAAGCCTTCTGTCTTCTTATATTTAGTGTAACAGATGAGATACACGACCTACCTCTCTGCATGGTTAGGTAGGTAGATTTTCACGGAGTTTTTTAGGTACACATTGGTGACTAATCAAAAGTAGCTAATGAATGGTACCTTGATTTTATGACTTTTAAACATAATATAACATAGCATTACGCCTGTATATTACGAAGGGTTGGGTTGAGGCGTTTTGTACAAATGTACACCCACATTTCGCCGATGCCGTTATTGAGTTCCATGTAATAGGGGGCCAGCGTATCGCAATTTACCGGCCTTAGATCCAGACTCCGTGCTGCTACTAAGAATTTAAATACAGAAAAACCCAATAACAATTAGCCCGACCCAGAAATCGAAGCCATGAGCTCACGCTCAGCAGTCAATCAGCCAATGAGGCAGTCAATAAATAATTCTTAACTTAAAATTCGATACTTATTATAAAAAAAATTAACTTTGTACACCAGTGTCTATCTTTATAGTGTGTGTGATAATAATTATCCTCTTTGATAAAACAATATCAAAATTATGAATAGTTAATCGACTCATATTGCTGACTAATATATTATCATTTTGTTGGATGACTAGCAACATCGTGTAGCAGACAAATTCAATTACATTTCGCTCAACCAAGGGTGTATGAACCCAGCCCTTAAAGGTCATGTTAATTACCAATAATTATGGCATACAACTAGTTCGAATTTCTGTCGAAATTTATTATATGCACTGTTTGTTTTACGTAGTGATAATCTGAAAAAATAATTGAGTAGAGCAACACGGGTACGATTCCCGCACGGAACACATATTTTTATGATCTACAGATAGTTGTTTCGGCAGCCTAATTACGTAAAAAAGCGACAGCCACGCGACAGCAATCCCACTGTCAACCAATACATTATTATATGACACTAGCTTCCGCCCGCGGCTTCGCCCGCGTGTTTTACGAACCCATAATTTTTTCCGGGATAAAAGTAGCCTATGTGCATTGACTCCCCTCCCGTACCCCAGTGACGCCTAAATCGCATAGTTAGCCGAGCGGAGTGAGCGGCGACCTCGTGACATTTTTTCTAATACTTACATTTTTGAACTCGTGATATCTTTCGAATGGAATGTCCGAATTGAATAATTCAACAAGTTATATAAAGGTATTAAAGTCGTCTTGAATATGAAATAATTTATTTTGATAAGGGTAAATATCAAGGTACAAATAAAGAGCCTTTTCTAGCGGCGGCATTTCAATTAAATTTTTAAAATAAAAGAACACTTATTGTTACATAACTATAATAGTTAGATATATGATGACGCGACACTTTTTGTAGATAATGATGTGTTCTACAAAGTCGTAGTACATTATTTTGTTCTATCATCAATAGTTTTAGCAGCTTACGTGATGTAAGGAATTTTTTAGGTCATTTTTTTACACCTTGGGTTACATCATTGGAGTTTTAGTAAGGATCCCTATTTTTTTTGAAAATATATATATATATATATAATATTCGCTTTAATTACACTCGGAGATAGTGTAGCTTCCCAACGGTGAAAGAATTTTTCAAATCGGTCTTGTAGTTTCGGAGCCTATTCAATGCAAAAAAACAAACAAACAATCAAATCTTTCCTCTTTATAATATTATATAGTATGACATAAAAATGACGTTTGACATTAGCTATCGCGCTATCTACGCCTGTCGCTACATCGGTAATTAGGCTGCGGGTCTGGTTGTGTGTGCATGTGACATGTATGTTTGTAAAAATGTACCCACGACACAGGAGAAATCTTAGTGTGGGGCAATTAAAAAAAAAGAAATAATTATTTATCTAGAGAAATAGTTATTTCTCTAAATACATAAACATACAGAACAAATATATGTTGCCTTTTATTTCCCGTGAGAAAAGGAAAATTACTGGCTTCCGGCAACACACGTAAGTTGAACATTATCATGATAACAATCATGCGTGGGCGCTCATTATCCGACACAGATTGATCAGTGATATAAATATAGTGATGGATATCGCAATTAGGGAAACAAATAAATAATTATTTTTGGAAAATGAGTTACCTATGTGTCGAAAGAAAAGATATTATTAATGAAGAACGGATATAGAACTGAAGTAAATAATTCATATATGCGTGAAATAGAAATACAAATAATCTTTATTTTGCGTGAAATATGGTGGATTTACAGATCTTCGTATTGTATAATTTGTTTGTAACTTGTGTTTGTGAGGTCCTGGGTTTGATTCCCAGGCCGGGCAATGTTATTGGGTTTTTCTGTATGAAAATTGTCAGTAGCAGCACGGAGTCTGCAACTGTGCCCGGTAGATGGCAATACGCTCGCCCCCTATTACATGGGACTCAATAACAGTGTCGGTGATATATGGGTGTACAATAGTACACCTCTGCCTAACCCTTCGGGGAATACAGGCGTGATGCTATGTTTATATTAATTACTTCTCCAAGCTATCAAGACTTGTACATGTATCCATAAATCTAACCCTCCCTCTACCCTCTCCGACCGCACCAGTAAAGATTTGGATATAACACGTCTAAACATGGATGCGGATCCAATTACTGACAACTGACGACACGGTTGGCGCAATGACTAAGCGATTAGCTTTCTGTGCTAAGTGTCGCGGGTTCGATCTCCGCACGGAACAAATATTTGTATAATATACAGATAGTTGTTTCGGGTCTGGGTGTTTGTGTATGTGAATATATGTGTTTGTAAACGCACCCACGGTACAGGAATTAGTCCTAGTGTAGGGCAACGTTTTTCTTCAAAGAGAAAAAAAAGAGAAAGAGATCTTAATGGCCGCCACACATCAATCCAACACCGCTCCTATTAAATTTCGGAGCTGACAATAAAAATACCAATCGTTCACGATTTTTGGCGAAAGAATATTATATGAGTAAGCTATAGTCGAAGAATATTTTGGTATGAGTAAAGTTTGATGTTATCCTACCGGTATTAAGTAGATGAAAATAATTTCAAAGAACGAAAATGGACTTTATTGCAGTTTCAGTACTCTACAAATGAAGAATAAGTTTTTTTAAAGTTTGCCCCAATCTTGGAATAATTGCTGTATCATGGGTGTTTTTACATGTTGCGGCCGATTATTTCGTATAGCGGTGGCCTTGAGTTCGAGGCTGACTTGGCGCATTAGCGCAAAAAGCCTCACCAAATAAAGGATAAAAAAAACACACACACATATTTTCATGGACATACATCCAGACCCGAAACAACTATCTGTAGATCATAGAAATATTTGTTCTGTGCGGGAATCGAACACGTAGCGCAGTAGTCGATCGCTCAACCACTGCGCCAACCGTGTCGTCAATGTGTACGATTGTACACGCATATTTCGCCGATGCCATTATTAGATCCCTTTGGAAGTCAGCCAATTGCCATCTACGGGGTACAGTTCCAAACCGTGGTGCTACTGAGAATTTCCATATAGAATAACCCAGTAACACTTTTCCCGACCCGGGAATCGAACCGAAAACCACTAGACCAATGAGGCAGTCTTTATCATGGATGATGATGAATTATCGCTAGTAGAGATTGTTTTTTGCAATATGATGTAAATAATAAATAAATATATTCCTCGAGTTCATATTTAAATCAATGTTTGTTTGTTTGTTCGTGTTTTATGCGCTGCCATATCGTTCATCTGATTGTGATAAAACTTTGTCAATTTATTGCTTGCACTTGCGTGAAGGTGCATAGTACAATTAACTTACAGTAGGTGGCGCGCGCGTCGTACGGGAAAATGTTTTTGAAAGAGCAGATTTATTTTTTCTGCGGCAGTAACGCTTACTAACTAGTATTTTATAGTTAATAAAAAAAGTATATTTATAAACGTTTTGTGTATAGCGAATTTCAGTCTGTCTAAAAACAGACTCAACGGGTTCGGTCCAAAATATTAAAATATAAAAGTTCTCTTAGAAAAATATTAAATATTTTTTACACAAAAACCTCAATCTTCAGCATAATTAAAACGGTATTACGCATTTAATGAACTAAGCAAGCGTTAATTATCGTGTTAATCTTCATTTCATCCTATTACTTATATCTAGTACCTACCTAGTCTTATGTTAAAAGTATAAGCCGAACCTAGGGTTAGATTTAATCAAAAAATCAGGACATTATTTTTATATAGAAAAATATAAGGTTTTATTCATAATACTGACGGGATCAAGTTAACATTCAAACATGTGTGCCGGATGCGGATCCAATTACTGACAACTTCATAGCCGTCACACATCAATCCAACACCGCTTCTATTAAATTTTGGAGCTGACAACAAGAATACCAATCGTTTTCTAATTCAAATTCAAATTCATTTATTGTTTGTCACAGGTGGAAATTAAGTTCTTAGAGTTTTATTGTAAATATGTAACGCTGTAACATACCTATAGGGTGTACAATATTACAGATAAAATTAAATAAATTGTATTAGAAGTTACAGAAATGTCATAATATTATATAAAATCACCTACTAGAATTAATATTAAATACCACCAAGAAAAATAATCATACAATTATATATATAATATTCATTACTTCCATCATTAATAGTTATTAGTCTTACATAAGCATTGAATAATATTAAATACCTTTTAGTCAAAACATTTATCATTTAGGAATTCATTGATTGTGTAATATACTTGCCTAATCAGTAATTCTTTGAGTTTATATTTAAAAGTAGTCAATGATTCAATATTTTTAATAGAATCTGGTAATTTATTATAAATTTTAACACCCATAACAAATATACTTGTTTTAAACTTAAATGTTCTGCACTTAACTACACTAAGTTCATCTATTCTATCTATTCAGTCTATATATTTTTGGTGAATGAATATTAGATGAGTGAGCTATGGTTGAAGAATATAGTTTTTTTTTTATGGCATAGGCGGCAAACGAACAGACGGATCGCGATCGGTCAGCGATTACCATCGCCCATGGACACCCGCAACCCCGGAGGAGTCACAAGTGCGTTGCCGGCCTTTTAAAAAGGAGTACGCTCTTTTTTTGAAGGTTTGAAGGTCTTATTGGTCCGGAAATACCGCAGGCGACAGTTCATTCCACAATTTTGTTGTACGAGGCAGAAAGTTTCTAGAGAAACGCACAGTTGTAGTTCTGGTTTAAGATTTATTTCTCAAAAAATAATACTAAATAAATGAATAAAATAAAATAAAAAGCCTTTTATTTCTTGCAACCTTAATTAGTTTACAGAAAATCTTAATCTAAGTGCTAATAATGAAAAAGTTTTTTTTATTTCCTTGTTTTCTCTTTTTTTTGTATCTAGTTTTTATATTTCTAAGTGTTATTGTTATAGTTGTTTATGTAATTATGTTTATTTATTCTGCAATAACCCCTCTACAGGTGAAGGCCTCCTCAAAAGAAATCCAATATTTTCTGGATTGGGGTATTTGAAACCAATTTACTCCAGCTATCTTTTTAATTTCATTTTCCCATCTGTGGCTATCATTTTTTTGTTTTTTTTTAATGAATAAAATTTAAAAAAAAGAATACAATTCACTTATTATTGAGAAAACATGGTAAACTTGAAACAAATAGCTAATTGTGAGCATGCGAGCGATACAAATAGCCTCTTGAGGGAGGCCTTCGTTCAGCAGTGGACGTCTTCTGGCTGATGATGATGATGATGATGATGATGATGAGCGATACAAATAGGTACATAGACGACATAGTAAAGACTTTTAGAATAAATAATAGTGTGGGTAACAGAAAAAAAATCCTATCCGATATGTAATACTGAATCTTGTTTTTTTCCGAAACAAAATAGATTTTAATTTATTTAATGATTACCAACGAATGATACACTCATAACTTATTACTAATACATTAGGTTGTTAAATGTCGCGTAGTGTACACGCAATTACAGGTAACCACAACTTGATACATCAAATCGAGAATTTAGGCTACTTTTAAAATAAATGAAATCAAACAATAAATTTAGATTCAAGGTAGAACAGTACCTCTATCACGAGCTTTCTAACTATTTACTATAATAGTAAAGTAAATTTTCATGATAGCGATTTTAGTTCTTAACTTGGTTACATTAGGGATTAGAGTCGCTTATGTGACATATGTGTCATAGTTAAGTTTTAATTTACTATTTACGATATTATAGAGATGTCACGTTAGCGACTCTAATCCCTAATGTAACCAAGTTAAGAACTAAAATAGCTTACATAAAAAATTACATTTACTATGAAAGTAAATAGTGAAGAACTCATAATAGAGGTACAGTATTTAATTGAAATTATAAAATTGAAACAAATTAAATTAAGTACATTGCTCTTGGAATTGAGATAAGTTAACTTAGAATAAATTGATAAAAAAGAGGAAAAAAAATAAGAATAAAAAAAATAAAAAAGATAAAAATAGATAGAAATAATGACAAATAAATGGTTATAACATCAGAAAATAAATTAAAATTACTAGTGTTGTTATGATGAACTGTAGTTCATCAATCAGTATCAGTATCTGGAGACTTCTTTTCAGATGTGATACTTGAGTGTTTTGTGTGTGTAGTTAAAATCGTAGATGAGATAAGTTTGAAATTTTTACCGGAGTAATATTTATTGTGGATACATACATCACGTCTATATTCCCTGAGGGGTTAAGTAGATGTGTACTATTGTACACCCACATTTCGCCGATGTCGTTATTGAGTCCCATGTAATATATATTTATTTACATCATATTGCAAAAAACAGTCTCTACTAGCGATTATTCATCATCATCCACGATAAAGACAGCCTCATTGGTCTAGCGATCGCAAGCACGACTGCTGAGCGTAAGGTCCTGATTCGACTTCCAGGTTGGGCAAAATGTTATTGGATTTTTCTATATTGAAATTCTCAGTAGCACGGAGTCTGGTACTGTGCTCGATAGATGGTAATAGGCTCGCCCCCTATTATATGGGACTCAATAACGGCATCGGCGTAAAGTGGGACTACAATAGTACCTTTGCCTAACCCTTCGGGGTGTAAAGGCGATATGTATGTAATGTTAAAAAAATATTCAGTCACATGCAAATAAATCAGTTTCTAATATTTACTTTACCGCAGCGATGAAATATGTATGATCGAAAAATATTGTTAAATGTACCAACATTTTTCGATTTACTGAATGGTTTACTGAAATTACCTACAGTATGTTTTGCATTCAATCAAAATATGAGCCGCATTTGTTATAATTGGTCCTTTGCTTCGGATGTTTGGATACGAACTGATTAATCTAGACTTCGTTTATTTTAATAATAGACGAAATTGGGCCACAAACCGCACGACTATTTAGATTTTCTGTTCATCTTAATTTGCCGTAAAGGTTAACAAAATTATTATACTGTGTTGAATTCTGGATGGAATCAAACACGTTTTTCTCAATACATTTCCTTGTTAAAATGGACCTTATTTGCTTATGTTATATGAAATACATTATAGCTTACTGGCATAGACTCTGAAGTAGGCTCTATGTATTAAGATTTTATGTACCTTTTATGTATTAATTGTAACATTTGAATTTCAATAAAAAAATATTATTATTTATTTATGTTTCTTGCTAGAGGTTTGCAATTTTAGTATATTTTATAAAATTCGGTCATTTGATGGCACGGTTGGCGCAGTGGCTGAGTGATTAGCTTTCTACGCTAGGTGTCGCGGGTTCGATTCCCGCACGGAACAAATATTTGTATGATCTACAGATACTTGTTTCGGGTCTGGTGGTGTCACATATACACACAAGTAGGTATATGTGACATGTATGTTTCTAACCACGAGACAGAAGGAATCCTAGTGTGGAGCAACGTTTTAAAAAAGAAAGAAAGAATTGTTATAAACTCTCATGAGATTTAAGATTTATGTTGTCGCTACATTCTGATGGCGCTGTTATTTTTGCCATTGCTAGTAGCAATTCTAATTATATCTTAAGAAGGTTTTATTTACATCATCGGCCGTGGGTGACACGAGAACTCGTCTTGTCATGGCGACAAAATGGTGTTGCGGCGCTGAATAAGCCTAGCAGTTCTTAAATATTTTGGCTGCTAACTCACAATCTAATTTTAGCCAAAATTTCATGAAAACAAATGAAGATTTACCGCAGTCAGTAAGTATCACTATCACTACATATTGTAAAACAAGTCCCCCGCCGCGTCTGTCTGTCTGAAGGCGATAAACTCAAAAAAGGCTGCACGGATTTTCATACGGTTTTCACTAATGGACAGAGTGATTCATGAGAAAGGTTTAAGTGTATAATTAATTCAGGTTTTGTGTTAATAGGCTGAAATATGACGATGATTATTGAAGATGTCGGAAAAAATCATGCCGACTTGGAGCTTTACTGGTGTGCGCCGCGTAAACCAATAGAGTTATATACATATCCTTATTAAAATAAATTAGAAAAAAAAATGTAAGCGTATATGCTCTGCTACCTGTGCGAAGCTGGGGCGGATCGCTAGTAATATTATAATACGAAAGGTATTGTTTCTTTGTAAGAACTACTTTTAAACTTCTTATTAAGTTCAGTAAGAAGGGTTTAAAACTTTGACAGTTGGACAGCGACCGACCTGATAGTAAATCTTTTATGGAACACTGAAAATAATTAAAATTAAGTTTGTAAAATGAAACAAGAGGTGAGTAGAGTTGTTGGATGGATTAGTGCTTAAAAACTTTAAAGTCTAGATTTCAATTATCTTTGAGCTATCTTTCTGAGGCTGTAACATAACTTAATCATCATCTCTCTTGGACATTCACATAAGTTACTTTTTAGACCCAGAAACTTAGGTAAGTATTGATTCTTTTTATTAACCAGCGACCCGCCCCGGCTTCGCACGTGTAGCAGAGCATATACGCCTTCATTTTTTTTTGTAGTAGTGTCGTATCTGCCTGTTACCTTGAGCATTTACTCCGCGCACGCCAGTAAAGCTCCCAGTCGCAGTCGGCATGATTTTTTCGACATCTTCAACTATCATCGTCATATTTCTGCTATTATCGTATATGCATCGTCATATGACTGCTATTCCAAAACGATTGCACGTGTGGGTGGGTGCGCACTTCACACTTGGGTGTATAACATCTTTAGGACAACGGAGGCTTTTATTATCATATAACTTTTTGTGAAATGGTGTATACTAGCTCACATGTGGAAACGTTTCTGTTAAGCTTTAATTATTGTTATAGCATTCTTTTAAATAAAGTACTTGTATAATGACAGACATGGGAGTGTTGCTGGGGAGTTTGTTGGGCCGTTTCTTCTCTCCAAGCCAAAACACATAGGAAGCGGTCAAGGGCGGGCGTATTAGTTCTGTCCATAATATTATATCTGACGTTTGACGTTCTGAAATAATTTCTATAAATTACAAATATCAGAACCTATTTATCGTTTAAACTAATCGAAAGATTAACGATTGAGCGTAAACTCTATCAAAGGAGAATCAAACTAAATTAAATTGCGTGTAAATAAACAGTTGAGACAACAAAATTTACTAAAAGTTTCGCTAACTAGTGAATGTTACGCGAAACTGGAATTAATTTATCAAAGAAGATAATAATCAAGAGAATACTTAACAAAACATTTTTTTTAAATATCTTCGTTCCCCTCTTGGAATAATTTCTGTATCGTGGGTGCGTTTACAAACACATGTATTCACATACACAAAGACCCAGACCCAAAACAACTATCTGTAGATCATACAAATATATGTTCCGTGTGGGACTCGACCCCGCGACACGTAGCGCAGCAGTCGATCTCTCAACCACTGCGCCAACCGTGTGCCGTTAAAACAAGTCATTAGACAATTCGATAAAGTTACTCTATTGTATAATAATAAATTAAAAAAAAAGGCATGTTACACCCTCATCGGTCTAGTGATCGCAAGAGCGAATGCGGACCGTGAGGTCGTGGATTTGGTTCCCGGGTCGGGTAAGTGTTATTGGGTTTTTCTGTATGGAAATTTTCAGTAGCAGCACTGAGTCTGGAACTGTGCCCGGTATATGGCAATAGGCTCGCCACCTATTACATAGGACTCAATAACGACATCGATGAAATGTGGGTGTATAATAGTACACCTCTGCCTAACCCTTCGGGGAATACAGGCGTGATGCTATGTTATGAATGATACTACAAAGTTTCTAATAATTAAAAAAACTAACGTACAGTTAGCCTTAAAAAGGTGTATACACGTAGCGAAATTCAAACGCTTAATTTCGGAAAAATATTGGTTTAAATCATATAATTTAAATGACCATGTATTTTTATGTATCCGCAGACACTATGTGCGAAATTGGTCAAGATTTCAATCACTAAGTAATTCCTTTAAAAATAGTTTTCGAATTTCGCTACGTGTATTCTTTTTGAAGCTGACTGTACATACACAAAGGCAGGAAATCAAAAGATTGTAAGACTGGTATTTTGGAAAAGAAAAAAATGTGTGTGTGTGTACTTATGTACTCACATAAGAAGATATACTTCTTATTTATTTTACTTCGCGCATCGTAAGAATTCACTCTCGTTAAGCGCGCCAAAAGAAGTATAACTTCAAAAAACGATTTCATAATTGGAACTTCAGAACGCCACGTGCTGACCTGATTCCTCTTTTGTTTTCAAACACACTTCAAACAGTATACAAGGGACATTTTCAGGGGACATCCAAAAAGGTCAGTGTTGACCACTTGACCTTTCAAACAAAACTAATCATACTAAAGAAAGGGGATAGAAGAATGTTACCATAAATTCTTTAACAAGTTCTAATTATTCGGACTATGTTTACGTAGATAACTTAATATCGGACGTGCTGAGCGTGGGGTGCAAGGTTTAATTCCCGGTTTGTGCCGGTTTTTACTGTTTTTGTACGGAGTTTGGAACTGTGGCCGATAGAGGGCAATAAACTCGCTGCCTATTACGTCGAACTCAATAAAGTTATCAGTGAAATGGATAATATAAATATTATATCTCTGCCTAACCCTTCGGGGAATATGGGCGTGTTGATATGGTATTCTGAAAAAGATAAGATTAAGTATGGACCAGTCTCTCCTGATATAATACATAGGTACATACATAATGACACGCCTTTTTCCCATGGGGGTAGGCAGAAACTACAGAACGCCACGTGCTACGATCCTTACATAACCATTTTGCTTCATCTACATTCATGCATCGTTTCATACATGAACGCCGGTTGTGGTTACTGCGCACCTGACCTTTTTGAAGGACAATAAGGTCCGTATATGTCCTTCTAGGGCGTTTCCACTAACAACAAAACTTCCAATTCCTAATGAATCTCCTAGGAAATAAGGACCATTGTCGCCGGTCGAAATAACTCTTCAGTAAATTCGGTATTATTTCGACGAAAATAAAATTCGTTTATTTTATTCATTGGTGTCATTCGGCCAATCAAGCTACCTCACTGACAATATCGGTTTGTTACGCTACGGTTTCACGGTTCGCCGATTTTTTGGGGTTTTTCTGCAGGGTAAGGTGGATTGCAAATATCATTTTTGGTGTTGTGTTAGTGGAAATAATGTGTATACAGCGGCGTGCACAGAGTTTTTAGACAGAGTAGGCAGAATTTTTTTACAAGCTTACTTACCAATATTACCTTCTGCATGTTGGTATTGGTTCGTTATCTTGTCGATTAAATAATTATGTATGTGATTTGCCACCTCAAATATCTTATAATATATATTTATCTAAGTCATGGAATGCGTTATCTAGTGGTCATAAAGAAGACTACTGAGGGTGAGGTTCTGGGTTCAGTTCCCAGGCAAAACTTTTTTAGGTTTCTCTATATGGAAATTCCTAGCAGCAGCCCAACTTTTGAAATGTGTCCGTCCGTCCGTCTCAATAATGACTACGGGTGTACTGCTTTACCTTAAGCAGAAAATAGGCGTAATGCTATATATGTTATGATGAAGATATAGAAGTTTTTCGGGCAGTGTTTAATATCTGTGAGTCACTAAATGCAAACCAATTATAAATACATTGAGAGTTGACTTGACTTGTGAGTCGCTTTAAAAGACCGCAGCTGTACAAAACGCGGACCCTTGCACCAGTTCGTAAATGAATAACGACGGACAAAAAAAAAAATGGAAAATCTATACGAAAATTTAATAATACCTTCGACAGTCAGTCTCAATGACCTTTCAACGTATTGAAGGAAATTATATTCATTTGTGATTTCGGTTATTTTCCGGCTATATTTATTTCAGAGAGGGTAGATGACCTTTTTATGTGTCTTACAAGTATCGACACTGATTGAAAAGTACGCGAGAGGATTTATTTATATTTTTTGAAATAACTTTATTGTATTTTTTTCGCGGAATAAAAAATATATAATACCAAACTAACTAAACCGCATTAAAGAAGCCCTGGGTTCAATTACCGGGTACGGCAAAAGTGTTATTGGTATTTCCCGTTAAGAAATTCTCAGTAGCAGATCGGAGTTTTTAATTATGTGCGGTAGATGGCAATAGTTTCGCTCCATTTGACGCGAAATTTCGCTGTACACTAACACTTCTACCTGACCATCCGAGGGACAAAAGCGTGATGATATATTATGACTTACATTTTCATCCAGTATTCTCCTTGTATTTGTAAAGGCACCTCATGTACAAAAACGATTCCTTCAACTTCACAAATCAAAAGTTCTTCCAAACAATTTTTTATTCGATACTTCGGCAATTCGACATTCGGCTTATGTTTTAGTGGCAAGTAGTCAGTTTTCTGCTGTTATAGTCTGTAGTCAACTCATAAAATCATGATTTTAATCAAGTAAACTACATTCCATTACGCTTGATACACTGATTCATACACTATTTAATTGCACATTGTTCTCAATAGAGCATGATGACACACGTTCTGCTTATAGTTCTGCAATAGGTGTAGTGGACAAGCTGCTGAGCGTAAGGTTCGATTACCGAGTCGAGCTAAGTGTTTGTTGTAGTAGTACCCCGGATTTTTAGCCGGTAGGAGTCCGGCACAGTCCTCCGCCTCCTGCCCCCCAAGGCGGAGGATAGCCCTTGATGGGTTCTCACCAGGCAAATAAAAAAAAACAAAAAATTACCCCGGATTTTGAGATGGGCCTGCCCATTAATAGCATCGGTGGAATGTAGGTGTTCATCAGTACACCTACCCTATTAAACCAGCTTCGGGAAATATTGTAACATTTATTGCAAGTTTCTTTTTCTTCTTCTTTTTGACAGCTTGTTAAGATGGGCTCAGTTTCGATCCAGCTCAATCTTCTTTCTCTTCTATCTAATTATCTTTGGGACTATTTGCAATCGTGGCTTCTACAAAATCGTTTTGGCGTATATTAAGGGCCGCATAGTTCTCTTCTTTATTGCTTTGGTACATAAACATCAACACAACTGAACCACATCTCATAAGAGCGAGTCATGATTGGTAAAACCATTTTCGTGTCACAAAATATTGAAGAGTAAGTCTGACTTAAGGTATGAATTGTCGAAGTAAGTAAACGCACAACTACCCCCCTTAGCAAGTACGTATGTTAAAATTTCTTTAATTCTTCACGTCAAAAACTAAATGTAAACGGTATTATCATTTGTGATCAAGATAAGAAAAGGCATATTAATGACTATAACCGTCAACTGTCGATTGACTTATTTTTCACTTGAAATATTTTTCACATAAAACACTTTGCACTTAAAACACTTTTGACTTAAAACACTTTTGACTTAAAACACTTTTGACTTTAAACACTTTTCACTTGAAATACTTTTCAAATGACAGTTGATTCGATTTGCAAGTACAATCTTATTATTATTTTGCATACATACACATAGTTTTTTGTACATTAATTAAGTAAATCTAAGTAGTACAAAATCTATTGAAGTTTTTTTTAGCTAAGAACGTCACAACACAGAAAGTCATTCCCATTTTATTTCGACAGCATTGTCATTTCCTCTCTTTTTCTCAAGTTTTCGTCAGTTTCCAGTATTTAAGGTTAAACCCGTACATTCACTCCTTCCGAACAAGAGTTTATACACATTTTACGAAATCCGTTTTCTTACCGGTGCATATTTAATATTTAATCAGGGTACACCACAAAAGGAAGGTAAAAACTGTGCGCGCCGGGATCCGCCGCACAATTGAATTAGTTCGTACCGAGACACTCTTAATGGAACACAGGCAGGATTGGTACAGTTGTTCGGAAAAGTGGTAGTGACAGAAAAAAAATACTTTCGAAAACTATAAGTTGTAAGGAGATTTGATTAACTGAGACGTAACAGGTCAACAAAATAATAAAAATGAAAAAAACCTTTTCTTAATAATATTCCTTACACAAGTGAATTTATAAAACGACTAGCTTCCGCCCGCGGCTTCGCCCGCGTGGTTTAAGAACCCGTATATTTTTCCGGGACAAAAAATTTCCGGGATAAAAGTAGCCTATGTGCTATTCCAGACTATAGTCTATCTCTGTGCCAAATTTCATCCAGATCCGTTCAGCCATTCTGACGTGAAAGAGTAACAAAGATCCATTCATCCATCCACACAAACTTTCACATTTATAATATTAATTATAAATAATATTAATAGTAGGATAGGATAGGATTAAAGGTTTTTTCAGATTAAACTATGCAGGTTAAAGGTTTGTGAATTTGTAATTTGGTTTAATTTACTTCATAGCATTACGCATACCTATATTCTCCGAAAGTTTAAGCAGAGATGTACTATTGTACACCCACATTACACTGATGTCGTTAATAAGTCGCATGTAATACGGTCTTGCCATCAACCGGGCACAGTTCCAAACCCCGTGCTGCTACTGAGAATTTTTGTTAAAGAACCCCTAACACATTTAGCTGAACCCGGGAATCATACCCACGACCTCAAGCAGCAGGCTCAGCAGTCGCTTTCGACCACTAGACGAAAGAGGCAGTCTAATGATAGAATGATTTCATTTAAACACCACACAAGGTATGCAGTGGCTTGAATTTCAAGCTGATCTATCACAATATATTGTCTCACAAACTTAAATTTTTGCTCACGTGCTCGGTATTGGGGATACAAACATATATAGTAGAGAGAGAGAGAAGGCACGTGTCATATACTATATGAGAATATAGGCCGTTACTATGACGTCATCGATCCTACACCGAGATAACAAAGTTTGCGATATTGATTGCGTTAATAAGAGTTCCGAACATCAAGCATTCACATAACATAGCATCACGCCTATATTCCCCGAAGGGTTAGGCAGAGGTGTTCTATTGTATACCCACATTTCGCCGATGGTTTTATTGAATCCCATGTAATAGGGGGCGAGCCTATTGCCACCAACCGGGCACAGTTCCAGACTCCGTGCTGCTACTAAGAATTTGCATACAGAAAAACCCAATAAGAGTTTGCCCGACCCGGAATTCGAACCTAGGACCTCACACTCAGCAGTTGCGCATGAGGCAGTCCTAACTAACCTAATTAAGAGTTGTCTAGCAATTATTAATAAAGTATGTCCATAATTGTTTTATAGTAATTATAAATTAGTGGTAGAGATTAATATCATCTCATATCCCACAAATGTCTATTGCTGAGAATTATGCTCACCTTGTAAACACTACAATACACGTCAAGTTCCGAGCCCGTCGTGTATTGTACTGGCGTAATCTCAAAACTTTGTAAACGGGGTCACCGCCGTCCTTTGTTATTAGCGTACAGGACGCCGCTGCCTATCCCCTTGACACAATCAGGTGATCGCCTTTCAAGATGGCCGCAGGTAAAAAGAAATGATTGTTCGTTGCTCTACAATAAAACTTGATAACCGTCAATTATTTCATAGAATATAATAATGTCCTTCTGACCGATTTCGGTCCCGGCGGCCAATCTCACCGGAGATTAGTCAACTACGCAGGAGATATTATAGAGCCAAGTGTGCGCGCAAACACAGGTGCTCTCTGTATTCCTTCACTCTCATAGTCCGATGGGACGGCATTCCGACACGACTGGAGAGAGATCAGGCGCAGGACCAGGCTTTACGTGCTTTCCGAGGCTTGGTGTGTATTCACATACACAAAGACCCAGACCCGAAACAACTATCTGTGGATCGTACAAATATTTGAAATCGAACCCGCGACACGTAGCTCAGCAGTCGATCTCTCAACCACTACACCAACCGTGCCGTCATTCATAGAATGTACTCAAGTTATGACGCGATCACTGACTAATCATGACATCTCAGAACTATAAACCCTAATTTAAAGGTAGCTAGGTCCCTTATTAAGTGTAGGCATCCATCAACAAAGAATTTTCTGAAAATCCGACCTTTAAGGACGTGAAATACCTGTTGGAATGTTGTATGAAAAATCTTTCTCGTGGAGGGAGTATCTGGTATCTGGTATGTACTATTTAGGTGTAAAGAAATTAATCAGAGATATACAGTGCCATCCAAATAAGAATAGGACTGACCTTCCGCCATATTATGACGTAATTGAACTTTCAATATACTTTTTAACACTAAGACATACGCCCAATTTTTCAATGCCCCGATAAAACAGAACAGCTTTTGTATGGATTTATCAGAGAAATAACTTATCTGAGAGTATATCTAGCTGTTGAAAAATCAGCACCTAATTATATAAACTCATTTTTAAAAGGCCGGCAACGCACTTGTGACTGCTCCGTCTGCTCGCTTGCCGCCTAAAGTATAAAAAAATATATATAATGTAGAAATACACGTTATTCATGCAATTTATTTTTCCTTGTATTTTCAAGTGATATTTGACAGCTCGAGGTCACTGACTTTCCTATTGTTATCTTAACGCTTTATATACGACTAGCTTCCGCCCGCGGCTTCGCCCGCATTGATTAAGAACCAGTGCATTTTTTCGAGTCACACGTCGCGTCATCTAGCGTCCTAAAGCAATTGTGATCATCGAAAGTTATTGTTCTTTCCCTCGGTTACAATACTTTTTTCTGGATGAAAAGTACACTATGCCTTTTCCTGTACCCCTGAAAACGTGTATGCAAAATTTCATGATGATCGGTTCAGTGGTTTAGGCGTGAAAAGGTAACATACAAACGAACAAACAAACTTACTTTTGCATATATAATATTAGTTAGGATTAGGATAAGAAAGTTAGGATATGAGGTATATTCAAGTATTAAAAAAAAAACATCTAACACTTTTGATCGTCAGTGTCCTACTTTTGGTTGCTGGCACACTGCCTAGGTCCTATGTCCGACATCCTGGCTTACAAAGTGTACAAGACATCATTTTAATCATGTGATTAATTTGTCAACATCTAAATTAAAATATTGGATAGTGGATGGATGGAGGTCCTATGTTCAGCAGTGCACAATCCAAGCTATGATAATAAATGGTCGAGGTGAGCGATGCTGATACATGCGTCCTGCTTGAACGGTTGCCGTTTATTACAAGTAGTCATGTAAAGCGGCAATCTTGTAAATAAATATTATAATATAATCTTACATAGTTCAGTTTCATAACTTTTCATAAGCAATGTGAATTCATTAAATATTCTGAATTTACAAAATAAACAATGAAGTTTCTTGTTCATTCTTTACTTTAAGAAGTAAACACAGTGTAAGCACTGTAATCAGGTATATAAAGTAGGCCTATAAAAAATAGTTTCAAGAATATTATTATTTTTAAGTGAAAAGTGTATGGAGAACATGGTGATCTGTAAATACAGGATTTAATTACTGCAGACACCATTCTCTTAACTAAGTAAATGGTGATGTTAATATTTCATTGTGATAAAGAGACAAAGATTTTTATTAATATCTCCTTTATTCATACTAATACATATTTTTAAAAATTTATTAACTTAATTAATAATTTAAAAAATATACATTTATAAATACAAAAAATAGGGACCATCGGGAATAGGGTCCAAGCTACCGGTGGTTAGGGCTTCAAAGAAAGTACCCTCCTCACAATGCGAGCCGTATCGAGGAGTACCGCCGTCTGTATCAAGTCCTTGATCCAGTCCCCCAACGAGAGCCTCATTATTATTATTATTACTTTGAAACATGGCACCTAGATTATGACTATTCTTAAGTGCCTGTATATGTTCTGCATGAATAAAAACTTATTCTTATTCTTATCTGATTATGTAAACTACACAAAACTATAATTTAATTGTTAATAACCACGCTATATATATATATATAGTGCACGCTACCAGTTGACAGTGCTGTGGAGGAGTATTTCGTCGCCCAAGGGTTCGTTTTGGATAAATTTTCATTTTTGTTTTTTGTATTGTTTTTCCTATTTTAATCATAATAGATGTTATTTAGTTTGGTTATAGTTCATTGTATACTTGCTATTGCCCACAACTTCATCTGCGTGAATTTTGTTTTCTGGATCTCCATAATAGTGCCACCTACCGGGTCTAGGCACAAAACAAATCATCAAAATCGATCAAGCAGTTTAGGAGGTGAAGAATTATGAACACAGGTAATTACAATAAATAATGAAAGATGTTTAATAACATAGTTACACAACTGATAGTTAGATTAAGCAACGATTCGAGTAGCGAGCCAGTGAAGTAAATAAAACCAATAAATGCACTGTAAATGTATTATCTTTGTACAAGTTTGCAAATGTTATTTAGTTTTAGTTCCGATTTTCTAACTAGATGGCGTTGTACTCGGCTGAATCGCGCTATGGTTTCGTTACACGGAAATCATATGGTCAACGCAATATTTTCTTTTTGTACTTGATCTGTTCTAATTAAAGTTTGCTTATTGAATTCATAGAGGGCGTTTCATTGAGACCTTTATAAATTATTCAATCTTTGTGTATGTGAATATTTGTGTTTGTAAATACACCACGATACAGGAATTATTCCTAGAGAACGTCTTTTTAAAAAATAAAAAATTAATTTGTTTCCGTATCTAGTTAATTATGAAAATAACGCGAATATAAAAAATAATTACACAATTAAAAGAAGCGCTTGAAAAGCTTATTAAAAATAGTGTACTTCCTTCACATTGTTATTTGCAGTAGACCATCCGTTGACTACGTATTGTATTTGTTTTGTAAAACAAGGGAAAATTGTTCATATTTTTATTTGAACAATCATAATAGTTAGTTAATACATGCATTTGGCATTATGCCTGTATTTCCCGAAGGGTTGGGCAGAGATGTAATATGGAACACCCACATTATGAAATCTTATAAAATAGGGGGCTGTAGCCGAGAATTTTTTGCATGAATTGGGGGTCATACCCATGACTTTACGTTCAGCAGCCGCACTTGCAACTGCTAGACCTACGAGGCATTTAATTAACTGTACATATCGGAATATAGACGTCGATATAAATCAGGGTAGATTTATTAATGAGTGATCGAGCATATTTTGGGGACGCCCGATTTGTGGTTTAGCCCGGAATTCTTAATCATAAGCAACCTTAACCACAACGAGGCAAACATTTATTGGTCGGCATAATAATATGTAAAAACTAATAGCTTAGGTACTATAAAGTCGGGTAGATATGCGGTCTTTAAAGAGGATCCATTTAATCAAAAAAAGGAATTAATTTGTTTTGTGAAAGAGGAATATCATCAAAAAAAGAACAAAACACAGACATCCAATAATCTTTAGAATTAAGAAAGTATAAGCAGTTCTTCAAGGCAAAATTGTTAACTTTTCTTAAGATGGAGGTTGAGATATTGTAATTTAAAAACAAAGCGGCAGGCTTAACACATCATTGTGAACTCTATGGAGCCCTTTCAGGTGTGCAGGTTTCCTCACGATGTTTTCCTTCACCGTTAACTCAAGTTCTAATCAAAATTTTCAACCTATCACAGCTGTCTCTGTTTCGAGTACGTGTTTAAAATAATGGTTTATAGCTAGACTATATTGTCAAGATAATTGCCGTTTATTAGGTCACTGCAATATGCTAGTGATTTGACTTCAAAAACTGTGTTCATATTGAAATTATATTTGCTATACAGGGCGGGGACTAGTATCATTAATCATGTGATTTGACACATGAAAAGGTCGTGCAAAAGCCAAATGATTGTTGATTAAAAAAAGGGGAATGTTCAGGCTTTAAAAACCTTTGAATATGTAGATGTTTTGGGTTGGATCAACCACTTCTGTTGGAGCTTAGCCGTGAATATAAATTGTAGGCCCACGAGCGTTTGTAACGAAAATTATTCATATTATTCATCAAAACATAACATAGCATCACGCCTGTATTCCCCGAAGGGTAAGACAGAGATGTACACCCACATTTCGCCGATGCGGTTATCGAACCCCATGTAATAGGGGGCGAGCCTATTGCCATCTACCGGGCACACTTCCAGACTCCGTGTTGCTACTGAGAATTTCCATAGCACTTTGCCCGACCAGTGAATCGAACCCAGGATCTCGTGCTCAGTTGTCGCGCTTGTGACCACTAGACCAATGGTGGCTGGTATATTAGGGGGTATATGATACTAAACCAAAATATTGATCCGGTTGTAATAAAAGTTAACAAAGAGGTAGTTTGAGACCTGGAAAAGGACATAGGCTTATTTTAACGTTGCAACAAAACAGTTAATAAATATAAAATTATCGCAGAAGCAGTCGTGAACAACAGCCGTGGTAAAAAATTTGACCTTGCCAAAGAAGGGTATATCCACTGAACGAGAGGTTTTCTGATTAGGCTTATATGATGGCGTGCAAAGTCAAAGTTTTTATTTAAGTTAGGCCTTATCAGGCACTTTTAAAAGGTCGAGACTCTAGGCGCACGATTCGAAAAGAGTAGGTCCTATGGAGAAGAGACCCGCAAGAAACTCATAATATAAATTAAATCTTCTACAACTGCTGAACCTCCAGAAGACACCGTTGCCTTTTCGAACAAAAATATCAGGTCTTTAACCCGTCTCTGTGGGTGTTCGTACAATTCATTCTAGACACAAACTATTAACATTCCATCCTTAGAAACAGCGACATGGAAATTGATAAAACGTACACTTTTTTGTTTTTATTATTAAACTCTTCACCAGCTTTCTTGCTTTTACTTTTAGTGGCCATAAACTGTTCAAGTGATTCCCTCTGAATTGAAATTAAATTCCTTTTCGTCTAAGTATTTTGTGCACGAGTGTACAAACAATTGAGCTTGTCTTGCATGATTCAGTATACCTACTTCAACGAAAATACGGGTGAATATTTCTAGTATTGCGTGTTTGTCTGCTCAGTGTGGACGCCGACACCAAAAAACTTGTACATCGGTTATGTGAAGATGAAAAATCATTGTCATCAGTTATGACTAATTTGTTTCTTGCCGTGGGTGTTGAGAGAGTTACCTAAGATAATGATAAAGTGTTTTATCATATTAATAACATATTTTTTAGTCTATGGCGTAACTATGACGTGGCTGTGATGCTTTTTTATGATACTGTGACGTAACTCTATACAACTTTTTAAGAATAGGGTTATAGGCTTTCTGGTAAAGACATAACATAGCATCACGCCTGTATTCCCCGAAGGGATACGCAGAGGTGTATTGTTAACTCACATTTTGCTGATGCCGTTATTGAATCCCATAATAATACGGAGCGAACATATTACCATATACCGGTCACAGATCCCGACTCCATGCTGCTACTGAGAATTTACAAACTTTGCCCGGTTCGGGAATCGAATCCAAGACCTAATGCTTAGCTGTTCACTAGACCAACGAAAAAACTCTAAAGTGTTGACCTCATATCAATAAATAATCCTATAAAGTTCAATCTGTGTTTATATTTTTATTATAGCTCCGTAACTATTGTGTGCGCAAGAGTACACACAATTGATCTAACATCTTTCCTGGTTGAGCTTGTCTACGGTCCGGCAATATTGATGAATGAACCATATATCATTACTATTCACTATTAATGCTTCCTGGAGGTGACGTGGAGAAGTAACGGATATTTATCAAGGAGTTCAATGGAACTCAGTCGCCCGGAATATGAGTAGCCCAGTCTATACTCAACTGACGCTACAATTAACCTATTTATATCGTTGAAGCATAAATATATTTAGAGACACGTTTGGCGCAATGGTTAATCAAAGTTTTTTATATCAACTAGGCCTTTCCAGGCATTTTTAAAAAGTCGTGACTTTAGGTGAAGTGTTTCTGAAATGGGTAGGTCCTATAGAGAAGAGACCGGCATAGAAACTCCATCAAATCAATCAAATATATGTATATTCATATTGTAAACTATTTTCAGGAACTTATGAATAGCAGACTTTAGTTGCCACGTTCTAGAGTGTTGATTTCCAATGGAGAAGAAACTTCAAGAAACTCCATATCTTTAAAAAAAATGGTTTGCAATTAATAATCTTTAATTTAATGAGTGTTTTAAAAAGTAAAACGAAGGTCCATTTGAGATAAAAAAACTATTGACGTTGTCTTTGACATATTAAAAAAAAATCCTAAACAAAGAGTACGGTGTTTCCCTTCTAGATAAATTAGAAACTTTGAAGGTGCGGGCCGGGATTGAACTTAGACCTTTAGACATCTATTGGAACGTAAATAATAATATTGGCAACTAGCGGTGGTCGTTGCGCGACGTAAAGGTTATTGAAACTAGCTAACGTTACAATAACGAATAGCTAGTTTCACCGTTCTGAAATAACCTGCTAACATCTATCCACCGAACAGACGCTAACATCTCAACTCGATTGCGTTGCACTCGAACACAACGCAATCAACGTTCGGTGATCGTTACACTCGTACTCGAGTGCCATAAATCCCGCTATCGGTCGCTAATAAAATAGCGCGTTGTAACAACCGCTACTGATAGCCGATAGACAGTTTCGTTTCTTTATCCAAGAAAGCCGCTACAGCCCACCGCTATTGGCAACCCAACAATCAGTCGGTATGTTCGTTGAAGCCTGTTAAACACAATACGACCTCATTAACCCAATGTATCGTAATTAATTCGTGTTGGTTCGTTGATTAAATAGTTTAATGGGTTGCCTGTGTTTTATTTGCTTGTTTGCATGTTGTGGTTTAATTATTTTTTATATATTTTGAAAGGCATGTTGGTCGGATGACGGATGAACCAAACCTATGGGCCAAAACAGTCACAGAATGGTTTCTAACAAGTGGAAAACGATAGGTAGACTGCGCAGAAGATGGCGAGATGAACTCGACGACTTCAATAGCGGCGACAACTGGCTATCAATAGAGATCAGTGGAAGACTCAGGGGCAGGCCTTTGCCCAACAATGGGACACTCAGGGCTAAGTACAATAAAAAATATTATCCAGACATCTAATCTTGTGACTTTTAGGGTAAATAAATAAGTGAAAGGAATATTCATTACTAACTTTGCCCGACCCAATAACACAATCCGACCTAAGAATCGAACCCAGAATCTCACGCAACTAAAGAGGCAGTTTAAAACTAAATTATTAAAGATAAACCTAGGTTTAAAGACCACATAATTAGAACCTTCAAGCCTTATTATTGATATCATTACAGCAGAAATGGGAAATAAATGTAAAGAAATAAGACAGGTTTTCATTGAGGAGGCAGAATAGCCATTGAATATGCAATAGCACGGCGCTATCCATTACAGAGTTTATTATTACGCGCTGGTATTGCTATTGGAAAATTGAATGACGGGCAATATCGAATGGCTCGTGTTTCTTAAAGGTAATAAGGTGGATCGAGGTATCATTGCCCCGGAGTTAGTAAGTGGGTTATAGCTTAAATAAAACGTTATGGTACGTCATTCATAAGAGTCAAAATAGCCTTTTTTTCAATGACAGTGTAAGTCACAGTGTGGTAGACGATTTATCGGTCTTTTTGTATAAATGATATAAGATTTTATTTCACGTCTGTGATGTGTTCTTCAAAGTGTTAGGCAGAGGTTTACTGTTGAACATCCACCGCCGATGCCGTTAATAAGTCATATTACTGCACTATTGGGAATATTTCCAAACTGCGCATTGCTATCGAGAATTTTATAGAAAAAAAAAAATCAAGTTGAACTAAAACTATACTTGAAGAAATGGTTCAAAAGATATTTGCGCCTTGGTAGGCCACTTTTGTCTATTGTTATAATACATGGAGTTTATATCTCTTTTGCCTACTTTACTGAACCTTTACAACTCTAACTCAAACTTAGATAAAATCATTATTTTATTTTCGTGTCTATATTTATTTATGCGATTACCGATTATTATTAAAATGTGGTATATCTAAAATTACTTAAGTGGGGATTTAACAATGACGTCACTACACGATAAACCTAATCAATGTCTCGTTATTGTAACTGTAAATTTTTCCTGAACAGCATTTAGATAACGACGTAAAGAATCGATTAACATATAATCGATTTGATAAATCTTTCGGTTAATACAAGCGTAATCATCTACCTAGCCTTTTTCCAACTACGTGGGGTCAGTTCTCAGTCTAACCAGATGTAGATTATACCTATTTTACATGGAACGACTGCTGTCTGAACTGCGCCATCCAGTTACAGAGAGACACTGGTATTCTATGGTCAGACCGGTTGTTATATTTTTTGGTATCCGGGGTAAACGTTTTATCGTTTTTTTCCGAGGGACGGAGTGGTCTCGATGTGTGAAAAACGGTCCATCTTCCAAGGACTGACCGCATCAAGGGCTGCTTAACCTCGCAGACCCATTGATCTGCGTAGTAGTTATGTAGCTTCGATGTAGGCGTGATGCTATCTTCTTATGTTACTCTATCATTCTCTGATTAGAAAATTTACTCTTTACATAACATAGTATCACACCTGTATTCCCCGAAGGGTTTGGCAGAGGTGTACTATTATTTTACACTCACATTTCGCCGATGCTGTTGTTGAGTCCCATGTACAAGGGGGCGAGCTTATTGTCATCTACCGGGCACAGTTCCGGACTCCGTGCTGTTACTGAGAATTTCCATACAGAAAAACCTAAGAACACTTTGCCCGACCCGGGAATCGAACCCAGGACCTCACGCTCAGCAATCACGCTTGCGACCAATAGACAAATGAGGCAGTCCCTCTCGACTAAGGCAGTCGAGATTTACTCTTTACATGGAAAATTCAACCCCCACAACACTGCTCTACAGCTAAGAAAACATTTCAACCCGCCAGTCGCGATGTATCTTGCTATATCCCTGTCTTGGCTCAAATGGAAAACATGAATATTGCTTTGGAATTGGTTGTCGGAGTTGATTCAAGATTTCGTAAATTTTCATGTTAATCTCCGTTATGTAAATACGTTTATTACGATCTGTGGTTGCATGTCTCACGACAATAAAATCTGTAGTTAAATTAACTGCCTCATTCGTCCAGTGGTCAAGCGACCGTCGAGCGTCGGTTCTTTGTTTGATTCCTGGTTCAGATAAAGTGTTATTCTCAGTAGCAGCACGGAGTTTGGAACTGTGCCCGGTTGATGGCAGTAAGCTTGCTGCTTACATGTGACTTAATAACAGTAACGGCGAAATGTGGGTGCACAATAGTACACTTCTGCCTAACCCTTCGAGGATACAGGCGTGATGCTATGTGGTATGTTTAATTTCCTTGTTATGATTTTCAGAACAGCTAAGTAGTAGGTACCTACGCCAGTTAATTTTTCCTTAAAGAAAATTCGTATATAATATTATTTTCGATGTATTTTACGTTGAAAGTCACGTTTTGAATTATATTTAGGGTGCTCTCAGGGATTTTGACCGTTACAAGAGGAGCGTTGAGAGCCAAATTATATAAATTAAGTATAATGACGTCAGCGCCGAAACGCCATGCGGTTCGGCTGTTAAGTTAAATTGGGGGAAAGATTACGTTTTATAGGTGGTAAAATAGGACCGTAAGATATTTAAAAAATCTAGCTTGCTTGCCCGCGACTTCGTCCGCGCGGCTTTCATATATATGCTTAGGTGTTACACAATGCTTTTTATGAGGGCAGTCCAAAAAAATATTTTAAAAGATTTGGTAGGGATATACAAAAAAAGACCCGGGTACGTCTTAAAACTATGGCCAGACACCGGAGGACGGGCAGCAGCGTCCTCTCACTAATCGGTGAGCCACTGCGATCCCCAAGCCGCCTGCCAAGCGTGGGGATTATGGCAAACCTTCCTTGGGGGAGGTCTTCGTTCAGCAGTGGACGTCTTCTGGCTGATGATGATACAAAAAAACTGGATTTCGATAACAGCGCTATCTATCGGGTATCTACAACTATAGCTAAGAACTAACCAGATGACTCCATAAATACGATAAAAATAGTCACCAAAATCGAGCAAGGCGAGGAGGAGAAGAATTTTGAACACACGCACACCGGAATTTTTTATATGAAGAATCTTTCTTTGACGAAGAAGTCCCTAATCTATATTAGAACTATATATCCTCAATTTTTTGTAGTGTTCAGTTTCTTGTCCGTTCTTCTCCATTGGAAATCGTTACTTTATCGTTGCAACTAGAGTCTGACTATTTCTGTGAAGAATAAAATCTGTTTTTATATTATCTTATCTTATAGACTGTCTTTTAAGAAAAATACCGCTGATATGGATTGAATACAGGTCTCGTAGCAAAATAGCTACCGCGTGACCGTTTCTCATACACAGAAAGCCCTCCATGTCTTGTAAAGCACGATAATCAGTGATTGGGTGTCATACGAATACCTATGACAGTCCTTAGAGTTAGCTTAAAAATCCTGACCACTAGTCCAACTTTAGAGTTTAGCGTCTTCCAGTAATTGGTTTGCGGAGGTCAGATGGCAGTCGCTTAGACTGGGGGCCGACTCCAATGTAGTTGGGAAAACGCTAGGCAGATGACGGATGGATTGGATATTATATGGATTATGTAATTTTATCCACTAGAATCTGCGTTCCAGCAAGTGCTTCTGTCTATAGATTTATTATAGGCAAAACCCCCCTTGGGGGAGGCCTTTGTTCAACAGTGGACGTCTTCTGGCTGATGATGATGATGATGATGATTTCTTAAATAAGACTGACAATTCTACATAGCATCACGCTTGTATTTCCCTAAAAGTTACGCCAAGGTGTACCAGTATACACCCACATTTCGCCGATGATATTGATGACTGAGTCCCATGTTATAGCGGGCGAGCCTATTGCCGTCACCCGCAGCCCAATTACGTAAAAAAGCGACAGCAACGCGACAGCCACACGACAACAATCTCACTGTCAGCCAATACATTATATGACACAAAAATGAAATTTGACAAAAGATATCGCGCGATCTACCCCTGTCGCAAGCTGATTGTTACATCGGTAATTAGGCTGCCAGGCGCAGTTTCAAATTCGGTGCTGCTACTGAGAATTTCCATATGTACAGAAAAATCCAATAACACTTTGCCTCGAGACCTCGAACCCAGGATCTCACGCTTAGCAATGGCACTTGTGGCCACTAGATTAATGGGGAACAGACAATTCTAGTTTTATATAACGTTGCGTTGGTGGTGCATGGAGATCCCACTATTACTTATGCATTAAGCATTCACGTATAAATAGTACTTGTCGTATCCAAGCTCTATGATGACGGTTACATTTTCAGTTGCCAGCCAAAAAATTGTCTCAATTCAAATCTCTATAACATTTAACCCCCAAACAGCGTAATCAACACGGCCACCACAAACAAACGCAACTTATTCGATTTTTCTACATTCCCTTCAGCCCATCGTCTTGAAATTATTTCCCATTCATTCGCAAAGTTTCACCAATAAAAACGCAGCAATTGCTCTCAAAAGAACACTTTACGGTCAACGGACACGCTTCCACTGCTCACAAATAGGATCAGCTAACCCTTTAACCGATAAATCACTGTTCAGAAGTCGTCAAAACATGTTGATATTGTGACCACAGAAAAGGCGCAGAAGTATCACCATTAGTCTTGACGTATTCTTCTATTGTGTCGGCACAAGCTATCACATATGAATTGCATATGCCGTAGTGGATAGGTTAGCCAGTCAGCAATGGAGGTATCGAGGCTGACTGCCCAGAGTGCTCCAGACGGTCTCAGGTTTCTCCAGTCGTGGAGGCTCTTTCTTTGCACCTTTCGTTTAGTATCATAACCGGCTATCAACGTGCACAAGTGAATATCGGTTGAATAAATAGTCAAGACGGAATAAGGATGTGTATATTATGCATATTGTGTGTAAGAACAACGCCTGATAAATAGATTTAAGATCGTATGATGATGAGGATCCCTAGGCGAAATTATGTAGTTGTCATAATTATTGGATACTATCTTCAGCCCGCAGCTTCGCCCGCGTAGCCTGTGTGCTATTTTAGACTATAATCTATCTTTGTGCCAAATTTCATCCAGATCCGTTTAACTATTCTGGCGTGAAAGAGTAACAAAGATCCATCCATCCATCCAACTTCACAAACTTTCACATTTATAATATAAGTAGGAAGTAGGATTAGTAGGATAGGATAGGATAGGATTCACGGGGAAGGTAGGCCGTAGGCCCCTAATTACGACAAAAGTTAGGGGCGGGCTGGCAATAAATTTTGACAGTTGCTATCGCCATTAGATAAGCTACTCCGTATCATGTCCCTTACGTAATCTTGTGGCGAAATAATAGTAGATGTCAAATTTCGTCTTCGTTGAGGTTTTTTTTCGTATGCTAACAAACATATTGTTCGGAGTGAACCTTCTGTGTCCTTCCTTTGTGTTATAACTGACCTAGTGACCTGTTGGAATATTTTTCTTGGTCTTTGATGTTTCACAATGTTTTCCACGTGGCTTGAACATGGAAATGATGGTTATTCTTTGTTGATGTCGAAATGAAAGGAGATTCGCTATTTTATGAGGGGCAAAACTTGTTTTTATGACTTTTTTTGGGTATATTTTTATGCATTATTTTTGTTTTGGCGCAGCAAAAGAGAAATATTTATGAAAATACAGTGATAGAATTGCTTATTTTCCGAATCTGTGCTAGAAGACATTGAATTTAATAAGACCACTGGCGTTTCTCCGCATATAATGTGATCTCACTACAGCGGCGTGCACAGAGTTTGTAGACAGGGTAGGCAGAAATTTTTAAAAGCTTACTTACTAATAATTCCTATTGCATGTTGGTATTGGTTCGTCGTCTTGTCGATTAAATAATGATGTATGTGATTTGCCACCTCATGTAGGGTAGGCCGTGTCTTTTTGTCTTTATGAACTGCACGCCACTGTCTTACTATATCTTTTCCTAACAAAAAACATGAGAATAGGATGGAATATATTTAGTCCTGTCCTGTCCTGTTGTTTGTTACTGGCGAGAATTTTGCCATCATTATGTTCCAACCCTTACCGAAAATTACCCTGACTGAAAAGTAATTAATCAATTTGATGGTTCTAAATATTTCTTGTCCATTTTCAAAGATATTTGAAAGAAAAAAGAAATTAAAATATAAAATAACTGTCTCATTGTTTTAGTGGTCACAAGCGCGACTGCAAGCGTGAGGTCCTGAGTTCGATCCCGCGTCGGGTAAAGTGTTATAGGGTTTTTGTGTATAAAAATCCTCAGCAGCAGCCGGAATTTGGAACTGTCGGTCGATGGCAATAAGCTCGCCCCCCTATTACATCGAACTTAATAACAGCACAGGTGAAATGTGCTCTGCCTAACCTTTCGGGGAATACAGGCGTGATGCTATGTTATGTTGTAAGAATGATATAATAGTGTATTTGATATAAGTTTAGTGAGATATACGATAGAATCAGGGCCGCTGTACATCCGAGACTCATGGAAAAAACATCAGCTATAGTTTGTTCAGGAAAATGGTTTAGAAAACGCTAGAGATAGAGAGAGGAAAGCAAATAAATAGGGCGCGGCGACAGATAAGACGCGTAATTGTATCAGGACTATACTTTTGAAAACACAGAGACGAGTTAGAGACCTAATTGATGTAACGAAAAAAAAGAAAAAAAACGTGGCCCCTCACTAGGAATAATCCCTGTATCGTGGGTGCGTTTACAACACACAACACAAATATTCACATGCACAAATACCCCGATCCGGAACAACTATCTGTAATTCATATTAATATTTATGTTCGAGTTCGTGCGGGACTCGAACCCGCGACTCGTAACGCAGCAGTCGATCACTCAACCACTGCGCCAACCGTGCCGTTGAACTTGACGAGTTTTATCAATAAGTTTGTATTACAGTACCTCTATTATGAGTTTTTTACTATTTACTCTCATAGTAAATGTAAATTTTCATGCAAGGGATTTTAGTTCTTAACTTGGTTACATTAGGGATTAGAGTCGCTAACATGACATCTCTATAATATAGTAAAAGGTAAATCAAAACTTTACTATGACACATATGTCACATAAGCAACTCTAATGTAACCTAGTTAAGAACTAAAATCGCTATCATGAAAATTTGCTTTACTATGATAGTAAATAGTAAGAAAACTCGTGATAGCGGTACAGGACGCTCTACGGTGGTCCATTCTTGGGCAACGATTGAGTGAAGTAGTGTATGAAATTACAGATTCAAAGTGTTCAATCGAGAGGAGCTTGCAGATACACAAATACCGCGTAGATAAGCAGCGCTTCGTTCAGTCAGTCCTTGGATGGGTGACCGTTGGATGGGTCATCGAGACCCCTCCATGTCTGGAAGCACGTTAAGCAGTTCGTCACGGGTGCCATATGATATGAATACCTATTTAAAATATTATGTTTAAAACGCCTTGGGCGTCAAGTTAACCCTTCATAAAGATGCATTTACTCTCACGAGATTAATTAAAATTAAATATAAAATCGTATATCCTCTATTTTAAGATGACAAAGACTTAATTAAGAAAAAAGTGTGATTAAATGAAAATACCCATTCTCAAACACTCCAATCACACAACAATAAATATTAAAGAAACTTATTCCAAGAAATAAACTGTGATATAGATACATTTATCAAACTTGCCTACAGAGAATATACCTATTGAACTTGTCAAAACTTGTCCAAACAACAAACAAGTTGTAAATAACTATAGTATGGTCGATAAAAATGGTACACTTAAGACGCGTATGCACTAGGCGAGAGTTCCGGCAAAAGGTTGCGCTAGATTAAAGCTTTAACAAAGTATACGGAATCTCACGGACATGCTAAAAACGGCCGTATTTTTGGTTCTGGCTGATTGAAGTCTCAAATAAATGTTAGTGAGCCACAAAACAAGAACAAAACGGATGCATCTACGGGCATGTTACATTGTTCTATTCGATGTATTCTATACTGAGTTTAGGGATTTGTGATCGCGGAGACTGTGTTTCGTTTTTATTTTTTGTGTTTAAAAAACACTTTGCCCTACTGTAGGACTTCTCCTGTATCGTAGGTACAGTTTACAAATATACATGTCACGTGCACACACAACCAGACCCGAAACAACTATCTGTAGATCATACAAATATTTGTTCCGTGCGGGGATCGAACCCGCGACACGTAGCGCAGAAAGCTAATCGCTTAGCCACTGCGCCAACCGTATCGACAAGTGTTGGTGGACGCTATGGTGTTTGGTTATCTGCCAGTGGTTTGTCATTAGGGATTCATAGTTTATAGGCAGGTAACTAAGTGTGAATCTAAATTTTTAAAGAAACAGGCATGGGTACTTTTCTCTTATATCTTCATTTTAATGACATAACATAGCATCAGTGGTTTTATTCCCCGAAGGAATAGGCAAAGGTGTACAATAAAATTGTGTACAAACAGTTTGCCAATATTGAGTCTCATGTGTAATAGGAGGCGAGCCTATTGCCATCTATTGGGCACAACTCTGAATTCCAGGCGGCTATTGAGAATTTAGTGACCAAAAAATAAAATCTTATTTACTTCAATATCTTAAATACTTAATTATCTTCCTACATATAATATTTCAAGACATATGTAGTGCCTTGGGGAAGCAAGCAATCCATGTTGTTCTTCCAATCATTGGCCAAGTGCAACCGTACCTTAAGATCACACCTAGTGACAAACACTCAGACTTTCAAAGTAAACGAAAAACTTTGAGTTCATTTCTTGAAATATTACTTCTGAACTTTAATTTTGTTACTCTGCGTTATGGGCTGACAAAAATTGGTAACTGTGATTCTCTTTAGTTGTAGCAACTTTTTATTTAAGTTGTAAACTTTACTTTTGCTGTGTATGAGGCTTCATATAAGTTACATAGGTAGATAAGGTAGATTTTATCACTGAAAACGTGTTTTGTTATTACAGTGAACTAAGTGTATGTAATTATCATATTTCAACTTTGTGTATTGTCGTCAGATTGTCTTTCAGTTGTTTTTCAAGGTTAAGCAGCGCTTGTTACGGTCAGTCTTTGGATGGGTGAGATGCTTAGAATATCGTTGTTTCTAAATAGGTAGTGGACGTTAGATGAAAGTTGCTCCGTTTACAATACTGGTATTCAGTTGCAACCAGTTAGACTGCTGACACCAAAGTAGTTAGAAAAAGGCTAGCCAGATGATGATATCTTCAAATGTAGCCGTTTGCAGACGGCAATGGGCTCGCTCCCTATTACATGGGACTCAATAACGGCATCGGCGAAATGTGGATGTACAGTAGTTCACCTCTGTCTAACCCTTCGGGGAATACAAGCGTGATGCTATGTTAATGTTGTTTACACGGGAATAGAGAGAGCTCTAATACACTTTATTTTCTTTTTTCCTTCTTTATTGTAGAATTCTAGAACTAGATAGAAACGTGGAAACACGCAACAACATCATACCTTCTCGCCGCAGTAGGGCAAACAAACAATCCTATTATCCAATCCTGTTGATGGTAAATCCAGTCTGAACTGGTTTGTTTAGCTTGATTTGTAGACGCCATCTTGTTTGAACTAGATTAGTGTTTACAGGAATCTAGGTGGTTGACGCGGTTACAGATAAACTCTCAGTACCTACACTTTAGGTTAAGTTCTGATAGTTAACTGAAACTTATCGAAGAGTCTGGCCGATGTAGGTCTGCTTGGGAATAATGATGTTGAAGTTTTGAAATTGATTAGATTTGGCTCATCAGTCTAGTAGTAATAACGGCGACTGCTGAGTGTGGTCCTGTGTTGGATTATCGAGTCGCGTAAAGCATTCATTGGGATTTTCTATATGGACATTTTCAATAGCAGCACGGAGTCTGGAACTGTGCCCGGTAGATGGCAATAAGCTCGCCCCATATGAAATGGGACTCAATAACGGTATCGCAATGATTCTGTGTACTTTTTACAAGCTTTTATTTAACTTGCAATGTTTGTATGTAAGTATGTATGTGAGTATGTTCGGGTCAAATCTTGCAACTGAATTTTAAAACAGTTATCCTCAAACGATTGAGATGAAATTTTTCATACACGTTTAGTTTGGATGACAATACATGGTTAGCTAAGTGACGTCATTCTAAATCCAATATGGCGGATGGCCCAAGATGGCGGACTAGTTATTTTTTCTGCACTCCCATGATATGGATATCAAATGAAAGGGTTTACTGAGAAGAATACGAGTAACACAGCGATAATTAAAAAATAATATTATTCAAATAAAAATAGTATATAAATATATTAAATAAAAATAGTGACCCGCGACAAGCTTTTATATCATATAAATTGTGTAATATAATAAAATGATGAGTTTGATTCAATTTAAAGTTTATTTTCTTTTTTTTTTTAGAGGATTTAAATAAAAGCTTGTTCTTAAAAAAGTTTTTTTTACTATTACTTTATTATCATTTTTATGAATTCTCTATAGGGTTAGGCAAAGGTGTATTGCTAAACACTCAAATTTCGCCTATTAAGTCCCATGTAATAGAGAGCTGGCACAATTTCATACTTCGGACTGGCAATCAAACCCAGAACCGCAAGCAAACAGCAATGAGACATCGAATAATCATGGGACTTAATAACAGCATCGGTGAAGTATGGGTAAACAATATTAACATCTCTGCCTTACTTCTGAGGGATTACAAGCGTGATGTTATGTATGTACAAACTTTTCTCCAAATGCCAATATTATGCGGAATCTCCCCTATTCACGTAGTTACGTGCCCAAAACTATTAGCGTTGATATCTGCTGACCTCAATGAATTGGAGCGTGAAAATAACAAAACCATCTCATGCCTCAAGAATCTCTTCATATATGTATCCTTGTCTGTAGAGCTTTGTATTTTTTTTTCTTGCGCAATACTTCGTATGTTTCTGAGAACACTCTAAGTTCACTGCCGGATTAAGCAAGTGCGGGGCCCGTAGCAAATTCTATCGGGGGCCCTTGATCTGCTATAGCTTTTTAAGTATAAAGTGACTTTTTGTAGGAGTTGTGAGTTTACCGTATGAAATTCTGTGTTATATTTTCTTAATAAGTTTCACCCAAAAAATTAGGCTGAGGCGGAGGTGGGCGGGTTTGGATAAGATGGGTCCCACTTTACGCGGGGCCCGTAGCAATTGCTACTCTTGCCTCGTGGTTAATCTGGCTCTGTCTAAGTTAGATATTATCTCTTACCTGCCCAGTTTAACTTGTGAGGTATTAGACAGAGCTAGAACTGCAAATTAATAGCAAAAGGCTAAATATTCAATTACAAGAGATATTGATTTGAATTATGATGTTTTTCTGAAATTTATGAGTATAGTTACTGTTGTTGCTAATCTATTGATGGTACGTTTGGTTGAGAGATCGACTGCTGCGCTACGTGTCGCGGGTTCGATTCCCGCACGGAAAAAATATTTGTATGATCTACGGATAGTTGTTTCGGTTCTGGGTCTTTGTGTTTGTGAATACACGCCGTGCATTGGAAAGCACGTTAAGCTGTTGGGCCTGCGCCTGATTTCTCTCCGGTCGTGTCGGTTTGCCGTACCATCGGATTATGAGAGTGAAGGAATACAGAGAGCACCTGTGTTTGCGCACACACTTTAGCTCTATAATATCTCCTGCGTAGTGGCTTATCCCCTGTGAGATGGGCCGCCGTGACAGAAAATCGGTCAGGAGGACATTATTATTATGTTTTTTGTTACATGTCGCGGTTTTGTTTCCAACATGGAATAAATATTTGTATGATCTACAGTTGTTTCTGGTCGGGGGGTGTGTGTGTGTGCGACATGTGTGTTTGTTAACTATATGATCTAACTGTACGGTGCAGACGACATTCCAGAGTGGCCATGTAAAAAAAGTCTGCCACTGTGTTATGGAGCGGTTTTTATTTTAAACATATTTGAAGGGAACCATCTACTCAGAATTTTTTACGAGATCAGAGTGGTACAGAATTTGAAATTATCTGAAATTATGTCATGGCGCACATATTAGTTCGACAGGGGTAGGCAAAGGTAATGTTTCTTTCAACGACCAAGGCAGGGGATCCAGGTTCCAAAGTCAAAGTATTTTATTTCAAGTGAGCCTTCACAGGTATTTTTAAAAAATCCAGACTCATGATGCACGGTTTCAAAAGTGGGTACGTCCTATAGAGAAGAGACCGGTAAGAATCGCTTTGTTATTACTTAAGAAATAAATAAAAATCATAGACGAAAATGTATGTTTTTATTAACATCTTCATAATACTTTGTTCAAAGTAGATCGAAACATATTGTAGTAACATGAACTAAAATGGCTGCCAAATAACTGTCTGGCGTTGAGAAAACTTTAGACATTTCCTATTGGTAAAAGTTTACACTATTGAAAAATATTTCGGAAATTGAATTTAGTTTAAATATTTGTTTTATAGTTTGAACGGGAGTTTTAATGTGAAAATTATGAGTACATATCATCACGCCTGTATTCTCCGAAAGGTTAGACAGAGGTGTACTATATATTTCGCTGATGCCTGATGCCTTTTGCCGTCTACTGGGCACAGTTCCAGACTGCGTACTGCTACTGAGAATTTCCATACAGAAAATCCAATAACACTTTGCCCGATCCGAGAATCCAACCCAGGAGTCAGTTTTTTCAACTTAAAACGTTATATTCCTGTTACGAGAACTGATTTCGCTAATGAGTAATATGTTGTCTCTGTCTCTATGTGCCTTCAATGTTAATAAAATAATATTTATATGATAATACATTGCTAAGATAAGATAATGATATTCGTAACGAGTCGCCACAGGCAATATTATACAAAATACAAAAACCATTTCTACATAAAGATATATGTAATAACTCGCAATGATCGTCATGACTAGGCGTTATTTAGCTGTGATCTCCACAGATTAAATTCTCTCGGCGTCTTAGGGATAAAATATTTTTTATGAGAGATATTCACCGCGAGGTGGTAATTTTATTGGCTGTAGAATTTGATTAGGTTCGAATTTTATTGGATTTCACGCAGTATTTTAAAATCCAGTTCGTATTTGAATGGTAGGTTATATGTTGAAAATGTAGTTACTATGTAGTGAGGTTTTCAGCGCAATACTTTAATAGCTAATTAATTTGTTAATCACGATACAACATACATTCCAGTTGCGCGCGGACGCGTGTCTTTGATTGACGCGCATTCTGTGTAATTTCGAACCGGTTTTGAGTCGCTTCGTTCGATCTTGCGTATGATTCATCGTTTAAAAATGTTATTTACTAATGGATAGCGGCGAGCTCGAAAACGATCAATCAAATGAGAATGCAGATGAGATTCAGTTTATAGAAACATGCAGTGAGATTATTGATAACAGTAACAGTGAGAATATGGAGTTTACGGATGAAGTTATAAGAAACAGTGCGGAAAGTGAGGTAATGAGATCTAGTAAAAGATATAGACAGATAGACCAAGAGGAGATGTGGACAACCATAATGAGACGGGGTAAACGTTTTGCCCGAACTAGTGATGTTCATGACGGTATAAGAATACCCGAAGATAAAGTCGAAATTAGCATAACATCTATAGAAAAGTTACCAAAACAGTTTGGATTGGCGAAATTATTAAAAACAGAGAATATACAGAACATTACAAGTATGAAATATATAAATGCGTATAAGGCTTTAGTTCAATTTAGTAACGAAGAAAGTGCAGATAAATTAATGGAATCGAAATGCTTTCAAGAAAAAGGATTTAGATGTCAGAAAACATTGGAGATTAGCAAAACCTACGGCGTTATTAAAGATATAGATTTAGAATCATCTGAAGAAGAATTACTTGAGAGTTTGAGTTGTGAAACAGAGATAACAGACGTTAAAAGATTAAAACGCCGTAATACCATAAGTGGTTATTGGGAATCCGGAGAAGCAGTCAGAGTAAGCTTTAAAGGTTCTTCCTTACCTACCTACGTATATATTTTTAGCACCAGAGTGAAAGTGAGTCCTTATTTATTCCCTGTTACGCAATGCTCGCGCTGTTGGAGATACGGACATACATCTAAGGTATGTTCATCAATCAAAGAGATATGCCCAAAATGCACCAAGTTCCATCCTAATTGCGATACTACAGATTACAGGTGTAATAACTGTTCTGGGAAACATATGACGTTATCACGTATATGTCCTGTATATTTAAAAGAAAGAAGGTTAAGAGAATTGATGGCAGAATTTAACTGCACTTATAAAAGAGCGTTAACACTGTATGTACCCCCAGAACATAAGGACAAGGATGATTATCTTGAAAGAGAAGAGGAAACTGAAAAAGAATATTACCAGGAATTAAATCCAAAGACCGATATAGAAATAGAACCTATAACAAAAACTCAAAATACATATGCCAACACATTGAAGAAGGCGGAAGATTTAAATACTAAAGAACAGAAGAAGACGTGTAATAAAAAAGCAAAGGATTCAAAAAATATACAAAAAACAGATACCGATATTAATTGGGAGGCATTTCCAGACAGTGCATCTGAAATACAACAAATAGATACAGAAAAAAGAAATAACACAAAAACAGAGAGAATAATAACATGGAGATTGATATTATCTAAATTAAAAGAAAAAATTTGGGATAGTGAGACTACTTTGGAAAATAAAATATTAGGTTGCGCAAAAATTATATTTGATTGGCTTACATCTTTCGTGATGCATTACATAACGGAGTTGCCTTTTTTCTCTAACATTAAACAATGGACTACAACAACAGACAGAAACATATAGAAATAAAAATACTACAATGGAATGCACAGAGTTTACGACCGAAGATTACAGAATTTGAATCTTTACTGAATCAGGAAAAAATACACATAGCCGTCCTTAGTGAAACTTGGTTCGATCCAGAGAGCATATTCAGGCTTAGTGGATATAATATATTTAGGGCAGATCGTGACGATGGTTATGGAGGTACAGCAGTCTTTACTCATAAGTCTATCAAGGCAATACAATGCAACATTCATATTTCAAATGCCCAAATACAATTATTACACATAAATTTGCTTAACTGCAGCCATCTAGAGAATATAATTTCCATTTATTGTCCTTCGTCAGTACACACATGTAGAAATGATTGGGATGAAATTTTCTCAATAAATCAGCGGAGGGCTCTTATTTTGGGCGACTTGAATGGCCATCATTCGAACTGGTCTTCCAAAACTGATACAAGAGGTAATCAGATTTTTGATTCTGTTATGGATAACAACTTATTTATTCTAAATGATAACACACATACACGATTAAAACTAGTCAATGGGACTATACAACAAACTTCTCCAGATGTAAGTATAGTCTCAACAGATTTGGCTTTGAAAGTAAAATGGTGTGTCATGAATGAAAATTTGGGAAGTGATCATATGATAATTAAAATTTCTTTAGGAAATAATAATATGCATGTTTATAAAAGGCGCAGAAACTTTAAGAAAACACATTGGCAAGGATACACTCAGCGAATAGAATCGGAATTAACTAACTTAGAGCTTCCTTTAGATCAGCAATCTGCATATAATAAATTCACAGATATTATGAACTCTGCGGCTGATGAATATATACCTACAATTAGAGTGGGCGAAAATCCTCTTCAGTCAAACAAATTTATACCAAAACCATATTGGAATCAAAATTTATCACGTATTGTAGCACAAAGACGCCTTGCGTTGGCAAATTTTAGAAGAAACCCCATCCCGCAAAACCTGGAAACCTTGCAAAAGAAGGTGAGTGAAGCGCAAAGATTAATAAGACAAGCCAAACATAAATCATTTCAGGAATTTTGCAATGGTATAGATAAAGTAACTTCTTCAAGAGATATGTGGAAGCGCATGAGATGGGTTAAAGGCTGCCAAAGACCTGCATCTTATATTGATCAAATTAAAGCCGAAAAATTGTTACGAAGCCTGACACCTGATTATGTAACATCACCTACTCCTACATTTACTTCTTATAATAGACAATTATCCAGCCCGATTTCGGTACAGGAAGTAATGAATTCAATCAAAAAAACAGATACGGCTCCAGGAGAAGACAATATATCATATTCTATGGTAAAAAATCTTCCATATAGTGGTAAAATTATGCTGACTTCTTTATACAACAAGTTTATGTTCTCCAGTTTTGTACCAGAACAATGGAAAAAAGTGAAAATTGTTCCTATACCGAAACCGGGAGCTGATCGAGAGTCAAGTGCGGATGTTAGACCTATTGCACTAATATCTTGCCTTTGTAAAATACTCCATACTATTATAACACGCAGACTCGAATGGTTCCTAGAAAAAAATAAATTATTATCCCATGACACTACAGGCTTCCGAAGATCTAAGTCATGTTTCGATGGGCTGTCTAAACTAGTTGCACGAGTTGAAACAGGTTTCTCTAAAGGCTTTGCGACTATTGGGTGTTTCATAGATATTGAGAGTGCTTATAATAATGTAAACTTGATATCTCTTTTAGATACTTTGGATAGGCTGGGAGTGGGTTCTCTTATTTGTATTTATCTTTGGCAATATCTTCATTACAGGCAATTATTCATTGAATTACACGATACCAAGATAATATGTCGAGCTGCTGGTATAGGTATAGCTCAAGGAGATCCGCTATCCCCTTTATTGTTCAATGCGGCCACGACTAGTGTATGTAGAAACATAAATAACGTATACATCTCGCAATATGCGGATGACTTTATTTTATATAGTATTGAGAAGAGGCTGTCTGATTCTGAATCCCATATACAAACCGCTTTAAATATTTTTCAACGTTTGATGACAGACTTAGGTCTAAATGTTTCAGATAAAAAAACAAAGGTTTGCCTTTTTAGTCGAGGGAGAAAAAGAAACAGAATACATTTAACTGTTAATAATCGGCTTATTAAACAAGTCGACTGTGTCAAATACCTTGGCATGTGGCTGGACAGTTCACTAAGATGGGGTAAACACATAAACGAGATCAAGGAAAAAGTTTGTCGTCTTTTAAATATTTTTAAAGTGTTAGCTGGTGCAAAATGGGGTGTGCATCCCTTACACCTTCGAAGGCTATACATAGCGATAATTCGAAGCAGGATTGACTACGGGTGTTCTTTGTATGGAAATTGTGCAAACAGTCATCTTCTTAAACTGGACAGAGTGCAGAACCAATCGATGAGAATCATAGGAGGGTTCATCCGAAGCACACCTGTCCACGTTATGGAAAGCGAACTATGCCTACAACCGTTATGTATTCGAAGATTATTCCTAACGGGCAAGTTTTATTTAAGATCAAAATCTGTTTATAACAAAACTCTTATTAGTATCTTGGAGGAATTGTCCAACCAATGCCAAGGATTCTACTGGAGAAATAAAAAACTGCCAATGTTAGTGGAAGTCCATAGAATTTATTCAGAAATGCCTGTATACTCTAGCCCTATTTTGAATATTTATTCCTTGGACACGTGGGTAACCAATATTGATTTATCTAACGTAATAAGTGATGGGATTGAAGGTGTAAATACGGCTAAAAGACTGATTAATGTAACGGATCTCAAATATACTTGTGAAAAAATGATAGATGAAAAGTTTAGTCGACATTATAAAGTGTATACGGACGGGTCCAGAGATGGTTCAGTTATGGGAGCTGCATTTTTTGATCCTCAGCTTAATACTAAAATAAAGTTCAACATTATTTCTAAGATTTCGATTATGTATTGTGAGCTGATAGCTATTTCTGAAGCTCTTTCATATATATTGGATATAGATCAAGATAACTTTGTTATATTTTCGGACTCAAAAAGCAGCCTCCAACATTTGGCTCGGGCGCCCTCGATTCTTCGAGGACTCCCGATAGCCATAATAATTTTAGACACAATCTGTAAGATCCAAATCGCGAATAAAACTGTCATTATTCAGTGGATTCCCTCACATATTGGAATAATGGGTAACGAGGAGGCAGACTTAGCAGCCCGACAAGCATCTTATGAAGGTATTGATTACTCATGTCTACCGGTATACTCAAATTGGCTTGATCATGTTAAAACACTATGCAGACAAAGATGGCATGAATATTTTAATGAGCGGTCATTGATAAAAGGAATTTGGTATAAAACCATTCAAGCTGAACCGCCTCGTTACCCATGGTTTGAAGGAAAAAATATGGCAAGGAAGTATGTCGTAGCTCTGTTCAGGATGCGTTCAGGTCATATCCCATCCAATAGATTTGCTTATTTAATGGGTAAAAGTACCTCACCAAACTGCGAAGTTTGTGGGGTCATTGAAGATGTGTACCATGTGTTAGTGGAGTGTGACCGGAACATTCAGGGGAGACAAAATCTGCTTAGCAGTGGATTTGCAGTAGGGGCATGTAACAGCACCTTAGCGTCCCCCTTGTCAGAGGAGGCTAGGGTATTATGTCAATTATTGTTGGTTACCTACGAGAAGGAATAAAGACTTTATTTGTCATATAAGCTTATATCTAGAATTAGTGTTACTTATTTATAATACTTACCGTGTACAACCCACTGTATAGTTTAGTAATGATGTAAGTTTTCTGTTATGGGGGTGACATTATCACAACGTGATAAAGCTCCCTTAAATAAATAAAGAAAAAAAAAAAAAAAAAAAACATACATTCTTGTTGAAACTCTTTTTGATGATTATGTGTATATGTATATATCGTAAAGAATCTTGTGAGAGCTCCATAAAGTTTTCGATAGTATGTGTAGTCCGCCAACCCGCACAAAACCAGTTTAGTGGACTATGGCATATCCATTCTTATTCTGAGAAGAGGCCCATCCCAGTAGCAACGGTACGGTACTGGGCTGGATATATTTATATTTTATATTAATAATTATATAAAACTAGCTGGTACCCGGTGCATTGCTGCCGCAGAAGAAATGATTCTGGAATTGCAGAATTGCTCTTTCAAATATATTTGCCGGTACGACACGCGCGCATATATATGTGTGTGTATATAACACACACACACACACACACACACACACAAGAGCTCTCACAAGATTCTTTACGATATTTTTCCTTTACAGTTAACGCAAGTGATAATAAAATTCTGATACGTACATGAATTCGAAAAATCAGAGGTGTAGGCCGGGTGTAAACTCAGTTCCTCCTGTTTGGAAGGTGAGCGCTCAAACCACTAGGCTATCAATGCTTACCAAAATTAATACTCAGCTTATCTATAATGGTATTAAGGCATTACATTAAGCTTAATGCTCATTAATTATACGGGGCTACTAACAGCCTAAGTAGATGACTCATCTGTCGGGGTTGCATAAATGAATACAAAACAAAAAATTGGAGGAATAAATCATGTGAGTTACAGTTCAACCTGTAGGTACTATAACGGGATCTATAAATTAAAGGCAAGGCAATCTGTAATATCAATGTATTCGGCACCGTGGCCGTCCAAATTCAGCGTTACGTTATAAATCTCAATATTAATTCTAAACAGTTTTCCACTACACGTCACACTCATCTCTCAGTCACTTATTTGAATATTTGTTCCTTTTACACCAGCCAGTCTTAATGCAGATGAGCCTATGGCTTCTGCATAAAACCTCTACAGTACCGCCCCTGATAGCGAGGGTAACGGGGGGACCTCTCTACAGTCTCCCCGGGACGTGCATGAGGGGGTGGCCTCTTTACCGTCACCCCTCGGGCGGGACTGGCTTAAATGGCGTGGCACCGTGGTGACTTTCGGTGCGGTCTTCTAAGAGTTCCCGAGGCCCACTATATGGTGTCGATGCGGACCAGCTTTGTGAGTTTAGCTGGTGGAAATCTGGCACACGGATAGCGCGCCACGCTAATAAAATAAAAAGGTACCACCCCTGATATTTAAAGATAATTTCAATAGCAATTGGAAGCAAAAACCATGATAATTTAAGATTAAATTGTATATCAACTTTTTATTTTTTGAAATGAGTATCCGAGGAGTTTCTTGCCGGTCTCTTGTCTATAGGACCTACCCACTTTGGAACCGTGCGCCTAGAGCCTTGACTTTTTAAAAGTTCCTAAAAAGGCCTAGTTGAAATAAAAACTTTGATTTTGACTTGAAAGCGATGATAACAAACTCGAAATAAAATAATAAATTGTCAAACACTCTACCTGGAACAAATTACAGGTACTATTATGTCATTATATGACCCTCACGTTATGAAGAGCTCAAACAGACCCTTGCTATAATTGTAGATGTACCTTTTCTATCCCTTTGCAGCGAAAGGGTTAATTCCTTGTTAACTTTCAACCGGTTTATTATATATTTTGGAGAAATATGGTATGTAAAGTCAAATGACTTTGACTGCCTTGATCGCAAGCGCGGCTGCGGAGCGTGAGATCCTTGGTTGGATTCCCGGCTGTCAATATGTATAATAGAAATTGTATTATCTCGTGAAACCTACTTCTAGGTAGCGTCTACATAAAAGAGTCTACAACATACTATTTGTATGTGTTGCACTAACAAGCTGTCATTTATGCACATGATACTTTAAACACGACACTTTATTTTCTTAACCTACTTGAAACCCTATTGTTACTATAAGTTTAAACCGGTTTTGTGCTGCACTTGTGCACACAATAAAACTTGATTTGAGTCCCGTGTTTTACATATGGAAGATGAGAAGCTATTGATAAATATATAATTTGCCGCTATTATGTAATTTAAATTTCGCTAAGGACTTCGAAAGAAAAATAAGGAATAGATGACGGCACGGTTGGCGCAGTGGTTGAGAGATCGACTGCTGCGCTACATGTCGCGGGTTCGATTCCCGCACGGATCAGATATTTGTATGATCTACAGATAGTTGTTTCGGGTTGTGTGTGCATGTGACATGTATGTTTGTAAAAATGTACCCACGACACAGGAGAAATCCTAGTGTGGGACAACGTTTATAAAAAAAGATAAGATAAAAGATACAGGAGACAAAAAACCGTGCCCTCGTTAAAACTTTAATTAAGCAAAAGTTCAAAAAAAATACCTTTCATACTGAAAGACAAATCAACGCCACACGGGTAGTGTTTATAAAAATGTCCTTCAAAAGCTATTTATTCCAGCTGTTAATGAGAGGTCGTTGTCCTAAGCCCGAAATCCTATATACATAAATGTATGTATAAATTCAATCCGCAAATGTAATGTTGACACAATCTTCATGTAAATACACTGGATTCCTATCAATATTCACGAAAGCTTTTAATAAAATAAATAGTATTAGCGGCATTATCAAACGAGGCACGCACCAACATAAACTGGCGGTGTCTCGTAATATAATGCTGTGTTCACACTGTGTTAGTCCATACATTACGCTAAAAGACGAGTTCTAGTTCTTTTTTCATTATTTTTGTTTGTTATCCTGTTGTGATATTTCGTAAAATAGTGCTGTGTTCACACTATGTTAGTACGTAAACTATGAAATAGTCCAGTTTTTGTTTTTGTTTTTATTAATTATTTTCAAATTATGGGTTAGCGGTATATCGATCGTAATATTATTATAATGCTGTATTCAAACTATTTAATAAAAGTCTAGTTCTAATTTATTTTTTAATTTCTTTCAAATGGTGGCATTGCGGTATAATATTGGATTAGTAAGTAGGTCGATATTTTTTTTAAATATAAACTTTTCTGAGTTCTGTGTCGATCTGAGATAGTCTGGTACCCTGACACCACCATTGCTGACTGACTAATTAATCTCTCCACTACGCCGGGCGAGCGATTCCCATGTGTCAGCTAGAAAAAAAACGACTAAAATGGACTTTATTTAGATATAGATAAAAGCTATACATTTTTTCACTTCGATGGTCCTTTAAACGAATGAAAGCAGAATAAACTGCGCGAAAATGGATTATTTTTCTTTACAACGATACGGTTCTAGAACGTGATACCTAATACTTCATTTAGTGTCATACCGTCTTGGCCACCCTGTATAGGTACAGTCAGTGACAAGAAAACCAGATACTTTAAAAAGTATTGATTATTACTTTTTATTAATTATTTTAGAATAGTTTAATTAGTTTAATGCATAGGTAAGAACAATAATTTTGCTTCTTTGATAAATCAATTTTATAATTACGAAAATTTTATGAACTTTTGTCGCTGACTCCACTTTGAAAAAGGTTAAAGTGTTGTTTATACTATACAATGAAAAAGCCCAAGGGTTGTACTGTGTAATATTTATATATATACGAGTATGGAAAGAAAATAAGGAAAAATATGGATATTGGATTAACTCAGGCCTTTCCCTGTCATCTGAAGAGCAGCCTGAAATGCTTGCGAACGAGGCAATTTTGGGGCTCAATTAAGTGAAATAAATTGTATGAGTTAATTGATTTTTTTGTTGAGAACCGACTGACTTCCGCTTACGTAATGACTAAACGAGTTTGAGGAGAAAATAAACGTTATTCATAATGAATCCAAAATAACACGAAGAAGGAAAATAGTTTTATTTTCTTTAAGTATACAGGGTGGTGACGACATAACGACAATAAATTAAAACACGATCGCTACTGGTCAATAAAAATACTTTAAAATGACTAAAATAGGTGTTACATAAAAATTCAAATATCGGAACTATATATTATAATAAAGAACTCGTACACATTTTTAAAGTACAAAATAAAATCTGTGGCTATACATCATCATCATCAGCCAGAAGACGTCCACTGCTGAACGAAGGGGGGGTTTGCCATAATCCCCACGCTTGGCAGGCGGCTTGGGGATCGCAGTGGCTCACCGATTAGTAAGAGGACGCTGCTGCCCGTCCTCCGGTGTCTGGCCGCAGTTTTAAGACGTACCCGGGTCATTTGTGGCTATACGCTTGAATATAATTTGATAATTTTTGCTCTACGAATTACTAACGCGACTCTCAGAATATTGTTTAAATTATGGTCGTAATGGCGTAACAACTTTATGTATATATATATTTAACATCACGCATGAATCACCCAAAGAAAGCTGAGATGTATAATTGTACACCCACATTTCGCTGATGTCGATAATGTGCTTATGTATGTAGCAGCGGCGTGCACAGATTTTTAGACAGGGTAGGCAGAAAATTTTAAAAGCTTTACTTATAAAAATACCTACTGTATGTTGGCGTTGGTTCGTCGTCTTGTCGATTAAATAATGATGTATGTGATTTGCCACCACAAATACATATCTTATAATCAATATTTATCTGAGCTATGTAGGGTAGGCAATGTCTTTTTGTCTTTATGAGCCGCGCGCCACTGCTATGTAGTATTATTATAGGCTAGACTGTTTCTGAGAATTTTCCATCAGTAAAACTCATCAAGCGTTTACCTGACTAGGGGTTTGATCCAATGGACCTCACCCTTAGTCGTGCTTTCGACCAATCTACCAATGCGGCCGTTGAATAAGCATAAAAAAAGTTAGAGTCATGTTAATAATGATAATGTCCTCCTGACCGATTTCGGTCACGGCAGCCAATCTCACCGGAGATTAGCCAACTACGCAGGAGATATTATAGAGCACAAGTGTGTGCGCAAACACAGGTGCTCTCTCTATTCCTTCACTCTCATAATCCGACACGACCGGAGAGAGATCAGGCGCAGGACCAACGGCTTTACGTGATTTCCGAGGCACGGTGTGTATTCACATACACGAAGACCCAAACCCGAGACAAATATCTGTAGATCATACAAATATTTGTTCCGTGAGGGAATCGAACCCGCGACACGTAGCTCAGTAGTCGATCTCTCAACGGCTGCGCCAACCATGTCATGTCATGTTATATAATCGAAGTCAGTACAAAAAACAAATGACTGTTGTCGATGTATTTACGCTTGGAGTTTGTATCACTCTTAATAAAACAAAAGGAATGTACCACTTAAAATTCACTCGCCTGTAAAAAGGGGATTAGCTACTAAAACATCGAGTCGGTTTAATATTAACACAATCAGTACACGTCTTGTGTTACGCATTGATAATGGTTTAACATATCAGACGTTTGTGGGACAAGAACAAAAACATACGAATTTAAATATCGTACGTGGCCGCAAATGAAGTCGCATTAAACTTCATTCACTCTTCACGATATACTATATATAAAGAATACTTTATACTTAAAGAAAGGGGCTCGTAGCTACATAATTACCGTGCAGATCGGTGGATCTGCGAGGTTAAGCAGCGCTTGACGCGGTCAGTCCTTGGATGGGTGACCCTTTTTCACAAAACGAGACTCCTCCATGTCTCGAAAAGCACGCTAAGCAGTTGGTCCCGAGTGTCATACGAAGACCTATGACAGTCGTTACGGGTGTCAGTAACCCAAAAAGTTTGACAACCAATCTAAGCTTCGAGTATCAGTGTCTCCCAGTAATTGGATGGCGGAGGTCAGAAGGCAGTCGCTCCGTGTAAAATACTGATATTCAGCCGCAACCGGTTAGATTGGAAGCCGACCCCAATGTAGTCGGGAAAAGGCTAAGCAGATGAATACTTAAAGAACGACGGCGCTCCGTGGACGGTCAGCCTCGATACATTGCTGACTGCCTAATCTTTCTTCTTCGGCATGAGCGACCTCCATTTGTTAACTCATGTCAACTCGAAAGAAGAAGAAGAAGATTTTGTCATTAACAGGTTTACGGAATGATCTTTATATAAATAATTATTCTGTACGTGTATGTCACTGTACTCCTCCTAAACGGCTGGACCGATTTTGATGAAATTTTTTGTGTGTTTGAGTGGATGGACCTGGATGGTTTAGATTTACAATTTGACCCGGTCGGTGGTGTTGTGATCGAGTTCTAGGACCGGTTCGGGCAAGACAACATCTCTTGGGTTCGCTAGTTCTAAAGAAACGAACCAAACATTTCAATTTTAACGTCTCCTTTTCGGAGTGACGTTACTTTATACGAAGTTTTTTTTTAATGAAACTGGCTGTAACCATCTTCCTGTTCGAATAAAGGGTGCCTGTCCCCACTTGTGCCTCGTATATTTCCACATTACGAGTCTCAAGCGATCTCACGGATGGTTTACGATCGTTTCGCAGCTATTAAATTATTCAAAATGCGTCACCACCCCTAAATTCGTATTACTTTGCATTATTCGTCACTGAAAGCCTTCCTGGGAGTGTCAAATTGGATTTTGGGTGGCTACTTTTGCTCCTAGAAGTGGGTTTTTTTTTGGAACAGTGAGATTTTCGCCGTTTATTCTAGATACTATGTGTTCAAAGTTAACGAGATTATATTCATAAAAAAATAGGTACTAACCTTTGAATACCCTAAACATAGTACTAGCAAAGTATTTGACGACACGGTTGGCACAATGGCTTAGCGATTAGCTTTCTGCGCTACGTGTTGAGTGTTCGATCCCCGCACGGAACAAATATTTGTATGATCTACAGTTAGTTGTTTCAGGTCTGGTTGTGTGTGCATGTGACATGTATGTTTGTAAACCGTACCCACGATATAGGAGAAATCTTAGTGAGGGGCAAAGTTTTAAAAAAAAAAACTAAAACTGGAATTGAAACCGCGACACGTAGCGCCGCAGTCTATCGCCTAACCACTGCGCCAACCATGCTACCAATTCAGAGACTCCCATTTAATGAAACGAGATCTTACTAAACGATCCCAAGGGAGACATTTGCTTCTAAAAAAAAGAATCTGTTGAAAAAACCAGTCTAAACTTTGTTCTCAAGTAAAATTACATTTTGTCGCAGTTAAGTTTGTTTTCTTCGTTTCTCTCGGTACTGTAGCGTTAAACTTTAAAGCTTCCGTAACTAATAACTCAGAAGCTCGCTAATTGAGGAAGCTTTTTATCAAGTTCTTGTGACTTAAAGAAAGATAGTACAGCGGACCCCGGGGGCAATTCTAGCGCGTTGTGAGATCATGCCGAAACCTAAAAGAATTAAAAAATAAACATGGTATATAGGTCACCTACATATATACCTTTTTACATATCTTTACTTTAAATCTTCTTTGTTTTTTATGTCCCAGGGCATAAAATGGGGCAATTACGACTCTATTAGGCGCAATCAACTCCAATTTGTTTGAGAATTTCATAAAATACAATTACATTTTGCACGACAGAGGAATACAACTCAGAACTTCGCTTTCAGCTAGGGTTGCCAACCGTACTATAATATATAGTATTTTACTGTATTTCGGGTCTGCGTACTATATACTGTTGAAGAAATATATAGTACGCAAAAATACTATATTTTCAACACTGAAATCTAACAAACAAATCCTTCGTTTTAAAATGCAAGAAGTGCAAAAAAATATTGTTTTTATGAAAATAAATAAGTAAGAAATATTATCTTTGTCTATTTTTTGTCTTTGCCATAAAACACTATATTTTTTGAAGTGTCCTATATTTTTTTATAACTTAGTTTGAAAAATACTATATATCGCCGAAGAAATGTTGGCAACGCTACTTTCAGCAGTCACGCAATGAGGTCCTGGGTTCAATTCCCAGGTCGGGTAAAGTGTTATTGGGTTTTTCTGAATGGAAATTCTCAGTAGCAACACGGAGTCTGATACTGTGCCCGGTAGATGAGCTCGCCCCTTAATACATAGGGCCAGATAATGGCATCGGCGAAATGTGGGTGTACCATCGTACACCTCTGCCCTAACCCTTCGGGGGATACAGGCATGATGATATGTTATGTTAAAACTGAGATTTTCTTTTCAAAACGTTGCCCCACACTAAGATTCCTCCTGTGTCGTGGGTACAGTTTACAAATATAAACATCACATGCACACACAACCAGACCCGAACTAACTGTAGATCATACAAATATTTGTTCCGTGCGGGGATCGATCCCGCGACACGTAGCGCAGAAAGCTAATCGCTTAGCCACTGCGCCAAACGTGCCGTCAGTATCATATGAAAAAGGCCTTGCCGAGCATTCAGCAGTATCACAAATTGTTGATATTATTTCAGTGCCTCTACAAGAAAATGTAGGGACACAAAGCTTCTATAAAAATGATTCAGACGTAAATATAACATTATTAACATTACTTATAATATTCTTGACCCGGGTACGTTTTAAAACTGCGGCCAGACACCGGAGGACGGGCAGCAGCGTCCTCTCACTAATCGGTGATCCACTACGATCCCCAAGCCGCCTGCCAAGCGTGGGAATTATGGCAAACCCCCCTCAGGTAGGCCTTCGTTCAGCAGTGGACGTCTTCTGGCTGCTTATGATGATGATAATATTCTTCAAAAGATTTAACTTTTTCCTACCTTCATTTATCATCCTTGTAAAAGAAATTTGACAGAGCAATACCAATTCTCTTATACAATAAAATGATAATGCAGATTGGTTTAACCAACAAGTAACAAAAAGCCTTTCCTTAACATTATTTTACGGTTCACGATTCGAGTATATAATAGAAAACCCATTTTTCAACCTCAGGGGCTGTAGAGATAATTGGAAAAAGGCTTTTAGGCGGCGCTTTAATGGTAAATGAACTGACAGATTTCGTAGCTCCGCTCAATCTGCTGTGAGAGTTGTTGACTTCTACTAATCTCAAGACTTCCCGTGTTTGATTTTGTTTTACATGAAAATAAAATCTATTCAAATTCAAATATGTATGTGCTATTAAATATAGTTAAATTAGGTGTTACATTATACTAATATGTAGTAGTCTAGCATATTTAGTCATAACATAACTACATGCAAATATTAACGTTTAAAATATTATATTATACAAGTTATAAATAGGTCACTGTGACTATAATTAATTCTCAAAATATTATATATTAGCCTACGGGGTATTTCAGACTATAATCTATCTCTGTGCCAAATTTCATCCAGATCCGTTCAGTAGTTTTTGCGTGAAAGAGTCACAAACATCCATCCATATTAGTAGGATTAGTAGGACAGGATAGGAAGTAGGATGGGAGTTTATTGAACATTCTTATGCACATTCTATTCTTATATGGATTGTTTTTGGAACGAGAAAGATATTCTCCTCTTGTCACTATCCATTTTCCACGGGTCCATTTTTCAGGTTTTTGGTCCAGTTTCCATTTTATTGGCCACGGGTCTCTTTAGTTGGTGCTGGTTGGTAGACAACATTGAGGACATTATGGAACTCTCAGAAGTGTAGAAGTATTCTCGCGATGTACTCCTTCATAGTTAAGAGATAATCAACTTCTGATCGGCGGTGGATTACGTAAAGTCAAAAGTGTGGAAGAGTTTGAACTTCAGCCACTCGTTTAGCGCTACTAATCCGCTTCCATAAAATAGAAGTAAAACTTAAGTGATCTTTTTAACCATATTTTTTAACTCACTGACTCATTTATTAATAACAAAACGTTTTTAATACTAATTATTCTTTTTAGTCATAAAAAAATATAAGCCAATACACATAGCATCACGCCCGTATTCCCCGAAGGGTTAGGCAGAGGTGTACCATATTGTACACCTACATTTAGCTGATCCCGTTCCATGTGGGCGAGTTTATTGCCATCTATGGGGCACAGATCCAGACTCCGTGATGCTACTGAGAATTTCTAGATATATAAAAAAAAAACTCAATATCACTTTGCCCGACCCGGAAATCGAACCCACGACCTCACGCTTAACGGTCCGCTTGCGACTACTAGACCGATGAGGCACCCATAACCTAATTACATGAATAACATTGACTGAAATCCTCAGCTATTATTAATCCTATTTCTCGTTTAGCTTTGTCCGCTTAGCTGACGGTGGGACCTCATCTGAAGATAATGAAAGGTCCTATCGCTGGGTTAGGAGGTTTCGGCCTTATCAGGGAGACAGCCGAATTCACCCAGTTTTGTCCTGATTAATGTAATGAAGTGAATATTGTTGTTAAACCGAATTAAAGGGTTGAATCTGTCGGGTCGGAGTTATCGTCGGTTGAGTGGAGATATTTATTGAGTGAATGCACAGTGGCTCCTTTTGTTAATATGCCTATTTTAGGGTTAATGTTTAGTGCGGTGTGGACTGTTAATAGCCCCTTTGGTCTAGTGCTCGCAAGCACGAATGCACGTGAGGTCCTGGGTTCGATTCCCGGGTCGGACAAAGTGTTATTGAGATTTTCTGTATGGAAATTCTGCACGGAGTTTGGTACTGTGCCGGTAGATGATGATAGACTCGCTTGGCGAAATGTGGCTACACAATAATACAGAATAGTACGTCTTTGATGACTTGGTGCAGTGGTTAAGTGATTAGCTTCCTGCGCCAGGTGTCACGGATTCGATTCCCGCACGGAACAAAAATTTTTATATGATCTACAGATAGTTGTTTCGGGTCTGGTTGTGTGTGTATGTGACATGTATGTATAATAGTATAAGTCCCATGTGATAAGAGGCGAGCCTTTTACCATTATCCGGGCTCAGTTCCAAACTCCGAGCTACTTCTGAGCAATTTCTGAAAGAAAAACTCGGTAACACTTTTCTTGACCCAGAATCAAACCAAGTACCTACCTTCACCAGACTTATGAGACAGTTGATAAAGATTATATTTCTAAATGTATGTAATTATATCATCATTATTATATAACAAATATTATTATTATATATTATTATATAACATATACAAAGTTTTTGCGTCACGTATTAATATTAATACGTGACGCAAAAACTTTGTATGCCTTTTTACGAAAATTACGTGGACGGAGGAGTATGAAATTTGAGGCATACAAAGTTTTTGCGTCACGTATTAATATTAATACGTGACGCAAAAACTTTGTATCCCTTTTTACGAAATTACGCGGACGGAGGAGTATGAAATTTAGCACAGTTAAAGTTTATATGTTGAAAGAGTGCAGATAGCTAATATTTTTATATAATATGCATTAGAAATACATTCAATTAATTACGTTCAAACTACCAATGTTAAATGTCAAATCAATGTCCCTCGCAACTGACGTAATAGAAAAAAAAAAGAGAAATTTGAAATGCTCAGGATATTTAATAAATACTAATAATTTTAGTACAAACAGTAAAACAAAAAGTATAATTAAATATGCAAAAAGAATCTCTCCGGCGGGGAATCGAACCCCGGTCTCCCGCGTGACAGGCGGGGATACTTACCACTATACTACCGAAGACTTGATTTACCACGTCGAAATTACGGTTCACTAACAACAAGCAAGAAAAGATGAATGAATTTTTTTATTGATAGAATAATCAGCCATACCAACACGAGACCGCTGGGATTATTCAACAACTCTTGTTCTAATAAAGCTGCCAGTTATAGCGTGGCATGGTCACAAACCGTCAAGTGAGTAATGCCCCATACAAAATTTATACAAAGAATACTAAATATTCTTCTTAATGTAAAAAAAAAACATTGAAAAAAGAAAAATATAAGAAATTTTGTTTGCCCGATATGCTTCTATTACGGTCAAAATATGCTACAGATACTTTAAAGCTTCATTCATTGGACAAAGAAATATTTTTGGTTTTAAGTCTTTTTCTCTGTTAAATAAGCTATAACAATGAAACAGATTGCGTTTAACTCTGCTTTAGAAAGTTACAAGTGGGTATATTGTTCTACAAAACAAACAATATAACTGTTTAAGTCTTTATTTAGGAACTAAACGAAGAATTAACTTTAACTTTTAAGACTTTTTTAAACGATGTTGTCATATTTCTTTTGTAATTAACTGTACTCTGTCCTGTAATGCTAAGCTAGCTTGTAATTAAGATCCCTGTTTTTAGATCACTGTTTTTGTCGTCTGTTGCTAACGTTGGTGTGTTTAAAATATTGTTATTTATTTGTTATCATATATAGCTTACACATATTATATTATGTTGGTGTGGTGATCAAAAGGTTTATAGTATATAACTGCAACAATGAATTAAGAATGCGTTATGTTAATTTCTACATAACATAAAATAGCATCATGCCTGAAATGGAATGAAATGAAATTATTTATTATGCAATTAAGATTTTTCAATCACTTTTACACGTCTTTTTTAAACTAGATGGCGTCGGCATTTTCTGTCAAAAATCTCCAAAAATTGCGCTACGTAATACTTGAACGCTCCCCTAGACCAGTGTTCCGCAAATTGTGTGATTATTAACAAATATTGTTTTGTTGATTAATAATATATGTTGATTAATATTATGTATGCTTGCTGTATTACTTCTGCATGACTAGACATTTCTTCTGCATAAATAGACATTTCTTTCGTTCTTATGTGTACTTTTTTTATTTTATTGTATTACATATTATTATTATTATTATTTTTTTAATTGTTATACATTTTCGTTTAACAAACAAAGACTTATATACTTGAACATTTTATTATGAAAATGTTAATTTATTTTATTTTATTATCTTATATAGTAGTCCTTGTATGTCATGTAATGTAATATTGCATTGTAAGAGTACTTTAACTCATTGTAAACCAATATTTTGAAAAGAGTATCCATGGAGTTTCTTGCCGGTCTCTTCTCCATAGGACCAACCCACTTTGGAACCGTGCGCCTAGATTCATAACGTTTTAAAAGTGCCCGCAAAGGCCCATTTGAAATATAAATCTTTGTCTTTGACTTTGACTTTGTAAAATTCTTTCATTTATGGTGTAGACCTCCAAAATTTTCCGATTTCCTAGATGTACCTTGAACACAAAAAGTTTGCGGAACACTAACCTAGATCACCCTGGTCCCAATGTCATCAGTTCAGCCTCTTCCTAATAATCAACTGACACACACATAAACTCATCACATCATAAAACACAAACCTAACACGACGAGAGACAACACTTTTATAGACAAGACTTACAACATCAAAGTTATTATGGAAAAAGTGCCCTATCATAATATACTTGCTCACAAGCTAAGATGGTCATGGCCAAATTTTACGACAACCCATAGAAAGGACATTGGCACCATGGAATGGGATAAAGATATATTTTTGGAGTTACGTCATTTTCCAGTAAGAGGGAATGAAGGAAAAATGTCTATGAGTGATATTTTTTTCAGGGTCAAAGGTTAAGGGTCTCTCTTATTGTGTTTATCGATAATTGTGTTACGGATATATGTATAAGATTTAGATGGAATATGTTCTATGAAGTTTTTTAAGGTGGATGTCGTGGATGATATCGCATCAGGTGATAACGATAGACTTTGCCATCTATCGGGCACAATTCCAGAATTCGTGCTACGACTGAGAATTTTCATACAGAAAATAACCCATAAAACTGCCCGACCCGGGAATCGAACTCAGAACATCACGCTCAGCAGTCGCGCTTGCAAACTAACCTATCCTAAAATACTATAAAAATATTACGTCAAAAACATTTAACAATCTCTATATAACTACGTTACTTAACGGAGGGAACTTAAATTTTAGCTAAGGTTTTAGCCTGACAAGTGGATGCTAACTAAAAAGCTATTAACCCGTTTATGACACTTATCTTAGCTTTAAGGACTACAATTAGAACTCTGTTTTATTTCACGAATTAACGTAATACTTTAATGAGCGGTATCATAAAAAGGATTTTACGATGTGAAGATAAAAATAAAAATATGTTGTAACACTATGGGGCTACGAACCGGCTACGAAATAGCTACGAATGTGCTACGAAATAGCTACGCCATGTCTCCATGATTTTCAAAACGTCCAAGACATGAAAACTCACCTCAAAGTGAGCAGGATATACAGGACTTATTTGATGCTTGGAGAAGAGATCAAGACACCCGAATCACTAAGATTTTAGAAGATCAGACCGCGTTGATGTCAAAACTAGTTACTGACGTAAGTGAGATTAAGGCCCAAAACATAAAAATTCAAGAGTCAAATGCTGAAATATCTAAAACGAATGCAGAGATTGAGCGATCAATAACCTTCATGAACCAAAAATTCGAAGACTTAAAGAAAGAGGTAGAGGAGCTCAAGAAAGAGCGTCAAGAACAGCGAGGCTATATAGAAAACCTTGAGAAGAAGATTACTGATCTCCAGTACAAGTCACGGTCGTCGGGAATCGAAATAAGAAACATCCCAGAAACCGATAGTGATAGTACAACCGGCCTAATAAAAACAGTCTGCAACATAGGTAAACTAGTTGGAGTACTTATACCCGAAGCCGAACTTCGTGACATATATCGCCTGCCTGGGAAACCCACGACGGGCACAGCGGCCCCTACCACGCGTCCAATCATTGCTGAATTCACTACAGTCCGTACAAAACAAAACATATTGTCCGCAATCCGTTCCTACAACAGCAAGGAATCGAAGGAAAACAAATTAAACACTGAATTGATCGGCTTACCAGGAAAACGGCAGGCGGTTTATGTGGCGGAACAGTTGCCACAGAGCTCTAAGAGGCTGTTCTACCTGGCGAGAGAATTCGCGAATAAAAACAGCTATACATTTTGCTGGGTAAGCAATGGAAACATCTTCCTTCGCAAGCAAGCGGGCGACAAACAGTTGCTAATAAAATCAGAGAAATGTCTCCAAGATCTCGCCGCGAAGAATGTGTGACTACTTGAACTAATCCCCCAATCGTCACTTAGAAATCTTTTGTTACTTATATCTCATTTCACAAACCTTGTAAATTTTGTATCTAAACTTCAATTTTTTTTTTATATTATACACTAATAAACATATTTTTTACAATAAAAACCCCAACTCACACACAAAAATGGATAAAATACACACAAATACACTTACTTTCACCACTATATTATATTTACAGAAAGGTGATGTTATTCTCGAATACCAAATACCAACACTATCAAAACCACTGACTCCTCTTTCGGTGTTTGTTATCATTTCAAATGGCTAATATAAATAGTATAAATAGTGACCTTGACGACCACAATCTCGGGAACTCTTTCTCTTGTGACCCGCACGAATGCATTAAATATATTAATTCATCCGACAGTAGCATAAAATTATTGCACATAAATATACGTAGTGTAAATAAAAATTTCGATAGTCTTCAAGCATTGTTATGCTTAATTAACCTTGACCTTGACATTATTATTTTGACCGAGTGCTGGCTGAGTAAGGTGAATAATCTCCCAGTATTAAACGGATACCAGCCGCACTCCACAAAAAACATAACAAATCAAAATGATGGGGTAATAGTCTACACTAAAATTGGGTTAAACGTCACGGTCTGGGAACCAAACTTAAGTTATGCGAATTGTCTAGTATGTCAAATTGAAAATAAGCTTACGGTACTAGCGGTATATCGCTCTCCATCGAATAGCACCAAAGATCAGTTCGATAGCTTTTTGACTAGTTTGAATAATATTTATACTGAATTACCCTACTCTACCAATATTACAACTGTGGGAGACTTCAATATTGACATCAAGCTGGGCAGTAGGAATGACCGTGCACTAGATTATCTTCTTCTAAACGCGTCCTTTGGACTACTACCATCCCACCTTTTACCCACTAGAATGGAAAATTGCCTTGATCACATCTTGTTAAAAACAAAATTAAATGCCACTACTTTAGTGTTAGAATCACACATAACAGACCACAAACCAATTGTTCTTATGATTTCAAGTACAAACCCGACACGAAACAAGAATTTTACTATATCTCGGGCTAATCTTGACGCCATTAAGGAAGAAATAGTAAACACTGATTTTACGGGTATTTACAAAATTGAAGACGCCAATATAGCTATGAATAAACTAATTACATCACTATCATCAATAATATCTAAACATACTAAACAAATAAACGTACCTAGAAAACAAAGAACCATAAAACCGTGGATAACCCCAGGTCTTCTAAAATGTATTAAGCATCGAGATAAACTACATACAAAATCAAAAAAATCACCAGATAATATAATACTACAGGTAACTTACACGCGATATCGAAATTATTGTAATACGCTACTGCGGAAATTGAAGAGAACATATGAGAAGAGTGAAATAGAAAAGTCAAAGAATAATCCTAAAGCACTATCGAGAACAATTAAGGAAATAACTAATACTGGTAAAATATGCTCTAGCCCCGTTGAACTGCTGAAAATATGTGACAATCCTAAGTCTTCCCTAAACAATGTCTGTTCCTTCTTCAGTAATATAGGTAAAAACATGGCAGCAAAAATACTAAGTGACCCTAATAAAAGGCGACTAAACCGTGACATCCCACGCGCTGGCGATAATAACACATTGCAGTCACCGGCCAATTCACTCGTTATACAAAAAGTCGACGAATGTGACGTAGAATCTATTATAATGCAGTTACGTAATGACTGTGCCGTAGGTTGGGATGGAATATCAGCGTCGCTTCTTAAGACATGTCGGCACATCTTGGTACCACCGATAACATATATCTGCAATCTTTGCATAGAGACAGGAGTTTTTCCAGATTCTCTGAAGAAGGCCATAGTCCACCCAATCTATAAGGGAGGGAAGAGAAACTGTGTCGATAATTACAGACCTATATCAGTGCTGCCATCGCTTTCAAAGATTCTTGAGCGGATTCTTAGCAAAAATCTAAGAAGTTTTCTTAATAAGTATAAAACTATAGCAGATAATCAGTATGGATTCCGCTCAGGAGTCTCCACTGAAGACGCTGTTCTGGACTTAACGCAATCTATTGCCAAAACACTGGACAACAGGTCAAAGTGCCTTGGAATATTTTTGGACCTGTCGAAAGCCTTCGACACAGTTTCTATTCCCATCCTTATATCTAAGCTAGAGTATTTGGGTGTACGAGGCATAGCACTGGAGATCTTCAAAGATTACCTGAGTAATCGCAGCCAGCGAGTTAAAATAGACTCTAGCTATAGCGATGAAGAGGTCGTGTCTTACGGTATACCCCAGGGAAGCATACTGGGTCCCACACTATTCTTAATCTACATAAACGACCTCTGTAGTATGTCAATCCCATCTTCTAAAATTTATGCATATGCCGATGACACAGCGATTCTAGTTCAAGGACGTACTTGGGAAGATGTGAAAGCAAAGGCGGAACTTGCACTGTCTACAATAATGAACTGGCTTGACTTAAACTTGCTGACACTTAATCTAAATAAAACTTATTATATACCCTTTGCAATTCGCCGCAACACCAAACCCACAAATACCTTCGCGATAAAAGCTCACTCATGTCAGATTCAGTTGGTATTGTGCTCATGCCCAATCATTGTTAGAGCTGATAGTGTGAAATACCTGGGTGTGCATATTGACGATGGGTTAAGTTGGGAGACACACCTTGATACACTATCAAATCGAACACTTCGTCTTATTCACATCTTCAAATCCCTCCGTGAATCTGCTGGGTTTGACACTCTCAAAATGGTGTACTTCGCATTATGCCAATCGATCATTGGATATTGCATAACTGCATGGGGTGGAGCAGCTAAGACTTGTTTTCTGAGAGCAGAGAGGGCACAAAGGGCGGTACTTAAAGTTATAACAAGAAAACCACATAGATACCCAACAACGCAACTTTACACTGACTGCAAAGTATTAACAGTTCGACAGCTCTTTGTTCTTCATTCTGTTCTCAGAATACATGGCTGCTTACCACCTTCTGACCCTAGGAAGCGAACATATGTTCCCTCAGGTGTACAACACAATACGTCGTTCGCAAGACATCAATACTATGTCCTGAGTATTCATATATATAAAAAACTACAGAAGGAACTAGACATAATTGACTTAAATAAATATAAAGTTAAATCAAAGACTACGGATTGGCTCATGCAGCAGGACTATATTAAAACAGAATCCTTACTAGCATACATCACTTAAAATGTCCCTAACAAACAAACAAACAAACAAACAAACAAACACACACACACACACACACACACACACACACACACACACACACACACACACACACACACAGGCGCGCGCGCGCCTGTCCACCTTACTAACTACTCAGAACCCATCTAACTGCAATCTCATTAAATCAAAATATTGTTAATATTAAGCTACACCTGTATTGGTAGATCAATACGCGTTCATTCTTATAAAGACAATGCACTGTTTGGCCAAACACTGTCTCTTAAGATACAGGTCTCCTAGTTTAAGAGACAGGGTTTATAATTTTTGGTTATATAGATTTTGTCAAATAGTTTCTATGTATGACCTACCACCTTATGTCTAATCTGTATATAACTTTTTGGATAAATAAACATTTATTATTATTATTATTATTATTTTGGAAGCGTTAAATGATAACTATTTGCTATTGAACACCCACATTTCGCCGATGCCGTTATTGAGTTCCATGTAAAAGGGGGCGAGGCGTAGTGCCATCTACCGGGCACAGTTCCAGACTCCGTGCTGTTACTGAGAATTTCCATACAGAAAAACCCAATATAACCCTTTACCTGACTCGAGATATGACGCCAGGACCTCGCGCTGACCAATGAGGCAGTCATCAGTTCTCAGTAGAATCCTGGAGTTTGGAATTGTGGTCGCCCCCAATTACATGGGACTTATTAACGGCATTGGCGAAGTGTAGGTGAATTCTTATTACCAGAATTGGAGATTATTTTGATATTCTCGTACCTATTACACTTTTATTTTGCCCAATAATGTCAAGATTCAAAGTTAAAACGCATAAAAATCTGTAAAATGTGAGCATGATGTAATTAATTAATGTTTTGGTTGTTTTTTTTATTAATACCTGCCTCATCTGCCTAGCCTTTTTCAAAACTTCATTGGGGTCGGCTTCCAATCTAACCGGTTGCGGCTGAATATCAGTATTTTACACGGAGCGGCTGCCTTCTGACTGATACTCTAAATTTAGACTGGTTGTCAATTCTTTTTGGGCTACTGACACCCGTAACGACTGTCACAGGTCTTCGTATGACACCCGGGACCAACTGCTTAACGTGCTTTCCGAAGCACTGAGGGATCTCGATATGTGAAAAATGGTCATCCATCCAAGGGCTGACCGCGTTAAGCGCTGCTTAACCTTGCAGATCAACCGATCTGCGCGGTAACTATGTAGCTACGAGCCTCCCTTAATAATACTTGCCTTTTGCCTGATAAAGTGATAATACAAGTCTGTCATGCTCGCCAAAATGTCCCGCTGATGGTGGCGTGGTGTGTTGGGTCGCCGAGTTCCCTACATAGTGGTTTAGCTTAGCGATGCTGACGCATGCGTCATGCTCGTAAACGGGTGCCGTCTGCCGGGACTGGTCAGCTTGTGACTACCATGGCAATCTTAATATGTTTTGTTTTCCTTATTTTTTTTTTGTTTTTTTTTTTACTTATTGTCCTATATTATTCTCGCATTCTTTTACCACAACAGTGTACCAGACATGATTGTAAGATCGATTTATTTTAAAAGAGTTTCCATGGAGTTTCTGGCTTCGACTAACAAGACCTACTATTTGGAACCGTACACCTATAGTCTCGACATTTCATAAGTGCCTGAACTTGGTTTACATGAAATAAAGATATATTCTATTCTAAAAATTACAGTTGTGAAGATATGTAAGTGCTATATATTCACACGTTGTTTTATTAGTCATCTGAATCCCTTAAGGAGCAAGGTTTCCATATGATGTTATTATGCTCGCTATCCACCTGTTCTTATCTCCTAGTCAGCCTTTACGACACTCACGGGAATGGCGGATACATTGCCTCTTTACGACTTGAAGGCTTATTGTCTTGTGGATGGGGTTACTCCTCCTTATTACTGTTTTGTTAGGTAATTTGACAATAACGGCGGATGAACTGCGATTGACATTATGTTTGAACTATAGTGCTATTAGTACGCTATATGTTGTACGGCACGGTTGGCGCAGTGGTTGAGAGATCGACTGCTGAGCTACGTGTCGCGGGTTCGATTCCCGCACGGAACAAATATTTGTATGATCTACAGATATTTGTTTCGAGTCTGGGTCTCCGTGTATGTGAATACACACCGCGCCTCGTAAAGCCGTTGGTCCTGCGCATGATCTCTCTCCGGTCGTGTCGGATTGCCGTCCCATCTGACTATGAGAGTGAAGGAATAGAGAGTGCACCTGTGTTTGCGCACACACTTGTGCTCTATAATATCTCCTGCGTAGTTGGCTAATCTCCGGTGAGACTGGCCGCCGTGACCGAAATCGGTCAGGAGGACATTATATGTTTTAAATATGAGTGAGTGTAGGCTGAATGCCCTTAAATTCATTAATTCTCACGATGACTGATCCAAGCTTGCCCTCTCTTGCGACAGGTCAGCTCAAACAGCTATGGTACTTTCTTCAAAAGGCCATTCCACCCTATATTTGTCTCACATAAATCCTTAGTTTAATCTGTCAGCACTTTAAAATAGACCTTGACCCCTGAGTTTGTTTCGGCGTCTCTTCTTCTTTCTAGTCATAGGAAATGACGACCATCTAGTTTAAAGAAAACGGAACGAAAAAGATGTGTAAAACTGATAGAAAAATCCTAATTGCAAAATAAATATTTTCATTTCATTTCATTTCAATTTAATAGTGGTTGGTTGATGAATATTATACGGTTTAATATTAGCATGTAGTTTTTCGCTCACCGAGGCGGTACTTAGCAGTCTTCGGCGAATTGCCTCTCTGAATTATAATTAAAAAAAAAAAATATTTCTTGTATATAGGACTAACTTTTTGGAACCGTGTTACTAGAGTTCTATTAACGTTTCAAAATGACCGAGATGGAGAGATAATCTATATAAATAAAAATCAATTGCCACATGTATGACGGAGCATCACTTGAGAAGGACGATTTGACGAGATAATTTGTCGTGTTCCAGGACAAGGTTTGTATAAAGATTTTTTTTCGAAAATCCACGGAAATTTACATGGTATTTTTTATGAAAATCTTAATAAAGATGTTAGTAAATTGCACTCGTACGAAGCCGGGGTGTGTCGCTAATTTTTAATAAAAACAATTCACGTTCTTCAACATCTCCCTTTAAAAAAAGATTCACTCGTCACTCTTGGAGCCTCTTTCCTTGCACGCCAAGAAGTCTGAATAATAGTGAATAAGGTAGGCGAGAAATATTCACCGTGTATAGACGATAATTGTCTTGATGTCGAGATGATCCTTAATCGGCACTGTGGTCATTGTCTTCTCTGTCTTGTCCCTTTGGTCTTTAATACTGCTAGGCTGGCATTAAATTATTTAACTTGTTTAAATATTTGGTACGTACATCTTAACTTTCGTTAACCACTAAATAGTTTGAGATTAAAAAAACTTAACAGCCATAAATCCTATAGACGGGACTCTATAGTAAATGCGGACAAGCCGAAATTACAAGACAAAGTGCAACCAGAAGGCTTACTTCACACAACATCGGTAACATAGGCAGAAAACTACATACGTACATAATGTAAAGCATTTTACTACGGAACGCCAAGTGTTACGATACTTACACAACACCCCTTTTCTTTCATCTACATTCTGCACACATCGTTTCATACATACAGGCCAGTGAGCACCGCGCAACTGACTTTTTTGAAGGACCCCACCAATAAGGTCCATATGCAGGGCGTCCTCTAGTTATACAAAATGCAATAAGAAACAAAAATATCAAAAAACAATATTCTGTAAGGATTTAGTTTCGTTTTGTTAATTAAAGTTATTTCCACACTTATATGTCATGCAGGAGCAGTTATATAGTAAAAAATAACAAATCTCGACTTGTCCATATAAAGTGTACCTTCTGAACCTATCTTTATATTGTCTTTTAGTTTCGGACATGTTTGCACTTGTTTAATTAGTTGCCCTTGCTTGCCTTACACTCGCCAGTTAAAATGGCTTATGTTGGAGTTATAACATGTCCGGAGGGCGTTTACGTATGTTTTGAGAGGAAAATGGAAACTTCTCCCTGACTTTCATGCAGATTTTATGCCTTTCTTCTTAAAAGGATAATATATATGAGCTGCTATATTCTGTTAAATATGTAATATTGTTGGTTTATTTATCAGACACTGCCTCGCTCTAGTGGCCACAAACGTGACTGCTGAGCGTGACGTTCAAGTTCAATTCCCGGGTCGGGTGTTATTGGGTTTTTGTCTATGTATAAATTCTCAGTAGCAGCACGGAGTTTGGTGGTGTGCCCAGTAGATGGCAATAGGCTCGTCCCAAATTAGATGGGACAAAATAACGGCATCGGCGTAATGTGGGTGTCCAATAGTACCTACGCCTCTGCCTAACTCTTCGGGGAATACAGGCGTGATATGATAAATATGACAAACTAAATAGGCGACATAACATAGCATATGTTATGTCGCCTATTTAGTTTTTCATATTTCTTACCATGTAGTGTTTCGTTAATTGACTCTTAATTAATCGCGTGCGGTCCGCTTGGAACCCAATACGAAATTAAACGTTTGCTATTTCTCGGAATTTGAAGGTATGCTGACAACGCGCTGAATAGCTTCCTAAAACATTAACCGCGTCGTAAAACAGTTACGGGCGTGATCCGGTATTGTGTGCTTTTGTCTATATATTGCGTTTTGGATCCATATGAACCCCACGCGAGTGTTTGCCTAAGAATTTGAGCGCGAGTAATTAAGTATCAATAGGGCTTATAAAAATATACTATACAAAAGGAGAATTATGACCAAATCATAAAACAACCAAAGCACTAGCGATTCTGTGGCTTCTTTATTTAAGCTTACACTCACACCCAGAGACTGCTTTACTGATTTCTGATTATACAATTACATAAAACTCCAATCTACACACAAAATCTACTCCACAAAAGATCTTTTCCAACAAACAGACTCTCCAATTCACGGAAACATTTCATTGCATACAAAAGAACCCCTCCATTTTGATTCCAAGCAAAAATCTTTTGAGGGCACTTATGAATATTAAATAAACCAGCCAAAGGGACCTTTCAGAAGCGTTCGAAAGGGTCAGCTGGAGTATGACTCCATTTGGTCAGACCATAAAGTTCGTGACTTTCGACCTCAGGGCTGTTAGTTTTGAGGACTTTGGTCACAAGTTGACTAAGAATGGACAGTTCTTGTGTTTGTAATTGTTTACATGAACTTTGCCAGTTCACGTTCGGTCCGATAAGCAAAATGGTTGGATTATCTTGAAATGTTATTGGATTATCTTTTGATTTGATTACTGGACTAAATAAAGTTTATATTGACGGTACGGTTGTCGCAATGGCTATTAAATTTCTGGCCTATGTGTCGCGTGTTCGACACCCGCACGTAGTGTTGCCCAAAATCGGTCTTGGTCTTGATCTTGCATCTATGCAAGACCAAGACCGCGTAATTTTAGCAAGACCAAGACCATGACTGACCGTTCAAGATTTGAGCAAGAACAACACTAAGCCTGCGAGACTTGCACGGTCGGTCTTGGTCTTGCTAAAATTACGTGGTCTTGGTCTTGGTCTTGGTCTTGCAAAAATGCAAGAACAAGACTAAGACTGCAAGACTAAGACCGATTTTGGGCAACACTACCCGCACGGAACAAATATTTGTATGATGTACAGATAGTTGTTTTGGGTTTTGTTGTGTGTGCATGAGAAATATTAGAACGGGGCAACATTATAAATAAATTTAAAAAAAAAAACTTGTATCTGCTTAATTGGTTTAGTGTTTAGTCACTGGTGCTGAACGTGAGGTCCTGTGTTCGGATATTGGTTCTTATTTGTTATAAAATTCTCAGTAGTCTTTCGGAGTTCGGAACTGTACTTGGTGATAGGCTAGATGCCTACTACATGGGATTCAATAACGGCATCAGCCAAATGTACAAGGGTAGACAACAGGTACAAGTAGACCTCTGCATAACGCTTCAGGGGATACAGGCGTGATGCTATATTTTTAAGAAATCAATTGAACCTGAAAGTTATTTGTATTGATGAACCTGTGAGGTCTCAATAAAGCTTTGTCTGACCGAGGATTCGATCTTAAGACCTTAGTAGCCGTGCTTGTGAACACTTGCCCAGTGACACAGTTTCGTCGGTTCACTGTTACAAAGTATCATCATTCATTTATGGTCATTTATTTATGGTTTTACTCTGTTTTTATTATTATTATTATCTTTTATTTTGAATTGTGCAACGTATTGGTATATCGACTGTCAACTGGCAACTAGTACTATCTCATTTTTGAAAACATTACAGGATTAAGAAGAAACTATCGACCGCATTGTGCATACAACGCTAGTACAAATTAAATGAATTCGATTTTGGCGTCTAATTTTGATTGAAGTAAAATATGCTTTTTGCAGCGCTGCCGGGTATGAAATAGTTTAGAATGGTATAACCAAGTAAAATCCTCATAAAATCGAGATAGGACTATTGCCAGTTCACAGTCGATATACTGTATTTAAAAATATGTAATTTTGTATGTATAAATTTAAATAAATAAAAATAAATCTGAGCATTTGTGTTAGTAAACTCACTAACGGACGAAACTATAATAAAAAGAAAAAAAATGTTCAACACACCTAAACCGACTGAATCGTCTATTGTTTATATAACTTCAAGCTTGTTTCTACGCGCCAGACCATCCAATATACAGCCTGTATGTAACATACATAGTGTTACATTCCCACACCTAGATTTAGCACTCAAACACTCAGTGGCCGGCCTCACAGGATCCAATCATGAACCGCAACCTCGTCGGCTTTGCTTCAAGCTTACCGTCTAATCCAAATAGCAGGATACAGAGCTCCCGAGGCCAACCATATGGTGTCGAGGCGGATCACCGTGGTGAGCTTAGCTGGTAGGAGTCCGGCACACCCCAGGCGGAGGATAGATCATGATTGGTTCTCACCACGCTAATAAAAAAAAAGGATACAGATGAAAAATGATTTTGACGTGAATCAAATCGTTAATATACAATTCTCGTTTGCTTTAACAGTACAGCTAGTAATCATCGTTTTGGTATGATTTCAAAGTAAATATTATACAGTTTATACGACTGCTTCATTGGTCTAGTGGTCAAGCGCGACTGCAAATCGTGAAGTCCTGGGTTCAATTTCCATGTCGGGCAAAGTGTTATTGGGTTTTCTATATTGAAATTCTGAGTAGCAGCACGGAGTCTGGAACTGTACCCGGTAGATGGCAATAGGCTCGCCCCCTATTACATGGGACTCAATAATAGCATTGGTGAAATGTGGGTGTAGAATAATACTACCTAACCCTTCGGGGTATACAGGCGTGATGCTATGTTATGGTATTTGCTATGGTATGGTACAGTTTACATTCTCGGGCAAATCGTAGAAGTTCTAAATTACCATAGTTGTTTAGTTTTGATAATTCAACAAAGTACATTCCGTTGTTTCAATTTGTCGAGTGGACTTTTAAAGCATACTGCGCAATGTACTACATTCCGTTATATATTATATTTGACGGCACGGCGCAGTGGTTGAGAGATCGACTGCTGCGCTAGGTGTCGCGGGTTCGATCCCCGCACGGAACAAATATTTGTATGATCTACAGATAGTTGTTTCGGGTCTGGTTGTGTGCGCATGTGACATGTATGTTTGTAAACTGTACCCACGATACAGGAGAAATCCTAGTATGGGGCAAAAATTAAAAAAAAAAATATATATATATATATAATAAAATAATTTGGGGCTAAGTATTCTGTTTTTATTGCCGATACAAAAATTAAACAGAAGAATAAATTATACATATTGGGTTTGAGCACTACATCCTCGATGTATGTATACACATAGCAAAATTCAACAGAAGAAAATTTTATTTTAAACTTAATTTTTAGTTTTTGATCGATAGCTATTAATAATAATTAATGATTTTTTATTAATTATAATTGTTTTTAAACGGTGTCCCACACTAGATATTACCTCTTTCTGTATTATAGATGAATTCACATTCAAAAATCTTTAGATGCACAAACTCCAAAACCCGGGACCACTACCTATAATGTAGGCCATACAAATAATTATTCCATGCATCAACCCCGCGACACGTAGCACAGCAGTCGATCACTCAACCACTACACCAATGGTGTAAAAAAAAAAAAAACATTGCCGTACTCTAGGATTTCCCTGTGTCGTGGGTACAGTTTACAAACATACATGTCACATGCACACACAACCAGACCCGAAATAACTATCTGTAGATCATACAAATATTTGTTCCGTGCGGGAATCGAACCCGCGACATATAGCGCAGCAGTCGATCTCTAAACACACTGCGCCAACCGTGCCGTCAATCGTTATATCGTCAATAGTGTATATCTATTAATGCTTGTATTCCAATTGCAACTCCTATTACTCTATCGTAATTTTAACGTACAAATGAACGTACTGTATATGTACAATTAGTTCCGCCTCCAGCCGTAATGATCAAGTTACGGCGCCAGCGCCACAGGTCTGTACGTCTTAATGGGTGAAAGAAATTGTACCCCCATTAGCAGTAGTGCTTTTACAGTACTTAACTTATGTAACGAGGTACTTTGTGGTGAGGGTAACTTTAAAGGGACAGAGGTAATTTTAACGATTGACTGTTAAGTGTTTTTGTTCGCAACCCTAATGAGAATGGTTATTTGGTTTTGTGTTTGATGGATTAGATACGATTTTATTATCACAAGTTTAAGCATTGATTAACTGCTAGTAGTGAGTTCGATGCCCGTGTCAGGCATTGTTATGTTATTATATTATTCTCAGAAGCAGACTAAAGTTGTTAAAAGGTGACAGGTAGATGGCAATAGGTTCACCTTCTGTGAAGCAGTCATGCTCCAGAAGGAGGCCGATGAGCGGGAACGGGAGAGGGCCGATCCCGCTCGACGGAGGAGGAGGCGCCGGGGAGCAACCGCCCCGGCGCGCAACACGCCGCAACCCCCCGCCTAACACACCTCAGCGGGGGGCCTTAGGGGTCGCGAGCGCGCAGAGTGGGGACTCTGCGCGCTCTCACTTAGCGATCCCCGAGAAGACGGCGACACGCTGTGGTCCGTGTCGCCGTGCACACAGCACCAGCGAGGGTAACGGGGGGACCTCTTTACAGGCTCCCCCGGGACGTGCACGAGGGGGTGGCCTCTTTACAGTCACCCCCTCCGGGAAGTGCCGTTCGGCATGACACCATGGTGGGCTTCGGTGCGGTCTTCTAAGAGTTCCCGACGCCCACCATATGGTGTCGAGGCGGATCACCGTGGTGAGTTTAGCCGGTAGGAGTCCGACACACCCCTCCGCCCTCCCCAGGCGGAGGATAGCCCATGATGGGTTCTCACCACGTTAATCAAAAAAAAAAAAAAAAAGATGGCAATAGGTTGGACCCCTTTTAATTGGATCTTAATAACGATTTGGCTAAATGTGAGTGTAGGTACATCTCTGCCTAACTCTTCGATGAATACAGGCGTGATGTTATGCTAATTTATTTACAGTAGAATCTTTAATGTATAACCCACAGATTCCGATTTGGATATAAGTGACTCGTTATATAATAGTCGTCACGACACAGACTCCGCACAACTCCAAATAAACTTTCAAGTATGTCAAACAAGTCATAAAACTCCACTTACAGTTCTTCAGTCTTGTAACTGACGAGGGGCTGGCAACATTGAATTATAATATACTTTGTTGTACCCGGGTACGTCCTAAAACTGCGGCCAAACACCGGAGGACGGACAGCAGCGTCCTCTCACTAATCGGTGAGCCATTGCGATCCCCAAGCCGCCTGCCAAGCGTGGGGATTATGACAAAACCGAGGGAGACCTTCGTTCAGCAGTGGACGTCTTCTGGCTGATGATGATGATGATACTTTGTAACAGTGAACCGACGAAACTGTGTCACTGGGCAAGTGTTCACAAGCACGGCTACTAAGGTCTTAAGATCGAATCCTCGGTCAGACAAAGCTTTATTGAGACCTCACAGGTTCATCAATACAAATAACTTTCAGGTTCAATTGATTTCTTAAAAATATAGCATCACGCCTGTATCCCCTGAAGCGTTATGCAGAGGTCTACTTGTACCTGTAGTCTACCCTTGTACATTTGGCTGATGCCGTTATTGAATCCCATGTAGTAGGCATCTAGCCTATCACCAAGTACAGTTCCGAACTCCGAAAGACTACTGAGAATTTTATAACAAATAAGAACCAATATCCGAACACAGGACCTCACGTTCAGCACCAGTGACTAAACACTAAACCAATTAAGCAGATACAAGTTTTTTTTTTTTAATTTATTTATAATGTTGCCCCGTTCTAATATTTCTCATGCACACACAACAAAACCCAAAACAACTATCTGTACATCATACAAATATTTGTTCCGTGCGGGTAGTGTTGCCCAAAATCGGTCTTAGTCTTGCAGTCTTAGTCTTGTTCTTGCATTTTTGCAAAACCAAGACCAAGACCAAGACCAAGACCAAGACCGCGTAATTTTAGCAAGACCAAGACTGACCGTGCAAGTCTCGCAGGCTTAGTCTTGTTCTTGCTCAAATCTTGCACGGTCAGTCATGGTCTTGGTCTTGCTAAAATTACGCGGTCTTGGTCTTGGTCTTGGTCTTGGTCTTGGTTTTGCAAAAATGCAAGAACAAGACTAAGACTGCAAGACTAAGACCGATTTTGGGCAACACTACCCGCACGGAACAAATATTTGTATGATGTACAGATAGTTGTTTTGGGTTTTGTTGTGTGTGCATGAGAAATATTAGAACGGGGCAACATTATAAATAAATTAAAAAAAAAAAACTTGTATCTGCTTAATTGGTTTAGTGTTTAGTCACTGGTGCTGAACGTGAGGTCCTGTGTTCGGATATTGGTTCTTATTTGTTATAAAATTCTCAGTAGTCTTTCGGAGTTCGGAACTGTACTTGGTGATAGGCTAGATGCCTACTACATGGGATTCAATAACGGCATCAGCCAAATGTACAAGGGTAGACTACAGGTACAAGTAGACCTCTGCATAACGCTTCAGGGGATACAGGCGTGATGCTATATTTTTAAGAAATCAATTGAACCTGGAAGTTATTTGTATTGATGAACCTGTGAGGTTTCAATGAAGCTTTGTCTGACCGGAGATTCGATCTTAAGACCTTAGTAGCCGTGCTTGTGAACACTTGCCCAGTGACACAGTTTCGTCGGTTCACTGTTACAAAGTATCATCATCATCATCGTCAGCCAGAAGACGTCCACTGCTGAACGAAGGTCTCCCTCGGTTTTGTCATAATCCCCACGCTTGGCAGGCGGCTTGGGGATCGCAATGGCTCACCGATTAGTGAGAGGACGCTGCTGTCCGTCCTCCGGTGTTTGGCCGCAGTTTTAGGACGTACCCGGGTACAACAAAGTATATTATAATTCAATGTTGCCAGCCCCTCGTCAGTTACAAGTCTGAAGAACTTTAAGTGGAGTTTTATGACTTGTTTGACATACTTGAAAGTTTATTTGGAGTTGTGCGGAGTCTGTGTCGTGACGACTATTATATAACGAGTCATTTATATCCAAATCGGAATCTGAGGGTTATATATTAAAGATTCTACTGTAAATAAATTAGCATAACATCACGCCTGTATTCACCGAAGAGTTAGGCAGAGATGTACCTACACTCACATTTAGCCAAATCGTTATTAAGATCCAATAATTAGGGGTCCAGCCTATTGCCATCTACCTGTCACCTTTTAACAACTTTAGTCTGCTTCTGAGAATAATATAATAATGCCTGACACGGGCATCGAACTCAGGACCTCACGCTCAGATGCCACGCTTACGAACACTAGACTAGACCAGTTAATCAATGCTTAAACTTGTGATGATAAAATCTTATCTAAACCATCAAACACAAAACCAAATAACCATTCTCATTAGTGTTGCGAACAAAAACACTTAACAGTCAATGGTTAAAATTACCTTTGTCCCTTTAAAGTTACCCTTACCACAAAGTACCTCGTTACATAAGTTAAGTACTATAAAAGCACTAGTGCTAATGGGGGTTGAATTTCTTTCACCCATTAAGACGTACAGGCCTGTGGCGCTGGCGCCGTAACTTGATCATTACGGCTGGAGGCGGAACTAATTGTACATGTACAGTACATTCATTTGTACGTTTAATTACAATCGAGTAATAGGAGTTGCAATTGGAACACAAGCATTAATATATATACACTATTGACGATATAACGATTGACGGCACGGTTGGCGCAGTGTGTTGAGAGATCAACTGCTGCGCTAGGTGCCGCGGGTTCGATCCCCGCACGGAACAAATATTTGTATGATCTACAGATAGTTGTTTCGGGTCTGGTTGTGTGTGCATGTGACATGTATGTTTGTAAACTATACCCACGATACAGGAGAAATCCTAGTATGGGGCAAAAATTAAAAAAAAAAAATATATATATATATATAATAAAACAATTTGGGGCTAAGTATTCTGTTTTTATTGCCGATACAAAAACCGGGATCGAACCCGCGACACCTAGCGCAGCAGTCGATCTCTCAACCACTGCGCCGTGCCGTCAAATATAATATATAACGGAATGTAGTACATTGCGCAGTATGCTTTAAAAGTCCACTCGACAAATTGAAACAACGGAATGTACTTTGTTGAATTATCAAAACTAAACAACTATGGTAATTTAGAACTTCTACGATTTGCCCGAGAATGTAAACTGTATACCATAACATAGCATCACGCCTGTATTCTCCGAAGGGTTAGGTAGTATTATTCTACACCCACATTTCACCAGTGCTATTATTGAGTCCCATGTAACAGGGGGCAGCCTATTGCCATCTACCGGGTACAGTTCCAGACTCCGTGCTGCTACTCAGAATTTCAATATAGAAAACCCAATAACACTTTGCCCGACCTGGAAATTAAACCCAGGACTTCACGCTTGGCAGTCGCGCTTAACCACTAGACAAATGAAGCAGTCGTATAAACTGTATAATATTTACTTTGAAATCATGCCTAAACGATGATTACTAGCTGTATTGCTAAAGCAAACGAGAATTGTATATTAACGATTTGATTCACGTCAAAATCAAAGGTTTTCATCTGTATCCTTTTGATTAGCGTGGTGAGAACCCATCATGAGCTATCCTCCGCCCTGGTGCCGGACTCCTACCGGCTAAGCTCACCATGGTGATCCGCCTCGACACCATATGGTTGGCCTCGGGAGCTCTGTATCATGCTATTTGGATTAGACGGTAAGCTTGAAGTAAAGCCGACGAGGTTGCGGTTCATGATTGGATCCTGTGAGGCCGGCCACTGAGTGTTTGAGTGCTAAATCTAGGTGCGGGAATGTAACACTATGTATGTTACATACAGGCTATATATTGGATGGTCTGGCGCTTAGAAACAAGCTTGAAGTTATATAAACAATAGACGATTCAGTCGGCTGAGGTGTGTTGTACATTTTTTTCTTTTTATTCTAGTTTCGTCCGTTAGTGAGTTTACTAACACAAATGCTCAGATTTATTTTTATTTATTTAAATTTACACATACAAAATTACATATTTTTAAATACAGTATATCGACTGTGAACTGGCAATAGTCCTATCTGGATTTTATGAGGATTTTACTTGGTTATACTATTCTAAACTATTTCATACCCGGCAGCGCTGCAAAAAGCATATTTTACTTCAATCAAAATTAGACGCCAAAATCGAATTCATTCAATTTGTATTAACATCGACCGCGTTGTATGCACCACGCGGTCGATAGTTTCTTCTTAATCCTGTAATGTTTTCAAAAATGAGATAGTACTAGTTGCCAGTTGACAGTCGATATACCAATACGTTGCACAATTCAAAATAAAAGATAATAATAATAATAAAAACAGAGTAAAACCATAAATAAATGACATAACTAATTGGTCAAAAAATTGTACAAATATATAACACGTTTGGGAACAACTATCTGTAGGTTATTTGTTCCATGTGAGAATCGAACTTGCGACCAACAACACACCCGTAACTAAATAACTGTGACTACTTTGTTAATTATGGGATTCCCTAAGCGGTATATAATAATAATATATCCTATCCTATCCTATCTTATCCTACTTCCTATGCTATCCTATCCTACTAATATTATAAATGCGAAAGTTTGTGAGGATGGATGGATGGATGGATATTTGTTACTCAATCACGCCAGAACGGCTGAACGGATCTGGATGAAATTTGGCATACAGATAGATTATAGTCTGGAATAGCATATATGCTGTTTATCCCGAAAAAATTTACGGGTTCGTAAACAACGCGGGCGAAGCCGCAGGCGGAAGCTAGTGTTTAATAAAAAAATCAGCCCATAATTGTCTCTATTCTGGACAAGGGCCTCTTCTCAGAATGAGAAGAGTTAGGACTTCGTCCACTACGCTGGCTCGGTGCGGGTTGGCGAACTACACACACTATCGAGAACTTTATGGAGCCCTCTCAAATGTGGAGGTTTCCTCATGATGTTTTCTTTCACCGTTAATGCAAGTGATAATCAAATTCACCGCACGGAACAAATATTTGTAGGATCTACATATATATAGTTATATATATATAGTTGTTTCGGGTCTGGTTGTGTGTATGTGACATGTATGTTTGTAAACTGTACCCACGATACAGGAGAAATCCTAGGGGCAACGTTTTTTTACAAAAAAAGAAAGAAAGATGAATTAATAATTGCTTATTCAAACAGTTTTATCTAAGATGCGATGTTATTAACGATATTTTCTGCAATCTTTGAACAAAAAATAAATTTAGGATGGTTAAAAATGTACTAATAAATCATTTACATACATTAAGTACTACATCATACGGTCTTGTGACACTTGCTTGTTTTTGTGACATTTATTTTTCCTATATATCTTTTTTACCACCATCCTAACAAGCTTGTGGGAGGCAAATCTGATTTGGAAACCATCTCATGAAAAACCTTATTAATCAATTCCAAGAGGATCTATCGATAAACTCGTTCGTACACTGTCAAATATAAAAGGATTTTTTTAAGAATAAGGCGGTTTTTATGTTAATCTATTATGTGGCTCATCTGTCTACGTAACTTGTGCTGTCTCTGAGAGTGAAACGAAAGAGGTTTTTAAAAAAAAATCGTTTGCTCTTTGTAAAGAAATCTGATTGTGGTAACCATTTTCAAGGGATTTAGGGGTAGAATTAGGTACGACTCTTATAAGAAGGCTGGATCCAGTTATAGTTAACCAGAAGGTCGCAGGTTCGATTCCTACTCACGGTTGAATTTTTCTAACCACAATTTATTTGTTTAGAATTCTCTTTGCAGGCAATATTGCGTCATAAAATCAATATAATAACGGAACTTTAATGCGTTCATAAATTCCTGAAGAAACTTCATCTGTATCTGGTGACTGTATACCTTTATGAGGTGCAAGGAAAAAGCCTCTACGAGTGACGAATCATGAGATCGTTTTGTGTACCTTGGGGAGTCAGCCTTGATATCACCATTGCTGACTGGTGAATCTTTTCAGTACGGCAGGGGTGGCCAGCTTGATTAGACTCAAGATCTACTGTTCACTGACTAGGACTCTGTGCGATCTACCAATACGGTAGATAAAATACTAGTAATCGGAATTACTTTTCATGAATTGTCAAAAACGACATTTTGTTCTAAAAATGTTTGGAATGCAAAGGCGTGACGTCATAGTTTTTCATTGCGATTGACGGACTTATTGTGTGATATTGATAAATTAAAAATTGAAAACGCCAAAGATTAAGTTTTACTGTACTGTATTTCAAAATTTATTTCTAATGCAGTCATCTAGTCTATTACATAATCAGTACTTCTTCATATATTTTATATTCACATCACATATTAAAATTATATTTTTCTTTGGTTTGCCACGACCGATTGGATTAATAACTGCGATCGACCGGTCGATCACGACCGACTGATTGGCCACCCCTGCACTACGGCATAAGCAACGTTCATGAAGTTCTGCTTATCTCTTGTTTGAGTGTAAAATAAGAATGGTTCAGTTTCTGACTCATCGAATCGGGTAGGTTCGTAGGTTTATAGTGACAACCCTAAGATTTGTTACTAACCAGTAGTCTGACCTTTTGATAAAACAACCCCTAATTTGGGGACCTCTTTGATCTCAAACCAAGGTGTATTTTATGCTAAACTGATGAATTACAATTAGATTAAGTGTTTTGCGATAGAGCGGGTTGGAATATTTATTTTGTGGAACAGACAAGAAACTGTTTCATTGGATTTGGGGACGTTATCCAGCTGTTGACCATGTAGTCCTAAGATCAATTTTCAGGTCGGGAAAAAGGTTAACATATATGAAATTTTCAGAATAGTTTCCAAGCGACTTTTCAAAATTAAGAAAGCATTTTTTTTTATGAGTTGTCTCTCGCAGTTAGCTCAGGGAACTTTTACTGCTTAACCGGGCAAATGGCGAGACCAGAAGGGCCTCCAGCCGAGCAAATTAAATAATACTTAGCAACACTGCTAATGGTGTCCCATAGTGGGTCTCGAACCTCGGCTTAGGGCGTTGCTGGGGGGCAGACAAGAGAGGACTCGCTGGATCTGATTGTGATTATTAAGTTACATTTGATTTATTACTACTGACTCAGCGCGAGCTGGCTTGAGCAAGGGTCGGGGTGGATAAGAAAGCAGTTAAACAATACACAATGTACTATAGACTTCAGTATTTATGGTACCTCCCTTCCATAGCTCGCTTCAACTTTCAATCCTGGAGAATAAATAAGAGATAGAACAATATACATCTGTGTACACCTTAGGGGAATACAGGCGTGTAGCAAATGGTACTATATATTTATTGACCTGCCATATTACCTTCCGACGCCCACGAGACACGGGAGCTTATCGAGGAACAAAGTTTTTGTTCTGCTTTGTGTATTCATAAACCAGATCCAGTATTGTTCTAGGAAGAAAAGAAGAGATTTAAAAAGACAAAGCAGTGTAAGATAATGTTCAAAAGCTGCCAACTGCGTGTCGGGAGCATATAATGGTTCTGTACGTAGTTTTATTATCAAAAGTTTGTGTGAATATAAATGCGCAATAAGCGGCCCAGACTAGAGAGACTTTATTTCTGGATGTTAAGACGTGATTATATTGTTAAGATGCAAAAGACAGATAGTGTATGCGTTTTGATATTCTGATTTGAATATAGTAAGCAAATTACTGACTATGTCCGGGGTGTTTATTTTATTATTATTATTATTTCTTATTTAAGGTTCACCAACAATTGTTTACACTAATTTTATGACAAAAGTAACATGTAAATAATAATATATTAGTGTAACAATCACTTATAGGTAAATTCTGCATGCATAAATATAAGAGTTATATAAGATAGATGAGATAAAACAAAGACTAACTTACTTACTTAGACTAACTCAACAAAAGAAAACTAATTTAGCTAACTATAACAGTTAAATATATATTTACTAATAATTTTCTTTAGAAATGAGAAAAGGATGATAGAAGTGTTATAAAAATATCTGCGAACGAGCGCCCGCTCTGGTCAAAATCTTTTTTTTTACTGTTAATGAATTATTCCAGACATGCGACCTAGCTAAATTAAATTTTCGTCCCCGAAAACTCTTATATTGTAAATTTCATCGAAATCATCAGAGCCGTTTTCGAGAACGCGATTACAAACAAATAAATATGCGTACGTATATAAATATTCCTCTTAAAATAGGATACTACGCCAAAATGCTGAGGTTTTGAGACTATATTATTTATTTACATGCCTTTGGGTAATCTCTACTGTTTCGCAACTCGTTTGAAATACTAATTTCAAATATTGACAGTATCAGTTCCCAAAGAAATCCTACCGCTCTGGCTTTGTTCTGAAAAATTGACGTTAATATTTATGATAGGGTAACGTCTTATATTGTAGGGTATAAATTCTCATTCAAATCTTACCAGGCGTTTGAAATAAAGCCTGTAAATAAACTACAGGCTTTTAAGCCGGACACGATTGTTCCCAGGCTTTATGCTCACAATTCCGTTGCTTGTAAAAATGTGGTTTTCTGACCTACATATTTATAAGATTAGTGTGTTGTCTGTCTGTTCTAGGATTAAGGTTGATTAAATATACACCGAGTGAAATAAGTTCTTTGGCCTGCAAAGGGACCAAAGTAAGACACAAACACATACACAAATAAAATTTTTTTTAGAGTTCCTATAAATATAGCATGATATTGCAATACATCATATTTCCGTGAGTTTTCCAGTTAAATGATAAGTGTACGTAGCGAAATTCAAAAGCGAGTTTTAGAGGAAATAGTGATTGAAATCTTATCCAATTTCAAACATAGTATCTGCAGATATATGATCATTTAAATTTTATGATTTTAACCAATACATTTACAAGAATAAGCGTTTGAATTTCGCTACGAGTATACATATTTTTGACTACCTATATTATTATTATTAGAGGAATTGAAATATGGAAGTTAATTAATATTAAGTTCGGCTAATCTAGGATTAAATTCTAGTAGGATTATCGTGTTAATAAACATAACATAGTATAACGCCTGCATTCCCCGAAGGGTTAGGCAGAGGTGTACTATTGTACACCCACATTTCGTTGATGCCGTTATTGAGTTCCATGTAATGGGTGGCGAGCCTATTGATATCGCTAAAAACATTGCGTTACAACCTCTTTACATATCCAAAATATAATAAATGCATAGGTTATATTTTGCGTAAGTCTTTGTTCAGTTTCTATTTGTTTGTTCATACAAATATTTGTCCCGTACGGGACGCGATCTCGCGACACGTAGCGCAGCAAACGACTGCTCAATCACTGCACAACAGTGATGTCAAATACCAAAAAATAAATAGATAGGTACTTGATTAATGACCAGACACAATGCTGACCTCCAATCAAACCCATCACTTACCAAAAACATTACCACAACCAAAATACAACTTATTTAAAAACATTACCACAACCAAAATACTCGAACCCGCCATCTGGCCATTGACGGTCATCCAGTTTGGTTAGTGGCAAGTACCCTTTTCTGAATAATATGGGTCGCGACCGGTAATGCGGCACTTTTCCCACGATAAATGGAATAAAATCCGATAAAGGGACCAAGTGACTGATGAAATATTTATAAGAGGTTCGGAAAATATTTGATATATATGTATATTATAAAGATGAGATGATTTTTTTTTGTGATTCATTTTCCGATCCATTTGGCATATGTCGTAATTTGTTTGATGGAGGATTTTATGTTATACACTGCCTCATTTGTCTAGTGGTTGCGCATGCGCAGCTCCTGAGAATGTGGTGCTGGGTTTAATTGCTGTAATTTTCAGCAGCTCGTTTGGAACTGTGCCCCGTAGTAGGTAGTAGTAGGCAATAGGCTCGCGCCCTATTACATGGGACTCAATAATGGCATCGTCGAAATTTGAGTGTACAATAGCATACTCTCTGCCTTATCCTTCAGAGAATACAGGCGTGATGCTATATTTATGTAATGTTATTAAAATTTGTAGTACAATAATCCTATTCTACTAATATTGTAATTGCGAAAGTTTGTGAGGATGGATGGATGGATATTTGTTATTCTTTCACGACTATAATCCTATAAGCTATTCCAGACTATAATCTATCTTTGTGCCAAATTTCATCCAGATCCGTTCAGCCGTTCTGGCGTGAAAGAGTAACAAAGATCCATCCATCCATCCATCATCATAGGATAGTAGGAAGTAGGATAGTAGGATTCTGTTATAGGTACCTACTGTCTTTTAAGGTTCAAGTTTTGTTTAACTTGTACGTTGATTGTTATACATATAAAATATATCTGTCATTCAGTTTAAACAGCATTCAAATAACATATTATTGCTGTGCTTATCATCTCTAAAGAGTTTATAAACAGTCTGCATTTGACGATATTTAAAGTACATAAAATATTTTTCATTTCAATAAAAATAAGTCTCAGTGAAATCTTAAAGAAATCTAATAGCTATTTTAAGAGTGTGACATAAAAGTCAAACTCGAAATAAATGGCGGGCGTAAAAATCATTGTGCCGAATACTATTTATTCATATGGTGCTCCAAAAAAGAGCTACATTCAATCTATTGAAAGTGTAGCGACAACTACTCGCAACATGGCAAAAAGTAATAGCGCCATCTATCGGAGTGAAGCTACAACAACAAACCCTGAATGGCACTATGAAAGTTTACAACGATTCTAACAGATATACGAATGTCCAACATCAATAGTTGGGCTTCGGCCCGCCAGGCAAACCACCCTGCCTGGTCGGAGGATCCTCCCTTTTCAATGGAGGAAAACCATACCTCGTTCCTCCATAAAAGTAGTATTACTTTTTTACTATTTTCCGGGACACTTGACTATTTGCGAATGTTATGATATGACACTTCAAAATCCCATACATTTTATCATACCGTCTACAGCCGTACGTATATTACATAATTTTTTTAATTTTTTGATACGACAAATACGTCCACAGACGTTGACGCTTATGGGCGGAACGTCATACCATGACTAACAGTAAGCAATATAATGAGACAGTGCGGCTACTTAGCTACCGCCCTTAGCCGTACTGTCACGTAACGATATACCGAGATAACGTCGAGAGGCGATCTGGCCCGGAAAGTGTTAAATAACTTTTCAGTCTAAGCAGGCTTACCTGCCCTTAGTGCATGAACGCTTGCCTTCCATATAGGAGGGTGTTAATTTTAAACCCAGCCCGGACTTCTGACTCTTCCGAATCATGTGCGGATCAAAATTTGATCATCGAAAAACATCGGGACGATACCTGAGAGGGCTCCATAATGGTGGACTGAGGACTAACTCTTCTCATATTGAGAAAAGGTAAAAGGTACTTGCCCAGGAGTGGAATAGCAATGGGGTAAATTTATTAATTTATTATCGCTCATTAGCCTAGTGGTCGCAAGCGCGACTGCTGAGCGTGAGGTCATGTGTTCGATTCCCGGCTCGGGCAAAGTGTTATTGGGTTTTCTGTATGGAAATTCTCTGTAGCAGCATGGAGTGTGGACTTGTGTCCGGTTGATGGCAACAGGCTCGCACCCTATTACATAGGACTCAATAACGTCATCGGCGAAATGTGGGTGTACATTTCTGCCTAACCGTTCGGGGAATACGGGCGTGATGTTGTTATCGCATGGGTTTTCAAGTACAAATACAAATAAACTTTTAGGGTTAATAGACTTAATGACTTTACATCTGGGTTAATGAAGTGAAATGTGGGTAGACAACAGTTTAGTACAATTGTGCCTCATCATCATCTGCTATGTTGGGGTCGGCTTCCAGTCTGACCAGATGCGGCTATCAATCAGTATTTTAAACGAAGTGGCGGCCATCTGTACCTACCTCTATTATGAGTTTTCTTACTATTTACTATCATAGTAAATGTAACTTTCATACAAGCGATTTTAGTTCTTAACTTAGTTACATTAGGGATTAGAGTCGCTAACATGACATCTCTATAATATAGTAAATAGTAAATCAAAACTTTACTATGACAGATATGTCACATAAGCGACTCTAATCCCTAATGTAACCAAGTTTAGAACTACAATCGCTATCATGAAAATTTACTTTAATTTGATAGTAAATAGGTAGTAAGAAAATTCGTGATAGCAGTACTGTCCTCCGCCACCCAATTACTGGGAGACTCTGATAATGAGGTTAGAGGTTATCAGAATTTTTGGGCTGCTGACACCCTTAACCGCTGCCATAGGAATTCTTATAACAACTGTAACCAACGTGCTTTCCAAGGCATTCATCAAAGAACTGTGTGTGTATTTAACCTATGTAGATACAAGTCCCTTCTTAAGTACGAGTACACCTCTGCCTTATCCCATAAAATATAGGCGTGATGTTATGTCCATTATTTTAATGAATTATTTTTTCTAGCTTCCGCCCGCGGCTTCGCCCGCGTGGTTTACGAACACGTAAATTTTCCCGGAATAAAAAGTAGCCTGTGTGCTATTTCAAACTATAATCTATCTCTGTGCCAAATTTCATCCAGATCCGTTCAGCCGTTCTGGCGTGAAAGAGTACCAAAGATCCATCCATCCATCCATCTATCCATCATCACAAACTTTCACATTTATAATATTAGTACGATTAGAATGTTTGTTGCATACGGAAAGTTTATTCACACAGAAACGACCCATAGCAAAACAGATGCTTTGACATTTCTACCCATTGAATCACTATTTAATCCGGTCTTTCAATAAATCCCTACCTTAAATTGGATCCAGGAATCCACGCCATTACTATTGAATTAAATCCTGCAGCTGCTTAAGTAATAAAAGATACCAAACAAAATAATTTTAGAAGGCCCACTCCAAAAAAGTGTTAACATCGCACGCTAAAGAATTGATGTGCATAAAGTCAAAGTCAAAGTCCAAGTCAAATATTTTTATTTCGAATAGACCTTTACAGGCTCTTTCAAAACGTTGTGATTCTAGGTCCTATGGAGAGGAGACTGGTAAGAAACTCCATGAAACTCCATACAAATATACAAACTTGTATTTATTAAATGATGAATAAATCAACGAAGACTGCTTCATTGGTCATTGGTTACAAGGGTGACGACTAAGCGTGAGGTTCTTGGTTCGATTCCCCTGTCGGGCAAAATAGTAGCAGCATGGAGTCTGGAATTGTGACCTATTTCATCCCCTATTTCATGGGACTCAATAACAGCATGAGCGAAATGTGGTTGTAGGTGCAATTTAGTACATCTCTGCCTAATACTTTGGGGAAAACAGGCGTCATACTAACATATTAAATTATATTTAATTTTTCAACTGCGGAAGTAGAAATAGATGATTTTTTTATTGGTAGTTACGAGAAGGAATATTTCATAATAATTAATTTGTTACTACACTAATATAATAATTTCATTGCCATATTATTTGTCATTCTCTGTGACAGATTTCATAAGGATATGCATTTATTCGTATCGAAAGGATCTTCTGCGTTCATCTACTTGGTGTCACCACCGAGAGACACCCTTTTTGTTCCGACCATCTGAATAGAATCGCCATTCTAATAGGATTATGGATTGCATTCAAATTCTGGATATTTTTATTGAAATCGCCTCGTAAGAGCTTTTAGCATGTGTGGTTGCATTGATAATTTTAGTTACGACTTTATTTACAGTTATAATCGCTTCCGCCCGCGGCTTCGCCCGCGTGGTTTACGAACCCGTATTTTTCCGGGATAAAAAGTAGCCTATGTGCTATTCCAGACTATAATCTATCTCTGTGCCAAATTTTATCCAGATCCGTACAGCCGTTCTGGCGTGAAAGAGAAACAAAGATCCATCCATTCATCCTCACAAACTTTCACATTTATAATATTAGTAAGATAGGATAAATTAAGCAGTAGCTGTAACATAAATGAAAGCTGTAATTTTGCGTATTATGTTTCAACACTAAATGCCCTTTATAATTTTTGCCTTTGTGGAAATTAATTATTTTGTGTAAATCTGACAATCCGTTTAGTTAGAGTTTGTTTTTGGGTATAATGTAATTATGATGGTTTAACTGAGTTATGGACTGCGTAGAATAAATATTATAGTTTAGTTTTGGCTTGTAAAATAGCGAATTATGTAGATTAATTTGAAAATGATGTTTTGAATAAACAAAAGTAAAACTAAAAATGATGGAACGCAAACACTCAATGTTTAAACAGTTTGTTTTTAAACAATTACTAAGGGATATCCTGTATCATTGGTGTGTCGATATCTTCGTTGATAATTGGATCAGGCAAAGTGTTACCGTAAAATGGGGCTATTTGGGAAACGCGGGGCAATTTGGGACTAACATTTGTTTTTAGAAATTTTGTCATATTTTCTAAACTAAATCAAAATTTCCGTTGTCATTGAAAGCATACTACACTACCGCTGTTTAAAAGCAGTTACTACTCTATGAGAAGCTCACAAAATGATCCCTTTACTAAAATTCAATTAGCCCCGCGCTTCCGAAATACCCCATTTTACGGTATTCGTTTTTTTTTTTTTTTTTGTTAAAAAAATCCCAGTAATAGCCTGGAGTTTTATAATTATTATTGTGCCCAGTAGATTGAAACAGGGATTATTAAACGGGAATCAATAACGGCTTTGGCAAAATATGGGGATACACCTCTACCAAATCCTGACGGCACGGTTGGCGCAGTGGTTGAGAGATTGACTGCTGCGCTACGTGTCGCGGGTTCGATTCCCGCACGGAAAAAATATTTGTATGATCTACAGATATTTGTTTCGGGTCTGGGTCTTTGTGTATATGAAAATATGTGTTTGTAAACGCACCCTCGGGCAACCACCATACAGGAATTATTACTAGGGTGGGGCAAAGATTTAAAAAAAAAAACATAATAATAAATATATCCTTATATACAGGTGGGATGCTAGTTTATGTTAATTTTAGAGGTTAGTGACCCTAGTGACTATTTAGATATAGTCTGATTTTTTTGAACAAAAACATCTAGCAACTACAAGGAACAGGTCTACGCACTTGCGGCTGTACTTCGTAAAAAAACATGTAAACCAGATACGGGTACTTTAGAATAGTCAGAGTTTAGGTGCCACGTTCCAAAGTGTTTACTTGCAATGGAGAATGACCGCCAAGAAACTCCATCATTCTTTATGACATAGAAGAATTAGATTCAAACAAATATAGGACCTATTTAACCGCTTACCCACCTCTCATTCTCAACGGATGAAAGGTTCATTTAATCTCAACCGTGGATGTTACACGACAAAGATTCATCTCATAAATTGAATACGTGATAACTTCAAAAGGAGTTTAACATTTAAATAGCAGAACTTCTACACATTATCAAGATTGAAGCGTTTAATGCAGCTATGAGCTTTGTGCGGAACAATGACGAAGAGATTCTTTCTTTAGAACAATTCCGTGATTAAAATACTCACTTTGGATTAAATCACGACTTAGTGTTGGACTGAAAGGTTTTTAGTATTTAGGGTTAAAATTATTCTAATGTCCTATGTGAGATTTCTGAGGGACTGGGTAACTCTCAATTTTTAGGACTATTATATGATCTGACACATATGAGAATGAAGATTTTTTTCTCAGTTAAAATTCAACTGAAATCTTTTTGATTAAACTGCAATTTTGGGCTCAGTGGCGCTTACTGAGCCTATGTCCAGCGGCTGTCGAAGAATCTGGGCTGATGATGATGATGAAACATAACGTAGCATCACGCCTGTATTCGCCGAAGGGTTAGGCCGAGGTGTACTATTGTAAACCCGCATTTCGCCGATGCCGTTGTTAAGTTCTATATAATAGAGGGCGAGCCTATCGCCATTAACCAGGCACAGTTGCAGACGGTGTGCTACTACTGAGAATTCCATACAGAAAAACTTAATAACACTTTGCCCGACCCGGGAATCAAACCCAAAATCTCACTGATGATGTTGATGTTCTTCTTAGCGTGTCGATGGCAATGTAAATAGTTCCAGTTCAGAAGATAGCTACAAGGATTGCTCTATCAGTGGAATCCATTAATTCTTCTGTCATATGCGGACTCGCCGAGCACGATATTAAGTGCATCATCGTTTGCGTGACCACACCGCAGTCACACATCAAGTTGAAGTTTGTTGTTTAAATGTTTACCAAACCATACAATTCCTAACTTTGACTCGGGTACGTCTTAACTAAAACTGCGGCCAGACACCGGAGGACGGGCAGGAGCGTCCTCTCACTAATCGGTGAGCCACTGCGTTCCCCAAGCCGCCTGCCAAGCGGGGTCCCTCCCTCCCTTTGGGGGAGGCCTTCGTTCAACAGTGGACGTCTTCTGGCTGATGATGATAATGATGACAATTCCTAACCTAAGATATGAACTTCAAGACATAACAAACGGATTCGCTAAACTTCAAGATAAAAATGTAGATACTATACGAATGAAATAAATTCTAAGTATTTAATGAAAACAAACAAAAGGAATGTGAAGTAAGCATTTCTTGAACTATGACCTTTTCGTTCAGAGTCGCCGTTTCGAGGGCGTTACCACCTGTTCTCAACATTTTATTTGCATTTTACGGCGCTTTTATGGGAATTCAATTGAACATGAAAAACGACTGTGATTCTTGACATTTATGATCTGCTAGCTTCCTCCCGCGGCTTCACCCATATTGATTATGAACTCGTGCATTTTTTCAGGTCACACGTAGCGCCATCTAGCGTCCTAAAGCAATTGTGACCGTTGAAAGTTATTGTTCTTTGCCTCGGGTAAAATACTTTTTCTGGATAAAAGTTACCCTATGTCCTTTTCTGTACTCCTGACAACGTATATGCAAAATTTCATGATGATCGGTTCAGTGGTTTAGGCGTGAAAAGGTAACAAACAAACAAACAAACAAACTTACTTTCGCATTTATAATATTGGTTAGGATTAGGATTTAAGTGCTTCGTTAAGTGATGAACGTGATATAATATAGCATCACACTTGTATTCCACGAAGATATAGGTAGTAGGGGTACTATTGTACACCCATATCTCACTGATTCCGGTATTTAGTCCCATGTGAAAACTCCGGGATGCTACTGATTTTTTTAACAGGAAAATTAAATAACATTTTATCTGATCCGGGGATCGAACAAATGCAAAAAAAAGTTAAAGTAACTTTATAAAAAGCAATAAAAACTTGGCTCTTTTTAAAATATTTTTTTCTGAAATGCATATAATTTGGTGGCATACAAATTATACGAGTTTAATGAGAAAACTGTCTACAAGCTCTTTAGATTTCAAGTTTATTACATTTTCTTCATATGACACAACTGCTTTCAGTTTACAATTAAAGCCATAGTGCCATCTTAATTACATATCTTGAATTTGTTCTTAACCAAAGCATATTAAATGAAAGTTTCATTTAAATGTAAACTTGCAACTCAGTGTCTACCCAAAACACTATTTTGTTTACAGTTAGAAAACAAATGATCCCGAATGAATCAGTTTTGAGTGCAACACCCGGAGTACACGATTGCACGTAGCAGTCTAGGGTTAATTTCTTTAGGAAAAGATTTGTTTTGGATTCAGAAAATTTGTACTGTTTTCTCTCAAGTTAATAACTTCATAAGAAATATTATTATTATTTGACCGTAGAATTAAAGATTTTTCATAGAATCTAAAAGGATATTGGTTTTTGGAGCTACAATCAGCGCCAAAAGTAGCAGATAATTGTACAAAGTTTCAAAATATTTTTTTTTGCATAAGTACTCTCATAATTCTTTTATGTAATGAATGATTATGGAGTAGCGTCACCTTATCGATTAGTGAGATGGATGGTTAAGTTCAATAATGGTCTTCAATGATTAATCAATTTCTAAATTACGAAAAGTGTACCATCTTATGTAGCTGACTGTACAAGATCCGCGTAGAAAGATGCTATGTGTTATTGTTGACGTTACATTATTTAACTAGCTTCAGTGTTAATGTATTTGGCTTAGTGACGTCCTGAGTTCAATTTCGGGGTCAGATAGTGTATTCTGTTTTTCGATATGAAAATTCTCAGTAGCTTTCCGAAGTTTGGAAATGCGTCTGGTAGATGGCAATAGGCTCGGCTCCTATTAAATAGGATATCATAATGATGGCATTAATGAATTTTTTGTGTACGACGCACTTGTGACTCCTCCGGTGTTGCGGGTGTCCATGGGCGACGGTAATCGCTTACCATCAGGCGATCCATCTGCTCGCTTGCCGCCTATCGCATAAAAAAAAACATACTTCCTAAAAATAAACCTACACCAGCTCTGCTTAAGCCTATAGGGGATAATGTTGGATATTTTTTTTCCCTTGGAGCAGAGAGCGAGGTTCTAATAATTTGTCTGTATTGAGTTCACAACAATACATATCTCATGAGAGAGCTTAATGCTCACGACAGTACAATATAGTACTTTAATATAATATTGGATATATTTTTGTCATTGTTGTTGATTCAACTAGAGCTGAATTGAGTGTAGGTATTGTAAAAATCACCGATGTGGAAGAAAGGTTCTCGAGTGGCGACTACGAACCGCAAGACGCAGCGTAGGAAGGCCTCCTACTAGGTGGACCGACGACATTGTGAAAGTCACGGGCAACCGATGGATGCAAGTGGCGGCATGTCGTTCGATGCGGTAGTCTAAGGGGGACGCCTTCGTTCAGCAACGTCTTCTGGCTGATGATGATGATGATTTTAAAAATAATATTTATACTCTCCATATTTGTACTCTCCAGAGGTAAAAATTGTATTATAATTAAAATAATAAAATGTACAAAAAATAAACAAATTATTATAATATTGCAGGCAATAAAAACAAACAATTCAAAGTTCATCAAACTATTGTTTTTGTCTCATTAAAATGCGCATGGGCAAACATTCTAATTTTAGATTAGTTTCTGAACTATCATCAGATTGTAAAAGCCTTTATAACAACAATTTCGTAAAGTTTAAGGTTTAATGTCTATTGTTCGTAAGCTATATATCTGCTGATGGGTACTTGATTTTCTTTATATTACGCTTATGTAGACTTGTCTTGGATAGGCTTGTCGAGGGTCTGAGTTCATCTCTTGCCAAATTTAAGAAATGTTTAATAGATTTATTATAATATCTGTTCATTGATATTTCTTTCTAATATAATAATTTAATTTTTGTTTACTTTTTATCTTTATGTAGTGTTTAAATTTAATTTTATATGTAATAATTCACTTAATTAACTAGTTGCTTAGTTCACTGTGCATGCTGTGGTCTCCTATAAGTGAAGGAGTACACATACATAATACCTTTTGCTGAACGTTATTTCTATGTCATGATTTGTGTATATCTTTTGTTGGAGATCCTTAAATAAATAAATAAATAACGTCTGCACTTATGACTTTCTGTATTTATGTGCGGATCAGAATTGAATTATCACTTGCGTTAACTGAAAGGAACACATCCTTCTTTCGTAATACGTTGCCCTACACTAGGAATAATTCCTGTATCGTGGGTGCGTTTACAAATACATATATTCACATACACAAAGACCCAGACCCAAAACAACTATCTCTAGATCATACAAATATTTGACGTGTGGGAATCAAACCCGTGTCACGTAGCGTAACAGTCGATCTCTCAACTACTGCGCCAACCGTGCCGTTATCGTGAGGGAAGCTGCACACCTGAGAGGGCTTTGTGGTGGATTAAGTATCAGCCCTTCTCATTATGAGTAGAGATCCGAGCCTAGAATAGTAATGGGCTAAATCATGCAATACCAGCTTCCGCTCGCGGCTTCGCCCGCGTGGATTACGAACCCGTACATTTTTTCGGGATAAAAAGTAGCCTATGTGTTATTCCAGACTATAATCTATATCTGTGCCATATTTCACCCAGATCCGTTCAGCCGTTCTGGTGTGAAAGAGTAACAAAGATCCATCCATCCATCCTCACAAACTTTCACATTTATAATATTAGTAGGATATATATCACTCCAGCTACCACAGATGCGTTCATTTTACGTAAATATATTCATTAGGTCTACCACAAACGTAAACATTATCAGTATTGTGGCTAATGTCTCAGCTTTAGTAATAACTTAGCGCTTAGTCAAATGAAGGTTGAGACACATTATCACAAACATTTAATATGCACATAGTCGGTCGGCTCAGACATGTCTGAACATGTCATAACCGAGTAATAGCGACGGCAAATTGTCAATGACCTCATTACACATACCATCACGCCTGTGTCCTCCTGAGGGTGAGCCAGAGGTGTATTGTTGTACATCCATATTTCACTGATACTATTATTGAATCTAATGTAAAAGAGACTAAGACAAAGTGGGGAGGGAGAGAACCGAAAGAAAGAGTTGCTAATAAGAATCGACGAAGATTTTTTAAAGAAAAAAACTTTCTCTGCCCGTTTCAAGACCTAACACAGCCGCACTTAGGACTAATAGACCTATGAGGCATTTCAATCAAATTTTAGTGTTTTATCCTCTTGGCTGATCCATGTGAGACACAATCGGAATGCTGTTGTGTCTAGAAATCGAGCCTATTGCCATCTACCGGGCACAGTTCCAGACTCCTCGCTGCTACTGAGAAAAACCCAATAATACTTTGCCCGACCCAGGAATCGAACCCAGGACCTCACGCTCAACAGTCACGCTTGCAACCTGAGGTAGTCAGTTGTTTTATTTTATATAACATATCATAAATTTAAGGTAATTAATTGTAAACTAGTTTTGAAAAGAGTATCCATAGAGTTTCTTGCCGGTCTTTTCTCTATAGGACTTACACCCTTTTGGAACCGTACACCTTGAGTTTTGACTTTTTAGAAGTACCTACAAAGGCTTCATCATCATTATCAGCCAGAAGACGTCCACTGCTGAACGAAGGCCTCCCTAAAGAGGGGGTTTGCCATAATCCCCACGCTTGGCAGGCGGCTTGGGGATCGCAGTGACTCACCGATTAGTGAGAGGACGCTGCAGCCCGTCCTGCGGTGTTTGGCCGCAGTTTTAAGACGTACCCGGGTCATACACAGGCTTAGTTTCACTATATAACCTCCTATGGAATTTGGACTCCCATCATATAAAACCTTCGCTTATTCTTTTAATATGGCTACGTTTTTACCTTAGATTTATTTTAGGGACAGACTGCCTCATTAGTCTAGTGATCGCAAGCGCAACTGCTGAGCGTGAGGTCCTGGGTTCGATTGCCGGATCAGGCAGTGTTATTAGGTTTTACTGTATGGAAATTCTTCATTCTTCTTCTGCACGGAGTCTGTATAAATGGCAATAACCTCGCCCCCTATTACATGGGATCGATGATATCAATAACGGCATCGGCGAAACGTGGGTGCACAATAGTATACCTCTGCCTAACCCTTCTGGGAATACAGGCGTGATGCTATGTTATGTTATTTCAGCGAATCGAGACGACTAAACGCTAATATTTTAACGTTATTATCAAATTAAGTACAAGTTATTTTACACACGGCGCTACTCTGAGACACATAACCGTTATTCACTAAACAACTGACAACAATAACTAACAATACAGAAAGTATAAAAGCTGGATTTTTCGAATAAAATAACTTATAGTAGTTCTGTAGAAAAATGTGCCAGATTCTGAAACAGCTTGTAGAAACTTTCTCAACATTGATTTGCTGTAGTTAAAGTTGGTGAGATGCCACTGTGTGTATACACACAGAAGTGCCATTGTACTTTTTAATAACTTGGTTGCACCTCAATTTATTTGGTAGTTTTAATCGTAATAGAAGTATTCTGTAATTGGAATCTGGAGCCGCTACTTCTGAGCGTGACATCCTGGTTTTAATGGGTCGGGCAAAGTGTAATTAGGTTATCTTGTGTTAGAAAATTTTCAATAGCAGCCCGATTGTAGATGACAATTAAGAAAGAAAGAAAGAAAATAATTTATTTTTGAACCCACAATAAAAAAACACAAAAATAGCAATAATTATAAAAACAGAACATAGAAACAAGAGCGCAATTGGCTTACATGGGCCTAATTAAGGGCAGTTCTTCGGGGAACACAGGTAATCTATAATATATAGGTAACTATGTGTATAAAAACTGCATTGCAAAAAATCGGAAGAAATACTATATTTATTTCGTTGCATCAGATCTTAAGGTATGCATATTATTTGGAACTTTGGACATAACAGACTGGTAAAATAAATATTCAGCCTACTGTACTTATTTTTCTCAGTGGCGCAAAAATCGTCCGAGTCTGCGAGTTGTATGTGGAGTGTGGCAGATTCAGTTTTAAATCCCGCTCCATATGGTAATACTATACCCTCTTGCCGACTCGTAGTTTCTGATATAAACCGCTTCGTTGTGAATATGGTAAAATGTTGGAAAAAACTTTTTGAATCGCGAAACACTCGAAATATTGTCATTAAATTAAAATTACTGCACATCCATATTATCATCAGACTGTGAATTAATTAATAGGTCTAGTAGTCACGAGTTGCTTCTTCTTAGCGAGTCGATGGCAATCTAGATAGTTTCAGCTCAGGAGTTAGCTACTACGACTCGCCCCCTATTTCTAGACACAATAGAATTCCGATTGTGTCTCGCATGGATCAGCCGAGGGGTTAAAGCACTACAATTGGATTGAATTGAAGATCTAGTGCTGCTATACTCAACCTGCGGCCCGCCGAGCTTTTGTGAGCGGCCCACCTGAGATAGTAGTTAATATTCAGAAAGTGTGGGCGCGCGGAGCAAAATAGGTTTTTTTTTTTTTTTTTTTTTTTTAAAGCTCTTTAAAATTTTGTCATGGTCGCATGTGGCTGCATGATAACGTCACATTATAATACCGATAAGATCGTCTAGTCAGATGATTTATGAATAATTTTTATTTTTTATTATCATTCTATTTAAATAACGATTTATTAACACCTTGTTGTGGCCCGCGATATCTTAACCAAAACGTTTTTGTAGCCCTAATAAAAAAAGTTTGAGTATGGCTGGTCTAGTTTCCAAAGTGGTCCAGATGGACCCCCAGGGGTCCACGGGAGACTCGACGGGGGTCTACGTTGGCGTAACAAAAAATGGGGGTTTAAAATTCAATTTACAATATGGTAGAAATGTAGCTGCAGGGGGTCCATTGGAACCAGCTAAATTTTGCAAGTGGTCTATGAGAAAAATGTCTGGGAACCTCTGGTCTAGTGGTACTAAGTGCGGCTGCTGATTGTTAGGTCTTGCAGCGGCAAAGAGTTTTCTTTTTCTTGAAACAAATCTTAGTCAAATCTTAATAGGTACCTAACAACGATAGGGTAGGCCTATATCAGTAAAATATGCGTGAACAGCAACAGTACAAGTTGCTGAGCGTGGAGTACTAGCCCTATTAAATGATAATAGGCTCATCTCTATTGAAACTCTCTTTCTTTAAAAACGTTGCCCCACACTAGGATTTCTCCTGTATCGTTGGTACAGTTTACAAACATACATGTCACATGCACACACAACCAGACCCGAAACAATTATCTGTAGATCATACAAATATTTGTTCCGTGCGGGGATCGAACCCGCGACACGTAGCGCAGAAAGCTAATCACTTAGCCACTGCGCCAACCGTGTCGTCAAATGTTATTACAAGGGAATAACGGCTTTGGCGATATTGGGAACCTCTGCCTTACGCTTCGGGGTATACAGGCGTGATGCTGTGTCATGTATCCTTTCAACTGAGGTGCAGTTGATTGCAGTTCATCATATAGATCGACTGGCTGGATGTTTTATTTGAGACACATAGGTAACAATAATGGAATTAATGCTAAAATTGGTTAAAGCGATTTTTTTTCATAATATGCTAAATAAACATAGCATCACGCATGTATTCCCCGAAGGGTTATACAGAGGTGTACTATTGTACACCCACATTTCACCGATGCTGTGATTGAGTCCCATGTAATAGGGTGCGAGCCTATTACCATCTACCGGGCACAGTTCCAGATTCCATGCTGCTACTGAGAATTTCCATACAGAAAAACCCATTAACACTTTGACCGACCCGGTACTCAAATCCAGGACCTCGCGCTCAACAGTCGCGCTTACTACCACTAAACTAATGAGGCTAAATAAAGTTTCTATTAATATTATTACGATTATACAGAATATAAAATTATTTAATATTTTAATATATTTCCTAAAAATATGAGGATTTCATTTCATTCCATTCAATCGTCTGCTGGGAGAAATATAAAAGTTTTATGAAACGGAAAACTGTGAAAGACTACGAAATCTCTTTGTTTGCAATTTTCTAATTGAATTAAAATATTTATTTGTGACCAACTGTACTATCAATTCTGTATTATTCAATTACATTGCATTTGTTTCTCGTCGTAGACGTTGGCTACGGCGTAGTATCTACGTCGTAGGCACCTACGTCTACAGCTACAAGCAACAATTTCTAATTCTCCGCTGCTACTCAGAATGTTTCAAAGGTTGTATTTATTAAATATGTGTAAAACATTTATCTGCTCTCATATCAATAATTCTCCTAAAGCATATAATTATTTAGTAGACTAGCTTTTGCCCGCGGCATAGCTCGCGTTAATTTAGTTAACACACTACTATAGTTTCTAATAATATAATTCAAACATGATTCGAAAGACTTCTTTTCCTCAGGAATAGTACTTTTTTTGTGGACGAAAAGTACCCTATGTCCTTTTCTGTACCCCTAACAACGTATATTCAAAATTTCATGATGATCAGTTCAGTGGTTTAAGCATGAAAAGATAACAAACTTACTTTCGCATTTATAGTCAGGATAGGCAATGGCTACCTAATCAGTACCGCTATCACAAGTTTTCTTACTATTTACTATAGCGATTTTAGTTCTTGACTTGGTTACATTAGGGATTAGAGTCGCTTATGTGACATCTAGTCATAGTAAAGATTTGATTTACTATTTGCAATTTTATAGAGATGTCATGTTAGCGACTCTAATCCCTAATGTAACCAAGTTAAGAACTAAAATCGCTATCATGAAAATTTACTTTACTTTGATAGTAAATAGTAAGAAAACTTATGATAGCGGTCAGTAACGTACACAGAGTTTTTAGACAGGGTAGGCAGAAAATTTTAAAAGCTTACTTACCAATTATACCTTCTGTATGTTGGTATTGGTTCGTCGTATTGTCGATTAAATAATGATGTATGTGATTTGCCACCTCAAATATCTTATAATAAATATTTCGTCGAGAAATGTAGGGTAGGCAGTGTCTTTTTGTCTTCATGCACCGCACGCGACTGACAGCGGTACCGTTCCTAAACGAAGTAGAACTTTACCAAGTAGGTTTTAATTTCACTTTGCTGCTCCAGCCCTAGAGATTACGGGCACCCGCATTAAACTTATTAAAACAGTAACAGGGGAAATATCACAAAGAGAAAATACCTTTAAAATTTACAACACACTTACGTATGTTCCGCGTATGTAACACTGTGTACCGTCGACAAAAAAAGTTGATTAAAACATTTTTTTTTTATCAACAATGTCAGAGCAAATTTTCACATTACTCCGTGAAACGAACAAAGTTTTGTTATTCGAACGAGTTACGTTCGTAAAAATGGTGGGACCTTCCATTTTAATCCTGTATCTGTTTGCGATTAGATTTGTGTTCGTGGTCAGATTTACCAATAAATCTTGGCGTTCGTGTTGCTACATTTTTTGTGGAATAATTGTATTTTTGATGTAACGTTAATCAGAGAAAGAAAAATATGATGGGAGTGCTTTTTGTATCCGAATTGGGATTAAATATTGAGTGCCAATTAGTTACCAATGCTAAAAACAACAGCATATCTACGGCATTTATTGATAAGTAAAAAAGAGGTAAAAACTGACTACAATCTTCGGAAAATGTAATATACTAGCTTCCGCTCGCGGCTTCACCTGCATTGATTGCGAATCCGGGCATTTTTTCTGGTGACACGTAGCGCCATCTAGCGTCCTAAAGCAATTGTGACCGTTGGAAATTATTGTTCTTCCTTCGGACACAGTAATTTTATCTGGATGAAAGTTACCCTATGCCCTTCTCGGTACCCCTGATTACGTATATACAAAATATCATGATGATTGGTTCAGTGGTTTAGGCGTGAAAAGGTAACAAACAAACAAACTTACTTTCGCATTTATAATATTAGTTAGGATTTGTTGCACGGGCAAAACCGTGGAACGCTATTTTGTAAATACCGCGTATCTGGGTTTAGCGTGGAAGAAAAAAAAGTTAATATCTTAACCATATAACTATATTTTACCGACTGAACTTTGTAGTTACTTCTCTGCGACTTACTTTATAATCGTATGAGATCTAGTATAAGGTAATCCGCGTTAACGATCTGTTGGCGCGGTATTTCAATTTTGCGTCTTTTGCTGCTACGCGGTATTATAAACTCCTCTTCCGCGGTTGTGCACGCGCAGCGCCAGTATATTGAATTTGCCTAGACTACCTAATAAAAGAAAGATTCACATCACTTTAGAAATGCCGGAGGTAAAGTTAGGAAAAGTAAAAAGAAAAATTTTGTTTTGAATTTTGGCTTCCCCCTTTTTTGAAATCTGAAAAACATGGTATAAGGTCCAAAGTCCAATCATCAACAATTTAACATCAAGATTACTCTATCATTATCACAAAATACGTTACAATACCGATCGTCATGTAGGCGTAAAGTATTATACAATAAAATAAAATCCAACACAAAAATCCTACTAATATTATAAATCCTATCCTACTTCTACTAATATTATAAATGTGAAAGTTTGTGAGGATGGATGGATGGATGGATGGATCTTTGTTACTCTTTCACGCCAAAACGGCTAAACGGATCTGGATGAAATTTGGCACAGAGATAGATTATAGTCTGGAATAGCACATGGGCTTTTTATCCCGGGAAAATGTACGGGTTTGTAAACCACGCGGGCGAAGCCGCGGGCGAAAGCTAGTCTTTCTATATAATCTCAAAGCATTTTTACGCTAACGTTACAAAAGGGAATTTTTGCTTCTAAACAAAAAAGTTCGTCGGTACGGGAGGATAAAAGTTCTCCAACGCACGTACAAAGGCCTGTACTTTGTTGATGCTGTGTCCCTATGTCTGTGCGTGTTTGTGTCGGTATCGAGTTATCAAATGGTACAAAAAAAATGAAATGTAACGTGTGTCATCGAGCGTATATTGTTCGAGAAAGTGATACGTTCGATTTTTTATTTTTATTTTATATCCTTTTTTTCATTAGTTTGGTGAGGACCGTCATGGGCTATCCTCCGCCTGGAGGAGGCTGTGCCAGCTTCCTATTAGCTTAACTTATCACGATGGTCTACCTTGACACCATAAGGTGGGATTCGGGAACTCTTAGAAGACCGCACCGAAGCACACCACGGTGCCATGTCATTAAGGGCACTTCTCGGAGGCGGGACTATAAATGGGCCACTTTTAGGTAACAGGATACTGTTGTCATATGACCTAAGGCTCTAGCGTAAGTTTCTTTAAACAAACGAAATAGACAAGTCTTTCGTCGCGTTTACTGTGTTCTGTGTGAAACCAGGCTCGCTCCAAACTCTTCGAAGTAATCAAATACGCAATGTAAAGTATTTTTGTAATTAATTTTATTAAAACTTACACTATGGGTACAGATTGATGTATCACATTATAGTAGGTATTAAATCTGGAATAATAGAATATTATAGCTTATCATGAAGAGGCTGCAGATTTTTTTGAGCCGAAGATAATGAGTACCTAGTATCTAAGATGTATAATATATATGACAAATTGGTTGGCGCAGTAGTTCAGCGATCGACTGCTACGCTATGTATCGCCGGTTCGATTCCCGCACGGTACAAATATTTATGTGATTTACAGATAGTAGCTCCGGCAGCCTTGTTACGTAAAAAAGCGTCAGCAACGCGACAGCCGCGCGACAGCAATCTCTCTATCAGCCAATACATTATATGACACAAAAATGACATTTGACAGAAACTATCGCGCGATTTACATCTGTCGCAAACTGATTGCTACATCGGTAATTAGGCTGCGGGTCTAAGTGTTTGTCCCTGTGAATATTTATGTTTGTTAACGCACCCACTATTCAGAAATTATTCGTAGTGTGGGGCAACGTTTTTTTTAAGAAGATAAAACCCTTTTTTTCTCTGTATTTGGATTCCTTAGTCGTTCCAGTGTATGTGAGCTTAACTGTACATGAGCTAATCTGACAGACATGTGGTTGCGTAGTTTAATTAATCAGAAAGGACAGGCACGTAATGTTTCATAGAATGGATCGGCCCTTACGGTAGGGGTGTGGTGAGGTCAGGGTAAGCTCGAGGATTATTTTTAGGAAATTGAAAATTCAGATGTTTCTGAGATTTGAGGGGTCAATAGGCTTACTGTTAAACTGAATGGATTGGTTTTTGATGTTTAACAAAACAAGCAGTGCGCGTTATTTCCGCTTTGTAGAATATCTTTTCATATAAACTTATGCATCATTAAGCTTCTTTGGTAAACCATATGTAAAGATGTCTCCACCATAATATAAGAAATAGAAGGTTTTGTAGGTGCTGTAGGTTTAAAAATGAGAAAGAAAGTATATTTATTCCATACGAGACAATCACGGCCCAACAATTACAAAAGAAAAAGAAAAATATTCATGATAAGTCAGTCAGTAACATATTTCGAGCGTGATCACAGCTGACTACATTTCAGCGTCGTATCGGGTTGATTAATGGCTTCTGTAAAACATACCACAATGCAAAGTTACATAAATAGGTAGACAAGGATACCAGAATTAGAAATGAAAGCAGTTTCCCGTTGTTTCCGCATTTGCTAAACTTTTTTGGCGCTGCAGTATGCTTGGCGGAGATGTGAAAAGTTAAATAACCCGGGGAACTGCATCCATGTCGACATTTTTATTGGCACGAAGACAGCAAGCAGTTATTAAAACGAATAAACAAGAGATTTTTATTCGCCGTGAATGTTTATATAACAACTGTGTTTCATATATTATGAAACTAATAAGGTACAGTCAAATAAAGGCTTAGTAGGTATATCAGGGTTAAGAGGATGACGTTTTTACTGACTGTTTATAATATTCTTAATTTAATTAAATATTACTGGAATAGGGATGTCCATAATTTTCTGATAAAACTTCATCAGTGTATGGATATGCTTAAATTATTGCTTCGCGTCCCATAAATAAGTCAGGAAAGAAAAAAAAGGAAAATTACCCTTCACCACTACCCTAGTGGGGGTAGTGGGCGTACCACTAGGGTAGTGGGGGTACCACTAGGGTAGTGGTGAAGGGTAATTTTCCCTTTTATCCTTTCTTCCTATTTTGCATATAGGGAATAGTTTTTTTTTTAATTAGGTGTATTGATTAAATTGTAAAATATCACCTGTATTAACATGTTTTTTTTTAAAGGGTGTCATATTTTTTCCTAAAAGGGAATCAATGCAGCACCATACATATTCATACAATGCGAAACATGTCCGTAATTGGCATATATCATGCAATAATAACAGGAATTGAATATATGTACGATGTCAATAGGCTCGCTCTCTATTACATGGGACTCAATAACAGCACATTATTACATCTCTGCCTAACCCTTCGGGGATGTAGGCGTTAAGCTACGTTATGTTTTTGTTATATATTTAATGAAAAAAAGGTTGATGTTATGTACGCATGTATGAACATACCCAATTAAATTAGAAGCCAATTTTAGGCTAAAATAAGCGCTTCAATATCAAAACACTCTTTGGTGTCTACTACACAACCAACAAGTCTTCTTAGACTAAATAATGTATGTCTGTGGTATTGCCAAGAGAGAAGATTATTTGAAAAAATGGGACTCTCGTGAGGTGCATACCCAACGGCTGTTTACGGCCCGTTATATTGGAAGCTAAAGAATATATCGGTAAAGGATGTAGATAAAAAATTCCGTGGAGTCAATAAGCCTCATGCCGACGAGTTGGTACTTAATCAGCCGCATTCCAAACTTTTACTAACTATAGCGTAGGGATGGGGGAGCATGCGGATATTTGAATAAAAATTGATGTGAATAACTAAGTTAATTTTTTTGAGGATACAGTTGATACAGTGGGTAGGCTATTGGCTTTCTGAGCTGGAGGTCGCGAGTTAAATTCCTGCTTGGACCGTTTATTTGTACGGTCTGCGGATAATTGTTCTGTGTCGGGGTGTATTTGCATGTGATATGTATGTTTATCAATCACAGTATCAGCGAAATTTGAGAGTATAAAAGGACCTATACCTTTAGTTTAGTTTTAGTTTAGGCATTGGGAGAAAACAGGCGTGGTGCTTTTTGCATTTTAAAGGGCAAAATATAGATATATCGATACAAAAATCCCATCCTTATTGGCCAACAATGTTAACTCCAAACACGAATGATAGGTATGTATAGTATTTTCATCGATAAACTTCGGATATTTGTTGTTTATATTTATTTTCAAATGATATTACTGTTTAAGTACACCTCAGGGATTAAACATGTATTTTATCTGCAAATGTGAACAGAATTATCAGTTTTGATAATTCCATTAATCATTTTTTATCGATAAAATAATGTTGTATTGTTGTGACTAAAAAAATTAAGTATGTATTTTTAGGAAGAATTAGTTATAAATAAAAATGAATTTACTGATTAACAACCTCATCGGTCTAGTCCACCACGCGAGTCCTGACCATCACCACCTGGTCCTGGGTTTGGTTCCCGGGTCGGACAAAATGTTATCAGGTCTTTCGTGTTCCAAATTCTCTGTAGCAGGCCAACATTTGGATCTATGCCCGGTAAATTGCAAAAGTAGAAGGAGGCGATCATTTACATGGAATTCAATAACGCCATGTAAAAATACACATTTTAAAGCACTGGCGGGCCGAAGCCCGACGGTTGAGGTCTGACTTTCGTAGGTATATATGTTAGAATCGTTGTAAACTCTCATAGTGCGATTCAGGGTTTGTTGTTGTAACTTCACTCCGAAAGATAGCGCTTTACTTTTTGCCATGTTGCGACAGAAATCTTTCATAATGTTTTCAGTATACATAGGTATTGTCTGTATGTCTGTTATATTATCCTGTACTTGCATTTTATGACACCTGGGGGACCGGTTCGGTCAGAGACAACCCGTACTTGAATGCAGAACAATATCTTTGCTTTACGAGCGAAATATAACTTGCATCTGTACGGAATATATGCTTAAGAATATTTTATGTAACTTGTATTATATTCAAAAGTGTATTTTTCGTACTTAAATGTCGTATAGTAGACAGATAGATAAATATAATTGTTTTTATTTCAAATAAACCTAACACAGGCACTTTTGAAACGTTAAAACTTACGTGGTTCCAAAAAGATGGTCCTATGGAGAAAAACTGGCAAGAAACTGCATGGATACTCTTTTAAAGTCAATGAACATAATGTGGGAGAATGAGAGAACAATGTAGGTTTTATCAAATAAATACTAAATGGAACTTTAACGTAAAGTGAGTTGATAAAAATAAATATAAAGAATACCCCTACACTGTGCTCACATTTACTATAGGTAGCCATCTATAATTGAGGCCATGAGAACCATAGTGGCCTAACTACTAGGTTTTCATGGCCTCAATTAGCGTAAGAATAAATTATATAATATAATAATAGGATGATTTATGATATAAGATTAGTTTACAATAATATATTAAACCAAAATACTGCGGATTCGATATTCGACTTTTCCATTTCGAAAATGTTCATTAACAGCCCGCTGTTTGGAATTGACGACAGGGTCGTGTCGCCGGTTCGATCCCCGCACGGAACAAATATTCGTATGATACTCGTAGTTGTTTCGGATCTGGTTGTCTGTGCATGTGATATGTATGTTTGTAAACTGTACCCACGATACAGGAGAAATGCTAGTGTGGGGAACGTATTATTTTAAAAACAAAACAAAAAATACAAAAAAAATATTGTGCCTGTCAGATGGTACTAGGCTCGCCCTTCATTATATAGTAGGTATTATTACGCCTTTTATTACATTATAGTTAATAAAAGCATTAGCCTCTGCCAACTCATTGGGGAACATGAGCGTGATGTTAGAAAATCTAATGTTTGCGTCTCCCAGGACTGGATGTTTAATGAATTAAAGTTGAAGCAACATTTAGTTCAAGTAAAGACAGGTCCCAGCAGTGGGATTGTAAGGCTAAAAGTTGGGCAAATAGTCTTACCTCGCATTACGTGAGACTTATTATCGTCATGTGAAACGTGGGTGTAGATATACATCACTGCTTAAGAATATAGTTTAGCTAAAAGTTTTCATACAAAATGCGTTAACGTTTTTACCCCACTAAACATGAGTAGATTTTGCTAATTTTTTTATATGTTATAGACACAAGTAAAAACTAGGTCGTCACGTTTTTTGTTTTTTTGACATGGTTTATGGATTGAAAAATAATTAACCCCCAAAATGTGTTTTTTTTAACTAAAAATCTTTCTTATTCTTTTCTCGTGATGATATTCATCATCATCATCATCATCATCAGCCAGAAGACGTCCACTGCTGAACGAAAGCTTCCCCCAAGGGGGGGTTGCCACAATCCCCACGCGGCTTGGGGATCGCAGTGGCTCACCGATTAGTGAGAGGACGCTGCTGCCCGTCCTCCGGTGTCTGATGTGTCTGGTTTGATGAATATTAAATTAATCAAAATTATGAAAAAACAAAACGTGTCAACCTAGTTTATAATCTGACAAAATGATAGAGACCAAAATCAAATTAATTCCTCAAGATTTCGATGTAAGAAACGTTAACGCCCAAACACCTATTTTCCGCGTATTTCAAGGCAATATTGTCAGAAGCCGGCAGCTAAACGATAGTCTTAGATCTAAAGGGAATATAACCTTGAAGGTATATACTTACAGGTCACGTCAAAGGCATCAACTAACTAAGGTTCTAGATACTGAACGCTTTATATACGGGTAACGCAAAGAGCTTCTTACTACATCTGTAATGGATTTGCGCTGTAAGGGCTAAGTTAGGACAAGCACAAAATGTTTCACAAGACCATTGGCACAGTGGCTGAGGGATTAGGTTTATGCACTATGTGCTGTGTTCGATTTCCTGATGGTACATTGTTATTATATATTGTTCTAGGTAGCTTTGTATTGATGATATAGTTTTATTTATTTACAGAGTTTTGCACGGTTGGCGCATTGGTTAAACGATTAGCTTTCTACGCTACGTGTCGTGGGTTCGATTCACGCACGGAACTAATATTTGTATGATTTACTAGTGGTTTGACTGCGTCATTGGTGGGCGACTGCAAAGCGTCAGGTCCTGGGTTCAATTTCCAGGTTGGGCGAAGTGTTATTGGGTTTTTCTATATGGAAATTCTCAGTAGCAGCACGGAGTCTGGAACTGTGCTCGGTAGATGGCAATAGCTTTGCCATCTATTACAGGGGACTTAATAACGGCATCGGCGAAATGTGGGTGTACAATAGTACACCTCCGCCTAACCCTTCTACAGGCATGATGATGCTATGTTACAGGCAGTTGTTTCGGGTCTGGTTGTGTGTGCATGCAGCGGCGTGCATAGAGTTTTTAGACAAGGTAGGCAGAAAATTTTAAAAGCTTACTTAACCATAATACCTACTGCATGTTAGTATTGGTTCGTAGTCTTATCGATTAAATAATGATGTATGTGATTTGCCACCTCAAATATCTTATAATAAATATTTATCTGAGTTATGTAGGGTAGGCAGTGTCTTTTTGTCTTTATGCACCGCACGCCACTGTGTGCATGTGACATGTTTGTTTGTAAACTGTACCCACGATACAGGAGAAATACTAGTGTGGGGTAATGATTTTTTTAAAAGGAATGAAACAGTACCAAATGTCTATGGTGTAGTAATAATAAAGGGTTTTACCTATCAGGTAACATTATTATTTGAGCATTCTTATCCATGTTTTTCTTGGGCTCCCAGATGACTGGAACATTAATTTGGCACTGTGCCCAACAGAGTTATTCCCCTTCCACCTATGCCCTGCCGCTACTTTTTATTTATTTTTAATTAAAAGCGTAAGGCCGAGCCAACGTTCAATTGTTTCGGCTGTCCGCGCGTGCCGTAACGTTTCAGTTGTTTAAAAATTGAGTGAGCTATTTCGGATGTTGTGTCGCGTATTTTTTTATTTATTTTTCGTGATGAGCACTATTGAACTGGCTTGTGATGCAAGGCAAAAAAATAGGTCAAAAATGTACATAGGTATGTGTACCTACTGTTGGCGCAAATAGACGAAAAAATTACCTATATTACGAAAGTTATTTTTCGTTTTTTAAAAAAAGTATCCCCACACTAGGAATAATTCCTTTATCGTGGGTGCCTTTACAAACACATATATTCACATTCACAAAGACTCAGACCCGAAACAATTATCTGTAAATCATACAAATATTAGTGCCGTGCGATAATCGGACCCGCGACAAGTAGAGCAGCAGTCGATCTCTAAAAAAAGTGCCGTCGATTGTTTCGATTGCCAGTGAAAAAAGTTTGCATTCTTGATTTAAAAGAAATTTCAGTATAAAAACTAGTTTTAAAGCAATATAATGAACTAAAATGATATTACAATTTAACATTTCCATATTTGTGAACTTAACAAAAAATATTTTTCTTAAAACACAACGTGAAGTCGAACAGAGTTCGATAAAGGTGTACTATTGAAGACGTTTTTTCATGTAAATTAAGGATACATTTGAGTAATTATTATTTAGTAGAACTACATTTGTTTAAAACTATATTTTTAACTACCTCATTGGTCTAGAAGTCGCAAGCGCGACTGCTGAGTGTGAAGTCTTGAGTTCGATTCCCGGGTCGGGCAGTGTTAATGGGTATTTCTGTATTGAAAATTCTCATTAGCAGCACGGAGCTTGGAACTGCGCCTGGTAGATGGCGGTAGGCTCGCCCCCAATTACATAGGACTTAATAATGGGCATACAGGCGTGAAGTTATGTAAGGCTAAGTTTACATTAAAAAAAAAAAAAAAAACCTTGTCAGTTTTTTAGACAACTTCATCTGCAACTAGTAACCGACTATAAAAGTTATCATCCTATCCTATCCTATTTCCCTATGATTTCTTCCACTCCCCTTCTTTAACAGTTTGTACTTTTTTATATATTTTAAGCTTGTATATAATATTTAATAAGTCTGCACTTAAATTTGTAATTAATTGATTTACCTCCTATACATACTTTTGTTGTTTCCGTATTTTAGAACACAGATCTAGGTATAGGTAAAAATGGACTGCTTTCCGCAAATCTACGCTTAAGCGCATTTTTGGCGTCGGGGTGGGAATAATGTAAGTTTATTCGATCCACCCCAGTTCTTAGAGAAAAGCCAGCAGATGCTTGACGTTGCTAGCTATTTCCCGGAGGGTACCTGGGTTTCCGAACTACTTGGCCCTGTATGTGGCGACCTCAGGACAGTTCAGTAGCACGTGGGCTGCCGTGAACATGGATCTATAAAACACGTTATGGTTACATAATGTTCAAAAATGATGCCACTCTCGCACTCCTACTTTCAGCATTCATATCGTTTGAGATTCTTTCCTCCTAACACTAAAAGTGCTTTTTACTGCTCTTGTAGATAAGAATTACGACTCTCTAACAAAGAACAAACTACCCACGCTGTGTGTACCCGTTATTTTTAAGGTATCTTGCAAGGGTATTTTATCCTGTTGTATCTGGCTGTTTGGGCAAAGTTATACATTTTGTGTGTTACACTGTGGCGTAGAATGTGTCAAGCTAGGTAGCATACAGTGGCATGCGGTTCATAGAGACAAAAAGACACTGCCTACCCTACATAACTCAGATAAATATTTATTATAAGATATTTGAGACGGCAAATCACATACATCATTATTTAATCGATAAGACGACGAACGAATACCGACATGCAGTAGGTATTTTTGGTAAGTAAGGTTTTCAAATTTCCTGCCTACCTTGTCTAAAAACGCTGTGCACGCCGCTGGTAGCATAAGGATGACACCAGACGAGCGTAATTTTGTTAGTCAAGGAGTCGCATTTTTTGTGTCGCGTTATTCCGTTTCACATTATTATTATTGCGAGCGAATTTTACGTCGTGTAACACTAAAAAATATATCAAAATCAAATAACGACGTAAAAAATAGGACTCAATTCACAAAATTGGTCTTCTTGCCCCAAAACTAACAGAATTGGTCTTCTCGCCTCAATGCGACCGATTCTGTTAGTTTAAATATGTGGTCATCCTAAAACAGGCATGTCAAGAGTATCGTTTAGCTGTCGGCTTCTAACAAAATTGCCTTAGAATACGTGCAAAATAAGTGTTTGGGCGTTAACGTTTCTTACATGTTGGTCTCTATCGTTTTGGAAGATTATAAACTAGATCGACACGTTTTATTTTTTTCAAATTTTTTATTAATTTAATATTTATCACGAGGAAAGTATAAGTAGGATTTTTAGTTAAAAAAAAACGCATTTTGACGGTTAATTATTTCTCAATCTATAAACAATTAGAAAAAACAAAAATCGTGACGACCTAGTTTTTACTTGTAACATAAAAAAATCAGCAAAATTAGATCATGTATAGTTGGATAAAAACGTTAACGCATTTTGTATGAAAACTTTTAGTCAACTGCCTTGCTCAACGAGGTACCGAATGCGCTGCCCGTTTGGGTTGTGGTGAACCCATTTTAGAAAGATTTTAGAAAGAGTGCTCTGTAACCTATTCAACCTGTAGTCGAAAACTATTAACTATTTCAGATTCTAATTACATTTAGACAGAAGGTAGTCACGCTCTGGTGTCCATTTACGTGATATAATGCCTTCAAGTTTTACGACACCCTCGTGAAAACCTTTTCCAAGGGCCACAAGGTAGCAAACTCATAAAACTGTACACTGAATCTTTAAAGACCCAGGAATACGGATATAGTCTTCTTAATCATAGCATGACGCTTGTATTTTTCGAAGGCTTAAGCAGAGATGTACTAATATACACCTATATTTCGTCGAGGTCAAGCCTATTGCCTTCTTATTGGGCAAAATGGAGTTTGGAACTGTGCCCGGCAGCTGGCAATACTTCCATGAGACTTAGTAACGGCATGCTTGAAAAATGCCTGTACCAGGAGTAGAGTTATAGATGTACTCACGTCTAACTCCTCGAGGAATACAGGGGAGATGGTTTGTTTGTCTTACAAACAAGCAAGACATATTAAAAACATTTCTCACCATTAACTTGACGTGACGAGACCGACACGGGATCGATTTCAAAATGAAGACAATACCATCACCTGTCGTCTGCGTTTGTATTTTATTTCGGGACAGACGGATTGGGAATACGGTGTTGATGTAGGTACTGAAATTGGGACATCGCTTTTATCTAAGTACAATGTATTCAAGTAAATGTATTCTGTATGGTATCTCGATGCAACAATGGGACATAGGTATAATATTAGCCTACGTAGGCATCGGAGCGAAGAGGCCACTTCTGAGTAATATAAATTTGTTCCATAGCCTGACTTTTCTGGATCTATAGAGTAAAAAGTTTTGAAAGAGGTGCAACACAAGACCGTCCACTAGAGACGAAACATGTGATGTTCCTCGCGCACCCTGAGCAGTCAGCCTCGATATTACCAGTACTTGTCTAATTTTTCTACTACGACATCAGCGATTCCCATGTGATAGCTTGTGCCATGACATACGAAAAAACATGCTGACATGTTAATATGTGTAGTAGGGCTATAGGAGGTAGAACAGTCCACTCAGGTTATTATTAAGTTACCGAGTCTTTGATACAAAAGCTTTTGTAGAGCCTTGCCCTTTTTCTCCTCTATACCCAAAAATGTATCGTTCGCAAATAACGAAGATATTTTTGGAACGGTACAGATACCTTTATTCGGACGCTATTTGGCTCTGCAAAAGTTCTTTCTGTTTTGTATACCATGGTGTGAAAAGGTCGTAACCCAAACGGTTCGCATGCAGCAGAAAGCTTGTTTCAAATACGGAGATGTCAAAAACTGGTATTTTGCATGTAGTGATCCAAACGCCCTTTGACGTTGGTGTTTTGCAGGAATTCAGCGTATTTTTAGAGCAACAAAAATGCCAGGTTTATGGCTAGCTCAAAATAAAAACGAAAAATAGCGGCGGATGAAATTTCGATATCGCTTCTCTTTTTTATCTTTTATAAATGAGTATATATCTCTGTTGCTTTAACAGGAGACAGGAATATTGAATATACTTATGAAGGATTATTTTCTAGCTTTATATTTATTTCGTGTCTTGAATAAGTAAGGACATTAAATATTCTATGAGATTACGATTTATTAAAGGCAGTAACAGTTCCCGAGTAGTAATAAAATACTACTAGAATATATAGAAACATATATTTATCTAAATTTCATGTTAACAGATTCAGGCACTTATAAAATGTCGAGACCAAGACACACTCTAAATATGATATGATCAAAACTCTAAAGAAACTTCATTGAAATTCTTTTTAATACTTAATCATTATTACAGAAAGTAATAATTAAAAAAAAAAACGATATAGATACAGTATGCTAGCGTTTCTTCCTTTTAACTGAAAACAAAAACAGTAAAAGATCACTAAATGCTAACAAAATCCATATATAGTTCAATGATCTCAAACAAGCAGTTTCTCAACAAAAATAATGGCACTACACATGTTTATTTTCCTTACACTCTTCGCTTTTCTGTTACAGATTTCCCCATAATTCTCCCCATTATTAACAAAGTTCCCCTAAGGGTCGTTGCTATCAAGATCGAAAGAATATCCTGTATTACGGAACTTGTAAATCGACTTGTGCGTCCAAAATGTCGGTAAAAGAAACAAGTTAATTAGATTGAATGCTTCAGGTAATGTTGAAGAGGTAGCTGAGCGAAGAATGAGTTTAGCGAAGATAGTGGAAGGTGACGTCGTAGCTAAACGAGAAATGAGCGAAGATAGTTTAAAGAATGTGGACTTTAGTAAAGTCCACACTTTTATTGTGTTAGTTGTTTTCTACTATTGTAAGTCAGTGGAAACTAATATGCAATATTCAATGACATTCATTGAAGAAGATAGAGATAAAATCCCTCCCCCCCCTTGGGGGAAGCCTTCGTTCAGCAGTGGATGTCTTCTGGCTGATGATGATGATGATGATGATTCGTTGAAGACATTATCGGTTGGAGTTCTTCCTTTTTTAATTTATTATTAAATATGGTCTGTTTAGTTTTGTTATCGTATAAGTACATAATTTCTGCTCTCTCTTTCTTAGCTTTTTAATTCGCATATTTACTTGTTTCATTAGTGATTTAATTACATGATTATTTTTGTATGATTCTAGTTGGTGAATCACCAAACATACGAATCCCTTAAAAGCATATTTATGATCTGCCAAGCTTGTTCCCAAGTATATTGGGGTCGGTTCTCCGTCTAACCAGATGTGACTGAAGACCAAAAATTTTATAATAAACTCGGCCACCTAATTACTGGGGGATACTGAAACTCAAAAGACCAGCTGTCAGACTTTTGAGATGCTGACTCCCGTAACCCTTGTCATAGGTATTTGTATGACGACCGGGATCAACTCCTTAATGCGCTTTCCGAGTCCCGGAGTGGTCTTAATTTGTCAATAACGTCCACCCATCCACGGGATTACCACGGCAAACGCTACTTAACTTCACAGAGCGATAGGTCTGCGCAGTGTATATCTACAAGTCCCTCTTTTAAAAGAAATGAGACTTCTTACCCCAGTATCAAAGAACAAAGAATACTTTGATTATGACAAGTAAAGGTATTAAAGATAAAATAGGTTTTTTATACCTGTCATGTCGAGTCTCTTTGATAAGGTTAGATTTGGTTCTGATTACGAGTTCGTTTCTGATTACATGAAGTACATTATCTGGAATTAGATTCGTGACTTTCAGATCACAAATTACCAGCTGAAATGTAAGGTGTATATCAGGAAAAGTAATTTCACCAAGGTACTATCTTAGGTCCCTGATAATTTGGTCGAAAGAAAATTAGATGGTGTAGGAAATGAGGATTCGTACTTACATTAAAAGGTGTTGCGATGGAACTGGATCCTGTAACAAAAATAATAATATTTACATTAGTATCAACAAGTGAACTGCAATTATATACGTTGATTAAAAATTCATAACGGGCTTAGCATAATTAATTACATAAACGAGGCACTACTAACTCAACTTAAGAGGAGCATTATGCATATATTAGCACTATTCTAATTCTTCTGTTGTATGCACAGTGTCGTGTGCGTGGCACAGTACCACATGAGAATCGCTCCTGCCATATTTCCACTTCCTTCCACTAGGAAGGATCAGCCAGTCAGCAATGGTAGCCAGCCAGTCAACGCTCAGAGTGCGCTAAACGAGTCTAGGGTTCGTCGGTGGCTCTGTATTGCCGTATACCGATCTGATTGATTGATTGTAAATGCAATGATATTGACCGTCTTATTGGAAATTATTATCTAAGGTAATTGCGTGGTATGATTATAGTCTGATAAGTTAATGTTAGATGTAGTCCTATCCAAGAAGACGTAACTTTTGCTATAGTTATGATACATTACGAAACTTACTTAACCAACAAAGCATATTAAGAGCCCAAAATATCTGAAACACATTGCAAGTGGAGCTAAGCGAGCAATATTTCAGTTCAGCCCACGTTGGAACTTCGCGCCAAACTTCAACAGTTTAATTAAACAAGCGATTACTCGTCGGAACTTTTACAAATTTACATAATGTTCTGTAATGTTTACGTGGGCACTAGTCGGTGTTTTGATTTTAGGATTATTTGTTTAAACATAAATTGCTTGTGTATAATTAAATATGCCGTGACCCACTCTGCCATTTTAATTGTTATAGTTGTTAGAATACATACAAACAAGAAACATTGGTTGATACGCGACTGGTGGCCGATTTATTTTATTTTGCCATAGACCATCGTGTCAAACAAACATTACTAAAATGAGTTTTAAAATGGATTTATTTTTACCAATGCTATCAGATATTATCAGGCGAGCCTGCTGCTTTTTCCCTGGGCACAATTCCAAACAAGAGGCCGTTATCGAGAATTCCAAAACAGTAAATCGCACTTTTTGTCACGCTTAGCAGTTCTGTTTGCAAGCGAAAAGGCAGTTTTATAATGAGGTTTTATACAGCTTCGATTATGGAAATTAATATTTAAAAAGCATCAATACGTGGTTTATAAAGTAGTGATATTCTAACAGTTGAATGGTTGTCGTCTATGTAGAAGGGTCTATGTCAGAAACCGGCCTGCACCTTTGACTTTTCGGAATCATGTGCGGATAAGAAATTAACGGTGAAGGAAAACATAGTGATGAAACCTGCACACCTGAGAAAATACAGGGTTCTTGTTTCAATGTTGTTGATGGTATGTGTAGTCCACAAAAGCCAGACCAGCTAGGTAGACTATGGCGTAACCTTCATTCTAAGAAGAAGCGATTGGCCAGTGGGACGGTTAAGGGCAAAAAATATTATTTATTAATTAGATAGTTGACTTTGATACCTATGCAATGTACAATTACCACAAGAATAGTCTAGTGACTAAGACTTCCACTCAAATACTAGATTAAAAGAAAACAATGAAGGTAATTTTATTCCATGAAAAACAAGAACATTCATTAAATTTTATTTATTTGTTGAGCTGTCCGCCAAAAATAATTTGAAGACTTAACTCCTGTCAAAAGCCTTTGTTGATTCAACGTCAACATTTTTATAGACACTTCATAAAGATTGTGAAATAGGTTTAAAATTTTTCGACGCTACCTGATGAGTTTCGGTCCGTTTGATGTTTATAAAGTTTAGCTTTTTGTAATTTCTAATAAAGTGTGGTGGGAGAATTTTTTGTGGATATTTAGTTTTTGGGGCACGGTGGAACTGGGTTTGAACTTACAGTTAGTGTATATTACGACATATGTTTATAGTTTAGTGAAGTCAATAACGCCACTGGTAAGTTTATACTTACTTATATTGCCTATGTAATAGTGAAACTTAATCTGATTCAATATACTTTCTTTCTTATTCAGTGATGTCTTAGGGCGGAATGCAAATAATCCCTAAACATAACATAATATACCATCATGCCTGTATATCCCCCCGAGGGTTAGGCAGATGTGTACTAAATGTACACCTACACTTCGCCGGTGATGACAATCTGACTAAAAAGTATTTCATCTACGATCTCTGTTGAGATCTAAATATTTTTAGCTCGTAAATTTTTGACGCCTGCCATTAACCTTCATGCAGACACGTTAAACCTTACGTTACAGCAAAGTTCCCGAAATATTACGCTCCATTACCCAAAGGCATACCGGCTGTCTCTCACACCATAACCAACTCAGACGTTAAATCCTTGTCATTCCGTGGCGTGTGCTTAAATACCTTATTAATAACGTGTCTATGGGAAGGGGTTAAAATTAAAGAGGAAGCTTTATGTTTCATTATCTTCGTATATGTAAGACTGAAGTCTTTCATATGAATATGTTGTGTGCGTTTACATAAATCATAATTGCGTTGTTAGTTTTTTTTGTTTATTTACCAACGACCATGAAATCACTTCATAATCATAATCTTCATTCAAATTTATAATTTGTTTAAGTGATAAATCTAGTAGCGTTTCAAATATGAATCCTTGGGCTTTGTATCCTCCAAACATGAAGCTCAGAAACATCTGTTTCTGATTGGTTATTGTTCCCCATTGGGCTAGTGACTGCGTCACTGCTATGTCAAGTGCATATCAATAAAGGAATGGTTAATATTGTTAACGATATCAACGATAACGATATTAACCTGTTACTACAAAGGCTTTTCAAAATTTTTAGAAGCTTTTACATAAATATTTTCATATTTTACTAGGATTCACGCGTGACAAGTTTTTCACCTGCAATATAAACTTATTACTGACTGTCTTATCGGTCAAGTGATCACAAGCATAACAGCTAAGCGTGAGGTCCTGGAATCGATTTCCAGGTCTCACAATGTGTCACTGGCTTTTTCTGTGTCGATGCTGTCAGTAGCAACACGAAATTTGGAACTGTGCCCGGTAGATGGCACAGCCTCGTCATTAAAACTCGCTCTTTTTCTAAACTTTTAAATATAGCTTGAACAATTTTCGTCGTTTCTTTTCAACGGCTGTAAAAAGAAGAAACACTTACGCCATCTAGTACAAAAAAAAAGAATTATAAAATTGATTGGAAATTAAATTTCATGTAAGCTTTCGAGAGCGTCTTTCGTGTTTAATCATATGACAGAGGAACTCATAAAAGCTATGTCAGTCAATGGGAGTGGCCGTCTCCTGTACAGAACTACCCTCTCTAATTGGGTATCATAAAAGGTGACTTCGGGGTAATTTCAAGTGGATGGGCAGCAGGTCCGTTGCCATTGTGCAAGTAACAATTGAATGTTAACCTTTTTTCTTGTTAATGTTAAGTAGCAGATTTAGATTAATATTTATTTTTATTTATGGCAGTAAAGACAGTTTACTGAATCGTATAAAGTGCTATAACATAGCATCACGCCTGTATTTCCTGAAGGTTTCGGCAGTTATTGTCCACCGACATTTCGCCGATGCCGTTATTGAGTCCCATGTAATAGGATCCGAGCCTGTGCCATCTACCAGGCACAGTTCCAGACACCGTGCGGCTACTGAGAATTTTTATACAAAAAAACTAATAACGTTTTGACCGACCCGCGAATCAAACTCAGGACTTCACGCGCGCTTGTGACCACTACACCAATGAGGCAGCGATATTTTTAAGCTAGTTTAATGGGATTACAGAATCCAGACACACCTACTTTCTTCCAAGATGCCTTTAAACAGTGTAGAAGTACAACCAGGAAACAAAACCAGTATAAGCTGGTCTCACATATTATTGAAGCTACGAACTATTCTAGGCCAGCTTAATGTCAAAGTGTGTCCACAGACGTGCGGTCAAACTTACGTAATTAATTATATACAAATATAAATTTCTAAATGATTTCGTATGATAATATTATAAATTAAAAATGGCAGATACCAGAAAGTCCGCCCACAAAGCCACTTCTATCCTAATTTTCCCCACTTGACTTTAATCTTAAGAAAGATAAGCTGATATCTCGTTTCATCTTTCTTTCATTCCGAACGGAGCTTAATCAAATAAGCAATCATACTTTTGAAGGAATTACCTTATATTTTGAATTGCCTTTCTCGAGTTGTCAAATGTAATTTACATTTTGATTTCAGAACGTACAAGAATGTTGAGAGTTGGTTGTAATTTCAAATTATTACTCGTTTTTTTATTTGTAGACTAGCTGTTGTCCGCGGCTTCGCACAGCTAGCACTAATTATCTGTAGCCAGATAATTTGTAGGAAACAAATGACATAAAATTACGAAAAAGACAAAAAATAATACTTTATCCGCAGCCTAATTACGTAAAAAAGCGATGGCAACGCGATAGCCACGCAACAGCAATCTCACTGTCAGCCAATACATTATATGACACAAAAATGACGTTTGACAGAAGTTATCGCGCGATCTACGCCTGTCGCTACATCGGTAATCAGACTGCCGATCGCTACCAAACTTCACAGGATCACCGGCTGAAGATTATCTAAGAAATTAATTAAAATCGCTCCGGCCGTTTTGGAGTACATAGGGAACATACATAGATAGAAATAATATAATTTATGTAGGCACGCGTAACAAAATAAAAAAAGAATCCTATCCTACTAATATTATAAATGTGAAAGTTTGTGAGGATGGATGGACCGATGGATGGATGTGTCTCTTTCACGCAAAAACTACTGAAAGGATCTGGATGAAATTTGGCACAGACATAGATTATAGTCTGGAATAGCACATAGGCTACATTTATCCCGGGAAAACGCGGGAAAAACTAGAAAACAATTATTTTATTATTACGCTATTTTCATAATCAATACAATACAATTATCTATATTGCACACCAGAAATAGAAAAAAAAAATACAACAATGGAAACTAATAGATCATGCTTCATTAGTAAACTGCACCCGTGTGAAGACGGGGCGAGTCTCTAGTTTAACATAATTGATATTGGCAAGTTGTCATTAGTTAAACAATGTGCCATCAGCACCAATATTTAATGCTGATAATATCTGTTGGATCCTCCTTTTTATAATAGGCTAGATGACTTCATCAAAAATAAATTCTGAAATCTTGTTTGGTAAATAGCTTTCCTTCTAAAAACTCAGTAAAACTTAATCTCTTGCTTATCTTTAGTGTTTTCAATTTTTAATCTATCAAAAACACACAATAAATATGTAAATGGCAATGCAAAACTATGACGTCACGCTTTTGTATTCCAAACATATTTAGAACAAAATGTCGTTTTTGACAGTTCATAAAAAGTAACTCAGACGACTAGTAGTCATCTACCATATTTGTCCTGTCAGTCCTTCTTCACAATTCCTTGACTTGGGTTTCTCGAAGATGTCATACCGTTGTCATTGTCACTGTATAATATTATCTCTGAGTCAAGTACTTCCTGTGTCAATACTGTTTTATAACGGCTAAGATATCCTACTAATTCTACTAATATTATAAATGCGAAAGTTTGTGAGGATGGATGGATGTTTGTTACTCTTTCACGCAAAAACTACTGTTTGTTACTCTTTCCGCCGCGGGCGGAAGCTAATATTTCATAAACTTGGAAATGACAGGATTTTATGGAAATAGTCACACTAGTTTTGATGACATTGATTTGTTTTCTGAGCTAAGTGCCGCGGGTTCGATCCCCGCATTAAATGATGTGTATAACCTACAGATACTGACGGTACAGTTGGCGTAGAAGTTGAGCGTTCGACTGCTTTGTGAGGTGTCGCGGGTTTGATACCCGCACAGAACAGTATGTCTTACAAGAACAAGCTGTTCCTGCAGCCTAATTACCGATGTAGCGACAGGCGTAGATCGCGCGATAACTTCTGTCAAACGTCATTTTTGTGACATATAATGTATTGGCTGCAGTGAGATTGCTGTCGCGTGGCTGTCGCGTGGCTGTCGCGTTGCTGTCGCTTTTTTACGTAATTAAAAAATTGTTATTAAATTGGGACAAGGATAAATAAAACAATAATTATAATATTTGTTCCAAACCTGGGTACTGATTTACAAAAATAGATCATACATTTACATATGTAAACACACCTCTATCTATCAAAGGATTCTGTGACTCAAGTAAGGTCTTTCTATGCAATTCCATGCACCAAGTGTTTCTATTATGAAAATAACACGTAACAACAAAACCGATTACAATTTAGGTAGCTTTGAAATAATCTTATTTTGAAAACCAATACTAAATGGTTTCCATTAAGAACCCTTATCGTCTAATATCTCTGTTCAGTATTCCTTTCAAAGCATTCTACAAGGACGGTCCAATAAACAGTTCTAGCATACTAAACGTCGACAAAGTCGTTTGGTGGCTGCTCTAACAGTGCACTTTATTTCAAGAGTTCCAATTATGGCTTGTTTACACGAGACAAGTAATATTCCACATAATTTCAACTCATTTTAACGCAAGTAATCCATATAGGGTAACTGATATGCAACAAGTGACTGTTTCTGCAGTTTTCTGGTTGCTTTCCAGTGTGCATAATAGAGAAAGTTATTCTGGCATCACGAGATATCATATTGAAGTCACTCAAGCCGTAAAAAAAGCGACAGCAACGCGACAGCCACGCGGCTACAGCCTCACTGTCAGTCAATACATATATGAAACAAAAATGACGTTTGACAGTAGCTATCGCGCGAACTACGCCTGTCGCAAACTGATTGCTACACCGCTAATTAGTCTGCGGGTCATCTAGTCTTAAATAATTTATTACATTACATCCATCTTTAGTGACTCAAACAATCATACAGTCAAAAGATTTGCCCAATTTTGACCTAACATTACTTTTTTAAATAATTACCCACTGCCTCAAACGTACATACTCAAACGTGTAATTTATACTCTCAACAAAAGTGGAAACTTTAAACGTGTCTGTTTGATACCTGTCTGCCCCCATGTGTACCAGCTATTAGCTCACGATGTTAAACAAGCCAGTCGTCTTGCTTCCCCCTCCTGTCGTAACTAATTCAGACCGAGAGGGCATTCGCCTTTTAAGGTCTTTAGTTGTTATTTAGTTAGTTACATTTTGTGTATATAAAATTGATGCAATTGTTGCAATTACGCTCTTGTCTTTTCTTTATTTGAAAACGTTACCCCTCACTTGGAATAATTCAAGTATCGTGGGTGCGTTTACAAACACAAATATTCACATGAAAAAACACCCAGACACTGAACAACTATCTGTAGATCATACAATTGTTCCGTGCGGGAATCGAAACTGCTACACGTAGCACACCAGTAGATATACCTACTTGATACTATAACTAATTAACTAGCGCTACAGTCAAAATTTCGTTAAGATCGGTCCTTTAGTTTTTAAGTTAAAAGTGTTCAGAGCGAGACAAGTTTTAATTTTTTTTTATAGTTTTATATAAGAATAAAAACGTGTCTTCTACGATTCTCATGAGAAATAACGACGATAGTTCTCAAGAACTAAAATACCAAAACTTTAAAGTTTAAAGTTGTTTGATCTTAAACCTTTAATTCGTTACGTCCTTAGTCTACGAATAAATCTGCAATAGTGATTAATAAAAAAGATCTTAACCGCGGTAAGTTATCGTTTATTACTGAAAAATCCGGGAACTGACTAACTCATTTGTCTAGTTGTCGCAAGCGAAACTGCTGAGCCTGAAGTCCTGGCTTCAATTCCCAGGTTGGGCAAAGTGTTATTGGGTTTTTCTGTATGGAAATTCTCGGTAGCATCACGGAGTCTGAAATTGTTTCCGGTAGATGGCTATACCCTCCCTCCTATTACATAGGACTCAATAACGGCATCGGCGAAATGTGGATCTACAATAGTACACCTCTGCCTAACACTTCGGGGAATACAGGCGTGATGTTATGTTATATTGTGTACTATACATACATACATAGTACTAACAAAATCCGGGAACTTTCTCTTTGTGAATTAATTGACAAAATTTAAGCCTGAAACAGGTCCCGAGAGTTACTTGATTGTAATTAGAAGCTCTTTATTGCCTCTGTAGAGGTCTTTATCGTTGAGTGTAGCGCTGTGTATTTTGGTGGTCTTAATATAGTTTGAGTGATGTAAAGTGGCCGTTTGGATCTATGAGAAAAGAGGTAATGGGTTTTGTTGTCTTTTAAAATGGTCATAAATTCGACATGATAGTGAGACCCTGGGTTCGGTTCGGGTAAAGTGTTATTAGGTTTTCCTATATTGAAATCTCAGTAGCAGCACGGATTCTGAAAGTGTATCTACCCAGTAGATTGTACTATGCTTGTGGCTCAATAACGGCATGGGCATAATATGGGTGTACAGTCAACATGACTAAGATGAAATTCAAACGCGATTTTTAAAGGAAATAACGATTAAAATCTTGACCAATTTTAACATAATATCTGTGGATACATAGAAATAGTCATTTAAATTTTATGATTTTAACCAATAGTTTTCCAATAATACCTAAGCGTGTATACTTATATTATGCTGACTGTACATAGTAGACCTCTGCATACCCCTTTGGGGAATACAGGCATGATGCTATGTTTCGTTATGTAAAAAAATCACTAGAAATAGCAAAAAGCTACTTACGTTTACATAACATTGTTCTTAAGACATGTTTTTTTAAACTAGATTTAGATTAGATTTTCTGATAGAACTGCCATGACAGGTATGAGCTGACCAGTCCCAGCAGACAGCACCCGTTCACGAGTTTGATGTACTTATTACTCAAAGAACATTAAAAAAGTTACTTCCATAAAGACTTCCTTTTTTAAGGCAGTTAAGAACGATAACGTTCCGTCTTAACCAAACCATTTCCTTCGCGTTTCAAGACAGTATGGTCCAAAATTTATGTTAAGATAATTTATCCGGAGCATTGTACAGATCTTTTTCTTTTATAAGTTACTTTCATGTCTTGAGACAGATCGTATGATAATGAGGGCTTTGTTTTGATAATCGTCTCTTATTTATTTCAGATTTTTATTTACTGGTTAATTATTTGTACACGATTTAAAACACGAACCATATTTTGACTGCCTCATTAGTCTAATGGTCGCGAGCGCGACAAATGAGCGTGTGGTCCTGGGTTCGACTCCCGGATCGTGCAAAGTGTTATTAGGCGACCGCACCTGCCAAGTACTTATATAAAAATATTTGAATTTAGAATCAAAATCGACAGAAGTAGAAAACTTATTTATTATTCAGATCAGCTTTAAAGACTTCAAAGTCTGCTTACTCTTCAAATCGAGCGTAAACAATGTTATGTTCAACACACATAGCTCAGCCCGGTTCTATCTGGGTTGATCGTATTAGACTGAATTTAATGAGACATGTACGTACAGTCAGCGTCAAAAGTAGCTCATCATTATAGTTTTGGAAGTTGCAAATTTTTGTAATTCATCATTAAAGTTAGTTAAGAACAAAAAATTACGTAAATTTTAAGTAATCTCTCTTAATCTCTTTCAAGTAGTCTCGTTTAATTTAGAGGCAATCCTTTAAAATATTTGTCAGCCTCCTTGTTTCCTTATCTTAATTACTTTCCAATTTTATAATATGTATAGTAAATATATTTCGATATACATACGTAAATAGATTTCGCATTTTTTTTGTATTTTAGATCCTTTATTGTATAACTGTTTTTCTTTTTCTATTATTTCTTTTGTGTTTAGTTTTTTATATTGTATAATTTGTGTATTGAAGAAGATTGTACATCAGTTTTTGAAAAGAGTATCCATGGAGTTTCTTTCCAGTCTCTTCTCCATAAGACCAACCCACTTTTGGAAACGCGCAACTAGAATCATAACGTTGAATAAAGCGCCCGTAAAGGCCCAGTTGAAATAAAAACATTTGACTTGACATTGAATAATTTATAATTTTTACTTTTCTAATCTGATTAGTGTGTAAATATAGTGTTATATACTATATTTACACACTAATCAGATATACTATTTTAATAGTAAAATAAATGATTGTAAATTCAATTACCAGTAAATAATTAAAAAAAATACCGTTGCCCTATACTCGGAATAATTCCTGTATCGTGGGTGCGTTCATAAACACACATATTCACATATACAAAGACCCAGACCCGAAACAACTATCTGTATATTAGACACGTAGCGCAGAAGTCGATTTCTCAACCACTGCTCGGGCCGTCCAAAAATTATTATTACTGCTGACTGTACCAACTTGAAGTTCGTGATTGCTCGCTGATCAGCATGCAAGTTGTGATGTTTACGGAGTACATGGAGCAGGGAAGTGCATATACGAGTATCTCCATAGCACATACGAGTAGTTCAATTCATACTCGCTTGAATGAGTTAATTGGGAACAAATAATGCTTAATTGGTCTTGTGGTCGCAAGTGCGACTGCTGCGCGTGTTGTCCTGGATTCGATTCCCGGGTCGGGCAAAGTGTTACTGGGTTTTTCTGTATGGAAATTCTCAGTAGCAGCACGGAGTCTGGACCTGTGCCCAGTAGAAGACAATAGGCTCGCTATTACATGGGACTCAATAACGGCATCGGCGAAATATGGGTGTACAATAGTACAATACAGTACAATAGTACACCCATATTTTGCCATCAAAGCACAGATTTAATCATTGAAGCCAAAGGTAAGTGCTACAGCGGGGGTAATTAATTGATATTAATTAATTTACAAAATGTGAAATTACTTCACTACATGCATAATTCAGTAAAGATTAACAAGCCTTATAGCATAGCATCATGCCTGTATTCCCCGAACGGTTAGGCAGAGGTGTCCCTACTATTGTAGCTGTTACTCAGCCACGTATAGGGGACGAGCGTATTGCCATCTACCGGGCCAGTTCTAGACTCCGTGCTTCTACTGAGAATTTAAATACAGAAAAACACAAAAAGAAAAAACTCCGCATCCCCCGAATCGAAACCAGGACCTCGCGTTCAGCAGACGCGTTTGCAACCACTAAAGAGGCGGTCAACTTTATTATTTTATCTTGAGAGCTAGAAAATGTGAAATGTGAATAGAAATTTTAGACGTAAAACGTTTTAATATTAGGATAATAATTCATCGTCCCTACAGGGACTCCACATATAAATCTTATATCAAAATACCTTTTGTTTTCCTATAATTTCGCCTTTCATATAAATTATATTATCTTAGGTATACGCACATTATATGTTTTACTTTAAAGATAGAATCCTAACTAATACTATGAATGCGAAAGTAAGTTTGTTTGTTTGTTACCTTTTCACGCCTAAACCACTGAACCGATCATCATGGAATTTTGCATATACGTTGTCAGGGGCACAGAAAAAGACATAGGGTAACTTTCATCCAGAAAAAAGTACTGCTGCCGAGGGAAAGAACAATAACTTTCGACTATTGCTTTAGGACGCTAGATGACCCTACGTGTGACCCGAAAAATGTACGGGTTCGTATTCAGTGCGGGCGAAGCCGCAGGCGGAAGCTAGTTTTACAATAATTAGCTTTTAGTTTTATAAGAAAACTATCTTCTAACTTTGTAGATATAATAGGCCAAAGGTCAAGAGTTCGAATCAGTCGAGACAAAATTTTTCTTTTTGAATTTTCTTCGTAGTATTTCTAGAATGTCAAATGAAGTTTCATTGCTTATTTAGATACTAGCTGTGCCCGCGACTTCGTTCGCGTGGATGTCGGAACTTAACAATATATTTTTTAGTGAGACCAAATGCACTTAACCCTATTTTTTTCTAAAATAAAAGAATTTTTCTAAAATAAAAGTAGCCTAAGTTACTCCTTATTACATCAGCTACCTGCCAATAAAAGTCCCGTCAAAATCGGTCCAGCCATTTCAGAGATTAGCCTATACAAACAGACAGACAGAGAGACAGACAGACAGACAAAAATTGTAAAAAATGTTATTTTGGTGTATGTACCGTATATATATTCATATGCATGTAGTAAAAAACGGTTATTTCAATATTACAAACAGACACTCCAATTTTATTTATACGTATAGATTTGTAGATTAGCGTTCGCTTGTAAAAGATCTAATGTAACAGAATAATGTATAAGACATACTATTTCAGTATAATCTGAGATTATTTTTTTTAACACTCAATCAAATTTGGAAGCATTTTATCTCAAAAAAAAAAATAAACAAGATGTGATATATCTACTAACTCTAAACTAACTCACGGTTTAATCAATCGATATTATTCGCCGTGACAGTTTTGCGTCAAACTCTGCTCTGATTAGTCTGTATGGATATGGCGGCATTTGAAAATCACTTTTCCTGGATCTAAAAGAGTTTGGAAGAAAGAGCTGTACCTCTATTATGAGTTTTTTACTATTTACTCTCATAGTAACTGTGATTTGCGATTTTAGTTCTTAACTTGGTTACATTAGGGATTAGAGTCGCTAACATGACATCTCTATAATATAGTAAATAGTAAATCAAAACTTTACTATGACACATATGTTTCATAAGCGACTCTAATCCCTAATGTAACCAAGTTAAGAACTAAAATCGCTATCATGAAAATTTACTTTACTATGATATGTAAATAGTAAGAAAACTCGTGATAGTAGTACTGTTTTTATCATAAAATAACTTTGGGTATAGCGGAGTTTGAACGTAACTGAAGTTTTAGTTACGCGTTCAAGTGTCATAACACTACAGAACAAAAAAAAAACAAAAACTTTACAAAAAAAAAAAGAATAAAAAATTAAAACGAATCCTCATTTTAGCTCATTGCCATCCAAGTTCCTCTTGTACAAAACCTTCGTAAAGATGCAGTACAATAGTTGAAAAAACAGAGAATAGTTTCAGTCTAGTCTGAAAATAAAATAGATGATTACGAAGACAATTTCGGTCTTAGATAAAGTGTGCTTGCTCGAAAGATTGTTATTTACTTTTACCTTGATGTGGTAATATTGATAAGTACATAACATATCAAGATATGTACGTACATTATATTTTACTAGCTTCCGCTTGCGGCTTCGCCCGCGTGGCTTACGAACCCGTACGTTTTCCGGGATAAAAAGCCTATGTGTTATTCCAGACTATGATCTATCTCTGTTCCAAATTTCATCCAGATCCGTTCAGCCGTTCTGGCGTGAAAGAGTAACAAAGATCCATCCATCCATCCTCACAAACTTTCGCATTTATAATATTATAGTAGGAAGTAGGATTTAAACGGTACCGTAACGGTTGATGCAATAGTTAAACAATTGGCTTTTTGTGCTATGTGTAGTGGGTATAATTCCCAGACGGAACAAATATTTGTATAACCTGCAGTTGATATTCCAGGTCTGGGTATTTATATATGTAAAATGTACCCACGATACAGGAGAAAAGATAAAGCGGACAACAATTAAAAAATAGAATTGCTCATTGACTATATGCAGGGTGATAAGTTGCAATGGGTTCCAGTGGGGAATTACCTACCCTCAATACTGAAATCAGCTTATTTTATTAAAAGTAAACATTCAATATTTCTAAGGAAAAAAAAAAAAAAACGCTTTCAAAAATTTTTGAAAAGTCGCTTGCGAATCTTTAATATTTAACTGAAATAAATGTGAATGATGAATGACAGAATGCAGTATTTCTTACATCAAAAAAATATTGAATGTTTCATTTGATTAAAATTGCTTAAGTATTAAAAGTTAGGTAGGTACTCCCCCTCTAGGTCTCACTTAAGCTTTCCACCCGTTATATATAAGGAACTTATATAATCTATAAATATAAAAATAAATGTGTGTATGTATGTTCCCTATAGACTCCAAAACGGCTGGAACTATTTCAATGAAATATTTAGGTAATCTTCAGATTATCTCAGCGAGTGATCCTGTGAAGTTTGGCAGGGATAGGATCAAGATTTTTTTTTGGCTTTTTTGCAATTTTGTTTCATATGTTTCCTACAAAATCTGCCTATAGATAATTAGTACCACCCGTGCAAAGCCAGGGTGGCTCACTAGTATAATATACTAGCTTTTGCCCGCGGCTTTCGCTCGCGTAAATTTAGAATTTGACAATCAATTCGGGTTGTACTCTGCTTGCAAAAGATACGTAGTGCCATCTATTATCATTAGAACGTTATTGTTGTTTTCCTCGGGAACAATACTTTTTTCCGGATAAAAGCTACCCTATGGCCATTTCTGTACACCTGGCAACGTAAATGCAAAATTTCAGGATGATCGGTTCAGTGGTTTCGGCGTGAAAAGGTAACAAACAAACAAACTAACTTACTTTCGCATTAATAATATTATAGTTAGGATTCACTTAAAGGTCTCTCTCTGATCTGCACTAGCACAAAGGTAAAATGTTTTAAACATTTACTGTAAAGTTATCTAAAATTGTTCCTTTAGAAGCTAATGGTAAAACAGTTCTAACTAATATGTCTTGCAGGTGTTGTGAGTATATACTCAGTTTTAAAATGGAAGCTTTTACAACAGAACATTTTATTTGAGTGTGTACTTTGGCACACCTGTTGGCAAGAAATGCTTCTCAATAAGAACTTATTTGCAACAATTTGTTCTGCAAGATCTTCGAGTTTCACTTGGGTGAATAGTGGTTCTATTCATAGTTGTATGTATTTGAGTGTGACATTCAGTCAGGAAGAGTAAAAATAGAATAATAATTCTTCATGGAGACCCATGAAAATATAACATACTAATAATGTTTCATTTTGTATGAGTAATATTTTTACGGGTTTAGAAGCCAAAATAGTACTAAATTTACTGCCCAACTTTCAGGATGCCTGTTGAAAAAGACATAACCGTAAATTAACAACATTAATAATTTTATTGTTCCAACGGCAGACATAATATTTTATTTGCGTACAGAAGTGTCCTAAACACGTGACACTAGACATAAATTGGAAACTATCGTAAACGCAAAAGGTTTCGTTTATATAAGATTTATTTATCGCAAAACTTGGGTTATCTCTGTTTTTATATCGGTAATAGAAATGCCGGAATTTATATCCTTTTTCGGATATTGGGTTAAACGTTGTTACGTCCCGCCTCTTAGGACTAGTGACGTAAATGTGTAAGTGAGTCTAGAGTTCAATTCCCAAAGCATTGCATACCCTAAAAACAGGGATATAACAGGCTCATCCCCATTCCATGGGACTTAATAATGGCATTGACCAAATGTGGGTGTTTGTTTGTTATACCTAACGTTACATTAATTTAATTTAAAGATCGATGACGATAGACTACCATGCAATCAATTAGTTACAAATGCAATGCGCGCTTTTAGACCAATGGTCAATATAATCCGGGTATTTATTGTTCTTACTGTATGAAATTAGGAATAGCTTAGCTTAAAGAAGACAAATTAATCCTTGTTTCAATTACTGAACTTTAAACAATAGTGCATATTATCAAAAGTCTTTATAGACTTTAGACAATATGCAAATCTACCTAAGATGTCCGACTTGATGACCAGTCTTTTATATATGTGTTAAATTCGTTCCGTTATTTCTTCAGAAGTTTTACGCGATACCGCAAAAAAGACTTATCCAATATTAATAAAAAAGGGGGAGATCAGATAGTAGTAATTAAAAAGTAAAAACTTCTCAGATCATTCGAAAAGATAAGAAACTCCATTCTTACCTACCCACACTAAAAAGCTTCGGACAAGAAGACCAATCTATTGCCAAGAAGAAAATTACACATACTATCCTAACTTGGTCCTTCTAACTGCAAACTCTCGAGACGCAACCCAAGGCCAGTGACCTTTCCAAACGAAAGTTGTCTACCTACCTTTATAAGTATATATACAGCTAGGTACACAACAAAGGTCCCCAAGAGAAATTTCACATAATTAGTAAAGAATGAGCGAGCTTAGGACAGTGTCCCTTTACCTTTTAATTAAATACGTTTATGTGACTTAAAGTGTTGGAATTTATTTCTAGAACTGAAAAATGGGAAGCTAAAACTGTGACGTAATATGGAAAGAGTGAAAGAAAGAAATAATTAATAAAAATAGAATTGATAAAAGGAAATTGAATAAGAAAATTAAATTGACGACCAATTTGCATCTTGCAATAATATTTACAGTTATTTCAGTACATTTTTTTATACGATGACACTGTTTATCTTGGTTACAGTTTAAAAAAAACACATCCTACCATGTACACATACTTAGACCCGAAAGCATTTCTAGGACATACAAAGAATATTAAAATTCCATGCGGGAATTAAATCCGTGACATCCGTATCGTTTGTAAACCTTAGAGCGACCCGCACCACGCATTGCGCACCAAAAATACTGTCAAACACTTTATCTGCAGTGGTCATCTGTTTAATAGTAACTGAAATGGGCGAGTTGATGATAAGAATAATAATAATAATGTCCTCCTGACCGAATTTCAGTCACGGCGGCCAATCTCACCGGAGATTAGCCAACTACGCAGGAGATATTATAGAGCACAAGTGTGTGCGCAAACACAGGTGCTCTCTCTATTCCTTCACTCTCATAGTCCGATGGAACGGCAATCCGATACGACCGGACAGAGATCAGGCGCAGAACCAACGGCTTTACGTGCTTTCCGAGGCACGGTGCGTATTCACATACAAAAAGACCCAGACCCGAAACAACTATCTGTAGATCATACAAATATTTGTTCCGTGCGGGAATCGAACCCGTGACATAGCGCAGCAGTCGATCTCTCAACCACTGCGCCAACCGTGCCGTCATTAATATATAATAATATGAATATTGAAGTTCCTCCAAATAAACCATTTCCTAAGACTGAATATGGAACCGTCTTACCTTGCAACTCATTCAATATAGTCTTATTTTTCTTTAACTTGCGGTGTCGTACAGAAGGACCAAACTTTTAGGACACGGAATTTTGTTTACATTTTATTCTTCTACATTTCTAACGGTTTATCTTTTCCTTTACCCTTTATCTTTCAGGTTCATGATCACAAATAGACTTTTTTCTTTGACGGAACCTTTTCGCAAATTACTTTTAGGAGATTAACCAGAATCCTTTCTTTGTGGAGAAAAGTAAATTATTATTATGTTTACTTATCTGGCTGAATACTAAAGGTATTGAAATGAGTATTTAGTATGACAATAAGTATTGTATTCTATTTTGATGGCTTTAATAACAATTAATTACTAAGTAGTACATAACAGATAATTATTTCAGTATCTTGGTGAAAGATGTATTTGAATATATGATTTATGTCTGAAAGCTTTGCCACAATATAGGAAAAATCATAGATAAAAATACTCATCTTTCTGTTTGTCAGCGATTCACTAATGACTATCCCTCTGTTAAGATTATACTTTAAATTTTCTATTGTGTACAAGATTAGCAAATCAGCCAAGTGTGACTAAGCTGATCAAATACTTTACTCGTGCGCAAACAACCGTGATTCCCTAATCACAAACTGCAATAACTCACCTAGAATTTACTACGAATGAACACATTACATGTTACAATAACATTTCTAGTGCTACTCGACAGTTATAACCTGTCATACCGCGTTCCCCGCTTTCTTACGTCGCACTTCTTTCACCCGCAAAATCAACCATGTGTACACTCATACACACATACCCACAGTGTTGTGAACTCTGCCAGGTACGAGCGGGTGGGCGGAGGGAGGGACGCCAAGTGCACTGTTATAGTTGTCGAGTACTTTGTATTGCATAAGTTATCGTGGTGAAGACTAACAAACACTATAATTGCTGCCTTCCGTGTTACTGCGGAAGCTTTTACATGCAGGTGGGTGGTTGGTGCAAGTTATGAGAGGATAATGTTTAAGTCGAAACGTTCTTTCTGGATTTCCAAGGTCTTTTATTCAAAGGTTTGTCTGGTCTATTGGAAGGATAGCCTATTAAGTAGCATTTTAACGTCAGCTTCGGAAAACTCGTCCCAAACCCACTTACAACTACAGATACAATGCGCAAGGTGAGCTTCACTGCGCTATTTGTAGCCGTGTGTTCAAAACCAAATTCAGCTTTGCGAGTCACGCGAGGGCACATGAGCGAAGACAGATTGCCGGGAATTGACAGGGTTTCGCCGACGACGGATACGTCTTGGAGGACATCATCATCATCATCATCATCATCAAGTAGCATTTTATTGTGAGTTAATATTACCGTATAATGAGAAGTACACCTGTACCAACCATGGTGATTTTGGTAATACTATATAAAGATTTGGTAGTTTGTTTTTCAGTACAATACAATACATACTAAGTTTCTATCTCAAAATTATTTCACTTAACTGTGCTAGGAAAAAAAAACCCATTACGTATACAAAAAGTTTTCACGTAAATAGCAAAATAACTAAGTAGCTAAAGGTTTAAATTCCTGGCAGCACTTTCCCCCGGGAAAGCACCGTCATCAAAATTTTAAAATTCCATTCCTTCATTTCCCGGCGCTCATTTCCCGGTACCCACTTACGCCCAACCCTATACTTACGGAATAATTTACGTCACTCTAAAATGGAAGCCCAGCGGAAAGTCGTAAACAGATAACAATCAAACAATAAACAAAACAGTACCTTGAACCACTGTAGTATTCAATGTGTTGCTTGTGTAGTAAGCCTTTTATTTATATGAGTGAAGGAAAGAGGGTGAAACATTGATGCAAATAAAATTATTAAGAATGATTTTGCAGGAATATTCGGCATATTGTCAAGGCTGTGGCTTTGGCTCCTGGCAGTAAATATATCATGCGTAATATATGTCAAAAATTTTTGTCTCTTAACTAGGAATTATTCCTGTATCGTGGGTGTTCTTACAAATACAAATCTTCATGAGTATGGTTGGATGATGGAAGGATCCTCTCGTGTTAATCCCAACTAGACGCCGAAGGGTTAGGCAGATGTGTATCTAGTATTGTACATCCAAATTTCGTCGAAGTGGTTATTGAGTCTCATATAATATGGAGCGAGCTTATTACTAGACAGAATTCCTAAGTTTGGACTAATGAAATTTCTAACAGAAAATCTCAATAACACTTTGTCCTATTCGGACGTCGAACCCAGGACTTACAGCAGTCATGTTTCCGATCACTAGACCAATAAACGCATACTTAAAATATTTATTCTATCTTAGTCTAATAGTGGCTTTATTCTTAACAAAAAATGTGGCTAGACTTGATAATAAGTACTTATTTAGTAGTTAAACCTTGAACTCCTACGAACGCTCTATCGTTTGTATAAATCAGACGGATTTATGAGATCGTCTCGTTAACTTTATAACCCAGTTTACTAGCGAACGAGTAAGCTTTTTATATCATATTAAGTACGCTAAATAGTGTGGCGATAGTATTGTCTGCTATTTATTTAGAATTGGAAATTAAAGTCTGCAAATTCAAGTGATTAATGAAGGTGAATAACTCTGATTTAATTATAGCCTATATTGTGTTCCGCTGGCACCAACCTCCCCTTTTTCGTCTATTTCATTCTATTTTGAGTAACTTGTAACATTTCCATTGAAAGAAGTCACAAGTACCTTTAAATTTAAAAGCTTTAATGCAATAACAATTCTACCTATTACTTTATTATATTGCGCATGAATAGTACATATTTTAAATTAAACAGTACCTCTATTATGAGTTTTTTACTATTTACTTTCATAGTAAATGTACATTTTCATGTAAGCGATTTTAGTTCTTAACTGGGTTACATTAGGGATTAGAGTCGCTAGCATGAAATCTCTATAATATAGTAAATAGTAAATTTCAACTTTACTATGATTAGATGTCACATAAGCGACTCTAATCCCTAATGTAACCGAGTTAAGAACTAAAATCGCTATCATGAAAATTTATTTTTTTTTTACTTTGATAGTAAATAGTAAGAAAACTCGTGATAGCGGTATAGTGACATAGTATTTCTTCTATATCTTGCAAATCTATACTCATACACGAAACAACGATCTCTTGATCATACCAATATTTTTTTCAGTGCGGGAATTCAACCTGTGACCAGTAGCATAAAAGCAAAGCACATTAATCGTGCTACACATGCACGAACTGTTCCTTTTAGCAGCGGTAAAAAGTCGCACGTGGCAACATTTCCTTATGTCGCCATTCAAACATTTAATTCACACAAAAGTCTATCCTTTTAACGTCCGAACGTTCAAAAGGAAAATACTTTATTGGAAACATGCCCTTTGATGTGTACTCGTGTCGTGTACACGAGCTTCATTTATAAAAGAAAAGTTTTGAATGGGTTTTTACTTTAAAAAGTCTTTAATAAATACAAACCGGAGTCAACTAGCGGATTAATAAAACTGTGTATTTTTTTGTTATACAACATATAACATCACACTTGTATTCCTCCGATTTCACTGATTCCGTTATTGAATCCCATGTAATAGGGGGCGAGCCTATTGCCATATATCGGGCTCAGTTTCAGATTTCATGCTGCTACTGAGAATTTCCATATCTATAGAAAATCCCGATAATACTTTACCCGACCTGGAAAACTAATCTAGGACCTCACCCTCAGCAGTCGCAGTTGCGACCACTCGACCAATGAGGTGTTTTTTATTTGTATTTACACATCATTCAATGCCTGGCAATCCACTATAATATATTGACGATATATATACATATCTATATAATAATGTTTAGCTTACACTGTTCAGTCAGCCACCCTTATTCACAATTTCTATGTGATATCTTGAGACCTTAACCTACTTCCTACTAAATATTATAAATGTGAAAGTTTGTGAGGATGGATGGATCTTTGTTACTCTTTCACGCCAGAACGGCTGAACGGATCTGGATGAAATTTGGCACAGAGATAGATTATAGTCTGGAATAGCACATAGGCTTTTTATCCCGGGAAAATGTACGGGTTCCTAAACCACGCGGGCGAAGCCGCGAGCGGAAGCTAGTATGACATGAAAAGGACTCTTTTCACAGTATTTTGCGACTTATTATATTTTGAGACTTATTATAAATAAATTAGTAAATTACCATTTAGTCTCTCACTGAAGAATACCTAGAAAAAAAAACCTACCGACTTGAAATTTGGTTCAAGAATGTAGACACCCAATAAAAAAAGATTTTCCAAAATTCAACCCTTATGTGTGAGGTATATAGTTCAAAGTTTGTATGACAAATCTTTCTATAGTAGTTACTGTGAAAGCCAGTAATATTTTTGTCAAGACTTATGAACAAGTCATTTTTCTATTTCACACACAATCCAAGAGTAAGAAAAACAAAGTTGACAGAATAAATCAAAGCTAGAAAATAGCGAGTTGTTTATGATATATCCAAGTTACGAAGTACTTCAACTTGTTGCTTCAAGCAATATTGATGAACTAAGCATTTATATTATTTAAGTTACATTCACAAATACAAACTACTTTTAAATTAAACTACTAAAATTTTTGTTTAAACTGCTTCATTGGTCTGTGGAGTGAAGTTGGAGTTTCTTGCCCATAATTTTCCATAAAAATACAACACGTTGGTACGTGGCAACTAGAGTCTGACTATTCATAAGTGCCTTTATCGGGTCTACACAAATTAAAGTATATTTTATTATTATTATTATTGTGCTTGAGGAGGATCTCATGCACAGACCGAATCGATCAATTACGACCACAACTACATTCGATCCCCAGGTTGGCATGGCTATTCATTGTAAATGTGAGCACAGTGTAGGGCTATTCTTTATACCTTTGTTTTTATTTTTATTAACAGACTTTATGTTAAAGTCATTTAGTATTTATTTGACAAAACCTACATTGTTCTTTCATACTTTTTCCACATTATTTACATGGCAAGATTTTTGAAAGGGACTTTAAAAGAGTATCCATGGAGTTCCTTGCCGGTTCTTTTCCATAGGACCAACTTTTTGGAACCGTGCGTCTAGAGTCCCTTAACGTTTCAAAGGTGCCTGTGTTAGGTTTATTTGAAATATAAAAAATTCTCTCTATCTATATTTGCATTTCTCTATTATACTAATTTCATCAGCAGCCTGGAATTTGGAATTGTGTTCGGTAGATGTCAAATGGCTCGCTTCCTATTGGACTTAACGGTGCAATAGTACGCCTCTGCCTAACTCTTCGAAGAAAACAAACATAACTATATTTTATATTATTGTGTTATATTTCTGAGGCTTCGTAGGATATTGCCATCCTCTGTAAGCAAAACAAGGCAATATTTAAATAGCACATAGTAAACGACAGGACGCCACAGCCGACCAGTCGAGTCCGTTTTTCAATTACTCATTTCTTTCTCACTAACAAAATTTCTGTTTTAAACATAAATCTTGCCGCAAACGTTCATGTAAAATGAAAGCCTACCTTCATTCAACATCAAAATCCGTCCTTCCGGTAATGGATACCTTCCATTTCTCTTCCATTTTGAAGCTTCAAATTTTTCATTTCAATAACATTTGTAAATGTCTCCTTTACACCCAGATTCGAAGGGATGAAATGTAAGAAATTCTTGATCAAAATTCCCGGTTGTTGGGTGTTTCAGAAATATACTGTGATTAAAACTGCTTTCGCTTTGAGATGTCTGGAGTAAAATTAATTTTGTGTGAGCTGCTTGCGAGTATCTTTGCTGGGAATACTGGATGGAGGGAAAATCGTTTAGGAATATGCTGTATTGGGCAATTCCTGCTTACCTTATATAATTCCTGTTGCATACAGGAAGGCTACTTAATCATAAAAAAGACCACAAAAAACGTTCTCAATAACTTCTGAAGTACATGAACTTTCTGTTTGTCGTGATTATAGTCAAAAGTGATAGGTACCAGATATAATTTTACCTGTAGACATTGATGCCGTGATGAATTAATTCAAAGTTTTTTCAACTAGGCTGTTGCCGGACTTTCTCAACATCTATACATATCAATCTCAATCAATCATAAAATCTATACATATAAATAAAATTGGAGTGTCTGTTTGTAATATTGAAATAACCGTTTTTTACTACATGCATATGAATATATAGGTATACGGTACATACACCAAAATAACATGTTTTACAATTTTTGTCTGTCTGTCTGTCTGTTTGTTTGTATAGGCTAATCTCTGAAATGGCTGGACCGATTTTGACGGGACTTTCTTTGGCAGGTAGCTGATGTAATAAGGAGTAACTTAGGCTACTTTTATTTTAGAAAAAAAATACATTGTTAAGTTCCGACATCCACGCGAACGAAGTCGCGGGCACAGCTAGTCGAGAATATAGGACGGTGCATGATTGGCAAGCAACTCCATGGAATTAAGACAAATGAAAGTCTTTTTCTTATATATTATATAGGTAAATTTCTTAACTATAAATATCTAATCATGCATTCGATCTGAAGGTAAATTGCTGTTAAGATAGTAGATAAATCTGTATAAAATTAATTGTCTATCGACTGTGATCATAAGTTATTTAATAGAACTCAACACTCTTTAGATAATGTGAAGGGTTTCAAAGTTTGTATACATTAAGCTGCTTACATACAATTCTTTTCAGATTTGAAAGACAATTAAATCTCACGTAACCCCACGAATATTGGTAATTAGTTAGTTAATTTGTAGTTTCTGTACAGGAGTTCATGAAAAATAGCTAAGAGATTTGATTTTTCCACTACGTGGGTTCGATTCCCGCACCGAATATTAATATTTTTATAGCCATTAGATCGTTGTTTTAAATATAGTTATTTATAAAACTATATCCACGATATATACGACCTTTAAAAATATAATAATGATATACGCGTAAGTAAAAGCAACGTAAGCGTAAGTAAAAGTAAATAATTATCAACAGCTTAGACAATGGTCGGGCAAAACAAAGCTAAAACCAAAGAAGTAAATCTAGACATCATAAGCCATTTTGCAAGGACCAGGAAATGCATTGAAGATCGTTCACAAGATACCGGACTCTCCTAAAATTAATAGATTTCGATTTTGATTCCTGCCTGTGACTGGCATAAAGACAAACGAGCCGAATTTGGGACTCAAAGAGACGGAGCAGCCGTTCCTGAGCAATATCTGAATCAGGAATCTTTGTGCTGATTCCACGAATTATATTTCACGTTTTGAGCTGACAAATATTATTTTTGGTGGTACTTTTAATAAATTAGCTATCAATTACACTTATTACTTTTAGTCTGTTTTGTATGGCTGTGTCTTTCATGTAAGTTTACTAAATACATAAATAAACTTAAGCTATATATTAATGAGGAACTTTCAGGAAATAGTAAAGCTACAGAACTTATATTTGGCATCCTTATTAGTTGTAGGCATGAGCTAAGAGAGAATTTTCCAAAATTCAACTCATAAGGTAGTGAAATCTGGGTACAAAGTTCCTATAAAAATTCACCATTACAATTTTTCTTTACGCTAGAGATCCAAGATTTAAAGTAGACGGACACTTTAAAAAGCAATTATTGTTTTCTTTATTTTTTTTAAATAAACGTTGCCCCTTACTATGATTTCTCCTGTGTCGTGGGTACAGTTTCCAACATAAATGTCACATACACACACAACCAGACCCAAAACAAATATCTGTAGATCATACAAATATTTGTTCCGTGCGGGAATCGAATCCATGACACCAAGTGCAGAAAGCTAATCACTTAGTCACTGTGCCAACCGTGCCGTCAAAATAAAGTTCGTTTCCTCTTTGCGAGGTTATAATTATCATACTCTTATGCAGGAACAGTAGCTAAACGATTAACTTTCTGTGCTGTGTGTTGCGGGTTCAGTTCTTACAAATATTTTTTGTATGATCTACTGATAGTTTTTTTAGGGTCTGTAGGAACTTTTGTAAACTATACCCGCGATATAGGAGAATCAAGTGAACTTAGAATTAGGTCAACAAAAGATATTCAGACGAAATCTACACAGTGGTTTTGAACATTGTGTGGCTAAGAATTTCAATATACATATATAGTGAAGTCAGTAGAATAATATTATCTACAAGCGCAGAAAACAACAAATTCTTTTGATAACACTTTCATCTAAAATACAATATTACACGCGAAACGCTGACCTCATTGTCCAAAATATTTCATTTATACCCCTTCGTACCCTATGCATTAAGCTGCCCCACATTATCCACGGCGGTTGTGGGCAAGATAACCGAGGTCAGGTCAAGCAATCCCTACCGGATGACGTCACAGTCCCCCCAGGCTCAAACCTACCATAAACATGGGTAATGAAATTAAAATTAATGTGCTCCAATTTTGAAATTGAATAAATTCAAATTTTCCGCAACTGAGTTTGGTTTTAAGAAAATTGGAAGTTCATTCTGATTTATGGTAGGAATATGAATCAATTAAATTGTTCTGCGGTGAAATTTATTAAATTATATAATTTGTTACTTTTGCTCTTTTGTTCCCTGAAAGCGGTTTCGAAGCTATGTTAACAATAACATAGCATCACGCCTGTATTCCCAAAAGGGAGGCAGAGTAGTTTGTTGTTGGTGCCGTTATAGAGACGCATACAACTAAAGAGCGAGCCTATTGCCATACCGAACAAAGTCCAAACTCCGGATTCTGTTGACATCTTTTAAAAGAATCATACTTTGCAACCCGGGGTTTGAATCCACGGTCCCACTCAGGACTTGCGTTTCCGACCACTAGACCAAACTATAATAATGTTGTAAAATATTCAGTAGTTGAAAGTGTTCTTTATAAAATGTGGCAAAAATCACCTGCTCCCTGAGTATATTAGGTACTCGTGTTTGAAGGCAGTGGCAGCGCCGTATACGTTCTTTGTTTTCATTTATTAATTCAGCATGAAGGGATCAAGAGGTAAATAAACCAGCGTCCACGTAAGTAAAGAAATCCTACTTCCTATCCTATCCTATCCTACTATCCTATCCTATCCTACTAATATTATAAATGTGAAAGTTTGTGAGGATGGATGGATGGATGTACGGATCTTTGTTCCTCTTTCACGCCAGAACGTCTAAACGGATCTGGATTAAATTTGGCACAGAGATAGATTATAGTTTGGAATAGCACACAGGCTACTTTTTATCCCGGAAAAATGTACGGGTTCGTAAACCACGCGGGCGAAGCCGCGGGTAAACAATATATGAGAGATCGACTGGTACACTGACGCGATTTCAATTCCCACACGGAACAAATATTTATATATTGATCTACAGATAGTTGGGCTCTAGGTTTGGGTGTATGTCCTCGTGAATATATATTATGTGTTTGTAAACGCACCCACGATACAGAAATTATTCTCCAGCAATTGGACTCCATGCCTACTGAGAATTTCCATACAGAAAAACCCAATAACACTTTGCCCGACCTAGGACCTCACGCTCAGTAGTCGCGCTTTCGACTACTAGACAAACGAGGCAGTCAAATTAGCATAACATCAGTTATAATTGTATTTTCTTACAACATATTCAAATATTCAACAAGTTACACATAGTTTTATCCAGTACATAAGTGAAAGCGTGGTCGCTGCCACTCTAGTTCACATGCAGGCGGCCGATAATTTAACTGACACCCGTTTATGAAACGTATGTACGTGAAGCTCTATTACCTACTTGTAGTGATGTAGCTATATTAGTGCTGTGTTCTTATTGGACGATTATTTATTTATTTGGTTTAAGGATCTCCAACAAAGGATGTACACAATATTATCCTACTATCCTACTAATCCTACTATCCTATCCTATCCTACTAATATTATAAATGTGAAAGTTTGTTAGGATGGGTGGATGGATAGATGGATGTTTGTTACTCAGTCACGCCAGAATAGCTGAACGGATCTGAATGAAATTTGGCACAGAGATAGATTATAGCGTGGAATACCATATACCATCCTTCTAACTACTAGACGAATGAGCCAACAATAACAAAACAATTGTAATAAACATGACATCAACAATTTAAATAGCCATCAAATATGTTTAGCGTTGATATCCAGAGTCATGGCGTGACTCCAATAATTTAATAAAATGATCAAGATACGACACCTAATGACGCTACTTGAGCCATCGTCCCCTCTACACACGCGATGTGATCGTCAAAGAATTAAATTTAGGGGACATAATACTTTATGTTTACTGCCTCTTATACTAAAACAAAGGCAACCATAAACCGTGTTTTCTTTTCTCTTTTGTCTTTATAAATTAGCTTCCGCCCGCGGCTTCGCCCGCGTGGATTACGAATCCGTGAATTTTTCCGGGCTAAAAAGTATTCTATATATTATATATATAAGCTTATGCGCTATTCCAGACTATAATCAATCTTTGTTTCAAATTTCATCCAGATCCGTTCAGCCGTTCTGGCGTGAAAGAGTAACAAAGATCCATCCATCCATCCATCCACCCTCACAAACACACATTTTTCTCAATAATTTCACATTTATAATATTATATTAGTAGGATTAAGTAGGATATGATATTAGTAGGATAGGATAGGATATTGTATTACTTCATTATGCAATGTAACGTTTTGATAAGTTTGTTTTTCCTTATATAATGCGTCTTAAATTTAAGATTATAAATTGTAAATTAACTTTTTATTTTTTAGAAAGAGTATTTGTGGAGGTTCTTGACAGTCTCTCCATAGGACCTACCCCTTTTGAAACAGTGCACCTAAAGTCTAGATTTTTAAAAACTGCCAGTAAAGGCTTAGTTGAAATAAAAAACTGACTTTGACTTTGCTTATCGAGAGGATGGGGGAGGTTAGTTGTAAACACAGTTGGTTCATATAATACGGCTGTACGGAAAGAGCCTCCACGAGTGGCGACAACCTGAGGTCATTTGGTGCAGCCTGTAGTGCAGTAGGTAAGCCTCGATATTACTATTGCTGACTGGCTAATCTCTCTATGACAGCATGAGAGTGAAAGAAAAAAAAACAATTGAACAAAAAACTTTTCAAATTTCATTGATCGGTGTTTAATATCTTACAGAAGAGATCGTTTGTTCTGTCAGCTATACCTTAAAGGAATTGGACTGTAGGCACAAAAAAAGAAAAGAAGTACCTACATTTATAGGTGAGTACTATTTTATGCTACCTACATTTATAGGTAAGTACTATTTTATGCTACGCAATGTCTCACTATAACAGTCCATAATTTACCAAAACAATAACAAACTTCGAAAGCCCAATAAACAGACACAAACACAACCATCAAACACATTCAACACTGTCAAGATTTATCGTATATTTTCTCATCTCACAAACACGTCATTACGACCATCGTGTAGGCAATAAAGTATTGCAGTGATAAAATCACATCTCATTTGTTACATAATCTGTGGACCTTTGTAATGGACACTGAACTGAATTACGACTCGGGTCCATACAAATTGGGCCATGGTTGGTAATGCGTTTAGATCAAAATCTGTATAAAGTGGACGACGTGGACGTATTACGCCAACTGCTGTGAGGAGGTAAGCAGGATACTTGGAACACATTGTAGTTTGACATATTGTTTTTTTACATATTATTTATTACTCGTTTCTTTCATCGGCAGTGATAGCCTAGTGCAAGTTCAACTTTAAACCCACCCTGTATCTCTGTCTTTCCGGAATCTTGTGCGGATCAGAATTTGATTATCACTTGCGTTTACGGTGAAGGAAAACATCGTGAGAAAACCTGCACACCTGAGATGGCTCAATAAAGTCCGCGATGGTGTGTGTAGTTCACAAACCTGCACCGGGCCAGCGTGGTGGACTAAGGCCTTACACTTCTCATTCACAGAAGAGACCCTTGCCCAGCAGAGGGACAGTAATGGGTTGAATTTTCGTTTTTTATTACTAGTTTCTTTATAGACATACCAACATTAAGGCGCTGCCCAAACGTAGGACACCGTAAACCGATAAGTTTTTGTCGCACAGTTCGGCGTGTTGGTTTATATTACAAGCCAGAAAAAAATGGAGTGTATTGTCAAGTGTTCAAAGGTTCTTATTAAACAATATTTTATAAAAATAAAATAGTATCATGATAAAAAAATCGTAAAGCAGAGATCAAAAAATATTTTTCGTCGCATAATTCTCAAAATTTTGAGGGTAAACTATCATATTTTATGTAATAATAAAAAAGGGAATTCAATCAACTAAAGAAATACCTAAAAAATTATACCACTGAGCCGTGCATTTATTTTTTAATTTAATTAAAATTGCAATATTTCTTTTATTTTGGTGGTCGTTCGATTGTTAACATCAAAAGCATTGCTATTTTGAACCTTATTCGTTGCCGCGATGCGCTTCTGCTTCACTCCCTCAATTACCTAAAATATGTCTTTTTACAGCGCCTTAACATTTTTAACCGGATTTACTGAAAACCTGACCTTTATATTATTAATAATGGCTTAACTAAAAGACTATCATAATGAGACGATAATTAAATGGTCTCGTGGGAGATTAGCAGTGCTGTTAACACTGAGTAGATGCTCGTATTAAGTCTGGAGGTATTAACTACGTATAGAAAGTACTAATTGGCAATTAGTGGTAATAGTCCCTGGACAACTGTGGCTGACACGAAGGACTTTTCTTTTGATTTTTTAAAAAACGTTTTGTTTTTTAGTTTGTTTTTTTGATGCAGTTTAGTGTTGTTCAGGCAAAGTAAAGGTCGGTTCCAATGTCGTAATAACAAATGTTTTGTCGTAATGATTAGATATTAATTATAATGTCACGTGGACAAAAAAATATTTTGGTATCTACATGCCAACTAGTACATGTTTTTTTTTAAACGTTCTCCTAACTAGGATTTCTCCTGTATCGTGGGTACAGTTCACAAACATACATGTCACATGCACACACAACCAGACTCGAAACAACTATCTATACATCATATAAATATTTGTACCGTGCGGGAATCGAAATCGCGACGCAAAAGGCAGAAAACTTATCGCTTAATCAGTATTTTTTTTAAATTATACTATATTTCTCAAGTACCCAATAATATGACTTGAAGCTATCCATAAACACACACACACAATATATAAATTACACACATTGTTACTATCAAATACAATTTTTTCATAAATATATTTTCTGAACAGGGACATCCTCTTACAGATTTATAATATTACAGATAAGGAGAGTGGAGCGGGTACAAATGGACCATAACTCCGGAGAGAGGTCCGGGTTTCTCTGTCATACACATGCAGCTATACTATCATATATGTATATATTATATGATATACTTAAGTTTAAGTCGGTGCCTTAGAGTTAAGCCATTGCTCCCGACTGTCGTCACGGCTAGCTTGAAGTATGGAAGTCTGACAACTGGTGTAGCTTAAATCATCAGGCTAGATAAGTTTCAAAGGTCAGCAGTAGTCTTAATATAATTTAACATCATACCTGCATTCCTCGAAGGGTAAAGCAGAGGTGAATAGTATTTAAGTCTGTGTAATAGGGCGAGAGAATATTGCCAACTGGACTTAGTTTCAAATTGTGGGTTGTTAGTGAGAAGATTTTGCTTGACCTAGAAATCGAAGTCAGGACTTCATGCTGTACAGCTACACTTGTGGCCACTAGACCAATGAAGCGGTTATTTTTTTTTATTAAGTACTTATTGTTTTGATAGTTTAATATCTACATAAGTATGGTCATAAATGTGTCTAGATTTGGAATGATAACACTCATAATAATACTTGTCAGGTGGATTGATTGCTGTTATTATGTACCGCAGGTGGATACTGCTGGCCATCCCTGTCTAATAAATAGAACTAATTAATTATAAGTATGTACATACGTCAAACTCGTGAACGGGTGCTGTCTGCTAGGACTGGTCAGCTTATAGCTATCATGGCAGTACTATCAGAAATTTTCGGACATTAAAGTTATCAGTTTGTTTAGTCTAGACCCAGTACTACATTTTCATTAGATCATACAAATATTTGTTCTGTGTGGGGATCGAACCCGCGACACGTAGCGCAGAAAGCTAATCGCTGAACCGCTGCGCCAGCCATGTCGTTATTGGGATGTTCTGTTTGGAAATTCTCAGTAGCAGCACGGAGTATCTGCTAATATTGTAATATTATTTGAATATAAGAACTTAGTGTTTGGTTTGCTCTAGATATTACCATGAGAGTACTTCTAAGATGATCCAAGAGATTTTCATATATAAAATACTAGTATTTGAGAGAATATTTATGTACAAAACATGTTACTGTTTAGATGGCACAGTATGAGGTTGAAGCAAATTGGAGTTATAAAGTAGCAAGACTTGTTATTTATTTACTCACTAGCTTCCGCCCGCGGCTTCGCCCGCGTGTTTTACGAACCAGTACATTTTTCCGAGATAAAAAGTATCTTATGTGCTATTACAGACTATAATCTATCTCTGTGCCAAATTTCATTTAGATCCTTTGAGTAGTTTTTGCGTGGAAGAGTAACAAACATCCATCCATCCATCCTCACAAACTTTCATATTCATAAAATTAGTAAGATTAGTAGGATGAACATCATATAATTATATTAAACAGATCATTGTGACGTAATTTTGTATAAATTTTATAAGCTTGACTGCCTTATTGGTCTAATACTCACAGGCATGACTGCTGAGCATGAGGTCATGGCTTCGATTCCCGGCAGCCTAATTACGTAAAAAAGCGAGAACAACGCGACAGCCACAAGACAGAAACCTCACTGTCAGCCAATACATACATATATGACACAAAAATGACGTTTGACAGTAGATATCGCGCGATCTACGGCCTCTCACAAACTGATTGCTACATCGGTGATTAAGCCGCGGGTCTGGCAAAGTTTAATCAAGTTTTTCTGTATGGAAATTTTCAGTAGCAGCATGGAGTCTGAAACGGCGCCCTGGCAAGGCTCTACGCCTATTACATGGGACTTACTAACGACATCGAAATGTGGATGTATAATAGTACACCTCTGCCTAACCCTTCGGAGCATACAGTCGTGATGATATGTTACAAAAAAGTACCCGAAACACATTAGACACACTAAGTTTAGCCAATTCGTAGTTTTAAATACTTCAATACAGATTTCACTTTAACTTTAACAATTTTAATCTTAGCTAATGACTTTAAACCGTTATGTTCTATTTCACAATTGCTTCAAATCTTCAAGAATGTTCTTCAATAATTCCATTGAACATTAAGACACCAGTTGTTTGAAAACAAGTTTCTCAAACAATTTTGTTTGGTATTGCAATAAACAAAACACGGTTGCAAGTTCTTACACACGTAAGTACGAAGTTTGACAACTACGGGGCAAGATTTATGAATGTTCGAAAATGTTTTGGCATATCTATACTGCTTTTAGGAGAAGTACAACAACATAAGATGCGCATCTTTTTCCTGAAGACCCCAGTGTTGTTTTGTCAATAAACATAACTATTATGTTCATTTTATGGCTCAGAAATTGACTTCACAGAATGAATTAATCACCATCCATTTTCAACCGACTTCAAAAAAAAGGAGGAGGTTCTCAATTCGGCTGTATTTTTTTTTTTTTTTTTTTTTTTTTTTTTTTTTTTTTTTTTATGTTTGTTACTCGATTTCTCGTAGACGCCTGGACCGATTTCAAAAATTCTTTTTTTATTTGAAAGGGTATACTTGTCATTTGGTCCCATTGTCATCAGGTCAGGACCTGATGGTGGAAACCCTGAGAAATCGAGGGCATCTCTTGAAAATTGTAGGCGAGCATGGGGTAAAAACTTGATATTTATGTGTATATCTGATGAGACTACAATACTATGGAGGTTTAGGGCAGATCTGATGATGGAGACGACAGAGGATCGAAGGAACTCCTCAACGGTACATCTTAACTACCTCGTGTTTGGGCTTATTTTATACGTGTTGACAAGATCTTTACACCGAGATTGGTAACGACTGCCACTGCAAGGTCCGTGATACAGGTGCAGTACAGTTTAGGGAACTCCTTAATGATTGATAGCAGCTACATAGTGTTTGGGTTTATTTTATTCGTATTGATGCGCACTTTAAGCCGAGATGGGTAATATTGCAGATTCGATAGTGAATTTCTCGTAATGCGTTTTCATCATGTGGTCGGCTAAGTAATTTATTTGATTTTAAAATCACATAGTGCAATACCGTCTAAGGTTTTCACTCGACTTTCGCAACATACATTTGACCTTTGTAAAGTTTTTCAAGACAATCGTCTTTACTAGGTCTACCCATCACTCAAAATTGAAAAATAATTAAATTTTTTAACAAAAAAAAAACCGACTCCAAAAAACTCAAAAACAAAACTAATAACTAAAAAGCAAAAAATAAATCTTTTATTATACAATATAATAGTTGAACAATATTGAAGTCGGTGCCAAGTAAAACATGCAATGATAAACCGACACGATTGGCGAAGTGCATTTGTCGTGTCCGACGCATAATTCGCTCCGCACTCGACAATTTCTACGTGAACTCGTTGTTTCAATGTCGCTATTATAGCAGCGAGGTATATTACTTTTATGTTTTACTTGGCACCGATTTCAATATTGTTCAACTATTATATTGTATAATAAAAGATTTATTTTTTGCTTTTTAGTTATTAGTTTTGTTTTTGAGTTTTTTGTTTATGAATTGATGTGTGTTTAACACATCAATTCTGCGCATTTACTCATCAAACTTTAAATACTACGCTTGATAAACTGGTACACAATGATAAAATGGCATTGCGCGTCGATTAGCCGCCTAGCGTGTACGACATCCACTAAAATAAACTTTTAGTAGACAACTTTGTGATGGTATAAATTAATATTTTAGTACTCAGTGATACTAAAAGAAATCAAACGTATTTAACAAATTTTACTGAGGATCATAAATTTGAATGTTGAATCTAAAATCTTACTGTATTTTGACTACAGCCGAATTGTGATGTCCTTCTGACCGAATTTCGGTCACGGCGGCCAATCTCACCGGAGATTACCCAACTACGCAGGAGATATTATAGAGCATAAGTGCGCTAACACAGATGCACTCTCTATTCCTTCACTGTCATAGTCCGATGGGACAGCAATGTGATACGACCGGAGAGAGATCAGGCGCAAGACCAACGGCTTTACGTGCTTTCCGAGGCACGAGGATATCCATATTATAATGTAGTGACTGCTTTGCTGTCTTGGTATGGAGGTTTGGCATTGGGTTTTTCATTTCGGAAATTCTCAGTAACATCCCAAAATTTGTAATTGTGTCCAGTATATGGCAAAAGGGTCATCCCTATTTGATTTGATTTTACTTAATAATCAAATCGCCGTAATATGGTGGTACTTGTACAATATAACTCTGCTTAGCCCTTCTAGAAATACAGACCTGAGACCTATAATTTTGTGTGTATTATATTGTGTAAACTATTTTTCTGTATAAATATAACGAGGAACTCTTATTGAAATCACTTCTACTACCATATTGCTCTAGCACGCCGTTGTTTCCACATATTATGATGGGTAGGGTGTAAGAACAGTCTCCAAGTGCCGAAATATGAGATCCTCTGGTGTACCCTGGGCAGTCAGCCTCGAAACCATTGCCGACTGATTATAGCATCATTATACCTGTATTCCCTGAAGGGTTCGGCAGTTATTGTACACCAAAATTTCGCCGATGCCGTTATCGAGTCCCATGTAACAGGGGCGAGCCTATTGCCATCTACCGGGAAAAGTTCCATACTCCGTACTGCTATTGAGAATTTCCATACAGAAAAACTCAACAACACTTTGCCTAACTCGGGAATCGAACTCGGGACCTCACGCCTAGTCAGATTATGTATAAGTATATGTATTTAATTTTGTTTACATATTGTCTGTCAATAAAACTAAATATTCACATTAATATTTTACGTTTAAAATATTTCACGCTAAAATATTGTCAAACTTTTGCAATTCCAAAATGGCGAGTTAAAATATTTATTGAAAAGTTTCAAACACCTGAGTTTGATACATTATGTATGTCGTACAATATTATCGTTTTGGGCAATTAAAAGTTTTGGCTTTGAATTTTGTCGCTGGAGTGAATATATCTATTTAAAACTATACTTAGGTTTAAAATATTAAAGAGATAATGACACAACATAATATGGCATCACGTCTGTATCCCCGAAGGCGTAGGCAGAGGTGTACTATACAGGAATTATTCCTAGTGTAGGACAATGTTTATTTTAAAAAGAAAAAAAAAAGAAAATCCCTTCATGTTATTATGTTTAGTTAACGAAACTTTCCTGAACTATTCGATGTAAACTAACTTCATTAGGGCTGTCACGTACAAGCACCTCTGTTCTTCTGTACTCACGTGCTGTGAGAATTTCGGGAACAATTTAGTTCTATGGAAACTTGTGGTTGAACAGTTAATTTTTGATAATAATTTCACGTATGTGCAGTTATCGTGGTTTCCATAATTGTAAACTACATCTTGTTGAAGTTAAAATAACCGTAATTATATTTAGATAAAAATGAATTAATAAATTCTGGTTTCTGAGAAATACGTGGACAAATATACATACGAACATACGTACATACACTTATGAAATTTGGCATACCTGTTTAGGCTTGGTCACATAGGCTTTTTTGAAATCCGTTAAAAATAGAAACACAAAAAAATGGGACCTAGAAACTGAATTGAACTATTCAAAGTGTTTTTCACCAAACATTTAGAACGCATTTTTTATGTTATAAATAACTCTTTACAAAAACTGGCAACACTCAAAAACTAACAATAGGCAGGAGAAAGTTACAAACTATTGGTAGCTACTAACTTTGTCAGGGCTGTCACGTACCCGATCCTTTTGAAGTACGTGCCAGAGTCAAGAATAATTCGGTACTTATTGGCAACTGTGGCTGTTAATCTTACATCTCGGTTACTTATTGGTAAGGGTGATAACCCTACTACACATTAGTGACATGAAACAGACATTGCAAGTAAAAGCTAATAAAATGTAATATATTCCGCTTACGTCACGTGTGCCCTACAATACCATACAATAATTATTGTACATATCGCACCCTCAGAATGAAAGTGATCTTATTCAAAAATGTAATTTGTGGGAAATTAGCAAGAAAGTCTTCAAAAAAGTATGCTTTTTAAGGTCAGTTTTGGTTGTTCAGGAATTTTGAGTTAGATCACTTTCATTCTAAGGGTGCGAATTTATATATAATTTAAAAAAAAGCAGTGGTAGTCTAGCAGTTTAACGCTTGCCTTCCATGCAGGAGTCTCTCAGACCGAACTCAAACCGAGTTCAAACACGGCCAGCATTTCTGAATTTTCGGAATGATTTATGGATCAGAATTTGATTATCACTTGCGTTTACAGTGAAAGAAAACATCGTGAGGAAACCTGCACACCTGAGAGGACTCCATAAATCTCCCAATGATGTGTGTAGTTCATCAAACCGCATCGGGCTAGCGTGGTGGATTAAAGCCTTACCCTTGCCTAGCAGTGGGACAGTAATGAGTTGAATTTATTTATTTATTATATATATAAAATCAGCTTCCACTCGCGGCTTCGCCCGCGTGGTTTACGAACCCGTACATTTTTCGTGATAAAAAGAAGCCTATGTGCTATTCCAGACTATAATCTCTGTGCCAAATTTCATCCAGATTCATGCTGCGGTTCTGGTGTGAAAGAGTAACAAAGATCCATCCATCCTCACAAACTTTCACATTTATAATATTAGTAGGATTAGTAGGATAAATCGAAATTAATGCTTTAGTAATTTTAGTATCAGCACATCTCTAATAGCGTGGCGCGTCCCTAACGACAGCCTTTTTATGGTTCTTTTTGATCGGCAGTCTAATTACATAAAAAAGCGACAGCAACGCTATAGCCACGCGACAGCAATCTCACTGTCAGCTAATACATTACATGTCACAAAAATGACGTTTGACAGAAGTTATCGCGCGATCTACGCCTGTCGCTACATCGGTAATTAGGCTGCGGTTGCTGCTACCGAACAAATTGTCTCTTGAGACTGTATATTTTTATAAATAATTCTTCATATTCCTTTACTTTCAAGATCAACGAATATTTTTGGTAAAATGTAACATTATAGGTTTATATTATCATGGGATAAAAAAAATCTTTCTTTTTATTAAACGTTGCTCCACACTAAGAATAATTCCTGTATCGTGGGTGCGTTTACAAACACAAATATTCACCCAAACCCGAAACAACTATCTGTTGATCATTCAAATGTTTATTCCGTGCGGGAATTGAACCAACGACATTTAGCGCTGCAGTCGATCGCTCAACCACTGCTCCAACCGTGTCATCATCATCTACCTAGCCTTTTTTCAACTTTCTTGGGGTCGGTTCCTTGTCTAACGAGATGCGGTTGAACATCAATGTTTTACGCGAACTGCCATCTGACCTCCGCCACCCAATCACTGCGAGACACTGATGCTCTATGATTAAACCAGTTTTTGGGCCGCTGCTACCCTTAACGACTGTCATAGATATTTGTATGACACCCGGGATCAACTGCCTAACGTGCCTTTTGAAGTGAGTAGATGTGTAATAAACGGCCACTCATCCAAGGACTGATCGCAGCAGGCGTTGCTTAACCTCCGAGATCGACTTTCTGCGTGATAGCTACATAGCTAAAAGCACCTCACAGGATCACAGAATGTTCAATATAGAATATTATATACACAAAACACAGAGGAAAGTGTAAAGCTACTCTGAAGCTCGGAACTGAAGTATATTTCTCTTTGACACCCACTCTTATTTACACTTTGATATTTCTTTGACCAGCTCAGCACACATATCCTATACTTTAACACAGATAAAAGGCAAAAATCCCAACCTTATAAAAGTTACAGCACACAGATGCAGCGTCTAAAGTGATTTCAGCGCTCTGGAGCGCTGCAGCGATATTTTTCAGCTTCCCCATCCCATTCACAAAGGGATTGTGTTTCCGTCGGCCTTGTGAGCGCGACATCCGTATTGTATGGTCGGGTATAGGATTGCTTTTAGGCTGAACATTCCCTGTGATATTAGAGTTATTAAATCATCTTTTGGTTTATCTTTGTCTGAGGAATTTCTTTGATAAGAAAAGATCTTTGAGATACATGATTGTTTAAGTAGAGAACTATATTCATAGCATCACGCTTGTATTCCCCGAAGGGTTAGGCATTTTGCTGATGCTGTTATTGAGTCCCATTTATTAGAGAGTGAGCCGATGGCCATGTTCCAGGCACAGTTCCAAACTCCGATACTAGTACGCTACTGAAAATTCTCATCTATAAAAATTCAAGAACAATTTGCCCGACAAGGAAATCAAACCCAGGATCTTACTCTCGGCAATCGTGCTTGTGACCACTAGACTAACGTTTTTTTCTAATGGCAATCTTCAGTAGCAGTACGGAGTCTGGAACTGTGCACGGTAGATGCCAATAGGCTTGCCCGCTGTTACATCGAACTCAATAACGACATCGGTGTAGTTGTACAAATAGTACATCCCTGCCTAACCTCTTCTCATCGCAAGCCATAATTATTGCGTCATAAAGCCTATTAGGTTCTTGTCAAGTTCCGTTTATTTTTAAACTATTGTGATGACCTCATCCCTTACAACTCAATTAATCTTAATTGGGCAGAAATATTAGACAAGAAAACAACAATATTAATTCGAAGAACTGTAGGTATCATAAATTGATATGATTCAATTATTCGGCCAAAAACTGTTTACAAAAAAATAAAAATGCAAAAGTCGTTTGTTTTGTTAGACTGCTAAATAATACCAAAAACTTTTTAGTCTGTGGCTTAACCAATAACTTTGAGTTTTCAATGGTCCGAGTAGAGTTTCTGGATCGTAGGACCAATAGTCCTGACGGTACTGTCACACGTAATTTTGAATCCAGGCTACGCACCTATAGGTTAAATTTATTAATGACAAATGACTGTTTACTTTCGGTGAAAGACCATATTTTGAGAAAACCAGTATTTCCTACAACCGAAAAGTTGAGCTGGTTTCACGTGCTAGCTTCGGCTCTGAAAATGGGCCCAGCGCGGATTAATGGACCAAATGTCACACTTTTTATATTTTCCTTTTTGATATTTTTCTGCTAAACGAAATAAACTTAATACTCTATTTTAATTTCGCCAGTGACTTTAATATTCTAATCGTACGGGAAAGGGTTAGGACAAATCAAATAAAATCTGAAGTGGGTAGAAAGGTGAGTTGACTTCCAAAGGACCAACCTTCTTTATGATTAAGCCGCAACCTGAAAGGCTAAAGGGTATATTCGCGGTCCCTTTATTTGATGCTTCTTCAAACAATGGAAACCACATGAAATCCGTTGACTGGTTCATGAGTAATGAAGCAAGAACATTAGCTATACGAAAATACTTTTTATTGATCTAGTGGTTAGAAGAGACTGAATAAGCGTTTGGTTTTGGGTTCTATTGCCAGGTCGGGCAGTGTTATTAGGTTTTTCGATAGGATATTTAGCTTGACAAAATGGTCTTTTGTTCTTGCATGTATTAGTTTATCAGCCCTTACAGTACAGTGACATTGTCTAGTTGTGCGATAACTCTGTTGCACAAAGTGATTTAGGAGTCGAGAAGGCTTTGCATAGTATTTTATTATTTTCTTTCCCTATTAAATATTTGTGTATCCTCCCCATTTACTATGTCTTCTTCTTTCTTTAATTTGTAGCAACTACTACTCACAAAATCGCAAAAAGTAAAGCGCCATCTATCGAGTGAAGCTACAACAAAAAACCCTGAATCGCACTATGAGAGTTTACAACGATTCTAACACATAAGTATATGAATATCCGATATCAACTGTCGGGCTTCGGCCCGTCAGGCTAACCACATTGTCTGGTTGGAGGATTCTCCCTTTTCAATGGAGGAACGCCATACCTCGTTCCTCCATAAATTTAAGAGTTTAGCTCTTGTCGGTGGAGCCATCTCCACTGCTCTTTATTTTCTGCCTTCGTTTTAACCTCTTGATACGACTACCCCTACTTTCTCTTTTGAATGTCAAACTTCATAGATTCAGATAAGCAAAAGTCCATTTTAAAATCCACCAGCATTTGATAGCTCACTGCACTCTCTGAAAACAGCGATCTGTTTGCAAATGCATATCTAAAATCTACCTCTGGCGGAGAGCTTGCGTTGCAGCGTTCGTTTTATTAGAGTTTCGTCTGCACTCTACGAATACCTATCACCGAATGAAATGTACAAGTGTTGTATATATCGAACGGTTTCTTTGATTTTATTTTGATGCATGCATACAAATTACGCTTTATGCGAGTCTTGGTAAAGGCGGTGGGTAGCCTTTAGATGGAAGTACCAGCGATTTGTTTGAGTTTTAATAATATGACGCCTGTATCTTCGAAGGGTTAAACACAGGTGTACTATTTCGACACGCAACAAATATGTGTTTGATTCTAGATTGTATTATAGTTTTTTTGAGTTGTGTATTTGCTTGTGAGATGTCAAATCAAATCAAATCAAATATTTTGTTATTCATGTAAATCTTTTACAGGTAGGACTTATGAATAGTCAGACTCTAGTTGCCACGTTACAGTGTTGATTTCCAATGGAGAAAAACGGGCAAAAAAACTCCATGACTCCAGAATATTACATACAATATAATTTATACATTAATCTTTGAATAACTTATGTAAATCTGAAACTCAAAGCTGATCATTATCCTATCCTATCCTACTATCCTAATAATATTATGTTTCTCAGTCACGCCAGAACGTCTGAACGGATCTGGATGAAATTCGGCACAAAGATAGATTATAGTCTGAAATAGCACATAGGCTACTTTTTGTCCCGGAAAAATGTACGGGTTCGTAAACCAATCGGGTGAAGCCGTGGGCGTAAGCTAGTGAATATATAAGTTTCAATAAAATTGCCATGACAGATATGAGATGACCAGTCCCAATAGACGGTACCCGTTCATGAGTATAATTTTTATATAATGTATGTTTGCACACTGTACCCGCAAAATTAATCAAACCACAAATTCTTTCACCATTTGATATTTGTAAAATTGCCATTAGTTTTCGACTTATGCCATTTTGTATTGATTGAATAATAATTATAGAAAGACTGCTCCATTGGTTTAGTGGTTGCCAGCGCGAGTGTTGAGCATGAGGTCCTGGATTCGATTCCCGGGTTGAGCAAACTGTTATTGGGTTTTTCTGTGTGGATATTCTCAGTAGCAGCACGGAATCTGGAACTGTGTCCGGAAGATAGCAATAGGCTCGCCCCCTATTACACGGGATTCAATAACAGCTTCGGCGAAATGTAGGTGTACAATAGTACATCTCTGCCTAACCGTTCGGGGAATACAGGCTTGATGCTATTTTATGTTAGTAGAAAGTTACCTTCGTTAATTCCTTCATCTCCCAGATTATCGCAGAAGTTTTATTTTAACTTCAGAATGGGAAAAATGTCACATATATCAGATCTTACAACTTAAATAAGGACGTCATGATTGAGGATCTTAATGAGAAGGAGCGAAGGTGAAGTGCTCTTCTATGTGAAGGGGCTTGATTCAACTGTCGAGACTCCAAATGCTTAGCTATATTCAGGGGTTTGATTCAACTGTGGGGACGTTTTGGTGTGCCGAAAATAGTTCTAGTCTTGATGGTTGTTCATAAAAATATTTTTATACGTACTAATATATAGAGAATTCTAGTGCGGACTCAGAATGTATGCGTTTATGTAATAAATTTTATAATTCATTTATTTATATGAAAAATTATTGATTTAAGAACTGTTCTATGTATATCTATACAACCAGCGATAAAAAGACATTGCCTACCCTACATAACTCAGATAAATATTTATTATAGATAAGGCATTTAAGTTGGCAAATCACATAATCATTATTTAATCGACAACACGACGAACCAGTACCAACATGCAGTAGGTATTATTGGTAAAGTAAGCTTTTAAAATTTTCTGCCTACCCTGTCTAAAAGCTCTGTGCACGCTGCTGAGCGCCGCAGTGGATCTCTAAACCACTGCGCCAACCGTATCATCATCTTCATCTGCTTTGTTAAAAGTGGCAAATCATCGTTATTATATTGATCAAAATATAGCTTCAATCACGATTTTGTGACCACGTAAAGTTGGTTTAATTTCATGATAGGCCAGCGCTGTCAGATCTTCAAATTATTTCCATATAGGCTCCTAGATACTTTCAACGTTTTAAAACGTCAAAACACAGTATCTGGGGCACTGGTAACCAATTTTTTCTCTTCTACCCATCAACCGAGTAAATTACACGTGTTTTGCAGGGTCTTCTTGACCTCAAAACAAAATGCACGGACAATGGACGTCTTTATTCTTTTGTAGCTTACGCAATCTTCGTGACTATAACCTTACCTTTGTTAAGGGTCCCAATCAGGTCATTTATTGATCCTAATTAGGTCGAAATGAATGAGGGTTGAAGAAAGGTTGGTAATCATCTTACATAGATATTGTTTAACTGGACTGTTCTTCCGTGAGCGTAATGTATTACGCTAGTATAGTATATGAATAATAGTAGATATAAGCGTAGGTTGGTTAGTATGCAGTGATAGCCTAGCGGTTGAACGCTTGCCTTCCATGCAGGAGGGTCTGCGTTCAAACCCGGCCCGCACCTTTGACTTTTCGGAATCATGTGCGGATCAGAATTAGATTATCTCTTGCATTTACGGTGAAGGAAAACATCTTGAGGAAACCTGCACACTTGACAGGGCTCCATAAAGTTCTCGACGGTGTGTGTATTCCGCCAACCCGCACCGCGCCAGCGTGGTGGACTAAGACCTGCCCCTTCTCATTCTGAGAAGAGACCCTTGCCCAGCAGTGGGACAGTAATGGGTTGAATTTATTTATTAAGCGTAGGTTCATATTTATATTTGTGACTGACTCATTGGTCCAGTGATTGCAAGCACGGTTGCTGAGCGTGAGATTCGGGCTTTGATCTCCGGGTGATGCAGTGTTATTTTTTTTTCGTAGCTGTCTGATATTTGGATTGGCGCGCGATAGGCAATAAGCTGACATGATAAGGTATACTGAAATATTTAATTATAATATTTGTTAATCAACTTTTACGAAGAGTCCATACGTACAGAATCTTAGGTAATCATTTAAATAATGCTTAATAAGAGCTTTTTAATGACAAAAATAAAATACGGTTTTCGTCTACTTAATTACTATTAGCTTGTACAAGGTTAAATTGACCCGGGTACGTCTTAAAACTGCGGCCAGACATCGGAGGACGGGCAGCAGCGTCCTCTCACTAATCGGTGAGCCACTGCGATCCCCAAGCCGCCTGCCAAGCGTAGGGATTATGGCAAACCCCTCCTTGAGGGAGGCCTTCGTTCAGCAGTGGACGTCTTCTGGCTGATGATGATGATGACTAAGTTAAATCTGTGTTTCAGGCGATAAAGGACGCAACAAGAGTTGTTAGCAACATCGTTGAGTTCATAAATATGTATTGTCATACATATGTAGGCCTAATTACATACATAGGATATGGCTGTTCCCACCTGATTTGTAATGAGTTCAAGTAACTATTCTTCTAACTTTTAATTAACTTAGCACTGAGATCTATGGACCTCATAACTCGTAGCGGTTAATTCGCATTCCTACTACGCCGTGCTACGTCGTAGTACAGTGTATTTTCAAGTACTACGCCGTATTCGCTACGCGATGTTTTCTTTGCGGTGTCGACGTCTGTATAGGCATCTTTATCTCTCATTTATTCATAATTATTTAAGAAATGCTTTTGTAACGATTAATATTATTTCCTAGCGGTTGAACGCTTGCCTTCCATACAGGAGGGTCTGAGTTACAACCCGGCCCGCACCGCGGCCGAAACCTGCACATCTGAAAGGGCTTCATAAAGTTCTTGATAGTGTGTGTAGTCCGCCAACCCGCATCGGGCCAGCGTGGTGGACTAAGGTCTAACCCTTCTCTTTCTAAGAAGAAACTCTTGTCCAGCAGTGGGACAGAAATGGGTTGAATTTATTTATTTATGTATACTATTACTGACTGCATTTAAAATGAAGTCTTATCACGTTGGAATAAGATTTAATTTTGTTTGTCTCAATCGAACCTGAGATTGGCGAAATTCGTAATAATTATAATTTTGTAACAGAAATTATTAAAATTTACTGAAATTGATATTATAATGAATTTAAACATATAACGTTATATGTAGTCTTATATCCATATAGGTACTGTACCGCTATCATGAGTTTTCTTACTATTAACTTTCAAAGTAAAGTAAATTTTCTTGATAGCGATTTCAGTTCTTAACTTGGTTACATTAGGGATTAAAGTCCCTAACATGACATCCCTATAAAATAGTAAATAGTAAATCAAATCTTTACTACTACCTCAGTGTTTGTAATTCTGAGAAGTTGTTAGAGGGAACTGATACATCGTGCATTAACTATGTGTTACATTAGTTTCTAATATATATGTATATAGGCTTGTACTAGGTATATACATTAAGGCATGATTATCTTGTAAATGATCTATAACTTATTATAATACAGAAATGGGATTAGAGGGCTTCTACAGAGATCCAAGTGTAAGTTTCTTAACAATCTCGAGTTTACACATATACCGTATTCTGCGTACTTATTGGTCTGTGTGTGGGTGCAAAGAAAGACCCTCCACGAGTGACGAAATAATATAGCATCACGCCCGTATTCCCCGAAGGGTTAGGCAGAACTGCACTATTATACTTATATATTTTTCTGTATGGAAATTCTCAATAACAGCACGGAGTCTGAAACTGTGCCCGGTTGATGGCAGCAGCATCGCCGAAACGCTTTTACACCCCAAAAAGCTTACACTTTTATCAAACATAAGCTTTTTAATAAATTGTGTACTGAATAACAATTATTGAGAACAGGTATTTTGTTGTCAAATCTGATTTATGGCCACTTAAATTATATTTAAAGATATTGCCTTACTGATCGGAAAATGTAAATTTATCGTTATATTAGCAAGCGGCTGCCGATGCTTATGGATGCGTAACTTAACTGCGTGGATAATAATAAAATATTGTCACTTCGATTTAAGAAGGCTTTGTTAGGTTAAGAAGCACTTGCTGCGGTCAGATCTTGGATGGGTAACCGTTCTTCACACATCGAGACTCCTCCGTGAATGGGAAAGCACGTTATGCTCTTGGTCTCGAATGTCACGAATGCCTATGATAGTCACCAAGAATTTTGACAACCAATCTAACCTTAGAGTATCAGTGTCTCCCATTAATTGTGTGGCGGAGGTCAGATGGCAGGCGTTCCCTGCAAAATACTACATAACATAGCATACATAGCATCACGCCTCTATTCCCAGAAGGGTTAGGCTGAGATGTACTATTGTACACCCGCATTTCTCCCATGCCATTATTGAATCCCATGTAATACGGAACGAGCCCTTTACCATCTACCGGGCACAGTTCCAGATTCCGTGCTGCTACTGAGAATTTCCAGTCAGAAAACCCAATAACACTGTCCGACCTGGGTATCGAATCCAGGATCTCACACTCAGCTGTCGCGCTTGCCACAACTAGACCAATGGCAGGCGATAAAATATGAATCTGAATATGTGCAAAAAAACATCTCATAAACCATAATAAACAACAAAATAATGTTCTATAAAACAAATTAACTGATTCTAAACATACAGGGTGTTGTTAAACTTGATTTATAGGGCGAAATTAATTAAAATATATCAGGATTTAGATTCGGTAAGGGACTTGTTAATAATAACTCGAAGCGTTATGTTGAATTCTAACGAGGCCTTGTATCTTTTTGTTTGTTTTAATTTCTTTGTTTTAGAACAAGGAAGAATATTGCGAATCTTAAGACTCTACTTTTGGATAAAAAAATTCATACAAAATGCGTTAACGTTTTTACCCCAAACATGAGCTGATTTTTTATGTTATAGACACGAGTAAAAACTAGGTCTTCACGTTTTGGATTTTTTGATATTGCATGTAGATTGAGTAATAATTAACCCTCAAAATGCGTTTATCTTCCGTATACTTATCTCGTGATAATTATTAAATTAATCCAAATTTTGAAAAAATAACTAATCTTGTTGACCTAGTTTATAATCTGACAAAACGATAGAGACCAAAATCAAATTAATTCGTTTAGATTTCGATATAAGAAACGTAAATGCCCAAACACCTGATTTGCGCGTATTTCAAAGCAATGTTGTCAGAAGCCGACAGCTAAACCATACTTTTAATGTTTTTTTAGCATAAGACGCAGTGATAGCCTAATGGTTGAACGCTTGCCTTCCAAGCAAGAGGGTCTGAGTTCAAACCCGGCCTGCACCTCTCACTTTTCGGTATCATGTGCGGATTAAAATTTGATTATCACTTGTCTTTAAGATGAAGGAAAACATCGTGAGGATACCTACACTTGAGAAGACTCCATAAAGTTCTCGATGGTGTGGGTAGTTCGCCAACCCGCACCGGCCTAGCGTGGATTAAGGCCTAACCCTTTTCATCTTGAGAAGAGCTCCTTGTCCAGCAGTGGAACAATAATAGGCTCAATTTATAAGTAGCATAAACCGTTTCCATTTTAGCCGGATCTAGGAAGAAATGGACTTGAACTGTTTGTAAGTACGGAGATACAAAATATTTTGTAACTTTCCTTTATTTTGTCAATATGCCTCTTGAGTGTCCTATTGGTTGGCAAGAGCCTATTCTCAAAGGAAAGATGGCTTAAGTCTTTAGTACGCCACGTTGTTCTGGTAAGGGATAGCGGAATACACATAATTGAGAACTTAATGGGACCTCTCAGGTGTAAAGGTTTTCTCACGTTATATTCCTTCACCGTTAACTTGTACATAAAGACAAGAAGACACTGCCTATCCTACATATTTCAGATAAATATTTATTATAAGATATTTGAGGTGGCAAATCACATACATCGTTATTTAATCGACAAGACGACGAACCAATATCAACATGCAGTAGGTATTATTGGTAAAGTAAGCTTTTAAAATTTTCTGCCTATATATATGCTGATGTATACTAATAGTTAGTAGGTGTGGATCGGGTTTAAATATTGACCCTATATAAAACCCAAGCGTTTAAAATCACACTGTTATTTGTGTTCTTATTTTGTTGTTTTTGTGTCCAGTTGTCTACTAGTCCACTCTTAAAAATAACCCCCCTTTCAAAGGTAAGTTGTTCCGAATAAACATGACAAGAAAAAATAATAGTTTATCACAATTAATTTCCGACATCCCTTACCTCTTCATATTGAAACGCATCTAAACATTTAGTTCAAATAAAAAAGTAGAAACATACTACCCACAAGTTTTCTACAGAACTCATTACTTTCCCTCGTTCCTAAAGCTTCCATTTTAATTAATTTACGCCGTACATCTGCACTGTTAGCTTAGTTTTCAGAGGCACAGCCCTCACAAGCGACACAGCTGAATATAGTTTTTGTAAACAATGCATTCATATTGTGTAAAAGTAACGAGCGATCCGTAAGCGGGAGACGAGAGTTTTTCGAATTAGAAATTTGTATGAAGGAAAATGAAAAATTCTCAAAGTGTAATACAAAATACTACTTACTTTAATACTTGTTGATATAACTGCCAAAACGGGCTGTTTGCCGTTCAGAAACAGCAACACAAGCATTTCGTATTCGAAAATAAATTCATCGTGAAAACCACTCGTGTCGTCTGTTTCGTCTAACTTGTTGCATCGTTTTGGCAACGTGGATAGCAAAGATAAATATATTTTTATTTGTTAAAACATGAGTATACACACATAGGCATGCAAGTTGTTTAATAAATGCAATGACAGTCATGTTTAGCCAAGGCCTACAGATATCAAAATATTATGGTGAGTTCTTAAGATCGGCAATCGGGTAAGATCGTACAGATCGAATTTCCGGCTGATTCGACCACTTTTTATGTTCTCCAGTCAATAGAAGCAGTTTTCTTAGCTTATATTGCCTGTAGAACGTAATTAAATAATTAAGTCATAATAATGAATTAATTTCCCCATGTCTGTCTTTACTCTTCTACTGGGTAACTTTAGACAATAATAACACAAGTATTTAACCCGTCAAGTGATGCAAATGAGATACAGTAGAAAATCTATCGTCTCCGTGGCGCCGTGTGTGTCTTAATGAATTAAATTTACTTTAGCTTAATAGGTCGGATATATAAAGGTACTGATAGCCTAATGGTTGTACGCTTGCCTTCCATGCAGAAGGTTCTATGTTCGAATGGGGTCTGCACTTCTTGACTAAGAATTTATGTGCGGTTCAGAATTTTTGAGAAAACCTTCACATCTGAGAGGGTTTCTTGAATTCTTTGATGGTGTGAAGTCCGCCGATCCGTACTAAGACTGCGTGATAGACGAAGACCTAACTACTCACCTCATTCTATTATTATTATTAAAAGGCATTTCCATTCAAATATAAACCTAAATACGAAGCGTTTAAAAAACAAAATTCATTAGTCTAGTGGTCGTAAACGCGACTGCTGAGCGTGAGGTCCTGGGTTTGATTCTCGGTTCGAGCAAAGTGTTATTGGGTTTTTCTGTATGGAAATTCTCAGTAGCACTGGGTCCGGTTGATGTCAATAGGCTCGCCACCTATTACATTAGACTCAATAACAGCATAATTGAAATGTGGGTGTACAGTAGTACACTCCCCTTACCCTTCGGGAGAAAAAAGAAAGAAAGAAAACTCATTTGTTTGTCGACACAAACAACACCATATAACAACGCTTACAGAAAAGGCGTGTTGTTTTAATAAAAAAAAAAAACATGCCAGTTCCTCTTTCAAGTGGTTCTTCTATAAAATGTCCCTCATTTCTAAAGCTTCCATGTTAATTCATTTAAGTTGTACATCCGCACTGTAACTTGTCGCGATGTAACTTTACTCGCTGTGAGCGGTTTTGCTTGCTAACTTTTCAGCTCGTGCGCGATCGCTGAAATTAGTTGCATCCAGCAAATATGCTTACGTCGAGTTCCATTTATGTTACAAAATGGTGTTGGAATTACAAATGTCAGGAAAATTGCATTGTGACGTGTTTGTTTTAATTAAAACGGTTTATTCTTTTCGGGGGTTCGTAGTTACTTATCGACCGTACAGATCAGTGGATGTTGTGTGTTTGTTATGTTCAGTCAATTCAGTTTTCAGATTGGCTTGCGACTACGTGGCATTGTTTGAGCTTACGTCACTACAATGTACGTGTAATTTATTTATTTCACACACACGTACAACTACTATCACAGGTCTTAACCTAATACAATAGCGTAGTTATAGTACTTATATCTAGCTAAATCTAATGTGTAACAACTTGCATGCTTTATGCTATAATATAATATAATATTATATGCTTATATTACATTTACATAATACCGATCATACAGACAGTGTTATCATTTATTCATCATCAGCCAGAAGACGTCCACTGCTGAACGAAGGCCTGCCCCAAGGGGGGGGGGGGTGCCATAATCCCCACGCTTGGCAGGTGGCTTGGGGATCGCAGCGGCTCACCGATTAGTGAGAGGACGCTGCTGCCCGTCCTTCGGTGTCTGGCCGCAGTTCTAAGACGTACCCGGGTCTGTCTGTCCGTACTATCATTTATTAACTATGTGATATTATACGATAAGCGGATGGTATAAATTCGCTCAGTATGCAGCCAAAAAAATTAACCAGTACCTCTATTATGAGTTTTTTACTATTTACTTTCATAGTAAATCTAAATTTTCATGCAAGCGATTTTAGTTCTTAACTTGGTTATATTAGGGATTAGAGTCGCTAACATGACATCTCTATAATATAGTAAATAGTAAATCAAAACTTTACTATATATAATATAAATATATAATGTAAATATACTATACATAAGCGACTCTAATCCCTAATGTAACCAAGTTAAGAACTAAAATCGCTATCATGAAAATTTACTTTACTATGATAGTAAATAGTAAGAAAACTCGTGATAAAACGACTCGTATTGAGCGCCCGCAACGTGCGCATGATGGAATTAGAATAGAAGATGTATCTAATTTGTGTATACCACTTTACTTAACAATAACACTTTAAAACGGTTCACTCATCACAAAGAGACAACAGGATTACCTAATCAACCTACTATTAAGCCAACATTTAGCCGATGCAGTTATTAAGTCCCATGTAATGGGGGGTGATCCTTTTGCCATGTATTAGGCATAATTCCAGACTCCAGGCTGTTACTGTCAATATTTTAACAGAAAAAAAACCAATAACACAATTCACGACTTGGTGACCGAACCCGACCACTAAACAGCCGCGCTTGCGAGTTGCAACCAATAGACCATTTATTAGACAATTTAACCGAAGAGACAAAAGGGTCACATTTCCATCTCTTTTCATTTTCTTTTTTAATTTTCCCCACACTAGGATTGCTCCTGTGTCGTGGGTACAGCGTACATGTCACAGGCACACACAACTATCTGTAGATCATACAAATATTTGTTCCGTACCCACGAATTTTTACTACCTTTCTCTTTCCAATTAAATACCGAATATCGGCAAACATCGTGAATCGAGAAGGTAATTTATTCGTTCTGTAACTACGTGTAAATCGCGACCACAGTACTTTATGGGGTAGTTAATGGGAAGAACGGAACTCCAAGATTTATGATATTCTTTTGATGGCTGTTAGTTATTGGGCTAGCTGGGATACGAGTATATAACTTAGAGGGGAGTACCTGGATGTGTGGGTAAGATATTAAGCCGCCTCAGCAATATATTATTACGCCTATATTCCCTGAAGGGTTAGGCAGAGGTGTACTATTGTACAGTCAGCATCCATATACACGTAACGAAATTTAACCGCTTGGAAAACTATTGGTTAAAATCATAAAACTTTACCGACTTTGTATTTTTATATATACGCAGATACTACATGTAAAATTTGTCAAGATTACAATCACTGTTTTCTCTAAAAATCAGATTTGAATTTCATTAAGTGTATACATCTCTTTGATGCTGACTGTACGCGCCGATACCGATATTAAGTCCCGTGTAACAGTGAGCGAGCCTATTGCCATCTACCGGACACAGTTCCAGACTCAGTTCTACTACTAGTAATTTCAATACAGAAAGACGCAATAACAGGGTCTCTCCATAGGACCCACCCACTTTGGAACCGTGCGCCTAGATTCATAACGTTTTAAAAGTGCCTGCAAAGGCCCAATTGAAATAAAAAACTTTGACTTTGACTTTGACTTATTTTTCACGACCCGGAAACCGAACCCAGGACCTCGCCCTTAACAGTGGCGCTTGTGACCACTAGACCAATGAGGCACTCTACACTGAAAAAAAAATATTATGGCTGCCATAAAGTTTTTGTTAGCTTTTATCAAGTAAAATGTTCATATATGGAAACATAAAGCTACTTGTTTGCTAGCAATAAAGCTAACTTTATCACTGATTTAAACAAATATCATACTAAAAATAAATAAGTTCTTAATCGTGTTCATCAGTGAAGTTGTTTAAATAAACCTTACTTGATAATTGAAATGACTGTTTCAAACAATTTAGTTATTAGGAAAATAATGTGTGATTATTAATATTTTGATCATGTTGACTTTATCGCCAATAATCATGTATGGTTTATAGGTATTATAATTTTCTTTTTAGGATTAAACATGAAATACTTAAACAAGTAAAATTCGCACTTGTTCAACAATCTTTTTTTTCAGTGTAAGCCGCACCAGATCTTGATATATACATATAAGAAAAGTACAATAACGCTATATTGAGTCTTGTATTTATGATGACTGCGGGACTGCCTCTATGGTCTAGATGTAAATGTGACTGCTGAGCGTGAGGCGCTGGGTTCGATTGCCTGGCCGGACAAAGTGATATTGGGTTCTCGTGTTTAGAAATTCTCGGAGTTTGGAACTCTGCTCGATAGATGGCTATATGCTCGCCCCCTATTACACGGGGCTCAATAACGGCATCAGCAAAATGAGGGTGAACCTGTATAACATCTCTACCTAACCCTTTGGGGATATAGGCGTGATGCTATGTTTTGTTTTTTTTTTTTTTTGTTTTTTAAGACATTGCCCCACACTAGGATTTCTCCTGTGTCGTGGGTACAGTTTACAAACATACATGTCACATACACACACAACCAGACCCGAAACAGCTATCTGTAGATCATACAAATATTTGTTCCGTGCGGGAATCGAACCCGCGACACCTAGCGCAGCAGTCGATCTCTCAACACACTGCGCCAACCGTGCCGTCAACTTTTGTTACTTAGTTAAAGTATAGTCATAATATTTTCTATCTCCTCTACGGTTAGCATCAAAAACATGTATACACGTGTAAATGTATACATATGTATACACGTAGCGATATTCAAACGCTTATTCTTAGAAAAGTATTGGTTAAAATCATAAAATTTAAATGACCATGTATTTTTATGTATCCGCAGATACTTTGTATGTAATGGGTCGAGATTTCAATCATTATTTCCTCTAAAACTCGTTTTGGAAATTCGCTACGTCTATACATATTTTTGATGCTGACTGTACCTGATAATTAGTTTAATGTATATACAAATGTCAGCGTCAGGCCACAGTCATGATAGCAGGCCAATGTGACCCAATCCATGGCCAAAGACTTTATTACAAAGGTCTACAACCTACAATAAAACGCTATTTCTAACAAAATCAATTGATAATGTTGCCACTCTCAAAACATATTTCAATGTTGACACTTCAATAATAATTTTTCTCTGTCACCACTCTAAAACATCTTTCAATTCTGACACTTCAATAGTCATTTTACTGTGAACCGAATATCGTTTGAAAAGCTTTTTATACCCTAAATACATTTCTTTCACAAAAACCACGTGAATATTGCTAAATTACACGATTTAAAGTTACTTTTGAACGCAAAATTGGATAAATTGTTGAACGAAATGAGTTTTTCATTCATCATGATGAATTGTAAAGTGGCTTTTTAAGACGCCTCTTTTCATAAAAGAGACGCCCAGAAGGATTAAAGAGGTTCGTACATTGAATATAACGTCTGTGGTCCTTATTTAGGCTGCCTCGAAGGACCAACGCAGAGCGAAGATGAGAAAAATGGCCAATATATTTCGAATATTTTCTCAATTATTGTACGGTATATTTCTTTCGTCTCCACTTAGCTTCAGTGACCAGGCATCCTGCAGCCTCTAGCATAGTGCCTAATAAATACAGCCCTAAATAATCGGTTGATAAACATAGGCCCCCACTACTACAAAGAACGGTTAGATATCTTAACCAATTTAATAAAAATAAAACATATAGGTAATGGCCAAAATCGGCAAGGTAAGTATATATTTTAACCAACCTTGGCAAACACACTGGTAATCAGACTAATGTTCTTGGCACACAGAAGGATGGTGGACTAATCCTTGGTCTAATTTTACGTCTGCCACGGTTGAGAAGTGGTGTACTATTCTTTGCCAGATATCAACACTGGTATTAGAGCCTTTTAGATTTTAATTATGACAGCTTTCGACCAAAAATATCGCTTAAAAAGAAAACCTTTTTCCAAAAAACGACCGCACCAATCTTCATCACAGCGTAATAAATCTTAACATTTTTTCAGTTTAATACTGAAAAGAATGTCCGAGTTAACTCAGAGAGTTACTAACAAAATTGCGACAATTTTTCGTCAAAAAAGTTTCCACTAGACCCTGTGTCTCCAGACACCTTGCTATTATTAAAATAATTAAGATTTATAAGAAAACCTATTACCAAAAGCAACCAATCTTCATTAAAGCACGATAAATCTTAATTATTATTCAGTTTAACACTCAGAAAATAATGTCCAAAGCTTACTCTGAGAGTAACAAATGACGATAATTTTCCCGTCCCAAAAGTCTAGACTTGTTTGCAAGTTCGACACAACCTATTAATTAAATCAAAAGGTAGTTTTAACATTCCAAAATAGACTCTATGTTTGATACATAGAGTCTAAATTGAACTAGCAGGAAAACTTAAGTATACAGGAAGATACTTATGTCCTCTATTTTTATGGGCCCATAAAATAGTGTACTTAATTTTGAATCTTTATTGTTTGGGATTAAAGTTTGATTCTCATAAATTTTGAACAGGTGGTGTGGTAGCTGGAATATATGATATTGTATTAACAGATAATACATAGAAATATGGGTTGTGAAGTTTTATGTGTTGTTTAATGAGGTACTTACGGTGTTGTACAAGGATTTTATGAATCGTTTGAATTTTGGCCTATTGCAACGTTGCCATTATACAATTATGTTGGTGTCGGCTCCCAGTCTAACCAGATACGCGATAATTATTATTATTTCATACGAAGGGACTGCCATTTGACTTCTGCCCCCCAATTATTGGGAGACACTGATACTTTAACCCTAGACCGGTTACCCAACTTTTGGGCCTGTTAACACCTGTAAACTGGCATAGGTATTTGTATAAAACTAGGGATTGATTGATTAAAGTGCTTTCCGAGACACGGACTCGACATGTGAAGACCGCTTACCCATCCAAAGAATGACCGCAGCAAGCGTTGCTTAACCTCACAGATCGACTGATCTGTGCTGTAGTTTGGTAGGCTATGAGCTGCTTTCGTCATCTGATAGTTAAGACTGTGTATTTACTGTTGTACTTTTATTGAATTCATTAACCGATTAGCTTTCTGCGCTACGTGTCGCGGGTTCCATCCCCGTACGGAACAAATATTTGTACGATCTACAGACAGTCTTTTCGGGTCTGGTTGTGTGTGCATGTGACATGTATGTTTGTAAACTGTACCCACGATACAGGAGAAAAAAAAAACATCGTTAAAGATACGGTAACAAACGCTTTGACTTGAAGAACTTTTACAGGGCAACTAAAGAACTCCTGAATAAAATAACGAAGAGACATTAAATATCTTTAACCTACTTTCCTTTATAACTCGAGTGGAACTTGCAGAAGCGTAAAGACATCAACCCGCTCATCTCAAAAGCGTCAAGAAAATTAAGAAAGCGGAAAAACCTTTTATCTCTTTACAACAATATGGCTAACAAACTAAAGCAGGAAATGAACACAAGGATTCTAAAATTATCACTGACTGACTGACAGCCTTATTTGGAGTATAGGTCCTGGGTTTGATTTCCGGGTAGAGATAAGTGTTATTTGGTTTTTCTGTATAGAAATTCTCATTAGCATCACGGAGTCTGGAACTGTGTCTTGGATGGCAATAGGCTCCCCCCTATTACACGGGACTCAACGGCATCGGCGAAATGTGGGTGTACAATAGTAAACCTCTGCCTAACCCTTCATATATAGGCGTGATGCTATGTTTGAGAAGTATTCTATTGGTAAAGTGTAGGTATGACCCGGGTACGTCTTAAAACTGCGGCCAGACACCGGAGGACGGGCAGCAGCGTGCTCACACTAATCAGTGAACCACTGCGATCCCCAAGCCGCCTGCCAAGCGTGGGGATTATGGCAAACCCCCCCTTGAGGGAGGCCTTCGTTCAGCAGTGGACATCTTCTGGCTGATGATGAAAGTGTAAGTATCATTGCGGCTTCCATGTATAGTGGGGTCAAACGATATTATTATGGTAATAAGATGAATTTACGATTGACGAGGAATAATTAAAAGACTTAATAAAATCAATATAGTCGCGTACTTAACTTTTTTATTTGAAACTAGCTGTTGCTCGCGACTTCATCTGCGTATTGTTTGATTTGTGCCTCGGAAATCACGTAAAGCTGTTGGTCCTGCGCCTGATCTCTCTCCGGTCGTGTCGGATTGCCGTCCCATCGGACTATGAAAGTGAACGAATAGAGAGTGCAACTGTGTTTGCGCACACACTTGTGCTCTATAATATCTTCTGCGTAGTTGGCTAATCTCCGGGAAGATTTGTCGCCGTGACCGAAATTAGTCAGGAGGATATTATAATATTTTGTATTTGCTATCTAATAAGTGTTTCGCTGCAATAGTAAAAATTTGCCTATATCCATCTCCAAGTCTCACGCTACCTCTTTGTAAAACTTCATAACGATTGGTTCAGTTGCCACGTGGTGATGAGGTACCTAACAAACTGACAGAGTTACTTTCTCATTTATTATAGTGTGAATTGTTAGTTTTGGTTCTAAAATAGACCGTTAAAAATGGATAAGACTGCCCGACGTGTTTCTTGTTTATTCGTTTTCAGTTAGGGTTTTGGGTCCCGGGACGTCTCGTATCTCGAAGTCCCGGGACTTTCGGGTCGAGACTCGAGACGAGACAAGATTGTCGAAATTGTTAATATTTAGATTATTTAATTATGAAACAAAACTGTGATTACGAGAATTAACAATGTTGTGATTATGACCACTGATTAGATACTAGAATTACTAGATAATAGTAAAGTTATTAAAAATTAGTATGATTTTTAACTAAGTTCGTTTTATAACTATAAGATTGACCTGCTTAAAAGTGAATCTATGTGTGATTAAAAGAAATAAGCAAAGCAATTATTTAAACTAAAATTAACGTTTTCTGTTTAATAAATGTTGATTTTTACAAAAAATTGCCTTTTTTTTAAACGTTTCACCAGAAATTAACTCAATTAAAATTCTTAAAATAGACTTCCCCCCTTAAAAAAAAAACACATTATTTTTCTTAAATGTCACACGAAACTTTGAAATTGTCGGGAATTCCCACAACCTATTTTCAATAGAAATATTTCTGAGAATAAAGTTTTCGTATGAGTTCCTGAAAAGCGGAGCTAAGGAAAATACGGTGGCAGTTCTGAAGAGACTAAGTTAAATAGAAACTTCTGAATTGCTAAGGTTTTGGCCACGTGCTAGAAATTCCACGAATGTCTCTCTACTACTGATCTATTAATAAGACTCTGGAATTTAATACTATCATAATTAAAACAAACAAATGGGAGAAATTAATTAAAAATCATAATAAAGTATTCACTGTTCAACGTCGCAACCGCAGTCGCTTGGCGTCCGGTCCTGGATTTGATTGGTGGGTCTACTGCGTTACTATGGAGGTAATGTATGTATACAGTGGCGGGTGGAGGAGGGGGTCGTGAGAGTCATGACCCCCCCAAAATCATACACGGCAAATTAACAAACCTAAAAATAGACAATTTACGAAAATTTTAAAGAAATTCAAAAATAGGTAATATATTTAATTTTTTGTGAAATAAAATAAACTTTATCTCCCCCCCTCCCTAATATTACTGTTAATATGTTATTTGGGTGCGACCGCGCTTGAATGTATATCCGGCGTTACCCGATAATCAGGCGCATTGGCCAAAGATTTTTTTTTTATGTAAGAAAATTCCTAGTGCCTCATTCTGGATTGTTCTCGTTAGATTGCAATAGGCTACATCCCTTTCATGTGATTTAATAGATGAAATGTGGGTGTAAAAGTCCTCTGCCATCTGTCCTCCAGATCTTATACACTTAATGAAATTCAAAAGCGATTTCTAAAGGAAATAGTGATTGAAATCTTGACCAATTTTACACATAGTATCTCCGGATACATAAAAATACATAGTCATTTAAAATTTATGATTTTAACCAATACTGTTCCCAGAATAAGCGTTTGAATGTCACTATGTGTACATATATTTTTGATGCTGCCTGTACTAATTAAGTACATTAAGAAATATATTTAATATCTGTGTATGTACTACAATTCATACAAATAAACTATTCTTTGTCCTTCTATTTCTATAACTGTGAATTAAATATCGACTCCTACGCTGATGTTGCGATTTCTTCGCGTAAAGATTAGATAGTTGTCTGCTTATGAACAGTGCCGGATTAACCACATAGCAAAAGTAGCAATTACTACGAGCCTCGCGCAACTCCGCCTGAGCGTAATTTTTTGAGAGAAACTTATTAACACGTGGTATATTGAATTTACTTGATGTCACAAAAATATGAAGCTTTACACCTGTTTTCCGACTAAGATAATCCACGTCAGACAATCGGTAACCGATTATTTTGCTGGCGAAAATAAAACAATGAATTTCATGTGGTAAACGAACATCGCACAAGTTCTACAAATAGTCACTTTATACTTAAGAGCCCATAGCAGATCATGGACCCCTCGATAGAATTTGCTACGGGCCCCGCGATTGCTTCATCCAGCACTGCTTATGAACCCTAAAATGTTCCCCACACGGCGTGATGATATGTTAGGCACACTATTCCAAGTTCTTGCCATTTTGATAATCGAAATTCATAGAACAAAATTGCACCCAACGGACGTGTATCCGAACATGAATATTAATTAGTTAATTATCGACTCAGAAGCAAGTTCCAATCGTTTCTAATAGGTAACGTTTTTAATGAAAATCATGAGTTTTAATTAAAATTGGCTCCTTGCGTAGTCCAAATTTATTCAGAATTGGAAATGAGATTTTTTTTAGGGAATTGTTCTTTTTTATATTATAACTCATTGGTCTAGTGATTGCAAGCGTGACTGTTGATCGTGAGGTCCGGGGTCGATTCCCGGGTCCGGCAGTGTTATTGGGTTTTTTGTATGGAAATTCTCAGTAGCAGCACGGAGTCTGGAACTGTGTCTAGTGGATGGCAATAGGCTTGCCCCCGTTATATGGGACTCAATGACGACATCAGCGAAATGTGGGTATACAATAAGATACCTCTGCCTAACCCTTAGGGGAATACAGGCTTGATGCTATGTTATGTTAGGTTCTTATTATAAATTTCGTTGGTGAAATGAAATGAAATGATATTGTTTATTTTGCAATTAGGATTTTTCAATCACTTTTACACGTCTTTTTTAAACTAGATGGCGTCGGCATTTCCTATGACTATCCCTGAGAAGAAACGAAGAAACAAACTCAGATAATGAATTGTTTTTACTAAGTTATGAATATTAAGTAATGGATGAATTTCAATTGTGAAACTGTCTTCTTCTATCAAGTCGGCTCGAGCTATTACATGCTCATGTCGTAGTGTAAAGATTAGCCAGTCAGAAATGGCTATCGAGGCTGACTAACAAGGGTGCGCCAGGCTTTTTCCTTGCACCTGAAACCTGAAACTGTGAACGTTTGGTACCCCTGGCTGTCGGCATCAATATTAATATTTCCACTACGGCATACGCGATATTATAGCTCGTGCTGATCGCAAACAACCTCATTCAGGATTAAAGAGCATTTAACTTCCTATTAAAATATGAAGACTATCTGTTAGTACCTCCAATATTATAATCACCTTCAAGAAGCTTCGCTTTTGGTAAAAGCCGAGAATTATGTTGAAATTTCGCTCCATCAGTTAAGTAGTTCGCGTTCCGAAGCGAATACGGCCAGTTGGACCGAAAAGCTTCCTCAAAAACGGTTTCCGTTGCCTTAGCAACTTGAGATTTGATTTAATAATTTTGGCTTTTGGTTTAAAGACTTTGAGATCATTTTATGGATCATTACTGTAAGAGATTACGAAGTTGCTTTAAGTTAGAAACTTGATAACGAAAATGAAATGGAAAGTTCTGTTTGTTTACCTATCTATGGATTATCTTTTATCTATACATCTATACATATAAATAAAATTGGAGTGAAAATCTGATTGTAATATTGAAATAACCGTTTTTTGCCACACGCATATGAATATATATACGGTACATACACCAAAATAACATTTTTTAAGAATTTTTGTCTGTCTGTCTGTTTGTATAGGCTAATCTCTGAAATGGCTGGATTTTGACGGGACTTTTATTAGCAGGTAGCTGATGTAATAAGGAGTTACTTAGGCTACTTTTATTTTAGAAAAAAATTGGGTTAAGTGCATTTGGTCTCACTAAAAAATACATTGTTAAGTTCCGACATCCACGCGAACGAAGTCGCGGGCACAGCTAGTTATACATAAATGTGGCGTGATCTCTCTCTCTTCTCTCTTTTTTAAAACGTCGCCCCACACTAGGATTTCTCCTGTATTGTGGGTACAGTTTACAAACATACATGTAACATGCACACACAACCAGATCCGAAACAACTATCTATAGATCATACAAATATTAGTTCCGGGCGGGGATCGAACCCGCGACACGTAGCGCAGAAAGCTAATTGCTTAGCCACTGCGCCAACCGTGTCGTCAAAGTGGCCATACATTAAAGAGTCTTAAGCTGATATAAATAAATTGAACACATTACTGTTCCACTGCTGGGCAAGGGACTCTCCTCAGGATGAGAAGGGTTAGGCCTTAGTCCACCACGCTGGCCCGGTGCGGGTTAGCGCACTACACACACAATCAAGAACTATATGGAGCCCTCTCAGGTGTGCAGGTTTCCTCAGAATGTTTTTCTTCACCGTAAACGCAAGTGATAATCTAATTCTGATCCGCACATGATTCCGAAAAGTCAGAGGTGCGGACCGGGTTTGAACATAGACCCTCCTGCGTGGAAGGCAAGCGTTCAACCGCTAGGCTATCACTGCGGAGGTAATAATTTGATATAGAACACTATAAATAAATTCAAAATTGGCTAAAAAATAACGTTTTGAAAGCAATTTTTTATAATCTATCTGTCTATATTTATTGAACATTACTATAAATAAAGTAAAGAAATAATATAAATGAATCGCCTTTATAAACAAATGAAATACATATATAATATACTAAAGCGATTAGTCGACTCTACGGGTGACCAGAGGGTTGGCTTATTCTTTGGTCAAAGAATCAGCATTGCCATACAGGGTGGCAAAGCTGCTAGTCTTCTGTGCACAATGCCGATTGACAGCGATGCGGAGGAGTATTTTGACGCGTATGTAATGTTTTTATATTTTTTGTATCTTTTAAATTTTAATTATAATATCAATAAATATTATAATATAACTATATTATAGTTATAGGTATTACATTAGTTATAAAGTTTTGACTGAGCCGGGAGTTTTCTACGATCTTAAAAGATAACATTAACTGTTTTAAACAAATCCGACCAATATTAAAATACTGAAGTCAACTTACAATACAGATTACAAACATACACGTCACATGCACACACAAACAGACCCAAACAAGTATCTATATATCATACAAATATTTGTTCCGTGTAGGAATCCAACCCGCTACACATAGCCCGTGCCATCTAATTGGTAGAAGTAACGTTAATAACCAAAGTGTAATAAGCAATTTTAGATGTGAGGTTTTAAGTTTCTAATTTACAGATAGAAACAGATTCGAAAAACTTTCTATAGGTAGTTTATTGAACAAAGTTTAATGAAAATAGTGCACAAAGTAAATAAGATAGTAAATATTGCCAATTATTTCTCTATTTCGGAATCGTTTCGGAATATACACACGTGGGTATACTAAAGGACTGTCTCGCAATTTGTTGATTAACAAGGAGTAATTTTTGCGAACTACGACATTTTTTTTTTTTGATATTAATGTCTCCTCATATCTACTGCAATGGATAGCAAACCGGTACGTCACACGGCATGACAAGAGCCTCTCTGGATGATACCTAACGCTATATATATCATAACATAGCATCACGCCTATATTCCCCGAAGGGTTAGGCAGAGGTGTACTGTTTTATACCCACATTTCGCCGATGCTGTCACTGAGTCCCATGTAATAGGGAGCGAGCATATTGCTGTTTACTAGACACAGTTCCAGACTCCATGCTGCTACTGAGAATTTCCATACAGAAAAACCCAATAACACTTTGCCCGACCCGGGAATCGAGCCCAGGACCTCACGCTCAGCAATCGCGGTTACGACCACTAGACAAAGTCCAATCAGTATATGTATTGAGAATTATGGAATTTTCCTGTAAAAGGATGAAACGACGGAAGAAAAAAACTCATCATATCCTATAAGGGTCAATTCCCACTGAAAGAGCAGCGGCGTGCAGCGACCGTAAGAGCAAATGACTGAGAGCGGCGCCACAAGCGGCAGTGCGGCGCTAGAAGGCTCGTGCAGCTTCGCGGCCCCTCCCTTCCTTTGTCTTCAAATAACTATGAACTTTTTAATCACGTCGATAAGATTCAAAATGATTTGTAATATTTTGCCTCAAAAAGCCGCTGCTCGCTTAGTGTGAATTGACTCTAACACTTAACCCAATACAAGAGAACTTTAACCCATTAAAACGTACTAGCTGGGCCACTAAAGTTAATCAAACATCGTAACATATCATAATAACATGTCTGAACCACAAATTAATATCATGATTAATGGTACACATGGGGTCGCCATATTTTTTTACTCTGTGTTCTTTGTTCATCATCAATCATTGGTGGAAAGTTTTTCTTCATATCCTTATGATTGATTTTTTTATTAAACTAGAGAACGCTTTCCGCCGATCGATTTCCGGATTGCTCAAGGTGTTATTGGGTTTTTCTGTATGGATATTCTCAGTAGCAGTACGGAGTCTGGAACTATATCCGGTAGATGGCAATAGACTCGTCCCCTATTACAGCACTCAATAAAGGCCTCGGTGAAATATTGGTGTACAACTGTACACAGTACAACTCTTGCTAACCCTTCGGGGTATACAGGCGTGATGCTATGTTATGTGTAGAGAACGCCTTGCTGAATACGAACCCATTGTACAGAAAGTCAATTTACGAAAAAATCGTCCTCGAATATGATTTGTATGGAGGAAAGTACCTATTAGTGATAGCCTAGCATTTAAACACTTTCCTTCTATGTAAGATTATTTGAGTTCAGTTCCACCCCGTATATGACTTGTGAAATTCATGCGCAGATCCGAATACGATTTTTTATAGTGGTGAAGGAAAAATCCGCTGAAATCTGCACACCTGTTATGGCTCCAAAAAGTCCACAAACGAACCAAGCCAGCTTAAATCCTTTCACGAGATTAAGAAAACATTCAGATGAATAAGATTAAAACATCTTGTCTGCGTTACAGCTTCTAGAAATTAAATGCAGATCCAGGATTAATTTATTCTCTAGAATCTTTAGTAATGTTTCCCGTTTCATTCTTCTTACTAACTGCAAATTGATTAACTGCTACTAACCTAGATTTTCTTTTTAAAAACAAACGCTTGCAAATCTTCTCTTTAACACACAATACGAGACCAGAATTGATTGAAACAGTAATTAATAGGAGTCCAATCATTAAGAGAAAGTTTTTAGAGTTCCTCAGCTAAACGGAAACTCGGATTTATTTAAATTGTCGGTTGAAAACTGGAATTATTTAAACTAGTCATAGTGGGCGTATGGAAATAAACATTTTATACAAGTTACTCATTTGCTTTTAATCCGACACGAGTTTTAAAAGTTAAACGGAAAATGGAGATAGTTCATTTTTATACAGACTGACTGCATAAACTGGTATCATATTGAAGGAGGGTAGTTTTCGATTCTCGTTCAAATCATCTGTCTAGCCTTTTCCTAACTACTTTGGGGTCGACTTCCAGTCTAACCGGTTGCGGCTGAATATCAGTATTTTACACGGAGCGACTGCAATTTGACCTCTGTCACCCGATTACTGGGAGACACTGATATTTTAAGATTAGACTGGTTGTCAGACTTATTGCGCTGCTAACACTCGTAACGACTGTCGTAGGTCTTCATATGGCACCCGGGACCAACTGCTTAACCTGCTTTCCGAAGCACGGAGAGGTCTCGATGTGTGAAAAATGGTCACCCATCTAAGGACTGGCCGAGGCAAGTGTTGCTTAACCTCGCAGATCGACTGATCAGCGCGCTATGTAGCTACGAGCTCTCCTAGACCATAGTATTTCACTTAAGGATCTGAAATCGGAACTAATTGCAATCGACACATTTTTGAAGGTTCAACTCGGAGTGATTTTTAAAGAAATGGACTTTGATCACTCACAGTATGAGCGTGCATCGTAATTATCATGCAGGACAGAAGAGAAGTGTTTTTTTCTTGAACGACAGAGCAACACCTTTCTTGCCCGTCTCTTCTCCATAGGACTTGCCCACATTTTGGAACCGTGCTCATAGAATACACATTTAATCTAACTCGTATGTTGCACAATTTGTTTTGTTTAACGCTCATCGTGTAACGTGTTGATAACACATGTTAACTTTAACATTATACATTGTAAACCAACTTTTTTGAAAAGAGTTTCCATAGTATTTCTTGCCGGCCTCTTCTCTATAGGACCAATCCACTTTTATTAAAAATGTCTGTAAATGCCCAATTGGAATAAAAAACTTAGACTTTGAATATAGACGTTTTTAAAGGATCTGCAAAAGTCATATTAGAGTTTGATTTTGACTTCAAATCCCTAAATTGTTAACCTGTTAGTGAATCTCAAAACAAACAAATTAATCCAAGTATATGTTGCAATAATTAAATTAACATGGACTGCGGAACTTATTATGCAAGCTTGGCTTGCACTTATCCGGCTTTTCGTATCGGAAGCTTGTCGGTAGAGCGGCAAAAGCTAATTACATTGCGCGGCAAATTAAAGCTTTTCTTTAGAGCGTGGCTTCGATACAGTAATGAAAGGAACACAGCGTAATCTTGAGCAATTAGAAAGAATTATAAGTTTTTTCCCGTCAGATGGCGTAAAGTAGACACTCTCTATTGTTTCTTGCCGCCGGGCGCCTACAGCGTTACAGCGTTACTAATATTTAAATCTCTTTACGACTGCCAAAGTCAATAATGTTTATATGATTGGAGGTACCAATAATTGATTGCATATTTGTTGGTTCCTGAAGCCTGTGACCATTCTTTTAAAGTTTTTATCTTAAGCATTTATAATTCTGTTTTGTAATGCAAGATTTTTATGAATATCTATAGAGACGTTTTCGTCGTCGGTCTTATGCGTAAAATAGTAATATAAAAAAAATAATTAAAGCGTATATACTTGAACCTATTTATTTTTCGTTGAACTTTTTGCTTATTTTCTTACCTATTAAGTATAAGTAATTACTTTAAGTACAAATAACGGTGTTAGTGAAATATTCACTAAAGCCATGTATTAACCAAATATTTTTTTGTTAGATGTGATTCAATTAAACAAAAAGTTCTCAAAAGAACACCGAGATCGGCAAGAAAACCATCCAGAAAAGTAAACGCACACCCATCTTGTATTCGTCCAATTTTTACCACATTATGAACTTCATCCACGTTGAAACACCTCAGGAATTAATCTGGACGAAACACGTTGATAGCCAAACTTCCTAGCAATAGGACCCGAACTCACGAGCATCGGGAAACTTCGCTGAACTTCGGCAAACTTCGTGTAAAGCCTGATGTATGGGAATCGGACTTTGCTTTTGAGGAAATATTTTTGCTATTGATACCGCCAACCTTAAATTTATGATGGCAAAGTTGGAATTGCTTTGGAGTTCGACATGTCCGTATTTCGGTGATGTATGAGTCTTTACAGGTTAATGCTTTGGAAGTAATTGCGTCGTTTTTAGTACTTATGGTTTATTTAAATATGTTTCTTAACCACTCTAAAGGGGACGTTTCGTGGGTTGACCCGGGTACCATTGGATTAAGTGGAGGCTGCTCTTCGGGAGCTTCGGGCTGACGATTGGCGAGAAACTGCCGAAGATCGAACCGATTGACGTTTTCTAGTACCGGAGGCCAAGACACATTTTGCGTCATCTGAACGAACGGAATAAGTAAAGGGAACACTTTAGATCTTTTGAAGAAACTGCTATAATCTCTATACTTGTCTAACAAACTGGTATTCACAGTATTTTGTAACTAACACACAGAAGGATTCCTCCCGTTTCCTTATATCTTATTGAATATTGTTGAATAAAAGAAAAAGTACTGATAAGTACTTCCCAATATCCGTGCACAATACCGCCTCCATTTTGGATTCTGACAATAGACATTAATTTATCATATGGTCCTGTACCTATAAGAGTTTTAGAAAACGATGATATTAATAGATCCATATTTTTCTTGTTCGTTCGTGAATGTTTTTATTGATGTCGTGTCCATAGTTTTATGAGTTGAAATGTCAAATGATGAAAGGTTTCTGTATGGTATTGGTAAATTAGTACTAAGGAATTAATCAATAAGTATTAGGTTGATAATTCTGTCCATCCATCCTGCAATATACGTCATCGGAACTAGATTTTGTTTAATTATATTAACCCAATAAGTTTCAACATATTTTTCAGTTTCAGTCCATTCCTTGGCTCGACAATCGAATGTATTGTAATAAAACCATTCTTTGATCTGTGAGCTATAAACAGCATTTGATATTTGAATGACTTCGTGAAGTACATACATTGAATAGATAGAATTGAATGAAGAATACTTTGTGTACTTCCAATCTGATTGACTCAGATGAATGTACGTGTGGTGTAATTTTGAATGACAGAGAGAGAAATAGTATGTAATGAGATAGTTGCGGTTTAAGAGAAAAGTATGTTTCACTGGTCTGGTCATGGAGAGAGGATGGATGAAAAGACATTAACGAAAGGGATTTATAACGCGATTATTAGTGGAAATCTAAGGAGAGCATACTCTAGAAGCATTTATAAGGACCTCATTGGTGATGTTCTTCACAAAAGTCAGGTGCGCGGTACCCACAACCAGCCTCTATGTATGAATGTAGAAGAAACAATAGAGATATGTATGTAAGGATCGTTGCACGTGGTGTTCCATAGCTTTTGCTTACCCCTATGGGAAAAGGCGTGACGTTATGTATGTATGAATGAACTGTCTTCTTCTTGATCTCGAGCCTAGAACTTAACCACAAACCTAATTCCACGTCTTCCTAAAACTTAATTGCCTAGCCGAAACATTAACATCAACAAACGCTATGAAATAGGTGTTTCAATTTCGTCGTAGCTATCGATAATATAAAAGTTTTCAGTTTCAGTTTCAGACTGAACATCAATCAAGTGAACGGTGATTGATTACCATGAAAATCAATAAATAAACCCTTTATTAGTGTACCTTTTAAATATCAGTAAGTCATGCTTTTTAGGTAGCTTGATAAAGTTATTTTTTATAAATTGACTTATTTAATGGATACCTTTTTTTTTATTCGCGTGGTGAGAACCTATCATGGGCTATCCTCCACCTGGGGAGGCGGAGGGGTGTGCCGGACTCCTACCGGCTAAACTCACCACGGTGGTCCGCCTCGACACCATATGGTGGGCCTCGGGAACTCTTAGAAGACCGCACTGAAGCCCACCACGGTACCATGCCGAAGGGCAGTTCCCGGAGGGGAAATTTAATGTATACCTATCTACATACATATATTTTATAACATTACATAAACATACTAACAAACATTGATTTTTATATCCTACTAATATTATAAATGTGAAAGTTTGTGAGGATAGATGAATGGATGTTTGTTACTCTTTCACGCCAGAACGGCTGAACGGATCTGGATGAAATTTGGCACAGAGATAGATTATAGTCTGGAATAGCACATAGGCTAGGCTTTTTAACCCGGAAAAATGTACGGGTTCGTAAATCACACGGGCGAAGCCGCGGGCCGAAGCTAGTATTAGATAAAGATTTCTCAAAAAATTAACAGAAACTTAATACTTTTCTTTGTACTGTAAATTCAACCGTAATTTATGTACATAATAAACTATTTCATAATTATTTAATATAGAGTATATTTTGTACCAATTTGTGGTATTCATATTTACATTAATAATTGTTTTAATTGAAGTGAAAATGTATTGTTTCCGCTTTGTTGTGGCTATTAGTGGTCGGCGCTGGATCCGAAAAGCAGTGATTTCAGTGCTGCTTCGACAGAAATAATATGATTTTATTATTTATCGTAAAAATCACTGGCAAACAATCCGATATAATTTTGCCAACTTTGAGAATTGTTTATTTTTAAGCGTTACGAAACGTATCATCATCATCATCAGCCCATATTCGTCCACTGCTGGACATAGGCCTCTCCCAGTAACCGCCACTGAGCCCGGTTAACGATACGAAACGTATCTGAACTACTAATTTGTTTTTGGAAATTGAATGTAGGTACTATTTCAAGATTCAGTTTATAATGTAATGTCAAAGTGTGAAAATATTATCTTAAATATTTCAAACATCATCCATCCACACTATTATAACTGTGAAAGTAACTCTGACTGTCTGTTTGTTACTTCATCACGACTAAATCACTGAACCGATCATTATGAAATTTTACAAAGAGATACCTTGAGTCTTGGCGAAGGACATACATGATTTTCACTATAGCACCATACTACTAATTAGGTAGTTATTTAACACCACAAAACGTAGAGAGTAATCCCAGGTAATTATTTCTTTTACACATTTAGGAAGTATCATCTGCTTAAACAGAAATCAAGAGAACGTCGAGAAGGGCTGGAGGCCGAAGCGTATGTACTAAAACTAAAATAAATAAATTAAACAGACTTCAAAAGATTCAAAAGCAACGCTAACTGAAAAGCATCAATGTCGATGAAGAATATCAATGTCGGTGCCAAATAAAACATGTAGAGTGATAAACCGACGCGATTGGCGAAGAGCATTTGTCGTGTAGTCCGACGCACAATCCGCCTCGCATTGGACAATTTGTATGTGAACTCGTTGTTTCAATGTCGCTATTATAGCAGCAAGGTATGTTACTACATAGAACCTCCTTCTTTTCTTGAAGTCGGTTAATAAAATAAGCACCAACAGCTAAAAGCGCTCGGGTCTCGAGCCTTGGATTGGGGCGTTGCTTGGGAAAAACAAGAGAACAGTGTCTGGTTTGGATTAATCAGGGATATGTTTAAGACTACTTAAGGTGCGCTAGCACGAGCAAGGGTGGGGCAGGGCCATCCTCCTTAGGTAACTCATACGAAGGGTAGTTATATTTTTCTCTTTATACACCGCACAACACGTCTGTATCCGATGCCGGTTCCTAGCCAAGAGAGCGAGCGTTTTCTTCTGTCATTTGTTTTAATAGTGTTGCCAGTGCAACAAATAAAATAACCAACAATCTACTAAGATAGTAAAAATGTAAAATCTCTTCATGAAAATTGTAGTAAATTCTAGTCCCATCTGCCTTAAAAGCCACACAGTTTTCGTCTAAAAACACACATATTTCATTTTGTAGTTCAACATGTGGTAATAGTGCCTCTAATTAAATATGCATTAGGTCTACTTTGTCGCATGTTGTCGCGGTTTTCTCTGGACGTGTCGGTATAATAGCATATATGTAAAGCCTATGTAACATCAGTGTGAAATAATATGTCATTACTTTGTGTTATCATTGCTTTGTGCGAAATATTTCTGAATAATTGTGGTTCAGTGTACGTATTGCAAGTGAATATAATCTATTTAATATTTTGAACTAGAATTTTAAGCCATGTACCTAATCTTACAGTGTATACTGTAAGCGGCGTCTCAGAAAGAATGTCAATTTTTAAAATTAAAAAATGAATATTACACTGTCTAACTAATTACAGTCTTACATGCAATGACAGTAAAGGACACTGTGAGGAACCCTGTAAGCCTAGCACGAATATTTCGTGATAGAACAGATAGAGATAGAAACATAACCATATCATTAACGAAATCGAATTTTGAATCGAAAATATAATTGCCCTATAAGATTTTGTTACAATTTTATACGTCACGCACAATTTGTTACGAATAAAGTCTTCAATTCAAGAAGATATTACGTTCGAAACGAGTATTTCCAATTCAAAATTCACACAAATTAACGATACGGTTATCAACAAGATATTTGTGCTAAGTCCACTGCACACCAGACGGCTTCAAAAATGTTCTCGTTGGTGTGTGTAGTCCACCACCCACCATCAAGCCAGCGTGTTTAATCCTTCTCATTCTAAGAAGAGGTTCTTTTTAAAACTTTGAATTTGCAGCCAGTTGTAAAACGCCGAGAACCGAGGTTTAAGGTTTAACAAATACTTTTTTAATCGAATGTCGGCACACTGCTATAAGCCCATTACAGTTACTAATGGGCAGCTAATCACTCCACTACGGCATGACCAATTTCCATTTCATCCAACTACCTAATTCACCACTCTTGGGAGATGAATTCATTCAAATAGTAATCAAGCTGAGGTTTTAGACTAGATACGTATCGTAACCGCATTGTTTCGGATATCAGCGGTTCCGTATGCGCTGGAGGCTGTTAGTGAGTACATTGACACACCGCCAGCCATTGTGATTGGGTATGTTTCGGGGAATTGTGGTTTGAATGTAACGACCGCAGGCGCATTTGCAAAATTAGAGCAATGTTATAATTCTATTTTCTAATTGGACCTCAGTGACATGATTGGTATAAATTCGTGTATCGTAATTATTAATACTACTGAGCAACTACTGAGCGTGAGGTCCTGGATTCGATCCCCGTTTTTCTGTAAGAAAATTCTCAGTAGTAGCACGGAGTCAGGAACTGTGCACGGTAGACGGCAAAAAGCTCGCGCCCCATTACACGGGACTCAATAACAGCATCGTCGATATGTGGGTGTGCAATAGTACTCCTCTGCCGAACCTTTCGGGAAATACAGGCGTGATGCTATGTATAGTATAAGCTCATTTGGAGGAAATTTTTAAGCGATTAAGTAAATCTGCATATGTGCTTTCTCAACTATCTAAAAAAGTAAACTTAGCTCAGTGAAACCATTCACATTTATATAAAAAAATATCTACAGTAAAGAAAACCCCTATACGTTCTCAATATGCGAATCAATTTTGTATTTTAAAATGTTTTAAACTTTACTGAAAAAGAGTTTATTTGGTGTCGCTGTATCTATAACAAAATACCCGATGTATTAAAATGTACGCCTTTACAAAAGTTCAAAAATTCAATTCATGGGTTATTGCTTGAAAAATGCTAAATTTCAATAAATGAGTTCCGTAATGATAACGTATAATTATATGTTAATAATAAATAAATTCAGCCCATTACTGTCCCACTGCTGGGCAAGGGCCTCTTCTCAGATTAAGAAGAAGCCTTAGTCCACCACGCTGGCCTGGTGCGGGTTGGCGAACTACACACACTATTAAGAACTTTATGGAGTCCTCTCAGGTGTGCAAGTTTTCTCACGATGTTATCCTTCACCGTTAATGCAAATGATAATCAAATTTTGATCCGCACATGATTCAGAAAAGTAAGAGGTGCGGGCTGTGTTTGAACTCGGACCCTCTTGCATGGAAGGAAAGCGTTAAACCACTAGGCTATCACTGCTATTACAATACTTAATTAACGTTTTAACCAACTTTGAATATTGCTTTCACACGTTATGTGTATTCTGTTTTAAGTTTTGTTATTGTCATCTGTACTAACTTGGTAACTCCTATTTGTATTTAAAAATTGCAAAACATGGCGCACTACCTCGTTATTTAAGATCTTGTATAATTAATACATATGTTCTACAAATAAACTCTATTCATTTTTATATTATTAACCACATAGCAGGAGTAGCAATTGCTAGGGGACCCCGCGTATCCTTACCTGTCCACCTCCGCCTGAGCGTAATTTTTTGAGTGAAACTTATTTTACATCTGTTTTCCGACGACAATCCACGTCACACGGTATCCGATTATTTTGTTGGTGAGAATAAAACACAGAATTTCATACGGTAAACGACTTTATACTTAAGAGCCCATAGCAGATCAAGGGCCCCTCGATAAAATTTGCTACGGGCCCCGCGCTTGCTTAATCCGGCACTGATTCTATTGGCTCCATTTATTGGAACATAATATCATCGTTGTGTTTCTACTTTATTTATATAAATTTACAAATATAAAAGCGAAATAACATTCACTGATCAATCACAAAATCTCAAGAATTATAAAGCCTACAAACTTAAAATTTACTACATATGTACGCCTTTGTCCAACCCTGTGGGGAATAGATGCGTGATGGTATTTTAAAGCAAGTATAGGCAGTCAAAACAGCTTACAATGAGGTTCAGATTTCAGAACAATGGTTTTGTGTGCGCCGGCTAATGTATTCTAGGTGAAGGTTGTATCAGGTAAATAGCACTTTACCTTCATGTCCTGTGAGACTAAATGGTTCTGCATTATAAATTAACTAAGAGCTACAAGACTTTTAACCAAGGTCACATAATACGTATTATATAGCCATTGCAGTTTCATGTTGACAGTGATCGTGTTAAGCGAATGGGGAGATATATTTTTGATGTGAATCCTATGGATATGTATCGGATGCATAGAAAGGCTTCCAAACTCTATGTGCAGACATATAGAGACTAAGCGGGTAGTGACAGCAGGTTCCTCTTTAAAGAGAGCATACGAGAAAGAGACGCGAGAGCTATGAACAACAAAATGTAAGAAAATAAGACACTAAAACATAATATTATAGCATCAAGGCTGCATCCTACAAGTTGCCGAACAGACACAGATGGTACAACATCGTCAGACAAAAGCGCTCTGAAAAGTCACAACCCTCAGCACTGAAAGAGCATGCAGTGCAGGAACATCACGCCTGTACATCCTGTGACCCTCATTTTACATAAATTCAATTCATTACTGTCCCACTGCTGGGCAAGGGTTTCTTCTTAGAATGAGAAAGATTAAGCCTTAGTACACCACGTTGGGCCGGTGCGGGTTGGCGGATTACACTCACCATCAAGAACTATATGGAGCCCTCTCAGGGGTGCAGGTTTCCTGACGATGTTTTCCTTCACCGTAAACGCAAGTGATAATCAAATTTTGATCCGCACATGACTCCGAAAAGTCAGAGGTTCGGGCAGGGTTTCAACTCAGACCCTCCTGCATGGAATTCAAGCTTTCAACCGCTGGGTTATCACTGTTTTGCTGATACTATTATGAGTATCATATGATATAGGGGGCGATCTTAATGCCACCCATCGAGCACAGCTCCAAACTTCGTCATGCTGCTAATGCCTAGACCGATGAGAGAGTCACTGCAGCCATCTTTACCAGATTAAAGGTGGGTTTATAACTCCATATTTTTCCATTACACACGACTAGAGTTAAGTGCTTTGGAAACTTCACTGAGTTGAGGTTAACGATTCAATAACAGTTTATTTGAAGGTTATCACGCATGCGTCGCATTGAACACATATTAGTTTATATTTTATCGCTGATTTAAAAATAACTTGCGTATCAGCGTTGTGCTGAACATATAGTCTTTATTTTATTTTAAATACGTTGCCCCACACTAGGAATTATTCTTGTATCGTGGGTGCGTTTATATTCACATACACAAAGACCCAGACCCAAAACAACTATCTGTAGATCATACAAATATTTGTGCCGTGCGAGAATCGAACCCGCGACACGTAGCGCAGCAGTCGATCTCTCAAGGACTGCGCCAACCGTGCCGTCAAATTACTATGTTATTTAAATATTAGTTTTATTTTATTTCGAACTTGATTAGAAAAATATGACGGTCAGCCATTTTGCGGGTATCCCAATACAAACAATGCCATACTTGCTGGGGAGCCCTTTGTGCCCGAATACCTGTACTAGGGACGACCTTAAGAGTATCGTTTAGCTGACGGCTTCTGACAAAATTGCCTTGAAATATGCGCAAAATAGGTGTTTGGGCGTTAACGTTTTTTACATCGAAATCTTAACGAATTAATTTGATTTAGGTCTCTATCGTTTTATCAGATTATAAACTAGGTCGACACGTATTGTTGTTTTTTTTTCAAAATGTTTGTATGTATAGTTTAATAATTACCACGGAAGGAATTATAAGGAAGATTTTTAGTTAAAAAAACGCATTTTGAGGGTTAATTATATCTCAATCCATAAACAATATAAAAAAAACGTGTCGACCTAGTTTTTACTTGTGTCTATAACATATTAAAAAATTCAGCAAATTCAGCACATGTTTGGTGGGGCAAAAATGTTAACGCATTTTGTATGAAAACTTTTAGCTAAACTATAGCCTTAACGCAGCTTCACCGAACGCAATTCAGATTAAACGTATAATACTGACATCATTGACACGAAAGAAGAATTGAAGATAAGTAGATTACCTAGATTAATGGGCTGTCAACCTACACACTAAATACCTCTATGGATCATACTGTGTCAAAGCAAAGCGATATTTGCTAACAAACCGACTGATTAACCACAAATGCATTAGGCACACTGAACGCATTCAAACGGAACATACAATCAACCGTTTGTGACTATGTTATGCTGAATATTGCTTAATACATTACTCAAGGATATGGGAGGAGGTCATAACTACCTCTCTACCGCTCAGATCAGTGGATCTTCGAAGTTAAGCAGCGCTTGCTGAGGTCAGTCCTTAAGTGACCGCTTTTCACACATCTTTCAGACGCTTTTCCCCTTCCGTGTATCGGAAAACAACCCACCCACACGCATAAAACGTTTTGGGAACACATTCATTGTGCGTACAGCTAAGGAGTGGAATTCCCTGCCAGAGTTTGTGTTTCCTGATAGCTACAACCTGGGAGTCTTTAAGTCAAGAGTGAATAGGTTACTTCTAGGCAAGCGTGCTACATCTTCGACCACATCATAGCTTACCATCAGGTGAGATAGTGGTAAAACGCGTGCCTATCAATAGTAAAAAAAAACACACATTAAGAAGTTGGTCCCAGGTATCATACGAATATCTATAACAGTTACGGGTGTCAGCAGGTAATCAGTGTCTCTCAGTAATCGGTTGGCCCAGGTTTAATGACAGTCGCTCCGTGTAAAATCCTGATATTTTGTCGCAACTGGTTAGACTGGAAGGTGACCGCGATTTAATTGGGAAAAGTCCAGCGGCAGATGGTGATTTCTCTGATAATATAGCCATAATTCATGGATATAGGGTTCAAGGAAACACCGATATAATTATGTCAACAACATCATTAGATAGCTCTAACTTTGCCTATATTCCCCGAAGGTTTAGGCTAGTGTACTATTCTACACCCACATTTCGTCGATGCCGTTACTGAGTCTCATGTGTACGAGCCTATTATTATCTACAGGGCATTTCCTAATTCCTTGTTGCTACTGAATTTTTATAAACTGAAAAACCCAAATACTCCGCCCGACTCAGGCATCGACACCAGAACCTCACGCTTAGCAGCAGCGTTTGCGACTACGAGACTAATGAGGTATTATTATTTAATAATCCTACTTCCTACTAATATTATAAATGTGAAAGTTTGTGAGGATAGATGGATGGATGGATATTTTTTTACTCAATCACGCCAGAACGGCTGAACGGTTCTGTATGAAATTTGGCACAGGGATAGATTATAGTCTGGAAAAGCACATAGGCTTTTTATCCCGGAAAAATGTACGGGTTCGTAAACCACGCGGTCGAAGCCTTGGGCGGAGGCTATTACGATTATAATTCCTCATAAGCCTTAAGGCTTTAAGGGAGACAAAGAGGACGGCATGTGGTCAACCAACATGGACATGATGAGGCCTTTTATCCGTTAATATTAGCCATTGTCTTCTATATCCATCATGTTGGCAATTGAAAGTTGTATAACATGAGTTAATTGCCTATTATAGTTTATTAATTACTAAATACTTTAAAACTTAAAAATTTGCATAGCAACCAGCAGTACGGCTTCACTAAAGGACGAAATACAACTGACGCGGGCATCACATTAATCAAACACATCTTCGATGCTTGGGAAGGTTCTCAAGATGCCATTGGTGTATTTTGCGACCTCTCAAAAGCTTTTGATTGTGTAGGGCATGAGACGCTGCTTCTAAAACTAGAGCATTACGGGCTTAAGCATGAATCACTAAAAGTTGTTAAAGTATAGCATAGCATCACGCCCGTATTCCCTGAACGGTCAGGCAGAGGAGTACTATTGTACACCCACATTTCGCCGATGCTGTTATTGAGTTCCATGTAATAGGGAGCGAGGCTTATTACCATCTACTGGGCATAGTTTCAGACTCCGTGCTGCTCAAAGAATTTCTATACAGAAAAACCCAATAACGCTTTGCCCGACCCGGGAATCGAACCCAGGACATCATCTTTAGCAGTCGCGCTAAAAAAATTAAATAGTAATAATATGAAAAATGGATCAATAAAGTAAGATGTCAGAGCTTTTTGACGGCACGGTTGACGCAGTGGTTGAGAGATCGACTGCTACGCTACGTGTCACGGGTTCAATTCTCGCACGGAACAAATACTTGTATGATCTACACATAGTTATTTCGGGTCTGGGTCTTTGTGTATATGTATTTGTAAACGTATGTATTTGTAAAATACAGGAATTATTCCTAGTATTTTAAAAAAAAGGGGGTATGGATTTATCATAAAAATATTTGCGTATACATGGCATTTTTCTGTAAACCGTTCATGGAGGTTTTGTTTGAATACTATTGGTGTTTCTGGCTTAATCATTTTGAAGTCACAATAATTCCTTATTCCTTATTCCAAATAATTCATATTAATTAAATAAGAAGTCGTGGCATAGATGTAGAATCTACATAATTGCTTTAGGCATTGAAACCTATGTCTGAATACATGAAATGTATGTGAAATTAATGTGAAACTGCTTTCTGGAATACTAATTTGACGAATATTCGTATATTATGATAGGCGGGTATTCATGAGAATATTAGTTTTGAGTTTTGTCGCTTGTAGGGCTTTCAAGCCCAGTTACCAAACGGGGGTACCTCTGTACAGTCTCCCCCGGGACGTGCACGAGGGGGTGGCCTCTTTACAGTCATCCCCTCCGGGAACTGCCTTTCGGCATGACACCGTGGTGGGCTTCGGTGCGGTCTTCTAAGAGTTCTCGAGGCCCACCATATGGTGTCGAGGCGGACCACCGTGGTGAGTTTAGTCGGTAGGAATCCGGCACACCCCTGACTGCCTTATTGCTCTAGTAGTTGCAAACGCGCAACGAAGCGAAGCGAAATTCGCATGAGAAGCATGGAATCTGGAACTGTGCCTGGTAGATGGCAAAAGGCTCGCCCCTTATTACAAGGAACACGATAGCGGCATCAGCGAAATGCGGGTGTATATTGGTGTATATAATACACCTCTGCGTAACCCTTCGGGGAATACAGGCGTGATGCTATGTTATTATTGATTAATTTGAACCCATAGATAGGGTAACCTGTTGGTACGTTGCTGATTGTTATCTGTATTGTACTTGAAATCGTAATCCGTTGGTGTAATCTAATTAAACCTTTTCATGTGGAAACTTCAATTAAACTCGCATCATTGAACTTTTCACGTAGAACTGCGAATAAGTTAACCTTTTTTTTGTGATCAATGCAAAAGAGTTAACAGTTAGGGATAAAAGTCTGCTGATCATTGTGTGACCCGGGTACGTCCTAAAACTAGCGCGAGACACCGGAGGACGGGCAGCAGCGTCCTCTCACTAAACGGTGAGGTACTGCGATCCGCAAGCCGCCTGCCAAGCGTGGGGATTATGGCACCCCCCCAAGTTTTAAAAGATTTTTAAGACTGCAAAATTTCTAATTTAATGGAATTCAAAGTTCTTGTTGTTTTCTAGTATCCATTTAATTATTTTATTATTACAAATTGGTTATACTTTCATCAACTCGTATACTGGGTAGGTAATAAAAATAATTATCTTCTTTAATCAATTAATTTCAAGATAACGATATATTCATCTATTTATTTATGACGTTGACTCTACCTATGGAATTCATACTACAAATTTGGACGAGACTAGTCTCATAAGACTGAAATACCAGTGTGTACTGACAAATACTCCAAACCAGTCTACTTTTTTCTTTCTTGCGTACCTTTCTAAAACAAAACACGTAACTTGCAAACTATATTGTTTTGCAATCAGTACTTAGGTATAAACATAGCTTGGAGTGTACCTGACATAGCCGTCAGGTGTAACTGAGCGTGTATGGCCTACAAAGCAGTCGAACCGACTTTCCCGTCATTTCCAAAGGATTCTGTTGATACCTACCTACCATCTTATATTGCATCAGTTATAGCAGAATAGCTCTTTAAAAATAAATATATTTAGGTCCATCATCGGGCCATAAAGCTTGATCAAAATGGCCACTTAATTAATAACTCTTATTGTACGATGAATAAGGTTGGTATTTAGCAATGAATTTTTGTGCCAGGTAATGTCAGCTTTCTAGGGCCGGTGGAATGATATATATGTCAGCGTGAGCGATGGCTGAGCGGTAGGGCTGTCACTATCTCGATTCGGTGGTACAGGGTTCATGACGTACGTTGTTTACCCTCACCTCAGTACTGCGGTAATCAATTGAGAGACTAAACATCGTTCTCCACAACATATATATATATATATATATATATATATATATATATATATATATATATATATAAATACATATATATGGAATCATATTGTTTTGGTGTTTAGAAAAAATCTGTAAGGATTTAGTAGTTGAACGAAAATCTAATACTGCAATCAACATTTAGGTATAAGGAAAGAGCCTCCGTGACTGACGAATTCTGACATCGTCTGACCCATCCCTTACAGTCAGCCAGTCCCCAGCCCCAGGTAGCAGACTGGCTAATCTTTACACTACTTCATCAGCGATTCCCATATGGCACAGCTTGTGCAAACACGACAGAAAAAGAACTTCCAAAATAGCTAAAAACACTAACAGCAAAAAGTAAATTTTACATGAGATATTAAAAAGCAACCTTTTATAAAAATATCTGTAAAACCAACACTAAACATCAGGTGTAATAAACGTAAAATAAGAGATAACTAACTAAAAGCCTCATTTAAAACCTGTTGCTGTAATGTGGTCTGGGTAAGTAGATCATATTTCTAGATATAACGATGTAGCTCTCAGTGAAGAGCCGCAACGACATTATTAAATGACTAACTATGAACTGTAACTACGTAAACATAACATAGCATCACGCCTGTATTCTCCGAAGGGTTAGGCAGAGGTGTACTATTGTAAATCCTCATTTCGTCGATGCTGTTTTGCCTATTGCCATCTACCGGTCACAGTTCTAATCTCCGTGATGCTACTGAGAATTTCCATACTGAATAACCCAATATCACTTTGTCCGACCCGGGAATGGAACTCAGGACCTCACACTCTGCAGTCGCTCTTGCGCCCACTAGACAAATGAGGCAGTCATGTAACTATGTATCTCCATTCTTATATTTATTTTACGAGTATTCATTATTTTTTATTTCGTTGTTTTATTATTTAATCATTCTTTCTTTCTTTTTTAAAAAACGTTTCCCCACACTAAAAATAATTCCTGTATCGTGGGTGCGTTTACAAACACACATATTCACATACACAAATACCCAAACCCGAAACAACTATCTGTAGGTAATACAAATATTTGTTCCGTGCGGGACTCGAACCCCCGACACGTATTGCAGCAGTCGATCGCTCAACCACTGCGTCAACCGTGCCGTCAAATTGTAACTTATAATAAGTCTAATATTTAATTTCCAGGAGAAAATTGCTTGGAAATGTAAGTATTGCATTTTTATATTTATTTTTGCGAGTACCTTTATTTTTTATTTCGTTGTTTTCATTATATACATAACCCTAATACTTAATGACCAGAAAAAATAAGGTCACGCTCTGCTCATCATTGTACAGCTTATATAATGGGATCCGCCATAATAATATAGTAATAATATCCATTTTTTGCAAGTAACCATGATTCTTAAATGGTTAGTGACGTATTATTTATTATTTAGAATGTATGAAAACGAAGCTATGAAATCATTAATAAATTAAATTTTGAAGCTTTCAGCGCTACGTGTCGCGGGTTCGATCCCCGCACGGAACAAATATTTGTACGATCTACAGATAGTTGTTTCGGGTCTGGGTCTTTGTGCATGTGAATACATGTGTTTGTAAACGCACTCACGATACAGGAATTATTCCTAGTGTGAGGCAATGTTCTTGAAAAAAAAAATCTACAGCTCTATAAAATTTCTAGGGCCTTGCATAATTATTTTATTTTTACTTAAATTCAACAAATTTAATGATTCCTTTACAAGGAATTCTTGTTTGGAATTCTTGTATATTCTTGAACAAGGGTAACATTTTTAAATGGGGTTCATTTGAATGCTATGTACGCCTATAATTAGTTTATATAAATTCAACTCATTACTGTCCCACTGCTGGGCAAGCGTCTCTTCTCAGAATGAGAAGGGTTAGGTTAGTCCACCACGCTAGCCTGGTGTGGATTGGTGGACTATACACACCATCAAGAACTTTATGGAGCCCTCTCAGGTGTGCAGGTTTCTTCACGATATTTTCCTTCACCGGTAACGCGAGTGATAATCAAATTCTGATCCGCACATGATTCTGAAAAGTCAAACGTGGGCCCAGGTTTGAACTCAGACCCTCTTGCATAGAAGGCAAGCATTCAACCGCTATACTATCACTGCTTAATAACGTGAAAAATATAATTTGTTTATAATGTGAAAAAGAGCCTTATGTTAGATTTTAAGTTACTGTACCGCTATTATGAGTTTTCTTACTATTTACTTTCAAAGTAAAGTAAATAGTATAAAATATATAAAAATTGTAAATAGTAAATCAAATCTTTACTATGACTAGATGTCACATTAGCGACTCTAATCTCTAATGTAACCACGTTAAGAACTAAAATCGCTATCATGATTACTTTACTTTGAAAGTAAGAAAACTCATGATAGCGGTACTGATGTAGGTATGTATAAAATGGTTTTTTAAATAAATATATTGTAACCCGGTTATATCATAATATTTTATTTTCTATAGAACAATAATATTGTTTCTGTAATAAAATAGAGGTGTATATTTTTTCATCAGAAAAACTTTCAGGGATGATCATAATTCATAAACTCACAAGCAACTTTTGTTATATCAATTTTGGACTGAAGCTGATCGGTAATTTTCCATGGCAGAAACCAATATTTGATTCTTGTTTCCAAAAGTCATTGACCGCAAGTTATTCGTATAACGAGTTCAATCACCCCTCAAAGTTTCTACTGTCACTCAAAAATCACTATATATAGAATATGAGTTGAATTTCATTTAACATAGGTGAGTTGTAAAATTTGAATAATGTTGAGTTTCAATTGAAGTTTAAAGCTTTGAGTTGAGAACAGCTGCCACTGACAAGTGCATTTTCATCAACTCGCAACTTTCTATCTGCCATCTGTGTGAAATCCAGTTGTTGGTAATCGTTTGGCGTTTGATATGTTTTTGGCAAAGAATACTGATATTAGACATAGACTTATCTATATACACGGGATTACAAATTTAAAACTGAAGACGATATATCGACGATGGAACACCACAAAAATGCACACTGGTTAAAAAAACTTGTAAATATAAAAATAAAAAAATCATTTGACTTGACATTATGATTGTATGCATTTGTAGTGACATACAAAAGAAATACAAAAAAAAAAAGAAATAATTGAAATCTTCCGACACAAATCACGTACTTATATTATGTATTTGCAAGTATTCTGTTACAATAATTTAAAATTTTAATCACTAGTCATCTAAAAATTCACATCAAAATATCTCTATGTGTATCAATATTATTTTGTGCCTATTACTTTAATACTTATCAAAGCAGACAAGATACATTCTTAGATAACATACATAGATAGCATCACGCCTGTATTCTCCGAAGGGTTAGGCAGAGGTGTACTATTGTACACCCACATTTCGCCGATGCCCCAATACGAGTAAAACTGAAACCAATCCATTCCTCAACAACCTTTGACTCCTGCTATCCAAACAAGCCGGTTGTATAATGAAAAATTTACGTAAATCACGGTTTCCAAGAAACGCGCTCGCAAACGACTAACAAAACATTAGTCTTTTGTTCTTTGTTATATGATAAATGGTGCTAACACAAAGAGAGGAGGTTTTAATGCGTGTTTTTGTAAGTTCTATGATGAGCTTCTGGATGCTAAGTGGCTATATTATTTACTAATTGTGGTTTATCTTATGACCCGGGTACGTCTTAAAACTGCAGCCAGACACCGGAGGATGGGCAGCAGCGTCCTCTCACTAATCGGTGAGCCACTGCGATCCCCAAGCCACCTGCCAAGCGTGGGGATTATAGCAAACCCCCCCTTGAGGGGAGGCCTTCGTTCAACAGTGGACGTCTTCTGGCTGATGGTGGTTTATCTTTATGCGATTTATGTTGTGAAAAACAAGGCTACGATAATTATGAAAAAGCCATTTCTTTACAATACTGCTTTTGTAGTATAAGCACTGAGGCTAGCGTTGTATGCTTTTCTTTCATGCAGGCGAGTCTGAATTCTAACCCGGCCAGTACCTCTGACTTCGAAATAAATGAACTATATCGAAGTCAGAATCAGAATTTGATAATCATTTTCCAATAAGAGTGAAGAAAAACATTCTGTAAACCTGAGAGGGCTCCAAAGAGCACCAAACCATCGTGGTACCCTTAAAGGTCTGCCTACCCTTAACAAAAGATAGCGTGAACTCAATAATAAATCCAACGCTAAAAGAGTTCGGAATGATTAATTTGCCTTCATGTACAGCTGATGCGTGAAATTCGATATTGCACAGTGGACCGACACCGATATGACTGGGCCTAAATCGTAGACAGAGTTTATTAAAAATATATATATATTAATTTATATTTAGAATTTTTTAGCCATGTAGTTATTTATTATTATTTATTAGCCATTATGATAGACCAAATCATTTTTCATTTTAAACATTATTTTGTTTTACAGTAAATGTACACCACAACATGACGCCTATATTCCCCAAAGGGTTAGGCAGAGGTGTACTATTATAATTGTACACCCACATTTCCTCGATGCCGTTATTGAGTTACATGTAATAGTGAGCGAGTCTATTACCATCTACCGGGCACAGTTCCCGACTCCCTACTGCTATTGAGAAGTTCCATACAGAAAAACCCAATAGCTCTTTGCCCGACCCGGGAATCGAACCCAGAACCTCATGCTTAGCAGTCGCACTTCAGTTTTGGTCTAGTGGTCGCAAAACTGACCGCTGAGCATGAGGTCCTGGGTTCGACTCCCGGGTCGGGCAAAATGTGCAAAAACATATTAGTTTTAGTAATAATTGGCTGTTATTCTACTTAATATTGTAACTGTGAAAGGTAGTGAATATGTTTGAATGTTTGTTACTCAATCACGCATAAACCGTTTATGGTTTACGAACCCGTACATTTTACCGGGATAAAAAGTATTCCAGACTATAATCTATCTCTGTGCCAAATTTCATCCAAATCCGTTCAGCCGTTCTGGCGTGAAAGAGTAACAAAGATCCATCCATACATCCTCACAAACTTTCACATTTATAATATTAGTAGGATTATCAAAAAGCCGAAACGAGCCAGTTTTCCCCTCCATTGTATCCCAATTTCCGGACCCATAGGACACAATCAATAACCAATTTGGTAATTTTTCATATAGCCCACAATAACCAATATTGTGTCCATCAATCATGGGCCCACAATGGCAGGGTACCATGATATATGGGAGGATGCGCTTTGTACATGCTTTGTAACTGAACTCTTTTACTTTGTACGAAAGGATGATGTGTATTTTTTTCTTACCATTTTTTTAAAGAAACTTTGTACCACACTATGTCTAATTCCTGTATCGTGGGTGCGTTTACAAACTTAACATATATTTACATACACAACGACCCAGACCCGAAACAACTATTTGTAGGTCATACAAATATTTGTTCCGTGCGGGAATTGAATCCGCGGCACGTAGCGCAGCAGATGATCTCTCACTGCGCCGTGCCGTGCCGTCTGTTGTTGCGGTGTTTCAGTGTGGGAAATTAATTTTTACGATTACGATACGATTACGATTACGATACCGTGTATATTTGCTTATATACTAAATTAATACTACACTGTCTCATTGGTACTGTGGTCGCAAGCGCGGTTGTTGAGCGTGAGGTTTGATGACCGGCTCGGGTATTGTTTTTTTGGGTTTTCGATTAGAAAGTTGTCAGTGACAGCCCGATGTTAGGAATTGTGCCCAGCCTAGAAATGGCTCGCAACTTAATACATGGGTCTCAATAACGGCATCAGCGAATTATGTGTATATTATATAAATATGTATATGTGTAGGTTCAAGAATGACCTTTGCTTAAACTGTATATCCTTCGAGATATACAGGCGTGATGTTACGTCACGATATAAGTAACAATTTCATTTCGTTTCTAATATTATATATAATTAAAGTGACCTTGTACCTAAAGTGACCTTTCCATAAAATTATCATCAGTGATTGTGTGTAAAAAAGCAATTTCAAAAATGAAAACACCAATATGCCCTTTTTTCAAAACAAAAACACACGCCTCTTTGGTAATACTAACTCAATCTAAAACCTGCTTTGAGTAATTTTAGTTCTTAAACAAAAAATAAAAAAGAATCTCGAAATAAAATATCTACCAAATCAAGAGTGGCTAAATTTTGGATCACGTACGGTTTGCAACGATCATTTTTACGCCCGCCATTTATATCGAGTCTGACTTTTATGTTACGCTGTTGAAATAGCTATTGGAAATTTATTAAACTCGCGTTATTTTTGTTTCGGTCAGGACTTGTCCTGTGGGGTTGTTATTTATGGTGAATGGACTACAGTATCCACCTGTACGCAGAGAAAAATGCTATATGTGTGACAAAATCCTTTTAATTTTTTTTTATCGTTTCCTCGTTTTCGAATTTCTCCTGTATCGTGGGTACAGTTTACAAACATACATGTCACATGCACACATAACCAGACCCGAAACAACTATGTATCTGTAGATCATACAAATATTTTTTTACACTGTGTTAACCATGTCATCAAATGTTTGTTAAAACCAATTAAAACACACGACATAGTTACGCTTTCATATCGAAATCATGTCATAATATTATACAGGGTGGGCTCGAGGTACAGCCTAAAAAACAAAACTTCTCCTAGCAATAGTTAGTGGCTACGTAAAAGGTGCTCACAAAGATGACGTCTAGGATGTTTACTCTTTAACCTAGCTATTTTAGAGTGTTTTACACATGCCGTGGGTGTGTGGTAATTTTGAATACAGCATAAAAAAAGCATGTAATTTTGTTACTTAGTGCTCGTTAGTTATTTTAGAATGGTCCCAGTTTTCGATAGCAAGTCGGATATTTTCAAAAATATCTAAAATCTGCAATATCTCTTAATCCACGCCTAAGCGATTCCTAGTCCATAAGGTCCAAATGGTTACAAATTGGTTCTAGTGTAAACCTTTACAAAAACATGGTCAAATTTCCGTTTACCCTGTATAAACAACGTTCAATACGTTATTCTAAATAGCAATAATTATATTCATATTGAATATTCCTAAATACCACGAGAAGACGAAAGTAGAATATAACAAATATATTTTCATAATAGAATCTTTTTACCAACCATAATAATAACCTATATACTTTTAGCAACGGAGCTACGAAATACTTCGATTATACAAAATAAGGAAAATACGTAAAAAAACAAGATGGCCGATTTATTCTGAACCGCACTCTACACTGCTTCGAAATCTGTAATAGTGTTGTGTATCTAGAGGGCCCAGTGAAACATATAATTCAAATAAATGAACAAAAATCTATTTGAACTTACAAAGACAAACATTTGTGACCAAAAAACAGATAATTTAATATATAACTTACATCTCCTATTCCTACGGATCGCGGCAACATACCACCTAATATTAAAGATTATAACAAAGATATAAGGTTGAAATTCATTTGAGTGGTATTTTGACAATAACGCGTTAAAATAGTTGAAAAGGTGGAGTTGAGGTTCAAATATTTGGCATGTCTCTATATAAAGTTGGGCCTTGTTTGCATATTTATGACGAGAAATGTACGAAATATGGGACATTGTTTAGTTTATGAGTCTTCTTGTCTCTTCCGGGTAGATAAAGGGATCACAACAAGTTTATGACGTCACAGACACATTTTAAACACGGTGTCACAATAGTCCTGATAATTGGACCATTGGAATTGATATTTGGACTATTCCTATATATATGTCATCATCATCATCATAATCCCCACGCTTGGCAGGTGGCTCGGGGATCGCAGTGGCTCACCGATTAGTGAGAGGACGTTGCTGCCCGTCCTCGGTGTCCAGCCGCAGTTTTAGGACACACCCGGGTCCATATATATATATATATATGTATATACGTATTTATTATCCCCGAAGAGCTCGGTGAAGATCTACTTATTGTAACACCCACCCTTCGCTGATGCCGTTATTGAGTTCCATGCGAGCCTATTACCAGACAGTTTCGGACTCTGTGATGCTACTGAGAATTTCCATACAAAAAAATCCAATAACTCTTTGCCCGACCCGGGAATCGAATCCAGGAACTCACGCTCAGCAGACACGCTTGCGACCACTACACCAATGAGCCAGTAAAACATAAATATGTACTTATCAAAATGAAAAAAAAATAAAAAAGATCAGAGTTAGCATTCTTCATCATCATCATCAGCCAGAAGACGTCCACTGCTGAACGAAGGCCTGCCCCAAGGGGGGGGTCTGCCATAATCCCCATGCTTGGCAGGTGGCTTGGGGATCGCAGTGGCTCACCGATTAGTGAGAGGACGCTGCTGCCCGTCCTTCGGTGTCTGGCCGCAGTTTTACGACGTACCCGGGTCCTTAGCATTCTTACGTCGCCCTAAAAAGCCAATATTTTTCTGGTTTCCTGTTTATTTGTATTTTTTATCTTTTCAGACCCAAAATATATTATTTTCTTTCTTTACTTTGTTCGAGATAGCTTTGTGAACTCTTTGATACGTGGTCTGAATTCCTGATATTTTTATTATTGGCGAATTAGCTTTTAGACCTCGTGATAGTATGGGGACGTTTGTTGAATGACGATTGGTCTGTAAAAATTTAGTTTCCTTAAAGTATGGAGGTCGGGGCCCAATGATATCCAGTATGCGTATATGTTAGCATATTTTGACGTTTTTCTATGGAGAAATTAACCTTTTTGGTGCAAAAGGGTAGCATCCTTAGTTATTCAGGCAAATACTGTCCCCCTGCTAAGTATGAGCCTGTTCAGAATTAAAAGAGTTAGTACGTCTGGTGAGGGTTGGCGGAGCAAATTAATTCATCCTAACCTCTTCTTCTGTCCTGTTGGTATAAGCTAGCACAAGGGCATTGCTTATGCCGTAGCGGAAAGGTAAACCAGTCACCAATGGTGGCGAAGCTGACTACCCAGCGTGCGCCAGATGGTCTCAGGGTTCGTCACTCGTGGAGGCTCTTTCCTTGCACCCCGAAAATAAGCGATCATACAGATTTTACGATGAAAAATCAATCGTTAATAAAACATCTTTATTCTTACTAAATAAATATAAATAAAAATTAATCGCCAAATGTGTTGCTAAGCGCATAACTTCAAGACGGCTGCACCTATTTGGCTAATTCTTTTTTTGTTGTGTTTGTAATTGTCAGGACAAGGTTTATATGTAAGATATTTTTTTTTGGAAAATCCACCGGAAAAGTTGGAAATATGGATGGTATAAGTGTATGAAAATCTCAATAAAAAAAATGTGACGTCCAGATTGACAGTTCTGCTGTCACATGAATTGCACCCGTGCGAAGCCGGGGCGGTTCGCTAGTTGATAAATAAAAATCGTTAAAATTACAACCCAACGCTGTTAACAGGCATACAAAAAGCTACAAGCTGCAGTTTGCACGTCAAAGAGCTTAAACCTGATTTATAGCAGCTTATGAATTGCATATCGTCTACTCAAGAGCTTAAAAGCGTCGTGTAACAAGGCATTTACAATAGTCGCGAGTGACGTACGGCTACACCATGTTAATGATGCGATGTTAAAGCTTTACTGATGTGAATGTCCGGATCGTCTGATTAGTCAGAAGTCTGACTCAACGAGCATCCTTAATCATGATTAACGTAACATAGCATCACGCCTGTATTCTCCCGAACGGTTAAACAGAGACTGTTGTCTCACATTTCGCCGATATTATTACCAAGTCCCATGTAATAGGGGCCGAGTACATTAACCATTTACAGGGTACAATTTCAAACTTCGGAAAGGTACTGAGAATCTCCACACGGAAAATCTTATAACAATTAGCCCGACCTGAGAATCGAAATGAACACCTTAATCGCGACAGTCGGGCTTAAAAGCAAAAAAGAAGTAACTTGAAATATCTTTTCAGTATTATCAAAAAATAGGTTTATCAATTTATCGAATTGTATATTATGTACAAAGGTTTTGAGGTTCCTAGCGAATATAATGACGAAGTTCGATGTTCGATTCAAATATGCGTACCTACAATATAGTAATGAAACGAAAACCTAATACGGCTTAGTCAATTTTTTTGTTTTCTGTGTCTATTGGTTGAGTGGTCATTATTACCACGATAGTTGTAGGTAAGATACCCAGGTCGGGGAAAATGTAATAGCGTTTTTCATCCACAAAATATGGGTATACATTGCAGCAGTACAATCCTGCCCAACCCTCAAAGAATATAGACGGTATGTTATACACACACACGTCAAACAACACAAGTGAAACCGCTGCAAATTAATTTCACTTTCGTAATATTAAGCGAAATATATCGAAGGATAAACTTATATATTCCATGATTATGCAACGACTAAGCAATTAGCTTTCAGTGCTTATTAGATTTTCGCACGGAACATTACTTTTTCGTAGGTATCTATTCTACAGGTAGTTGTTATGGGAAGATATCGGGCAACGTTAAAAAAAGCATTATGCAGCTATTATCACTTCACATCGTAAGTCAAAGTAATTAAAATATATCCCCATCCCCTAAAACGTTTGGTCACGTCAAATAATAATTAATAGTTCTACCATCATTACTACTAAGGGCCGAACTTTCTCTATCAGATCCTTTAGATGAGTTCTTCAAAGCTTACTAAGTAAAAAACTTTTAAACCAAAATTGTGTAATCTATATGAAAAATTTATTGAATCTTATAAAGTTTTTTTTTATGCTATTGAATTATTTTTGCTTGCTTACATTAAATATGTATTTACCTAAAATAGCGTTTAATAAACATATAGGTATGATGAATTATTTCGTATTTGTTTTACGTGATAATTGAATGTAATAAATAATAATAAATTAATTTGACGACACGTTTGGCGCAGTGGCTAAGTGATTAAGTTTCTGCGCTAGGTGTCGCGGGTTCGATTCCCGCACGGAACAAATATTTGTATGATTTACAGATAGTTGTTTCGGGCCTGGTTGTGTGTGCATGTGACATGTATGTTCGTAAACTGTACCCACGACACAGGAGAAATCCTAGTGTGGGGCAAAGTTTAAAAAAATGACATATGGTATTATAGAGGATATATTTTTTTATATATAAGTCCATATACAGGTACTTAAGAATAGTCAGATTAGGTGCCACGTTCCAAAGTGTAGACTTCCAATGGAAAAAACAGTCAAGAAACTTCAAAGTTACTCTTTTAAATTCAGAATTTCTAACAATATTTTGTTAAAATACATTGTTCTCGAAAACGTATGTGAGGACAGTGTAATAAAGTCTAAACTAAACAATCCTGATCTCTAAATTAATAGCAAATATAGTCCCAAGAACTTTTCCCCAAGAAAGTTACTATAAGTTAGTTTTATCCGCGAGATCCACAGTTACATTTTTTAAGATAATTTCAGTAGTAAAATAAGTATACTAAAAACGCCAACAACAACATATTAATTATGAAACAAGCTTTGTGAAAATATCATACTGTGTCATTAATTGAAACTTGTATAATATAATTATCCAAATTCTCAGTAAATTTGTACATGAGAAATGACTGAGTTAGATTTTCCAGTAATAACTTTTTCTTAGAAACTAAACGTAAATGTTTTGAATGCCTGAAGTTATTATCTTGATCGAATTAAGAAAAAAGCCTTTGAAAATGTTAAACATTTTCACCAATATTAAATCAAATAATCCATTTGAATATTCTGTCTTATAATAAAAAAAAAACATTCGTAAATATACCTAAAAAAATATTAATGAAAAACATACAAAATTTCCAAAAAGTCTAAAATAACAACAGCATACATACCCTACGTCAAACAACTCCACACAACACAACAACAGTACACAACACAACACTTTTAAACCACTGACTGAAACTTACAACAGTTGTTATTGCCACGTACTTTTTTGGGCGGGCGGGTAGGGCGGCGCGCCTAGTTGCCGCGACTCCTGAAGCCGACTGAAGGCTGTATCGTAAGGCTCCAACGCACACGCGCACTACTACATAAGTTAGACAAGTATTTTTCGTCGTTATCGTCACTTGAGATATGGGAGTGTTGAATTATTTCTATTATTACGGAATAAGGTTTGAGGCATTTCAATGAGGCATTGAAAAAACAAATTGCATCTTTTTGTGTCGCATGCGCGGTTGCTGACCATGAGTTTTATTCTCAGGTCAGGTAAAGTTAAGTTCAAGTTAGATAACAGGAAAAAAATGTGTTTGTAAACGCACCCACGATACATGAATTTTATTCCTAATGTGATGCAACGTTTTATCACAAAAAATCCATGGTAGGTACTTAATATCGTTATCGGCGACATGTGAGTATACAAAAGTACCTACATCCCTGCCTATCCTTTCGGAGAATACAAGCATGATGCTAGGTTATGTTAGGGGTAAGAATATTTTATTTTCAACGGAGTTTAATTGCAAAATTGGCTGATAAAGCTGTTAAACTGTTCACTGTAGTTTAAACTAGTGTTTAAGCTTTCATGTACATATTTCAGTACGACCTGTTAAGCTTGTATTGTAATTAGAGTGAATGGGAAATTAATTGTGTTGGTCTAATGCAAGCATTGTTTCTGTGATTACTTGATAATTAACGACAAGGATGATGCCATGGTTAATCTAGAAATTACTGTCTGTGTTCTATGGGCTGATTGCTAGGCATTCTGCGTTTATTTTAAGTCTTTCTTAAAGATTAATTATCTTTGACGAATCGGTTTAAGTATGTGCGTGTAGGATTTTATAATATTTTAGCTTAGCTTTTGCACGCGACTTCGTAGGCGTGGAATTTAGAATCTGATATTTTCCTGCGGTAAAATGGAGCCTATGTTTTAAATTAGATCTCTAGCAATACGTCTGTGAAAACTGCATTCAATTCCATGCAGTAGTTTTTGCGTGATGCGTGTACAAACATTTAGTAACTTTAAATCAGTTATCTATACTGTAAAGAGGTAAAAATTGTTTGTAAGTTTGAATGTCGGAGCTAATCTCCGGAACTGATGGTACGATTCTAAAAATTCTATAAATTATATATTGCACATAGGTTACGCAGACGAAGTCGCGGGCAAAAGCTATCAAAAAAATAAAGTTATTAACAAATCATCATATTGATTGATAAAGTTACACTATTTTATTATAAATTGTTACTAAAAATATAATAAATTGGCAAGCTTCTATTATAAAAAAAAAGATTTGATATATAAATATCTACAGACATTTTTGTTGCCGACTGTAATTCGTAAAACAATTGGTGTAATCTTAAAATTTAATATGTTTAAACATGAAAAAGAAAAGAAATAAACCAACTTTGTATTCCTAGACAGAAGGAAAGTAGCAACGTAAATTGTTTTCCTCTTGGAGTTGTAAGTCAACCGAGAGGAACTAATTATATTAGCAATCGGCAGAGTTGCAAGATCTACTTTAATTTTCTTACAACTTTTTAAGTAAATAAAAAGTACTAGTAATATACGTACAGTCGGGGAAACGAAATCTTCCTTTTATCTTTGTTTAAAATGCTCTAGAATTTTTTATATATCGTGGGTACAGTTTATGGACTTAAATGTCATATATACATCGTCTATGTTTAGATCGGCAGCTTAATTACCGATGTAGAAATCAATTTGCGACAGGCGTAGATCGCGCGATAGCTACTGTCAAACGTCATTTTTGTATCACATATGTATTGGCTGACAGTGACGCTGCTGTCGTTGCTGTCGCTATTTTTACGTTATTAGGCTGCCGGAACAATAATCTGTAGATATGTGCGCAGAAATCAGATCGTTTAGCCACTGCGCCAATCGTTTCGCCAAAAATCACCCGCCTTAAGTCTAATTTCGCATAACCATCCTCCAACAGAGTATATAATAAGTTACCAAATAATATCAAAACAATTGTCCACCTGCCTCTCCTAAAGAAAAAACTAGTCGTTACTATTGGATAAATATTATTACTCAATTAACGAATTTTTAAATGATAAGTTGTAACAGACATTATATTATATTTCCTTTAACTGCATGTTACTTTAATTATTTGATATTTTGTAATAAAAATAATATAAATTGTAAAATTTGCATACCATCTCGATGGTAAAATACAGTTCTATGGCGTTGACATTTGTACCATTTGTTTCACAATTACCTGTATTTTGCAAATAAATGTTATTTGTATTTGGAAAAACACATAGGTACTACACTAAACTTTTCATTAATTTCAATTTTATGGCCTCGGTTAGACCAAGCGAATACTCACTGGGAATGCAATCGCCGCCAGCAAACTCACTTGATGTGACAAGTTACTCGCTTCGTCCAATGGGAAGCCCATTCGCCGCGAGTAGAACGCTGTGAGCAAACTCGATTCGCACGACCGAGGCTTTAAACAGCAGAGTTTGGTATTTACTTGCTATTAATTACTTATAGAAATATCGTGTAGGTCAGAATCGGAATGCATATTGTAAACATACTATAGGTTAGGTTCCCATAATGTGTGAAGTGTGTAGTCACGTTGTGGTAACGTGTCCCATGCACAGTATTGCGATGGTAAAGAGGGGGGGGGGGGGGGCTAATTTGTGAATATGGCCCCTCGTCTCATGGGCCTGGTGGGGTGAGACCGTGTTCTCCCCCGCAACGTCCGACCGCTCTTGTATGTGGTGTAGCACCGTGATGGGCATGCATGCAGCTTCAGCATGGTCTTATTAATTTTCGAGGAACATCACCGAAGCACCATGGTAGGTACAGTCAAAAGTAGCTAAGTAAAAATATTTAGTGTGTGTGAATATTTAGTGTGTAGATTTTAGAAATTTAAAGTCTTACCAAATATAATTTTAAGAGCATTTGACTCAATACAATTCAAACATTTTTAAATATAGGTATATTAAAAGGATTATCATGACTCCATTTTCCTGACTGTACCCACGAAAATACTACACTGAAATGCGAGGTGATTTTAGGACTAATAAAATTGAGTGCATGCATTTGCAACTTTGATCTTATAGCCGTTTTATTAGTGCTGATCAATATCCACAAATAGGAACCTATAAATTGATCCTGGTATCTTATTTTTGCATTTTGTAGCGGTTGAACGCTTCCTACCAGGAAAGTCTGAGTTTTCTTCGAATCCATGTATATAAATTCCACCCATTACTGTCCTATTGCTGGACAAGGATCCGTTCTCAGAATGAAAAGAGTTAGGCCTTCGTCTACCACGCTGGCCCGGTGCGGGTTGGCAGACTATACAAGTGAAATCTAAACAAATTCTAATCCACACATGATTCCGAATAGTCAAAGATGCGGGCCAGGCTTTGACCTCAGACCCTCCTGCATAGAAGGCAAGAGTTCAACCGCTTGACTATCACTGATAATGTGTGTGGATCAGAATTTGATTATCACTTTTGTGTAAGTAGAGCAAGGAACCTTGAACACTTGAAATGGCTCCATAAAGTTCTTTTTGGTGTGTGTACTCCGCTACCGGTACTATTTTAGCGTAAGAGATGACAGCCTTTCTCGCTCTGAGAAGATGCTCATGCCCAGCAGTGGGACAGTAAGCTGGAGTGGCTGTCATATGTATATGTATGGACTACCTTTTTGGTGTAGTATTCGCAAGTGTGGCTGCTAACAGTGAGGTCCTTAATTTGATGCCCTGGTCGAGCAGTTAATGGGCTTTCTTTAAAAAAAATATATAGTTAGAAAGAAATAAGCATCTGTGAAATGCGGGTGTACAATAGCACATCTCTGCCTTACTCTTTAGGAGGTACAGGCGAGATGCCGTGAGCATAGAGATCATATACAAGGCGTGAAGTATGTACTGCGGTATGTACCAGTTGCGATGATAAAATAAGTTACCCTACGAACATTTAATGAAACGCATTCAATTAAGCGTGAAAATACACATCACAATTCGAATCATTATGCAAATACGATTAATGTTTAATGATGTCACAGGTGACGTTACAATTAGCGCGTATTAATTTTGTGGTGGGATATAAACGGTGGCTTTTCAATAATAGTGAGCTGTAATCATTTATTAATGATAGATGCAACTATTTTCTGCACATATGGCTTCCCTGGTTATCCATTGTATTTACACGATTACTGGTGTATGTGTCCCGTCTGTAAGGACAGGCTAGTTTAAATCTGTCATGGCACTGGTACTTTCTTCCAAAGACCAATCCAGACGTTGACCTAAATTATTCTTACACCTCTCCCTTGTACAGTGTTACAAACGATATTTTAAAAGAGTAATCATGAAGTTTTTTTTTTTGCTGGTTCTTCTCCATGGAATGACTATTCAAACCATCTAAGCGATTATACGCCTTTTTATGGCCTACAGGAATAAAAAAGTTTTGAGTTTGAGTTTAATCACTAAGCATATTGCTTAAGTTGACCTAGGCATGTACTAGGCGGGGAGGACACGGCGCAACACACGCTCGCCGAGTGTGTAGCTTGGGAGGAGCAGCGTCGTGTCCTCACAAATGAAGTAGGAGGCGATCTGTCGCTGCCGGCCGTAGTGCGGAGGATGGTCGGTAGCGCAGAGTCGTGGGACGCGGTGGTGTCCTTCTGCGAGGACGTGATGTCGCAGAAGGAAACTGCGGAACGGGAGAGGGAGATCTCGACTCCCTTCCCCGGCCGCAGAAGGCGCACCGGGCGCAGGAGAAGGGCGGACAACGCCCTTTTCCGGCCCCCATGAATGGGTCCAGGGGCGAGGGACTTGGGGAAGTCCCCGCCCCCTATTCGATGGACCCGAGGCGGAGGCGCGCGCGGGTGTCGGCGCGCGCCTCTGAGGCGATGCGGGGTAGTTGAACACCTCACTACCCCGTGCGGGAGACGAGGCCCGGGCAGACCGGGCCAGCAATAGTGTGGGGCTGCGGAAGAATTTGGATTCCCGCAGGCCCGCGCGCACGTGCGAGGAGACACCGGGGTGGTTTTAGCCGGTAAGAGTCCAGCACGCCCCTCCGCCTTTCCCCAGGCGAGGGTAGTCCATGAGGATTTCCCCCCGTAAAAAAAAAAAAAAAAAAAAAAGGCATGTACTAGGCATGTACTTACGGGGGGACCTTTGTACAGTCTCCCCCGGGACGTGCTCTGGGGTTGGACGGGGTGGCCTCTTTAAAGGCACCCCCTCTGGGAAGAAGTGGAAGTGGTGAGCTTTGGTGCGGTCTTCTAAGAGTTCCCGAAACCCACCATATGGTGTCGAGGCAGACCACCATGGTGAGTTTAGCCGGTGGGAGTCCGGCACACCCCTCCCCCCCATAAAGGTGGAGGACAGCCCAAAAAAAAAACAAAAGGCATGTACTTATGTGTTTTCTATTCTAATTAGTATTGATTAGGTCGTATCCATTTTGAGAGCGTGTCAAGTACCTAAATAGGTGTTTAAGTTACTTGAAACTTAGCTCTTCAATAGTCTGTGTAATTAAATTTACATGGAATTTAGTCAATAAGACTTTGTCAGTGAAATAGTTGTGGTGACCGTGTGGTTCAATTTCCAGATATTTCCAATTCGAGAAAAAGTATTGTCCTATCGAAGCTATTTATGTTTTTTTTTTTTTTTTGTTATTATTTACCTAATAAGCTTGCTTTTTCGAAGGTTTATTTTTTGTATTATGAACCTTACCGCGAACGAAAAACAGTAATTGATCTAATACCGTAAATTTAGTACTGGCTAGGCCAATTTCACCGTCGATATAACAAACAATTAATAAGGTACAAATCAGCCGTTTGAAACGGATTTAATGGTAACCGGCCGTTTTGATTTTAATCATCTGTAATAGTGTCGGTGAACATAGCCCTAAGTTGTACGTTTTGTATTATAAATTGTATTTCATCCTCAATAAAGTTCATAATACAAAAAAACTGACGCAAATATTTAAAACTGGTCTAAAATAAACCTTGTTTACTAATAAGAGGGATGAATCAAAACTACAGGTCTATAATAAAAACTAGTTATGTCTAATTATCAATCAGCCGCTCGATCCTCGTCAGACCAACCAGGAATCCGGATGAAATTCTAGAGCGACAGGGATGCTTTGTTAAAACGAGAGAGAAAATCTATCTAAGTAATTACTCCACAAAGAAATGGTGGTGAGGAAATACGTTTTCACTTGTAAATCTGTTACATAATACTAAAGAGTGAAGCTCCGTTGCCTTTCAATTACGGGTTCCAGGAATTGATATAAAAGTTCGACATGTGATTAATACAAGACCCGAAACGTCCGAGAAAAATTACGCGCACATGGAAATTGTGTGTCTAAATTGGTTTATTAAACATAAATAATTCTATAATTGCTTATGTTTTTGCACAGTTTTACAATTCATAGGTATAGTTGGGTAACGCACACTTGTGTCAAATAGTCGATGATGCTGCCTGTGAAGGTATTTACGCCGTCGTACAATGTATTTCGAAATGTTAAAAAGCAATATAATATTATATATTACTTGATTTAGTATATTGTCAGTGTAGTTTTAATAAGTATAGGCAACATTGCCATTAATATTTTCTTTAGTTTGTATCCATTCATTAATAAATACGTACGTTTATTCAATAAATCAACAACACGAAATATGGGAAATCTAACGTCTATGAAATTTTAGATCTTTAATGTTTTTTCTTTTTACTTTCCCCACCCTTGTAATAATTCCTGTATCGTGGGTGCGTTTACAAACATATATTTTACAACCACAAAAACCCAGACCCGAAACAACTATCTGTGGATCATACAAATATTTGTTCGGTTCCGAACCCGCGACACACAGCGTAGCAGTCGATCACTGCGCCAATCGTGCCGTCGTTAAGTATATAATTGAATCCATTTACAGAAAAATATTGTGTTCATCCTTATTTTTTATGATAGAATTACTGAACAACAACTATACCACCTTCTGTACCACAAATTAAGCTACTTTTCTGTACGCAGATCGTGGCATTTGCTCTGCACAAGTACACTCGATGCCTGATAAATAAAGTGCCTGGAACTTATCGGAATTTTTCCTTCACAATCAAATCACGCTCCGAATCTAATCGCAAAATATCTGGCAAGCTGCTTCAACATCTTCGATAAGACACAAGTTTAGGAAGGAAATTTGGAGAAGCAGCAGCAGCGTTTTCTGCGGTCAGCCCTTGGATGGGTGACCGTTCTTCACACGTCGTGACCCCTCCGTGCCTCGGTAAGTACGTTAAGTAGTTGGTCCTGGGAGTCGTACGAATATCTAGGACATTCGTTACGGAAGCAGGCCAAAAAGTCTGGCAACCGGTCTAACCTAATTGTAAGAGTATCACTATCTCCCAGTGATTGGGTGGCGGTGAGATGGCAAGCGCTGCAATTAAAATACTGATATTCAGCTGCAACTAGTTAGACGGAAACCCGATCCCAACTTAGATGGGAAAAGGCTAGCCAGATGATAACTAGTTTTCAATTAAAAACAAATATTATGTGGATAGCAAATGTTTCCAGTTACCAGAAGCGAACATATTCGTGCTAAGCCTGTATGGATTCTTACTGTGTGTTATCAGTGTAAAATATTGACAAATATTAAAGGTCATGTTAGGGAATGCCCACACCAGATCACGAAACGTTTGCAGCGAATTAATTATCCTCTCGCGTGCAAAGGTTAAAATAAATATAACTGTAATTTAGTTTAACCTTTGGTTTAGATTTATGATTTGATGAGGGTAATGTTAGTTTTGGTAACATGGGATGTTTATTTCAACTCGTAAAAGTCTACTGTAGAACATGGGCTCAGTTATTAGTGTGAAATTGGTATAATATTTATAGGCCACTCTTACAAAATAGTAGTAATAAAAGATAACACAACATAGCATCACGCTTGTATTCCCCGAAGAGTTAGATAGAGGTGTATATACACCCACATCTCACGATCCGGTTATGGATTCCCATGTCCCATTAATAGACAATTCAAGTCAGACTTAGCAGTCGCAGTTATGACTACTTGAATAATTAGGCGATTAGCAGTAACTGCGCTTGCAACGTCTAAAAACCTATGTATGCTATTATGAGCGAAATCTCAGCCATCATCTCAACAGTTCCTCCTCATTTTATAATCACTAATAACCCGCAATAAGCCCGGGATAAAAAAAGACAGTAACATAATTTTAATATTTCATTTCATAGTAAGTTATGTTTAAGTCATCCAATATAAAAAACTTTAGCGTTGGACCTCATTTATAAGCACGGATCAGTGCTGCGCCTTTGTGTTATGTATAAGCCACCGATGTTGAAGAGCAACAATATATAACTTCATATCTAAGCATTGGTCCTTCGAGCCGGATAAATAAGTAAATAAAGGACTGTTTTAAATGTTGGCTTCGGGGCATCCCGTCGGTTTTACTGACATTACAAAGCCATAATAAACATAACATACAAGAAGTTCCTAATCCGTAGGAAAAGTTCAAAGAGTTTAATTAAACCCTTCTGCCGTTCCAAGTACAAAGAAATAAAAGCTTTTGTTATCCGCAAAATTATTAATTTTACATTTAGACCCACCTTAAAAAGCTCATTACCTAATTAATAATTTAAACGAACATTGAAAAGTTTCTGAAAATTTTTAACGTTACTTCGAAGAAAAAAAATACAATAATTTTTTTACGTTTTTTTGAAATGCGTCTCAAAACTTGACCCTACCCACACTTTTACCGCGACTTTAATTACAATAAAATTTGCATACTTTGGAAGTTTCTTAATTTCATAAATATATTCATGGTGATAGATGTTCTTTTATTAAATGACTAGCTTCTGTCCGCAGGTTTGCTCAAGAAAAATAACCAAATTTCGCTACGACCACCCAATTTTGAACTTAGCAACAAAATATGTTTTAAAATTTGCATCATCATGAAGCACTATGAATCGTCGCGTAAAAACATTATATAATATGATACCTCTTATTTAACAACTTTTGGACCGAATTACATTGATTGTCGTCACGGGCATACTGTGGTAAAGGAAACCTTTGAAAAGCGTAGCTTCACTGACCCGCGCTTGGTCTTGATGTTTATTGGTACTTTGACATAAAGTAGTAACATATTTTTAACCCGTTACATGACGCAAATTAGACACAGTGAAAAATATATTGTTTCTTGCCGGCAAGCATTGCATTAAATAGCCACGCAAGGACTCCACGAGTGACGAAATCTAAGTTCATGTAGAGCACCCTGGGCAGTCAGCTTAGATACTATCATTGTTGGCTAGCTATTTTTTTCACAGAAGTTGAGTAATGTCAAATTTTACAGAGGATGTAAACTGTGTCTAGAGATAAAGATATGATTAATCGATAAATATATCTATCGATACTAATATTATAAAGAGGTACAATTTGTTTGTATGTGCGGTAATCTCCGGAACTTAGGATCCAATCCTAAAAAATCTTTGATTGCTATGAAGCTACATTATTACTGAGTGCTATAGACTATAAATTACATATTGCATGGAGTTTACGCAGACGAAATTACAGACAAAAGCTAGTTAAAAGTAATATGGTATAAAATAAAAATAAAAACTTTTGTGGATTTTGCGCGTTGCTCGTTCATATAAACAGACAAACAGACATGTTTTTTTACAATTTTATTATACTTAATATTATATTTACGACCTACCCACACTTTTGCCAGCGTTATCATATACCTGGGGTACCTACCCGTGATTTATAACCCCACAGTGAAAAGCTAAAAGGTAGGTAATGTAATTTTTCAGCTAAGAGGCGACATCTTTTTGTGTCCTAGAATTTTATTTGATTTATTAGGTCACTTTTATCCGTGTAGCTTCAGTATTACCTACTTTATATCTACCCTCGGCTGTAGCCAAGGTGACGAGAGAGTTATGTGATGTGAATGGGCCAACATGCACGAGTGCAGTGACTACAGAAATGTGAAAACGTCGTTCCCCAAGGATTGAGGTCAGGCGGCGACTGTCGTTTAGACGTTCAGAAACGCAGTATATCATGGTTGGTGGTATATTAGTGACAGGATTGCCAGTTAGCTTAGAGTTATCTAAGCCATTGCTTTGCTATTGCTATTCATTTCAAATATTTATTGCTTTCATGTGTAATATAAAGGTGTTTGAAAAATACCTGTCAGGGAGTAGCAAATATAAAAACATACTGATTATGTCATTAGTGGTGGTGGGTGACTGTTAAACGTGAGATAGTACACCTTTGCCTAACCCTTCGGGGAATACAGGCGTGATGCTATGTTGAATAGAAACTTTTTTTTTTTTTTTTACTTCTAGCAGTAGAACTAACATTTGACAGACGATAAAAAATGTGAATAATATTGCAATATGCAGACACCTGTGGACGAAAACAATACTAAAGTCTCTCTTTCGTCTCTTGAAGGGGTTTCATCTATAAATTCCCATAGATGTCAAACCAAATCAAATTCCCTATATCTTCTCAAACTAAAATAACAATCATACGTATAATAATTTAATTAAGCTTCAGCATGTACAATGGGCGACATTGGCGGTAGTACACTTTGCTAACAAAATTCTTTACACGGTTTGCGATGAACTAACCACGCCTATATTTTGCTTCCGCCAATGAGAGCAGATATAAGTATACCTGTGATAAGAGCGGCAACAGCGCGGTGTCATATTACGACAAGATCTTTTGGCACAATTAATGCTGAATAAAAACGATCACACCACACACAGTCACAGTCGGCTTCGCATAATTATTTATCAAATTATTAATCACAATCACTCTATTAAATGTATTCTAACGTCCAATGTAAACGTCCAATTTCGCACAATTCACTTAACTGTTCACTAAAACTACCTATGCTACGTTATCTGTCCTGCCCCTATAAAAATAAAGCGTCCAATTTCGCAAAATCACAGTAAAGGCGGTGAAACTCCTGCGCTTCCGAAATTGTAAAATAATGACGCTTGCGACGTCACAGGACCGCGGCGACACACTGACCTACATACATATGTAGGCTTAACGGGGGCAGGCGCAGGGATTCGAAAAGAAAGTGAAATAGAAACAAACAAACTTAGATTTGTTTCTTTCGCATATACTTACTCTTATGTCAATCGTAAGAGTACGTAATATGAAGTAATAACTTCCGCATGCATTATTTATTTTCGTATCTAATTCTGATGACACGTTTTGACTTTTATGGCTCAAGCATAAAGTATATCTGACAAATGACTATATGTATCACTGTTTTCCCTTACATATATTACTATTTTAAAATAGGCATGTCAATTAATTAAGATTTTAACAACAAAAATAAATATAAATAAATAACACAATTTTTTATATTAATATCAGACTGAGCCACAGCGAAGTTTGGCCAGGTTTAGCTAGTATTATTATAATCCAAATTATTTGAAAATAATCGCAAACGGAACCGTCGCAGTATATTGCTTTTTTACGGCTGTAAGTAAAATATTTGTTTGAAATATTATACTTACGAGTATATCATTTGAGTAGATTCATCGAGACAAATTAATCGAACTATAATATGATTATGGAATGGTATAATGCATTTTAGAAGTTTTGAAGCCAAATCAGTCGATGTCGATTTATATAAGTGAAACATGCTATTGAATTTTTTGTAATTTATAATTTATATAGTTTTATCAAAACAAAGTACTAAGTCGATTTTTATTGTTTTGTTTCTAAAATACATTCTCAACTTCTCAATTATCAAATCTAAAATTCTCAAATCTAAAATTCTCAAGTTACAAATTCTCAAATTTCAACTTCTCAAATCTCAAATTCTCAAATCACAAATTCTCAAATCTCAAACTCTCAAATATCAACCTCTCAAATTTCAACTTCTCAAATCTCAAATTCTCAAATTTCAACTTCTCATATCACAAATTCTCAAACTCAAATATCTCAAATTCTTAAATCACAAATTCTCGAATCTCAAATTCTCAAGCTCTCAAATATCAAACTCTCAAATCTCAACTTCTCAAATTCTCAAATCAAATGTAAAATTCTCAAAATCTTAAGTCACAAATCTCAAATCACAAATATCAAACTCTCAAATCTCAATTACTCAAATCACAAACTCTCAAACTCTCAAATCTCAACTTCTCAATAATCAAATGTAAAATTCTCAAACTCAAATATCTCAAATTTCAAGTTCTCAAATTTCAAATATCAAACTGTCAAATCACAATTTCTCAAATTCTCAAACCTTCAAATATCAACTTCTCAATTCTCAAATTCTTAAACTCAAATATCTCAAATTCTCATATCACAAATTCTCGAATCTCAAATTCTCAAGCTCTCAAATATCAAACTCTCTAATTTCAAAACTCAAATTCTCAAATCTCCAATCACAAATTCTCAAACTCAAATATCTCAAATTTCAAATTCTCAAACTCAAATATCTCAAATCACAAATTCTCAAAACTCAAATTCTCAAATCTCAAATCCCAAAGTCTCAATTCTCTAATTCTCAAACTCAAATATCTCAAATTTCAACTTCTCAAAACTCAAATTCTCAATTCTCAAATTCTCAAACTCAAATATCTCAAATCTCAACTTCTCAAAACTCAAATTCTCAAATCTCAAGTCACAAATTGAATGGTGTCAGAGCAGTCGGGTGGTAGTGTTGGGGCTGTCAGAGCAGTCTAATGTTTGTTGTGTCGGTGTCAGAGGTGTCAGATGTTTGTGGTGTCGGTGTCAGAGCAGTCTAATGTTTGTGGTGTCGGTGTCAGAGGGGTCAGATGTTTGTGGTGGTGGTGTCAGAGGTGTCAGATGTTTGTGGTGTCGGTGTCAGAGCAGTCTAATGTTTGTGGTGTCGGTGTCAGAGGTGTCAGATGTTTGTGGTGGGTGGTGTCAGAGCAGTCAGATGTTTTTGTGGTGGGGGTGTCAGAGGTGTCAGATGTTTGTGGCGAATGGTGTCAGACCAGTCTAATGTTTGTGGTGTCGGTGTCAGAGGGGTCAGATGTTTGTGGTGGTGGTGTCAGAGCAGTCGGGTGGTAGTGTTGGGGCTGTCAGAGCAGTCTAATGTTTGTGGTGTCGGTGTCAGAGGTGTCAGATGTTTGTGGTGTCGGTGTCAGAGCAGTCTAATGTTTGTGGTGTCGGTGTCAGAGGTGTCAGATGTTTGTGGTGGGTGGTGTCAGAGCAGTCAGATGTTTGTGGCGGGGGTGTCAGAGGTGTCAGATGTTTGTGGCGAATGGTGTCAGACCAGTCTAATGTTTGTGGTGTCGGTGTCAGAGGTGTCAGATGTTTGTGGTGTCGGTGTCAGAGGTGTCAGATGTTTGTGGTGGGTGGTGTCAGCGCAGTCGGGTGGTAGTGTTGGGGCTGTCAGAGCAGTCTAATGTTTGTGGTGTCGGTGTCAGAGGTGTCAGATGTTTGTGCTGTCGGTGTCAGAGGTGTCAGATGTTTGTGGTGTCGGTGTCAGAGGTGTCAGATGTTTGTGGTGGATGGTGTCAGAGCCGTCAGATGTTTGTGGTGGGGGTGTCAGCGCAGTCGGATGGTTGTGGCGGGGGGTGTCAGAGCAGTCGGGTGGTAGTGTTGGGGGTGTCAGAGCAGTCGGGTGGTAGTGTTGGGGGTGTCAGAGGTGTCAGATGTTTGTGGTGGATGGTGTCAGAGGTGTCAGATGTTTGTGGTGGGTGGTGTCAGAGCAGTCAGATGTTTGTGGTGGGGGTGTCAGCGCAGTCGGATGGTTGTGGCGGGGGGTGTCAGAGCAGTCGGGTGGTAGTGTTGGGGGTGTCAGAGCAGTCGGGTGGTAGTGTTGGGGGTGTCAGAGGTGTCAGATGTTTGTGGTGGATGGTAACAGAGGTGTCAGATGTTTGTGGTGGGTGGTGTCAGAGCAGTCAGATGTTTGTGGTGGATGGTGTCTGAGCAGTCAGATGTTTGTGGTGTCGGTGTCAGAGGTGTCAGATGTTTGTGGTGTCGGTGTCAGAGGTGTCAGATGTTTGTGGTGGGTGGTGTCAGAGCAGTCAGATGTTTGTGGTGGGGGTGTCAGAGGTGTCAGATGTTTGTGGCGAATGGTGTCAGACCAGTCTAATGTTTGTGGTGTCGGTGTCAGAGGTGTCAGATGTTTGTGGTGTCGGTGTCAGAGGTGTCAGATGTTTGTGGTGTCGGTGTCAGAGCCGTCAGATGTTTGTGGTGGGTGGTGTCAGCGCAGTCGGGTGGTAGTGTTGGGGCTGTCAGAGCAGTCTAATGTTTGTGCTGTCGGTGTCAGAGGTGTCAGATGTTTGTGGTGGGTGGTGTCAGAGCAGTCAGATGTTTGTGGTGGGGGTGTCAGCGCAGTCGGATGGTTGTGGCGGGGGGTGTCAGAGCAGTCGGGTGGTAGTGTTGGGGCTGTCAGAGCAGTCTAATGTTTGTGGTGTCGGTGTCAGAGGTGTCAGATGTTTGTGGTGTCGGTGTCAGAGCCGTCAGATGTTTGTGGTGGGTGGTGTCAGCGCAGTCGGGTGGTAGTGTTGGGGCTGTCAGAGCAGTCTAATGTTTGTGGTGTCGGTGTCAGAGGTGTCAGATGTTTGTGGTGGGTGGTGTCAGAGCAGTCAGATGTTTGTGGTGGGGGTGTCAGCGCAGTCGGATGGTTGTGGCGGGGGGTGTCAGAGCAGTCGGGTGGTAGTGTTGGGGCTGTCAGAGCAGTCTAATGTTTGTGGTGTCGGTGTCAGAGGTGTCAGATGTTTGTGGTGTCGGTGTCAGAGCCGTCAGATGTTTGTGGTGGGTGGTGTCAGCGCAGTCGGGTGGTAGTGTTGGGGCTGTCAGAGCAGTCTAATGTTTGTGGTGTCGGTGTCAGAGGTGTCAGATGTTTGTGCTGTCGGTGTCAGAGGTGTCAGATGTTTGTGGTGGATGGTGTCAGAGCCGTCAGATGTTTGTGGTGTCGATGTCAGACCAGTCTAATGTTTGTGGTGTCGGTGTCAGAGGGGTCAGATGTTTGTGGCGAATGGTGTCAGACCAGTCTAATGTTTGTGGTGTCGGTGTCAGAGGTGTCAGATGTTTGTGGTGGGTGGTGTCAGAGGTGTCAGATGTTTGTGGTGTCGGTGTCAGAGGTGTCAGATGTTTATGGTGGGTGGTGTCAGAGCCGTCAGATGTTTGTGGTGGGGGTGTCAGAGCAGTCGGGTGGTAGTGTTGGTGGTGTCAGCGCAGTCGGGTGGTAGTGTTGGGGCTGTCAGAGCAGTCTAATGTTTGTGGTGTCGGTGTCAGAGGTGTCAGATGTTTGTGGTGTCGGTGTCAGAGCCGTCAGATGTTTGTGGTGGGTGGTGTCAGCGCAGTCGGGTGGTAGTGTTGGGGCTGTCAGAGCAGTCTAATGTTTGTGGTGTCGGTGTCAGAGGTGTCAGATGTTTGTGGTGGTGGTGTCAGAGGTGTCAGATGTTTGTGGTGTCGGTGTCAGAGCCGTCAGATGTTTGTGGTGGGTGGTGTCAGAGGTGTCAGATATTTGTGGTGTCGGTGTCAGAGGTGTCAGATGTTTGTGGTGGTGGTGTCACCGCAGTCGGGTGGTAGTGTTGGGGCTGTCAGAGCAGTCTAATGTTTGTGGTGGATGGTGTCAGACCAGTCTAATGTTTGTGGTGTCGGTGTCAGAGGTGTCAGATGTTTGTGGTGTCGGTGTCAGAGCAGTCAGATGTTTGTGGTGGGTGGTGTCAGAGCCGTCAGATGTTTGTGGTGGGTGGTGTCAGCGCAGTCGGGTGGTAGTGTTGGGGCTGTCAGAGCAGTCTAATGTTTGTGGTGTCGGTGTCAGAGGTGTCAGATGTTTGTGCTGTCGGTGTCAGAGGTGTCAGATGTTTGTGGTGTCGGTGTCAGAGGTGTCAGATGTTTGTGGTGGATGGTGTCAGAGCCGTCTAATGTTTGTGGTGTCGGTGTCAGAGGTGTCAGATGTTTGTGCTGTCGGTGTCAGAGGTGTCAGATGTTTGTGGTGGATGGTGTCAGAGCCGTCAGATGTTTGTGGTGTCGATGTCAGACCAGTCTAATGTTTGTGGTGTCGGTGTCAGAGGGGTCAGATGTTTGTGGCGAATGGTGTCAGACCAGTCTAATGTTTGTGGTGTCGGTGTCAGAGGTGTCAGATGTTTGTGGTGGGTGGTGTCAGAGGTGTCAGATGTTTGTGGTGTCGGTGTCAGAGGTGTCAGATGTTTATGGTGGGTGGTGTCAGAGCCGTCAGATGTTTGTGGTGGGGGTGTCAGAGCAGTCGGGTGGTAGTGTTGGTGGTGTCAGCGCAGTCGGGTGGTAGTGTTGGGGCTGTCAGAGCAGTCTAATGTTTGTGGTGTCGGTGTCAGAGGTGTCAGATGTTTGTGGTGGTGGTGTCAGAGGTGTCAGATGTTTGTGGTGTCGGTGTCAGAGCCGTCAGATGTTTGTGGTGGGTGGTGTCAGAGGTGTCAGATATTTGTGGTGTCGGTGTCAGAGGTGTCAGATGTTTGTGGTGGTGGTGTCACCGCAGTCGGGTGGTAGTGTTGGGGCTGTCAGAGCAGTCTAATGTTTGTGGTGGATGGTGTCAGACCAGTCTAATGTTTGTGGTGTCGGTGTCAGAGGTGTCAGATGTTTGTGGTGTCGGTGTCAGAGCAGTCAGATGTTTGTGGTGGGTGGTGTCAGAGCCGTCAGATGTTTGTGGTGGGTGGTGTCAGCGCAGTCGGGTGGTAGTGTTGGGGCTGTCAGAGCAGTCTAATGTTTGTGGTGTCGGTGTCAGAGGTGTCAGATGTTTGTGCTGTCGGTGTCAGAGGTGTCAGATGTTTGTGGTGTCGGTGTCAGAGGTGTCAGATGTTTGTGGTGGATGGTGTCAGAGCCGTCAGATGTTTGTGGTGGGGGTGTCAGCGCAGTCGGATGGTTGTGGCGGGGGGTGTCAGAGCAGTCGGGTGGTAGTGTTGGGGGTGTCAGAGCAGTCGGGTGGTAGTGTTGGGGGTGTCAGAGGTGTCAGATGTTTGTGGTGGATGGTGTCAGAGGTGTCAGATGTTTGTGGTGGGTGGTGTCAGAGCAGTCAGATGTTTGTGGTGGGGGTGTCAGCGCAGTCGGATGGTTGTGGCGGGGGGTGTCAGAGCAGTCGGGTGGTAGTGTTGGGGGTGTCAGAGCAGTCGGGTGGTAGTGTTGGGGGTGTCAGAGGTGTCAGATGTTTGTGGTGGATGGTAACAGAGGTGTCAGATGTTTGTGGTGGGTGGTGTCAGAGCAGTCAGATGTTTGTGGTGGATGGTGTCTGAGCAGTCAGATGTTTGTGGTGTCGGTGTCAGAGGTGTCAGATGTTTGTGGTGTCGGTGTCAGAGGTGTCAGATGTTTGTGGTGGGTGGTGTCAGAGCAGTCAGATGTTTGTGGTGGGGGTGTCAGAGGTGTCAGATGTTTGTGGCGAATGGTGTCAGACCAGTCTAATGTTTGTGGTGTCGGTGTCAGAGGTGTCAGATGTTTGTGGTGTCGGTGTCAGAGGTGTCAGATGTTTGTGGTGTCGGTGTCAGAGCCGTCAGATGTTTGTGGTGGGTGGTGTCAGCGCAGTCGGGTGGTAGTGTTGGGGCTGTCAGAGCAGTCTAATGTTTGTGCTGTCGGTGTCAGAGGTGTCAGATGTTTGTGGTGGGTGGTGTCAGAGCAGTCAGATGTTTGTGGTGGGGGTGTCAGCGCAGTCGGATGGTTGTGGCGGGGGGTGTCAGAGCAGTCGGGTGGTAGTGTTGGGGCTGTCAGAGCAGTCTAATGTTTGTGGTGTCGGTGTCAGAGGTGTCAGATGTTTGTGGTGTCGGTGTCAGAGCCGTCAGATGTTTGTGGTGGGTGGTGTCAGCGCAGTCGGGTGGTAGTGTTGGGGCTGTCAGAGCAGTCTAATGTTTGTGGTGTCGGTGTCAGAGGTGTCAGATGTTTGTGGTGGGTGGTGTCAGAGCAGTCAGATGTTTGTGGTGGGGGTGTCAGAGGTGTCAGATGTTTGTGGCGAATGGTGTCAGACCAGTCTAATGTTTGTGGTGTCGGTGTCAGAGGTGTCAGATGTTTGTGGTGTCGGTGTCAGAGGTGTCAGATGTTTGTGGTGTCGGTGTCAGAGCCGTCAGATGTTTGTGGTGGGTGGTGTCAGCGCAGTCGGGTGGTAGTGTTGGGGCTGTCAGAGCAGTCTAATGTTTGTGGTGTCGGTGTCAGAGGTGTCAGATGTTTGTGCTGTCGGTGTCAGAGGTGTCAGATGTTTGTGGTGGATGGTGTCAGAGCCGTCAGATGTTTGTGGTGTCGATGTCAGACCAGTCTAATGTTTGTGGTGTCGGTGTCAGAGGGGTCAGATGTTTGTGGCGAATGGTGTCAGACCAGTCTAATGTTTGTGGTGTCGGTGTCAGAGGTGTCAGATGTTTGTGGTGGGTGGTGTCAGAGGTGTCAGATGTTTGTGGTGTCGGTGTCAGAGGTGTCAGATGTTTATGGTGGGTGGTGTCAGAGCCGTCAGATGTTTGTGGTGGGGGTGTCAGAGCAGTCGGGTGGTAGTGTTGGTGGTGTCAGCGCAGTCGGGTGGTAGTGTTGGGGCTGTCAGAGCAGTCTAATGTTTGTGGTGTCGGTGTCAGAGGTGTCAGATGTTTGTGGTGTCGGTGTCAGAGCCGTCAGATGTTTGTGGTGGGTGGTGTCAGCGCAGTCGGGTGGTAGTGTTGGGGCTGTCAGAGCAGTCTAATGTTTGTGGTGTCGGTGTCAGAGGTGTCAGATGTTTGTGGTGGTGGTGTCAGAGGTGTCAGATGTTTGTGGTGTCGGTGTCAGAGCCGTCAGATGTTTGTGGTGGGTGGTGTCAGAGGTGTCAGATATTTGTGGTGTCGGTGTCAGAGGTGTCAGATGTTTGTGGTGGTGGTGTCACCGCAGTCGGGTGGTAGTGTTGGGGCTGTCAGAGCAGTCTAATGTTTGTGGTGGATGGTGTCAGACCAGTCTAATGTTTGTGGTGTCGGTGTCAGAGGTGTCAGATGTTTGTGGTGTCGGTGTCAGAGCAGTCAGATGTTTGTGGTGGGTGGTGTCAGAGCCGTCAGATGTTTGTGGTGGGTGGTGTCAGCGCAGTCGGGTGGTAGTGTTGGGGCTGTCAGAGCAGTCTAATGTTTGTGGTGTCGGTGTCAGAGGTGTCAGATGTTTGTGCTGTCGGTGTCAGAGGTGTCAGATGTTTGTGGTGTCGGTGTCAGAGGTGTCAGATGTTTGTGGTGGGTGGTGTCAGCGCAGTCGGGTGGTAGTGTTGGGGCTGTCAGAGCAGTCTAATGTTTGTGGTGTCGGTGTCAGAGGTGTCAGATGTTTGTGGTGGATGGTGTCAGAGGTGTCAGATGTTTGTGGTGGGTGGTGTCAGAGCAGTCAGATGTTTGTGGTGGGGGTGTCAGAGGTGTCAGATGTTTGTGGCGAATGGTGTCAGACCAGTCTAATGTTTGTGGTGTCGGTGTCAGAGGTGTCAGATGTTTGTGGTGTCGGTGTCAGAGGTGTCAGATGTTTGTGGTGGGTGGTGTCAGCGCAGTCGGGTGGTAGTGTTGGGGCTGTCAGAGCAGTCTAATGTTTGTGGTGTCGGTGTCAGAGGTGTCAGATGTTTGTGGTGGATGGTGTCAGAGCCGTCAGATGTTTGTGGTGGGGGTGTCAGCGCAGTCGGGTGGTTGTGGCGGGGGGTGTCAGAGCAGTCGGGTGGTAGTGTTGGGGGTGTCAGAGGTGTCAGATGTTTGTGGTGGATGGTGTCAGAGGTGTCAGATGTTTGTGGTGTCGGTGTCAGAGGTGTCAGATGTTTGTGCTGTCGGTGTCAGAGGTGTCAGATGTTTGTGGTGGATGGTGTCAGAGCCGTCAGATGTTTGTGGTGTCGATGTCAGAGGTGTCAGATGTTTGTGGCGAATGGTGTCAGACCAGTCTAATGTTTGTGGTGTCGGTGTCAGAGGTGTCAGATGTTTGTGGTGTCGGTGTCAGAGATGTCAGATGTTTGTGGTGGGTGGTGTCAGCGCAGTCGGGTGGTAGTGTTGGGGCTGTCAGAGCAGTCTAATGTTTGTGGTGTCGGTGTCAGAGGTGTCAGATGTTTGTGGTGGATGGTGTCAGAGGTGTCAGATGTTTGTGGTGGGTGGTGTCAGAGCAGTCAGATGTTTGTGGTGGGGGTGTCAGAGGTGTCAGATGTTTGTGGCGAATGCTGTCAGACCAGTCTAATGTTTGTGGTGTCGGTGTCAGAGGTGTCAGATGTTTGTGGTGTCGGTGTCAGAGGTGTCAGATGTTTGTGGTGGGTGGTGTCAGCGCAGTCGGGTGGTAGTGTTGGGGCTGTCAGAGCAGTCTAATGTTTGTGGTGTCGGTGTCAGAGGTGTCAGATGTTTGTGGTGGATGGTGTCAGAGCCGTCAGATGTTTGTGGTGGGGGTGTCAGCGCAGTCGGGTGGTTGTGGCGGGGGGTGTCAGAGCAGTCGGGTGGTAGTGTTGGGGGTGTCAGAGGTGTCAGATGTTTGTGGTGTCGGTGTCAGAGGTGTCAGATGTTTGTGGTGTCGGTGTCAGAGCCGTCAGATGTTTGTGGTGGGTGGTGTCAGCGCAGTCGGGTGGTAGTGTTGGGGCTGTCAGAGCAGTCTAATGTTTGTGGTGTCGGTGTCAGAGGTGTCAGATGTTTGTGGTGGTGGTGTCAGAGGTGTCAGATGTTTGTGGTGTCGGTGTCAGAGCCGTCAGATGTTTGTGGTGGGTGGTGTCAGAGGTGTCAGATATTTGTGGTGTCGGTGTCAGAGGTGTCAGATGTTTGTGGTGGTGGTGTCACCGCAGTCGGGTGGTAGTGTTGGGGCTGTCAGAGCAGTCTAATGTTTGTGGTGGATGGTGTCAGACCAGTCTAATGTTTGTGGTGTCGGTGTCAGAGGTGTCAGATGTTTGTGGTGTCGGTGTCAGAGCAGTCAGATGTTTGTGGTGGGTGGTGTCAGAGCCGTCAGATGTTTGTGGTGGGTGGTGTCAGCGCAGTCGGGTGGTAGTGTTGGGGCTGTCAGAGCAGTCTAATGTTTGTGGTGTCGGTGTCAGAGGTGTCAGATGTTTGTGCTGTCGGTGTCAGAGGTGTCAGATGTTTGTGGTGTCGGTGTCAGAGGTGTCAGATGTTTGTGGTGTCGGTGTCAGAGGTGTCAGATGTTTGTGGTGGGTGGTGTCAGCGCAGTCGGGTGGTAGTGTTGGGGCTGTCAGAGCAGTCTAATGTTTGTGGTGTCGGTGTCAGAGGTGTCAGATGTTTGTGGTGGATGGTGTCAGAGGTGTCAGATGTTTGTGGTGGGTGGTGTCAGAGCAGTCAGATGTTTGTGGTGGGGGTGTCAGAGGTGTCAGATGTTTGTGGCGAATGGTGTCAGACCAGTCTAATGTTTGTGGTGTCGGTGTCAGAGGTGTCAGATGTTTGTGGTGTCGGTGTCAGAGGTGTCAGATGTTTGTGGTGGGTGGTGTCAGCGCAGTCGGGTGGTAGTGTTGGGGCTGTCAGAGCAGTCTAATGTTTGTGGTGTCGGTGTCAGAGGTGTCAGATGTTTGTGGTGGATGGTGTCAGAGCCGTCAGATGTTTGTGGTGGGGGTGTCAGCGCATCGTGTGGTTGTGGCGGGGGGTGTCAGAGCAGTCGGGTGGTAGTGTTGGGGGTGTCAGAGGTGTCAGATGTTTGTGGTGGATGGTGTCAGAGGTGTCAGATGTTTGTGGTGGGTGGTGTCAGCGCAGTCGGGTGGTAGTGTTGGGGCTGTCAGAGCAGTCTAATGTTTGTGGTGTCGGTCTCAGAGGTGTCAGATGTTTGTGCTGTCGGTGTCAGAGGTGTCAGATGTTTGTGGTGTCGGTGTCAGAGGTGTCAGATGTTTGTGGTGTCGGTGTCAGAGGTGTCAGATGTTTGTGGTGGGTGGTGTCAGCGCAGTCGGGTGGTAGTGTTGGGGCTGTCAGAGCAGTCTAATGTTTGTGGTGTCGGTGTCTGAGCAGTCAGATGTTTGTGGTGTCGGTGTCAGAGGTGTCAGAAGTTTGTGGTGGATGGTGTCAGAGCAGTCAGATGTTTGTGGTGTCGGTGTCAGAGGTGTCAGATGTTTGTGGCGAATGGTGTCAGACCAGTCTAATGTTTGTGGTGTCGGTGTCAGAGGTGTCAGATGTTTGTGGTGGGTGGTGTCAGAGGTGTCAGATGTTTGTGGTGTCGGTGTCAGAGGTGTCAGATGTTTATGGTGGGTGGTGTCAGAGCCGTCAGATGTTTGTGGTGGGGGTGTCAGCGCAGTCGGGTGGTTGTGGCGGGGGGTGTCAGAGCAGTCGGGTGGTAGTGTTGGGGGTGTCAGAGCAGTCGGGTGGTAGTGTTGGGGGTGTCAGAGGTGTCAGATGTTTGTGGTGGATGGTGTCAGAGCAGTCAGATGTTTGTGGTGGGTGGTGTCAGAGCCGTCAGATGTTTGTGGTGGGGGTGTCAGAGCCGTCAGATGTTTGTGGTGGGGGTGTCAGCGCAGTCGGGTGGTTGTGGCGGGGGGTGTCAGAGCAGTCGGGTGGTAGTGTTGGGGGTGTCAGAGCAGTCGGGTGGTAGTGTTGGGGGTGTCAGAGGTGTCAGATGTTTGTGGTGGATGGTGTCAGAGCAGTCAGATGTTTGTGGTGGGTGGTGTCAGAGCCGTCAGATGTTTGTGGTGGGGGTGTCAGAGGTGTCAGATGTTTGTGGCGAATGGTGTCAGACCAGTCTAATGTTTGTGGTGTCGGTGTCAGAGGGGTCAGATGTTTGTGGTGGTGGTGTCAGAGGTGTCAGATGTTTGTGGTGTCGGTGTCAGAGCCGTCAGATGTTTGTGGTGGATGGTGTCAGAGCAGTTAGATGTTTGTGGTGGGTGGTGTCAGAGCAGTCAGATGTTTGTGGTGGGGGTGTCAGAGCAGTCGGGTGGTTGTGGTGGTGGTGTCAGCGCAGTCGGGTGGTAGTGTTGGGGCTGTCAGACCAGTCTAATGTTTGTGGTGTCGGTGTCAGAGGTGTCAGATGTTTGTGGTGTCGGTGTCAGAGGTGTCAGATGTTTGTGGTGTCGGTGTCAGAGCCGTCAGATGTTTGTGGTGGGTGGTGTCAGCGCAGTCGGGTGGTAGTGTTGGGGCTGTCAGAGCAGTCTAATGTTTGTGGTGTCGGTGTCAGAGGTGTCAGATGTTTGTGCTGTCGGTGTCAGAGGTGTCAGATGTTTGTGGTGTCGGTGTCAGAGGTGTCAGATGTTTGTGGTGGATGGTGTCAGCGCAGTCGGGTGGTAGTGTTGGGGCTGTCAGAGCAGTCTAATGTTTGTGGTGTCGGTGTCAGAGGTGTCAGATGTTTGTGGTGTCGGTGTCAGAGGTGTCAGATGTTTGTGGTGGGTGGTGTCAGCGCAGTCGGGTGGTAGTGTTGGGGCTGTCAGAGCAGTCTAATGTTTGTGGTGTCGGTCTCAGAGGTGTCAGATGTTTGTGCTGTCGGTGTCAGAGGTGTCAGATGTTTGTGGTGTCGGTGTCAGAGGTGTCAGATGTTTGTGGTGTCGGTGTCAGAGGTGTCAGATGTTTGTGGTGGGTGGTGTCAGCGCAGTCGGGTGGTAGTGTTGGGGCTGTCAGAGCAGTCTAATGTTTGTGGTGTCAGTGTCTGAGCAGTCAGATGTTTGTGGTGTCGGTGTCAGAGGTGTCAGAAGTTTGTGGTGGATGATGTCAGAGCAGTCAGATGTTTGTGGTGTCGGTGTCAGAGGTGTCAGATGTTTGTGGCGAATGGTGTCAGACCAGTCTAATGTTTGTGGTGTCGGTGTCAGAGGTGTCAGATGTTTGTGGTGGGTGGTGTCAGAGGTGTCAGATGTTTGTGGTGTCGGTGTCAGAGCCGTCAGATGTTTGTGGTGGGTGGTGTCAGAGGTGTCAGATATTTGTGGTGTCGGTGTCAGAGGTGTCAGATGTTTGTGGTGGTGGTGTCAGCGCAGTCGGGTGGTAGTGTTGGGGCTGTCAGAGCAGTCTAATGTTTGTGGTGTCGGTGTCAGAGGTGTCAGATGTTTGTGCTGTCGGTGTCAGAGGTGTCAGATGTTTGTGGTGTCGGTGTCAGAGCCGTCAGATGTTTGTGGTGGATGGTGTCAGAGCAGTTAGATGTTTGTGGTGGGGGTGTCAGCGCAGTCGGGTGGTTGTGGCGGGGGGTGTCAGACCAGTCGGGTGGTAGTGTTGGGGGTGTCAGAGGTGTCAGATGTTTGTGGTGGATGGTGTCAGAGGTGTCAGATGTTTGTGGTGTCGGTGTCAGAGCCGTCAGATGTTTGTGGTGGGTGGTGTCAGCGCAGTCGGGTGGTAGTGTTGGGGCTGTCAGAGCAGTCTAATGTTTGTGGTGTCGGTGTCAGAGGTGTCAGATGTTTGTGGTGGTGGTGTCAGAGGTGTCAGATGTTTGTGGTGTCGGTGTCAGAGGTGTCAGATGTTTGTGGTGGATGGTGTCAGAGCCGTCAGATGTTTGTGGTGGGGGTGTCAGCGCAGTCGGGTGGTTGTGGCGGGGGGTGTCAGAGCAGTCGGGTGGTAGTGTTGGGGGTGTCAGAGGTGTCAGATGTTTGTGGTGGATGGTGTCAGAGGTGTCAGATGTTTGTGGTGGATGGTGTCAGAGCAGTCAGATGTTTGTGGTGGGGGTGTCAGAGCAGTCGGGTGTCAGAGGTGTCAGATGTTTGTGGCGAATGGTGTCAGAGGTGTCAGATGTTTGTGGTGTCGGTGTCAGAGCAGTCTAATGTTTGTGGTGTCGGTGTCAGAGGTGTCAGATGTTTGTGGTGTCGGTGTCAGAGGTGTCAGATGTTTGTGGTGGATGGTGTCAGAGCAGTCAGATGTTTGTGGTGGTGGTGTCAGAGCAGTCGGTTGGTAGTGTTGGGGCTGTCAGAGCAGTCTAATGTTTGTGCTGTCGGTGTCAGAGGTGTCAGATGTTTGTGGTGTCGGTGTCAGAGGTGTCAGATGTTTGTGGTGGATGGTGTCAGAGCCGTCAGATGTTTGTGGTGGGGGTGTCAGCGCAGTCGGGTGGTTGTGGCGGGGGGTGTCAGAGCAGTCGGGTGGTAGTGTTGGGGGTGTCAGAGGTGTCAGATGTTTGTGGTGGATGGTGTCAGAGGTGTCAGATGTTTGTGGTGGATGGTGTCAGAGCAGTCAGATGTTTGTGGTGGGGGTGTCAGAGCAGTCGGGTGGTTGTGGTGGTGGTGTCAGCGCAGTCGGGTGGTAGTGTTGGGGCTGTCAGAGCAGTCTAATGTTTGTGGTGTCGGTGTCAGAGGTGTCAGATGTTTGTGGTGTCGGTGTCAGAGCCGTCAGATGTTTGTGGTGGGTGGTGTCAGCGCAGTCGGGTGGTAGTGTTGGGGCTGTCAGAGCAGTCTAATGTTTGTGGTGTCGGTGTCAGAGGTGTCAGATGTTTGTGGTGTCGGTGTCAGAGGTGTCAGATGTTTGTGGTGTCGGTGTCAGAGGGGTCAGATGTTTGTGGTGGTGGTGTCAGAGGTGTCAGATGTTTGTGGTGGGTGGTGTCAGAGGTGTCAGATGTTTGTGGTGGATGGTGTCAGAGCCGTCAGATGTTTGTGGTGGGGGTGTCAGAGCAGTCGGGTGGTTGTGGTGTCGGTGTCAGAGGTGTCAGATGTTTGTTGTGTCGGTGTCAGAGCAGTCAGATGTTTGTGGTGGGTGGTGTCAGCGCAGTCGGATGGTAGTGTTGGGGCTGTCAGAGCAGTCTAATGTTTGTGGTGTCGGTGTCAGAGGTGTCAGATGTTTGTGGTGTCGGTGTCAGAGGTGTCAGATGTTTGTGGTGTCGGTGTCAGAGCCGTCAGATGTTTGTGGTGGGTGGTGTCAGAGGTGTCAGATGTTTGTGGTGTCGGTGTCAGAGGTGTCAGATGTTTGTGGTGGTGGTGTCACCGCAGTCGGGTGGTAGTGTTGGGGCTGTCAGAGCAGTCTAATGTTTGTGGTGTCGGTGTCAGAGGTGTCAGATGTTTGTGGTATCGGTGTCAGAGGTGTCAGATGTTTGTGGTGTCGGTGTCAGAGGTGTCAGATGTTTGTGGTGGTGGTGTCACCGCAGTCGGGTGGTAGTGTTGGGGCTGTCAGAGCAGTCTAATGTTTGTGGTGGATGGTGTCAGAGCAGTTAGATGTTTGTGGTGTCGGTGTCAGAGGTGTCAGATGTTTGTGGTGTCGGTGTCAGAGGTGTCAGATGTTTGTGGTGTCGGTGTCAGAGGTGTCAGATGTTTGTGGTGTCGGTGTCGGTGTCAGAGGTGTCAGATGTTTGTGGCGAATGGTGTCAGAGGTGTCAGATGTTTGTGGTGTCGGTGTCAGAGCCGTCAGATGTTTGTGATGGATGGTGTCAGAGCAGTTAGATGTTTGTGGTGGGGGTGTCAGCGCAGTCGGGTGGTTGTGGCGGGGGGTGTCAGAGCAGTCGGGTGGTAGTGTTGGGGGTGTCAGAGGTGTCAGATGTTTGTGGTGGATGGTGTCAGAGGTGTCAGATATTTGTGGTGTCGGTGTCAGAGCCGTCAGATGTTTGTGGTGGGTGGTGTCAGCGCAGTCGGGTGGTAGTGTTGGGGCTGTCAGAGCAGTCTAATGTTTGTGGTGTCGGTGTCAGAGGTGTCAGATGTTTGTGGTGGATGGTGTCAGAGCCGTCAGATGTTTGTGGTGGGGGTGTCAGCGCAGACGGGTGGTTGTGGTGGTGGTGTCAGCGCAGTCGGGTGGTAGTGTTGGGGCTGTCAGAGCAGTCTAATGTTTGTGGTGTCGGTGTCAGAGGTGTCAGATGTTTGTGGTGTCGGTGTCAGAGCCGTCAGATGTTTGTGGTGGGTGGTGTCAGCGCAGTCGGGTGGTAGTGTTGGGGCTGTCAGAGCAGTCTAATGTTTGTGGTGTCGGTGTCAGAGGTGTCAGATGTTTGTGCTGTCGGTGTCAGAGGTGTCAGATGTTTGTGGTGGGGGTGTCAGAGGTGTCAGATGTTTGTGGTGGATGGTGTCAGAGCAGTCAGATGTTTGTGGTGGGTGGTGTCAGAGCCGTCAGATGTTTGTGGTGGGTGGTGTCAGCGCAGTCGGGTGGTAGTGTTGGGGCTGTCAGAGCAGTCTAATGTTTGTGGTGTCGGTGTCAGAGGTGTCAGATGTTTGTGGTGGGTGGTGTCAGCGCAGTCGGGTGGTAGTGTTGGGGCTGTCAGAGCAGTCTAATGTTTGTGGTGTCGGTGTCAGAGGTGTCAGATGTTTGTGGTGTCGGTGTCAGAGCCGTCAGATGTTTGTGGTGGGTGGTGTCAGCGCAGTCGGGTGGTAGTGTTGGGGCTGTCAGAGCAGTCTAATGTTTGTGGTGTCGGTGTCAGAGGTGTCAGATGTTTGTGCTGTCGGTGTCAGAGGTGTCAGATGTTTGTGGTGGGGGTGTCAGAGGTGTCAGATGTTTGTGGTGGATGGTGTCAGAGCAGTCAGATGTTTGTGGTGGGTGGTGTCAGAGCCGTCAGATGTTTGTGGTGGGTGGTGTCAGCGCAGTCGGGTGGTAGTGTTGGGGCTGTCAGAGCAGTCTAATGTTTGTGGTGTCGGTGTCAGAGGTGTCAGATGTTTGTGGTGTCGGTGTCAGAGGTGTCAGATGTTTGTGGTGGGTGGTGTCAGCGCAGTCGGGTGGTAGTGTTGGGGCTGTCAGAGCAGTCTAATGTTTGTGGTGTCGGTGTCAGAGGTGTCAGATGTTTGTGGTGTCGGTGTCAGAGGTGTCAGATGTTTGTGGTGTCGGTGTCAGAGGTGTCAGATGTTTGTGGTGGGGGTGTCAGAGGTGTCAGATGTTTGTGGCGAATGCTGTCAGACCAGTCTAATGTTTGTGGTGTCGGTGTCAGAGGGGTCAGATGTTTGTGGTGGTGGTGTCAGAGGTGTCAGATGTTTGTGGTGGGTGGTGTCAGAGCCGTCAGATGTTTGTGGTGGGGGTGTCAGAGCAGTCGGGTGGTTGTGGTGTCGGTGTCAGAGGTGTCAGATGTTTGTGGTGTCGGTGTCAGAGCAGTCAGATGTTTGTGGTGGGTGGTGTCAGCGCAGTCGGATGGTAGTGTTGGGGCTGTCAAAGCAGTCTAATGTTTGTGGTGTCGGTGTCAGAGGTGTCAGATGTTTGTGGTGTCGGTGTCAGAGGTGTCAGATGTTTGTGGTGTCGGTGTCAGAGCCGTCAGATGTTTGTGGTGGGTGGTGTCAGAGGTGTCAGATGTTTGTGGTGTCGGTGTCAGAGGTGTCAGATGTTTGTGGTGGTGGTGTCACCGCAGTCGGGTGGTAGTGTTGGGGCTGTCTAATGTTTGTGGTGGATGGTGTCAGAGCAGTCAGATGTTTGTGGTGTCGGTGTCAGAGGTGTCAGATGTTTGTGGTGTCGGTGTCAGAGGTGTCAGATGTTTGTGGTGTCGGTGTCAGAGGTGTCAGATGTTTGTGGTGTCGGTGTCAGCGGTGTCAGATGTTTGTGGTGTCGGTGTCAGAGGTGTCAGATGTTTGTGGTAGTGGTGTCACCGCAGTCGGGTGGTAGTGTTGGGGCTGTCAGAGCAGTCTAATGTTTGTGGTGTCGGTGTCAGAGGTGTCAGATGTTTGTGGTATCGGTGTCAGAGGTGTCAGATGTTTGTGGTGTCGGTGTCAGAGGTGTCAGATGTTTGTGGTGGTGGTGTCACCGCAGTCGGGTGGTAGTGTTGGGGCTGTCAGAGCAGTCTAATGTTTGTGGTGGATGGTGTCAGAGCAGTTAGATGTTTGTGGTGTCGGTGTCAGAGGTGTCAGATGTTTGTGGTGTCGGTGTCAGAGGTGTCAGATGTTTGTGGTGTCGGTGTCAGAGGTGTCAGATGTTTGTGGCGAATGGTGTCAGAGGTGTCAGATGTTTGTGGTGTCGGTGTCAGAGCCGTCAGATGTTTGTGATGGATGGTGTCAGAGCAGTTAGATGTTTGTGGTGGGGGTGTCAGCGCAGTCGGGTGGTTGTGGCGGGGGGTGTCAGAGCAGTCGGGTGGTAGTGTTGGGGGTGTCAGAGGTGTCAGATGTTTGTGGTGGATGGTGTCAGAGGTGTCAGATATTTGTGGTGTCGGTGTCAGAGCCGTCAGATGTTTGTGGTGGGTGGTGTCAGCGCAGTCGGGTGGTAGTGTTGGGGCTGTCAGAGCAGTCTAATGTTTGTGGTGTCGGTGTCAGAGGTGTCAGATGTTTGTGGTGTCGGTGTCAGAGGTGTCAGATGTTTGTGGTGGATGGTGTCAGAGCCGTCAGATGTTTGTGGTGGGGGTGTCAGCGCAGACGGGTGGTTGTGGCGGGGGGTGTCAGAGCAGTCGGGTGATAGTGTTGGGGGTGTCAGAGGTGTCAGATGTTTGTGGTGGATGGTGTCAGAGGTGTCAGATGTTTGTGGTGGATGGTGTCAGAGCAGTCAGATGTTTGTGGTGGGGGTGTCAGAGCAGTCGGGTGGTTGTGGTGGTGGTGTCAGCGCAGTCGGGTGGTAGTGTTGGGGCTGTCAGAGCAGTCTAATGTTTGTGGTGTCGGTGTCAGAGGTGTCAGATGTTTGTGGTGTCGGTGTCAGAGCCGTCAGATGTTTGTGGTGGGTGGTGTCAGCGCAGTCGGGTGGTAGTGTTGGGGCTGTCAGAGCAGTCTAATGTTTGTGGTGTCGGTGTCAGAGGTGTCAGATGTTTGTGCTGTCGGTGTCAGAGGTGTCAGATGTTTGTGGTGGGGGTGTCAGAGGTGTCAGATGTTTGTGGCGAATGGTGTCAGAGCAGTCAGATGTTTGTGGTGGGTGGTGTCAGAGCCGTCAGATGTTTGTGGTGGGTGGTGTCAGCGCAGTCGGGTGGTAGTGTTGGGGCTGTCAGAGCAGTCTAATGTTTGTGGTGTCGGTGTCAGAGGTGTCAGATGTTTGTGGTGTCGGTGTCAGAGGTGTCAGATGTTTGTGGTGGGTGGTGTCAGCGCAGTCGGGTGGTAGTGTTGGGGCTGTCAGAGCAGTCTAATGTTTGTGGTGTCGGTGTCAGAGGTGTCAGATGTTTGTGGTGTCGGTGTCAGAGGTGTCAGATGTTTGTGGTGTCGGTGTCAGAGGTGTCAGATGTTTGTGGTGGGGGTGTCAGAGGTGTCAGATGTTTGTGGCGAATGCTGTCAGACCAGTCTAATGTTTGTGGTGTCGGTGTCAGAGGGGTCAGATGTTTGTGGTGGTGGTGTCAGAGGTGTCAGATGTTTGTGGTGGGTGGTGTCAGAGGTGTCAGATGTTTGTGGTGGATGGTGTCAGAGCCGTCAGATGTTTGTGGTGGGGGTGTCAGAGCAGTCGGGTGGTTGTGGTGTCGGTGTCAGAGGTGTCAGATGTTTGTGGTGTCGGTGTCAGAGCAGTCAGATGTTTGTGGTGGGTGGTGTCAGCGCAGTCGGATGGTAGTGTTGGGGCTGTCAGAGCAGTCTAATGTTTGTGGTGTCGGTGTCAGAGGTGTCAGATGTTTGTGGTGTCGGTGTCAGAGGTGTCAGATGTTTGTGGTGTCGGTGTCAGAGGTGTCAGATGTTTGTGGTGGGTGGTGTCAGAGGTGTCAGATGTTTGTGGTGTCGGTGTCAGAGGTGTCAGATGTTTGTGGTGGTGGTGTCACCGCAGTCGGGTGGTAGTGTTGGGGCTGTCAGAGCAGTCTAATGTTTGTGGTGGATGGTGTCAGAGCAGTCAGATGTTTGTGGTGTCGGTGTCAGAGGTGTCAGATGTTTGTGGTGTCGGTGTCAGAGGTGTCAGATGTTTGTGGTGGATGGTGTCAGAGCAGTCAGATGTTTGTGGTGGTGGTGTCACCGCAGTCGGGTGGTAGTGTTGGGGCTGTCAGAGCAGTCTAATGTTTGTGGTGTCGGTGTCAGAGGTGTCAGATGTTTGTGGTGTCGGTGTCAGAGGTGTCAGATGTTTGTGGTGTCGGTGTCAGAGGTGTCAGATGTTTGTGGTGGATGGTGTCAGAGCAGTCAGATGTTTGTGGTGGGTGGTGTCAGAGCAGTCGGGTGGTTGTGGTGGTGGTGTCAGAGGGGTCAGATGTTTGTGGTGGTGGTGTCAGAGCAGTCTAATGTTTGTGGTGTCGGTGTCAGAGGTGTCAGATGTTTGTGGTGTCGGTGTCAGAGGTGTCAGATGTTTGTGGTGGATGGTGTCAGAGCAGTCAGATGTTTGTGGTGGTGGTGTCAGAGCAGTCGGTTGGTAGTGTTGGGGCTGTCAGAGCAGTCTAATGTTTGTGGTGTCGGTGTCAGAGGTGTCAGATGTTTGTGGTGGGTGGTGTCAGAGCAGTCGGGTGGTTGTGGTGGTGGTGTCAGAGGGGTCAGATGTTTGTGGTGGTGGTGTCAGAGCAGTCGGGTGGTAGTGTTGGGGCTGTCAGAGCAGTCTAATGTTTGTGGTGTCGGTGTCAGAGGTGTCAGATGTTTGTGGTGTCGGTGTCAGAGGTGTCAGATGTTTGTGGTGGATGGTGTCAGAGCAGTCAGATGTTTGTGGTGGTGGTGTCAGAGCAGTCGGTTGGTAGTGTTGGGGCTGTCAGAGCAGTCTAATGTTTGTGGTGTCGGTGTCAGAGGTGTCAGATGTTTGTGGTGTCGGTGTTAGAGGTGTCAGATGTTTGTGGTGTCGGTGTCAGAGGTGTCAGATGTTTGTGGTGTCGGTGTCAGAGGTGTCAGATGTTTGTGGTGGATGGTGTCAGAGCAGTCAGATGTTTGTGGTGGGGGTGTCAGAGCAGTCGGGTGGTAGTGTTGGGGCTGTCAGAGCAGTCTAATGTTTGTGGTGTCGGTGTCAGAGGTGTCAGATGTTTGTGGTGGATGATGTCAGAGCAGTCAGATGTTTGTAGTGGTGGTGTCAGAGCAGTCGGGTGGTTGTGGTGGTGGTGTCAGAGCAGTCAGATGTTTGTGGTGGATGGTGTCAGAGCAGTGGGGTGGTAGTGTTGGGGCTGTCAGAGCAGTCTAATGTTTGTGGTGTCGGTGTCAGAGCAGTCTAATGTTTGTGATATGGGTGTCAGAGCAGTCAGATGTTTGTGTTTGATGGTGTCAGAGCAGTCAGATATTTTTGGTGGTGGTGTCAGAGCAATCGGGTGGTTGTGGTGGTGGTGTCAGAGCAGACGGGTGGTAGTGTTGGGGGTGTCAGCCTCAGTCTGATAGTTGTTGTGGGGGGGTGTCAGTGCAGTCTGATGGTTGTGGGGGGGTGTCAGAGCAGACTGATGTTTGTGGTGGGGGTGTCAGAGCAGACTTGTGGTTGTGGTGGGAGTGTCAGGTTCAATCTGGGGTTTGTAGTGGTGGTGTCAGAGCAGTCGGTTGGTTGTGGTGGTGGTGTCAGAGCAGTCGGGTGGTAGTGTTGGGGGTGTCAGAGCAGTCTAATGTTTGTGGTGTGGGTGTCAGAGCAGTCAGATGTTTGTGGTGGTTGGTGTCAGAGCAGTCAGATGTTTGTGGCGGGGGGTGTCAGAGCAGTCGGGTGGTAGTGTTGGGGGTGTCAGTGCAGTCGGGTGGTTGTGGTGGTGATGTCAGAGCAGTCGGGTGGTAGTGTTGGGGCTGTCAGAGCAGTCTAATGTTTGTGGTGTCGGTGTCATAGGTGTCAGATGTTTGTGGTGGATGGTGTCAGAGCAGTCAGATGTTTGTGGTGTCGGTGTCAGAGGTGTGAGATGTTTGTGGTGGGTGGTGTCAGAGCAGTCAGATGTTTGTAGTGGTGGTGTCAGAGCAGTCGGGTGGTTGTGGTGGTGGTGTCAGAGCAGTCAGATGTTTGTGGTGGATGGTGTCAGAGCAGTCTAATGTTTGTGATATGGGTGTCAGAGCAATCAGATGTTTGTGTTGGATGGTGTCAGAGCAGTCTAATGTTTGTGGTGGTGGTGTCAGAGCAGTCTAATGTTTGTGGTGTCGGTGTCAGAGGTGTCAGATGTTTGTGGTGTCGGTGTCAGAGGTGTCTAATGTTTGTGGTGTCGGTGTCAGAGGGGTCAGATGTTTGTGGTGGTGGTGTCAGAGCAGTCGGGTGGTAGTGTTGGGGCTGTCAGAGCAGTCGAGTGGTTGTGGTGGTGGTGTCAGAGCAGTCTGGTGGCTGTGGTGTGGGTGTCAGAGCAGTCGGGTGGTTGTGGTGGGGGTGTCAGAGCAGACTGATGTTTGTGGTGGGGGTGTCAGAGCAGACTTGTGGTTGTGGTGGGAGTGTCAGGTTCAATCTGGGGTTTGTAGTGGTGGTGTCAGAGCAGTCGGTTGGTTGTGGTGGTGGTGTCAGAGCAGTCGGGTGGTAGTGTTGGGGGTGTCAGAGCAGTCTAATGTTTGTGGTGTGGGTGTCAGAGCAGTCAGATGTTTGTGGTGGTTGGTGTCAGAGCAGTCAGATGTTTGTGGCGGGGGGTGTCAGAGCAGTCGGGTGGTAGTGTTGGGGGTGTCAGTGCAGTCGGGTGGTTGTGGTGGTGATGTCAGAGCAGTCGGGTGGTAGTGTTGGGGCTGTCAGAGCAGTCTAATGTTTGTGGTGTCGGTGTCATAGGTGTCAGATGTTTGTGGTGGATGGTGTCAGAGCAGTCAGATGTTTGTGGTGGGGGTGTCAGGGTCAATCTGGTGGCTGTGCTGGGGGGGGGTCAGAGCAGTCTGATGTTACGTATGAAAAGCTTAAGTTACAAATCTCAAATCACAAATTCTCAATTGTTTAATTCTCAAACTCAAATATCTCAAATTTCAACTTCTCAAATCACAAATTCTGGAATCTTGAATCTCAAATTATCAACCTCTAAAATCTCAAATTCTCAAGTCTCAAATGAGAAATTATCTATTTCTGAAACTCAAATATCAAGCTATTAAATTTCAACTTCTAAAAAACTCAAAATCTCAAATCATAAATTCTCTAATTCTCAAACTCAAATACCTCAAATTTCAACTTCTCAAAACTCAAATCTCAAATTCTCAAATTCTTAAATTTTCCAACTCAAATATCTCAAATTTCAATTTCTCAAATCTCAAACTCTCAAATCTCAACTTCTCAATAATGTCAGAATCTTAAGTCACAAATCTCAAATCACAATTTCTCAAATTCTCAAACTCGAATATCTCAAATTTCTACTTCTCATATCTCAAATTCTCAAATCACAAATTCTCAAACTCATCAAGCTCTCAAATCTCAACTTCTCAATTATCAACCTCAAATTCTCAAATTTCAAATTCTCACTCTCATATTCTCAAATATCAATTTCTCAAATCTCAAATTCTCAAACTCAAATATCAACCTCAAATTCTCAATTCTCAAATCTCGAATTCTCAAACCTCAAATTTTCCATTTCTCAAATTCTCAAACCTCAAATCACAATTTCTCACGCTCTCAAATATCAACCTCCCAAATTCCCAAATCTCAAATTCACAAATCTGAAATTTTATTTTTACAACTGACTCAATAGTGTAGTTGTCGCAAGCGCGACTGCTGAGCGTGAGGTTCTGGATTCGGTTCCCGGGTCGGGGAAATTGTTATTGGGTTTTTCTGTATAGAAATCCTCAGTAGCAGCACCGAGTTTGGGGTTATGCCCGGTTGATGGCAACAGGCTCGCCCCCTGTTACATGGCTTACGTGACTTAATAACAGCATCGGCGAAATGTGGGTACACAATGGTAGATACGCCTTTGTGGCTTAGTCTAACCTTTCGGGGATACAGGCGTGATGCTTGCTATGTTATGTTATGTTTTTCCATAAAGTGTTCTTTCATAAAGTGTAATTTATTATTCTGTAGGTACAGCGATTAGGTATTAATATAAATGAAACTAGCAAAGTTAATCACTCCGATCACTCTGTTTTCTCCCAATTTATTACGTATAAATAGGCGAAGTGGATTTAATAGGTATGGATAATACTTTCTCGCTCGCACACTGACTATCTGTTTCATTCATAGCAACTAAAGAAGTACAAATTATTTTCTAACAAAAGATTGGCGGGAAGTATGTTGCACAAAACTGGTTTTAAGAGGGCGTGGTTTTCGCTGTGGTCACAAGTTGGGTGCAAGCGATTTAACCTTATAGGTGGTTCACCGGCAATGTCGCCCATTGTACATTGCGTGTTTGAACCTATTTTAAGGCGGCCTCAACCTTGTACCGACCGGTATAAGCGTAATATACGGTGGCACGACACGCGACAACTAGTTGAAATCTTATTGTTTTAGACATAAGTGAATAAATTAGTCTGAATAGTTTGTTTGAAAGGAAATAGTTTGGAGTTTTTTTTTTAAGTTTGTTAGTTTAACAAAGACTATTTTCAATGGTTTATCAGTTTTAAGTAATAATAATAATAATAATAAGTTTATTATATCTCATATTGTTACAATAAGCATAAAAATTGAGACAGCACCCGTAAGTAATTAACAATACTTGTGTTGGACTGTCCCGCATCTTCCATTCCATACCGTCTCAAAAAGTAATACTGGTCTAGTGGCCGCAAGTTCGACTGCTGGGCGTGAGGTCCTGAGTCCTATACCCGGGTCGGGTAAACTGTTATTGTATTTTCGGTAGATGACAGCAGGCTCGCCCTCTAATACGTGGCTCTCACTAATGGCATCTAGAGAATTTGGGTGTACAATAGTGCACCTCTGGCTAACCCTTCGGGGAATACAGGCGTGATGCTTTGTTATATCATATTTTTAGTTGGAATAAGACATATGCAATGGTAAAGTTTCATGAAATGAAATGAAATGAAATTATTTATTTTGCAATTAGGATTTTTCAATCACTTTTACACGTCTTTTTTAAACTAGATGGCGTCGGCATTTCCTATGACTATCCCTGAGAAGAAACGCCGAAACAAACTCAGGGGTCAAAGTCTATTTTAAAGTCCAGACAGATTGTAATGATGTAAAGGTTTATGTGAGACAAATATAGGGTGGAATAGCCTTTTGAAGAAAGTGCCATAACTATTTGAGCTAACCTGTCGCAACAGAGTGCAAGCATGCATCAGTTATCGTGAGAATTAATGAAATGAAGAGCGCTCAGCCTAGATCTCACTCACATTTACAATGTATAGCGGTTATATATAAGAAATCATTTCAATTTAAACGACATTACAATATCAAAATAATGAAGTAAATAATATAATAATTAATGGCAAAAAGTGTATATAAAAAAAAGGAAAGGCTAAAGAGCGGTTCAATCCCAAGCGTTTTTGTCATCTAAATAGTCCGAAATTTTATAGTATCCTTTTTTACAAAGTTTAGATTTAATTACAATTTTGAACTTCTTTAATGTTAAATTACGTATATCATTGGGAAGTTTATTGTAAAAGCGTATACATTGTCCCATGAACGAGTTGCTTATTCTGTGGAGGCGCGTAGCATGTACAGCAAGGTTGTGTTTATTCCTAGTGTTCAAAGAATGATCTATCATCGAAATCTATTGTGCTGTTTTCACGTTATGAGGTGACAATCGGTCAGACATACAACCATGACACGGTTGGCGCAGTGGCTGAGAAATCGACTGCTACGCTACGTGACGCGGGGTCGAGTCCCGCACGAAATTAATATTTGTATGACCTACAAATAGTTGTTCCGGGTCTGGGTGTTTGTGTATGTGAATATTTGTGTTTGTAAACGCACCCACGATACAGGAATTATTCCTAGTGTAATAATTAAATCCTACATCAAAAATGACTATTGGTTATTTCTGGTCCTCTTAGCGGATTTTCACGAAAATATTTTGCATGTATGGCTTTTACGACCTCTATAAAATTATAGTATAGACAGGTAAAGAAACACATCGTGAGGAAACCTGCACACCTGAGTGGGTTCCATGAAGTTCTCGATGGTGTGTGCAGTCCGCGAATACCACTATGGTCGATTATGGCCTACTAAACCTTTTTTTTAAGTTCATCTAGATTTCACTATTCCCTTTCCTGTCACTAAGTAAAAAAAGGTTCACATTGTAAAGTTTTTAATACATGTCCGTCTCGTTAAGATATAACCATTACAGCAATGTCCGGGTTTCGATCCCAGGAGAAATTATAAGATCATGCTCTTATATATAGGTTAAAGGTTTAGTATACACTCGTCTTAACGAAAATACTTGCAATATTTTCCTTAATAATATGGTGTATGAAGGTTGCATACTTGAGCATAAAAATAGCTTATTACATGAAATGCATTGCATGATAAACAAACGTAATATTCAGGGTTAATTTAATATAGTGTGTGAACTGGAACACATCCGTAAATAATTTCAAAATGCAATATAATCCCCCTTAATACAAAATAAGGTTTGGCTTTAGACCAGTCTTAAACCTTTGAGCCAGTTTTTGTATTATGAACTTTACTGAGGTCGAAATACAGTTTGTAATACAAAACTTTAATCTTAGTCTGGTACTAAGTTGAAGGTTTTGAATAAAAAACTGACCAAAATAAGGTTAATTATATAAAAACAGGCTGGATGATTAACACCTCGTTTAAATATTAACCTTGTTTTGCAATGTAATTTAATATTTAAGTATTTACAATATTTATAATAATGTAAAATATTTACAGGCGGAAACTTATTAAAATATATATACAAGCTAATATATAAATAAAAGTACAAACTGTTAAAAACGGGGAGGGGAAGAAATCATAAGGCATCGTAAAATTCGTCCACATCGCTGTCAACGGGAAAAGTGCCCAGAACGCTGGCGGCATTGCCACGTTGTATGGCAATGCTGATTTTGAATTAAGTTTTCGTATAAGACTTTTCTTACATAACAATACAGTACAAACTCTGTGCACGCCGCTCTTTGAAGTTACTCTGCATCTGCCACAAATCTAAATTAATTACTTAAATCATCGCTGATTACAATTATTGTTTACTGCAATGTCTCACAGTCAGTGGCGTGCGGTGCATAAAGACAAAAAGACACTGCCTACCCTACATAACTCAGATAAATTATTATTATAAGATATTTGAGGTGGCAAATCATTTATTTAATCGACAAGACGACGAACCAATACCAACATGCAGCAGGTATTATTGGTAAGTAAGCTTTTAAAATATTCTGCCTATCTTGAATAAAAACTCTGTGCACGCCGCTGATTACATGAGATTTCAAAAATGCAATCGGGAAAATGTCTGTGTAAAATAGTACACCTTTGCATTTACTTTCGGGGCAAGCAAGCGTGTCGGTATGTACCTATAATATTCTGACAAGTATCTCATAAACTTTTCAAGGAGCCTTTCTTTACTCTATGACCTTGCATACTGTAGAATTTTCTACTAGCTAGCGTAAAACTGTTTTGATAAAACCTCTAAGGTCAGTTTTGCCGTAAATTAATGGTTTGCATGTATTTGTAGGTTATTATTATACCAAGGGTAGTAAAACTATGATTCACACTTCAAAGGTTGATTGTTACACCGTAAAAAAATATAATCATAACATAACATCACGCTTATCCCCGAAGGGTTAGGTAGAAGTGTACTATTGTACACCCACATTTCGCTGATGCTGTTATTGAGTCCCATGCAATAGGGAGCGAACCTATTACCATCTATAGAACATATACATACATGTTTCGTGCGTGAACTGAACCCATAACCTGTAGCAGAGAAAGTAGATCGCTTAGTCACGGCACCAACCCCGCCACCCATATATGTACTTGTGAAAGAAATCCTTGAAATTTCGCCACACAAGAGAACTTTCTGGGATAATACAATACATGACCCTCATCTTAGACGTCGTCCACATTTGACCGTAACTCATATCCCATAAGTTTCCCAGGATTTATTGAAGAATAAAGGTGCCTAAGAGCAGCTATAAAACACTATGCATGTAAGAGGTTTTGATCAAAACACGTGTATAATTTGTCCTTGCTTTTCAGGAGATTTTATCTTTCTCCATTTATTAAAACATTATGCAAAGGCGGTTTACAAGGTACGAATATCTTTTCAACTCATCTTGACTGACATTAAACGTTCATGAAAGCATTATAACACGATAAATCCCTACTGGAATGAAACAATTATTTTACTTAAATACACAAGCAGCGATAGCCTAGCGGTTGAACGCTTGCCTTCCACGGGTCTGAGTTCGAACCCGGCCCGCAACTATGACTTTTCGGAATCATGTGCGGATCAGAATTTGATTATCACTTGCGTTTACGGTGAAGGGAAACATCGTGAGGAAACCTGCACACCTGAGAGGGCTCCATAAAGTTCTCGACGGTGTATGTAGTCCGCCAATCCGCACCGGGCCAGTGTGGTGGACTAAGGCTAACCCTTCTCGTTCTGAGAAGAGACCCTTGCCCAGCAGTAGGACAGTAATGGGTTGAATTTATTTTACACAAGCTCTGCAGTGAGCAAGTGGCATATTGTAGCGTTAAGCTGAACGAGGGTAATATACCGATTTTCAAATTCGTTTTCTTCACTCATAATGAATGTTTAAAAGGCTTTCTGTGTCACTTGAATTTCACCACCACAAATAACAGAAAAGGCCACCACATTACGTAGTTCAAATACACGATGTTTTTTAAGAAAAAAAAACCTAATTTTCAATGACTTTTAACTGAAGACGAAGACACTGAGGACGCTCTCACGTTCCCAATAAAATGTAATGGACTCAACCATTAGATTTTATCACTTACCTGTGAATCTAAAAGAGAGAAAACGGGACGTGCCAGTGAACTAGACATTATCGTGACGATGCAGAGGTCGTGTCGTTTGGTTCCCGGCGAAGCATCCTTTCAATTCCTTTGGGTGAAAATGAAGACGTTTAAACATAGATACGCAACTACGTAAATGGGTGGCAGCAGATGCAATACACGCAGGACACGGAACGGATTATAGCTTGCCATATTTAAATCTAAAAAGCCTCCTCTTTGGTCTTGTGCGCCCGAGTGCGACTGCTGAGCGTAGGGTGGCACCGGGGTCGGCCATATTGGGTTTTTACTTTTCTCAAGAAATTCTCAGGGACAGCCCAAAGTTTGGGAGATGGCAATAGGCTCGCATCCTGTATTGGCATTTGCGAAATGTTGGTGTAAAAACAATTAGTGCGTTTTGCTTAGTTGTCTGAGTATATGTATTATGAAACATAACCAAAAAATCTGTTGACTGCGATGCGATATTGAACTCCACCATTAATATTATAGAGTAATATAAAGCATTTTTCCTGCTTCCTAGTGGTCGCAAGCGCGACTGCTAAGCGTGAGGTTCTGGATTCGATTCCCGGGTCGGGCAAGGTGTTATAGGGTTTTTTTTTCTGTTTGGAAATTTCTCAGTAGCAGCACATAGTCTAGAACTGGCCCCGGTGAATGGCAGTAGGCTCGCCCCCTATTACATGGGACTCAATAACAGCATCGGCGAGATATGGGTACAGAACAATAAATATGGGTACAAGAAATACTGGCGTTATGCGATTTTATGTTATGTAGATAGTTGTTAAGGGGTCCGGGGCTCAAATTCAGGTCTATAAACTGTACCCACGAATTTTAATATATAAGATGACGACGGCATTTCTTAGGACTATATCAGATGTTTTATATCAAATATGTCATATGGCCTCTTGTTTTTAATGATAGAGCAAAATCTATGACAGCACATTCACAAATGTGTCTGCTTGCCTGCGTGCCCATTGTAGTTACTACTTTAGATTAAATAATAGGTAATGAACATTAACTCGTCATCTGCCTAGCCTTTTCCCAACTACATTGGGGTCGGCTTCCAATCTAACCGGTTGCAGTTGAATATCAGTATTTTACACGGAGCGACTGCCTTCTGATCTTCGCCGCCCAATTACTGGGAGACACTAATACTCTAAGCATAGACTGGTTGTCAGACTTTTTGGGCTACTGATACCCGTAATGACTGTCATAGGTCTTTGTATGACACTCGCGACCCACTGTTTAACGTGCTTTCTGAGGCAAGGAGGGGTGTCGATGTGCGAAAAATGGTCACCCATCCGAGGACTGACTGCGTCAAGCGCTGCTTAACCTCGCAGATCGATCAATCTGCGCGGTAGCTATGTAGCTGTGTTTTTCAACCCAACACTGTGGTATGTGTAGCTGGCAGTAAGGTAAACAATGTTTACTAAAAAAAAAAAATTACTATTCAAATGAAACCCGACATAAAGCTATGTTTTCATATCAACTGAATCCTGTAAAAAATGGGCCGTGAAAGAAGAGGTAGGGCCTTCTTAAAGGTAAATTTATTATCACCAAAAATATTCCAAAGATTTCATGTAAAGCTTCAAAGATGTTACTTTATCGCTGTCGTATATTTTTAGCTTAAGAGTTATATGATTATTTCGAACTTTTTGAGAAATATACAGAAATTGGTTTATTGGTGCAGTTTTTACATGATACAGTTGAACACATGTGAGAAATTAAATGAAACGAAACGAAACGCAACGAAACTAAATGGAATGAAATGAAATGAAATTGCATGATGATTCATGAGGTAGCCACAGACTACTTTTGTGATCGTTAATATGTTTTTGTTGTCCTCCTCCGAAAAGCCCTCCAAATACGTTACGGTTTCTTTGCGCAAGTTAAGATTTGCATTACAAAGCAGTTACGCATCTGAGAACAATTTAGAATATCTTAGATTACAATCCATCTGTGACCAATACGCAGTCTTTGGCAAGTCAGGTTTACACCTACGACTTTCAATCTCATCAATTAACTCACAAGCAAATTTATAAATAAACAAGTATACAGTATACAACAAGATGTTCAGCTGTGCCCTAAAGCAAGAAGATTCTGCCCAGAAAGGCTCCAAAAGGTGAGTATGCCACTTTTACGACTTATTTTTAGTATTTTTGTCCAATTACAAGCAGCTTCGCAAGGGCGCCAATGAAGCAACTAAGGCGTTGAACCGAGGACTTTCGGAGTTTATTATAATGGCTTCAGATGCTGAGCCATTAGAAATTGTCCTACACATTCCTATACTCCATGAGAACAAAAATGTACCTTATGTATTTGTTAGGTCTAACCAAGCGCTGGGCATGGCATGTGGTGTGTCCCGGTCAATTATTTCTTCTTCAATAACAATCAATGAAGGCTCCCAGCTAAAGCCTCAAATTCAGAGCATTCAAAACGAAATTGAAAGATTCTTAGTATAGGTTATGTGTGTGAAGAGTGGTATATCTGTGAATAAAAATTGTATTTTAAAGTAGGTACCTAGTTTTTCTCTTTCTCTTTTCTTTTTTTATAAAACGTTGCCCCACACTAGGATTTCTTCTGTGTCGTGGGTACAGTTTACAAACATACATGTCACATGCATAAACAACCAGACCCAAAACAACTGTCTGTAGATCATACAAATATTTGTTCCGTGCGGGTATTTAACCCGCGACACATAGCGCAGAAAGCTAATCGCTTAGCCACTGCGCCAACCGTGTCGTCAACCTATGGTTGGTATACTGGAAATAAAAAAAAATCTGACTTAAAAAAAATACCTCGGAACCATTAAGTGTGAGGAAATTATGTTTAACCTTCAATTATTTTCTTTTATATTAATATTATGTATAATAACATTCATGGCATGTTGTATAAAATTTTCTTTTAACACTTATAATTAAAAATTGCGTGAATATATGTATCATGCTTTATTATTTATGTAGCATGGAATTTTTGCACGTTATGCAGTAAAAATTCACACTGTCATAAACGCGAAAGTAACTCTATCTGTTTGTTACCTCATCAGGATTAAACCAATGAGCCGATCGTAACGAAATTTTACAAAAAGGTAACCTGGATCTTGATGAAAGACAGGATTATTTTACTATTACAAGAAAACACTATATATAAAGTCACACCTTTTTCCCATGGGGGTAGGCAGAAACTACGGAACCCCACGTGCTACGATCCTTACATAACCCTAGCAAAACTCTAATTACATAATAAAACATGCAGACGAAGTCGCGGGCAACAAATAGTTTTTTTTTTAATTTCTAATATTCGCAGTTTAGCTGTTGAAAGAAAATGTCAAGAGCACAGTAGGTACTAACAAATCGCAGTTATTAACTACGTCGGGTTAGTTAAACCGTCGGCGTTGCAGTAAAAACGATGTAATGAGTTCAACAGGGCGTGCGGTACTAATCGGCGATTACATTTTTATGGCGTTTCGGACAGAATTATGAGTACCTACCAATGGTTTTAAATGATAACTCGAAAACGGTTGTTTTATTTTTCTTTTCACCGATTTGATTTAGGAGCCAGTTTTAATTTCACTTATAGATAAGTTATAAGGATCTATGTAGTTTCTTGCCGGTCTCTTCTCCATAGGACTTTGGAAATGTGCACTAACATTTTTGACGTTTTAAAAATTGCCTTTCAATGGATTTATAATGCTTATTAAAGGTACTTACTTTGACATGTACTTATGCCACTCAAAGGTAAGTGTACTGTAGAGGATTTATATAAAAGGATACGGTTTTTGGTATGGATGCTGGTGATGGATGTTGAATTAGTAAGAATTGTATTTGAGAGCTCGTTGCGAACAATACAGAGTTTAACATTTTAAATGTAGTTTCATTCCTGGTACACTATAGTACACCTGTAGCGACTACTACTCGCAACATGGCAAAAAGTAAAGCGCCATCTATCGGAGTGAAGCTGCAACAACAAACCCTGAATCGCACTATGAAAGTTTACAACGATTCTAACACATATACGAATGTCCGACATCGATCGTTGGGCTTCGGCTCGCCAGGCTAACCACCTTGCCTGGCCGGAGGATCCTCCCTTTTCAATGGAGGAACACCACACCTCGTTCCCCCATACACCTAACCATTGATTAGTATGACATAAGTAGTAAATGAAGATATACAGGTGCAGTGGTTAAGCCATCGGCCGTCTGCGTCTCGTGTCGTGGGTTAGATTCCCGCACGGAACCAATGTATGGTTTGCAGAAAGTTGTTCCGGGTTTGGAGGTGCATTTGTTAGATGTGATGACTTATGTCAGTGTGGGGTAACAATAAAGAACTGAAATGAGAAAGACAACCTGTATAGCATAAAGAGCACAATCATGACCGCGATAGGTATGCAAACAGCGACACCTACATATATTATCCGTACTCCCCTCTATTCACAAAACAGGTGTCATCAACAACACGGCTCTAAAAAAAGCTTTTTAAAAACAGTTCACCGCAAATTTTTTTCGTTGTAAAACAAAAACGAAAATGCTCTTAAAAACACGCTACGAAAACAAGACGATGGTACTTTAGGTACCGGGTGGCCGGCACCCATAAAATTGCATTATAATGGAGGGAATTTTGCATTTTTACGATTGCTCGACAACGCCAAAAAACTTAGTTCTACTATTGTTTAATTATTATAGTGTTGATAAGCATTTAGGGGTCGAAATTTATTTTGCACTACGGCAAATTCCTTTTAAATATAATGACCATATGGTTAATACTTGTCGACACGATTGGCGCAGTGGATAGGCGATTAGCTTTCCTTAGGATTGGATATGTACGTAACAAATATTTGTATGATCTAGAGATAGTTGTGTGTGCATGTGACATGTATGTTTGTAAACTGTACCCACAATACATGAGAAAACCTAGTGTGGGGCAATTGAAAAATATCATATGTCATATAAAATATATATTTATCAGTGATTTTAACAACCGCAGTTGATTAAGATTATGTAAATTAATATTTGAAAATAAGTACGGATCCCCCATACATAATTTACGTGCACTTTACATATTAAGTTTGTCACCCCTCCATCTTATATTTCTCTCTCCTTTTAACTTCTAATCTAACCTAACCTTTCTTTTCCACCTTTTACTTACTTTAATTTTTCATCTAGTTGGGGCCTACTTTGCTGTAAACATTTGAGTGTGCACTCATTACCAAATGTCAAACCACTCGAACAACAAATTAACCTATTGAGTACTCACAAAATACTCTTTCTAACATTTTATTCTTTTAACGTGTTCTCCGATGTAATATTGCAATATATTTAATTTAATTAAACAGACAATGTAAGTAAGTTTATATAGCCACATTAGGTGCCAAAGTACCGTTCGGTAACTTTGTTATGTGCTGTAAACGTAAGTGGAACTGTGCAAGCGAGGTACCACAAAGTGGTACCGCTGTAAACTTTGTCTAATACTTACAATCTAACAAAGATATTTATGTAATATGCATATAATATATATGTTTCTGAAGAACTGAAAATGCCTCTAAAAAATATAGTTTTAAATATACAGAATGACTTTTTCGAAGACAAACAGAAACAAAGATTTCAGGTATGAAAAACAAATTGACATATACTTTTATCAATAAAATATTTTTCCCGAAAGAATTTTCAATTCAGTGTGTTTAATATTCAAACGTTAAATACTTCACATATTGAGCCTGTACTGAATAAGGGAAAGGGCAACGTGGGCAAAAATTACGATATTTGATATTAAACGCTACATCTGTGTTTTTCTTTATGAGCAAAGTGTGTAAAGTCTGGTCATAAGGCCATTTAGATGACCTTAAAACCTCGCTAAATTTTCATTTTAATAAAAATTTAATAAAACGATATAATGAAATATAACAGCAAATGGTGCTAATGGCTAAACGCTACGAGTACGCCATTTTGAAAAAGTAAAATAATGTATTTAATCTGCGTTCCAAATTGACAGGTATAACATTTTATTTTTAATAACTGTCATATAAATAGTAATTAAATGGACAACGAATGATCTTTCAGCTGTCCTAAGCTGAAATTTTGTAAGCAGTATATTTTGATTTAAAGATGATCGCAAATGAAAAGAGAAGCGAAATATTAGCAATACAAATTATAAAAATATATATTAACATAAGATAATATAACATGACGCCCAACCCCGAAGGGTTAGGCACACTATTGGACACCCACATTTCGCCGATGCTGTTATTAAATTCCATGTTATATGACGAGCCTATTGCCATCAACCAGGCACAGTTTCAAACTCCGCGATGCTACTGAGAATTTCTAGACCGAAAAACCAAAAACACTTTGCTCGAGCCGGATCGAAACGCTCGACCTCACGTTCAGCAATCGTGCTTGTGACCACTAGATCAATGATGCAGTCTATCAGGTGTCTCAGATCCGTAAAAATATATTAAGTATCTAACAGTATTTTGCACTTTGACAGATAATAATCAATTTAGCCCACAAGCATCCACTAAACATTTTGAAAAGCCTACTCGTTACCCAGAGTCTCATCATCTGCCTAGTTCTTTCCCAACTACATTGGGTTCGGCTTCCAATCTAACCGGTTGCGGTTGAATATCAGAATTTTACACGGAGCGACTGCCTTCTGACCTCCGCCACTCAGTAACTGGGAGACACTGATACTCTAAGGTTAGATTGGTTTGTCAGACTTTTTGGGCTACTGACGACTGTCATAGGTCTTCGTATGACACCCGGGGCCAACTGCATAACGTGCTTTCCGAGGCACGGAGGGATCTCGATATGTAAAAAATTGTTATCCATCCAAGGATTGACCGCGTCAAGCGCTGCTTAACCTCGCAGATTGATGGATCTGCGTGGTAACTATGTAGCTACAAGCCTCGCTTACCCAGAGGCTGATATTACTAAGTCACCAAAATCAATAAATTTAATAAGAGAGCTAACTATTACGGGCTCCAGTCAGCCGACTGATCAGATGATACAAGTATAGCCGTAATGAAAAGCTTTAGAATGTAAGTTTATGAAAATACGCAAGCATACACTACAACAACTGAATTTCCGAAGCTCTTAATAAAGACTATAGTGTAGGTTCGTTTATCAGTCACTCGTCTAATGAAGCTATAAGAATGCTCTAGATATTTCAAATGATGCCAGCGCAACAGCCTGCAACTACACCAAGGGAAAAAGAACAATCATCTCTATTCCATGGTATTAAATCTCAATTTGTCTTTCCGTCTTACAAAACCAATGAAAAGGTAACAGCAATTGTTTCAGCAAGTTAAACTTTAACTTAGTAAGTTACGTTGCAGAGCGGTTGTAAAGTTAACAATCAAGATTAAGTTTTCTAACAGTGTATCTGTTTGTTCCTTCGTAGTAGAGTAATTTTCTGTCAGCTTTGTACTTCCTAGCACTAAATTCTTCTTTCGAGTCGACAAGAGAACACATGGACATGTCACATGGAGGCCGCTCTTGCCGTAGTGGATAGATTAGCCAGTTAGCAATGGTGGTATTGAAGCTGACTGCCCAGGTTGTGCGAGACGATCTCATGATTCATCACTCGTAGAGGCTTTTTTCTCGCATTTCAGCACTAAAAAGTAGTGCTTGTATTGGTGTTCGTTCCTCAAAAAGCATTGTCCTTATACTTGACGGACTAAAGATAGAAGATTGAAATGCTGCAAAGAAAACTTATTAACACTTACAAGATTTTAACCTTTGGCCTACCGTGCCATGAACTGTTGGATGATTTTGGGGTTTGGGAGTGAGATATATTATATTTATATCTCATAGTAAACAAGATTTTTGACGTCTTCGGTGGTGTTGCAACCGATTTTATTAATTTTGCCTCACCTTTTGATTTTTCCCGTACCGTGGGTATACACAATCAGACCCGAAACAACTTTCTGTAGATCAAACAAATAATTTTCCGCGTGGGAATGGAACCCGTGAGATGAAGCACAGAAAGCTAATCACTTAGCCACTACGCCGACGGTGCCGTCGTCTCATAATGTCTTTATATAGCTAAAAATTTACTGGACTACCAGCTTTACCTTTAACTGATATTTTATGAATCATGATATCAATTACGAATTAACAATAAATAATTACTTCACTCCCAGTTTAGACGCCTGATTATAGATCAAAGGTACTGTTTCTAATATTTAAAGCTATTGATAATTTTATATTAATCTCGATATTAATTATAAGGTATTCGCTTATAACTACCAAGGAACAAATTCCTTTGAACTTTTGAATATTTAACAAATTAATTAATTAATCGACTGTTACCCAAAAGTTAAAGGCATTGATTGGTGTGGGGTTTAAATAGGTGCCAGTGAATCACTACATATTATAAAACAAAGTCTGAACGCGATAAACACAAAAACTACTGAATGGATTTAATATGATTTTCACCAATGAACGAAATGATTCATGAGGAAGGTTTAGATGTATAATTCATTAAGGTTTCGTGTAAATTAGCTGAAATATGACGATGATTATTGAAATTGTCGGAAGAAATTATGCCGACTGGGAGCTTGCGCAGCCTAAACAAACAGAGTTATATATCCTTATTAAATATTAAGTTAAATTAGACTATCATTTTAGAAAATAAAATAAAGGCGTATATGCTTTGTTGCCCGTGCGAAGACGGGGGTCGCTAGTAATTTATAAAAGCGTAGGGCATTTAACATATCCAGCTGCTTATTAAAACATATTGTTACTCTTACCGTTGCTAGCCTGTCAAATACCACTGGTCCAATCATCATCATCATCAGCCAGAAGACGTCCACTACTGAACGAAGGCCTACCTCAAGAGTTTGCCATAATCCCCACGCTTGGCGCCTCGGTTTTGGGGATCGCAGTGGTTCACCGATTAGTGAGAAGACGCTGCTGCCCGTCCTCCGATGTCTGGCCGAAGTTTTAAGAAGTACCCGGATCAAATGCCACTGGTCCAATGCCTCCCTTAATTTCCAAGATGATCTGTTTTGTGCGAAAGATGATCATTCTTTGCCAAAAGAGTTTACTAAAGTAAAATATATTGACAAAAACAAGAAAAATAATTCATTCAGCATATTTATAGTAGCCACGTTGGCAATTTAAATTTTGAATTTTTGTATCGGTGCCACTTGGCATATATTTTCATAATTTGTACATTAAACCCTAAATCTCAAAATGTTGGGAACACTTCATCTCATTTATGGATTGGACAAAAGTGTAATATTCCGCAATCCGTCTCCAGGGTACTTGCGACCCGTCAAAAGGGTTCCCCAAGGGTCTATCGAGGGACCGTGACGAAAATTGTTTGTCCACGGGATTTTCGGGGAAACTGGAAAATTTTAAGTTGTTCGGACAAAAACGGGAACATAGAATGAAGATAAAAATTTAATTATGTTGTTAATCTGTCACCGCCTGACTATGAAAGGAGGATTTATTTTAAAATTATAAAACTGCTTCCAGGATTAAATGTTCCTTGCATTCAATTTGACGACACCGTTGGCGCAGTGGCTCAGCCATTAGCTTTCTGCGCTATGTGTCGCGGGTTCGATCCCCGCACGGAACAAATATTTGTATGATCTACAGATAGTTGTTTCGGGTCTGGTTGTGTGTGCATGTGACATGTATGTTTGTAAACTGTACCCACGACACAGGAGAAATCATAGTGTGGGGCAACGTTTTTTAAAGAAACAAGAAACAAACAAAAAATATTTTAATATTGTTAAGAAAGAGTTTTTATTGTAATTTCAACCGCTAATCCGAAACAGATGTAGATACATAACATAGCATCACGCCTGTACTCCCTGAAGGGTTAGGCAGAGGTGTACTATTGTATACTCACATTTCGCCGATGCCAATTGCCACCTTACGTGCACAACTCCAGACTCCGTGTTGCTATTGAAAATTTTCATACGGAAAACCCAATAACATTTTGACCGACCCGGGAATCGAATCCAGGTGTCGTGCTTGCGACCACTAGACCAATGACGCAGTCAGTAGATACATATACATACATACAATTACTAGTATTTCATACAAAGACAACACCTCTCATCCTTTCGTACGACTATAACAAACCACAACCCATAAATTATCCAAGTCTCACAAACAACACCAACCAAAACATTCCCATTAAAATTAGGGTACTCCACACGCGGAACAAAATAAATCGCTTTCAAACTTAATTTAACATTGAAGGCAGATATAACTTGATTGATATTTTACTATAGGCGGTGGCGGTGGGTTCTATAGTCACGCTATCGATCCTAATTAATTCTATTCAGAAGGCTTCGCTTAGATGTAGGCCTGTGATTCTCAACGTTATAGCTCCTTGGGGGACGCCAGTAATGAAGCTAAGTTTGTTTGTTTAAATTAACATAAAGAGCCCAATAAGTCTTGAGATGTGAGGAGTTTCGTATTTTTGCGTTTGAGTTGTGCGTGGAAATATTCCAGGATTATGTTTGTTAGATAGATATAAGCGTACGAGGGTGAAAAGGTTTATTTCTGTTCAACGTTTTCCAGTGTGGTGCATTTCACCAGACTTAGAAATTAAATGATGCTTAAGGGTCATGGAAATGGTCATAAATTCAATAATTTATCATCTGATATGATAAATTAGAGAGTTCTAGAGGTGCTCTAGAGTTCGCAACCGCGACTGCTGAGCGTGATATACTCGGTTTGATTCCCGTGTCAGGTAAAGTGTTATTGGAAATTTCTGAGTAAAAGCCCGGAGTTTAGGATTGTAACTGCTATGTGAAATGACGAATTCCTCGTAGAAAAGACCTAATACTCAGTAGAACATTTTCTCAATGATAAATGATAAATTTTTATTGACACATAAATTGATAGTTTACTTAATAAGCCTGACGTATACCGTTATAATAAATTTGAATTAACTTTATTAATCTCTATCTACTGTAATCCCTATTTAAACCTTGTTTAAAATGTTAATGTACATGAATTATTTTTTCTTAAACTATTTGTACACCAATTTTATTGGTAGGACGTAGAGAGCATTTCTAAAATTAATTATAAGACCTAAATGTAATATTTACCTATGTTCACAAATAAAGGTTTTGATTGATTGATTGATAGATTGACGATGGAGTGTATATTTTATTTTTTTATGAACTAATGAACAACCTACAACTTCTTAGATACGTCTAATTCTATTATCTAACAAATAACTAATCAAGTCTCATTATACTTTTTTGATTGGTCGCATCTATTTTTCCGTAAATGGCAATGCCAGAGGCAGAGACCAATTTGACATTTCTAAATATTTTCTGTCCTTTTTCAATGATGTTTCATAGGCATGGAAAAAAAAAATTGATGTGCAACAGAATCAGAGACAATATCAGAAATAGTCTATGAACACAAAATACATCAACAGTATCTGCTCGTACCTACTTCAATTAATTCTTTGCGAACAAAACTACGAGTTAGCAGCTAAGTTAATATATTTAAATGTATGTACACTTTAAATTCCCAAAATTACCATAAAACTACATTTCTATTCAGATTAATTAATAAAATAATTTTATAAAGCGTCAAGTCGTTAACATTAGCATTGTTGGATTAAAATAACTTTAATTTTCCTCCGTAAGGATTTTTATAATATAACACATCGGGGACACTTCGGGGATACAGGCGTGTTTCTAACACTCCTATATCCCCAAAGGGTTAGGCAGAGGTGTGCATCAAAAATATGTATACACGTAGCGAAATTCAAACGCTTATTCTTGGAAAACTATTGGTTAAAATCATAAAATTTAAATGGCTTTGTATTTTTTATGCATCCACATACACTGTGTAAAATTGGTCAAGATTTAAATCATTATTACCTCTAGAAATCGTTTTTGAAATTTCATTAAGTGTATACATCTTATTGATGCTGACTGTACGTACAGCCATATTTCGCCGATTCCGTTGTTAAGTCACATGTAATAGGAGGCGAGGCTATTGCTATAAAGTTTGAAATTCCGTGCTGCTACTGAGATTTATATGCAGAAAAACTCAATTTACCTCGGCCCGATCCGGGAATCGAGCCCAGAACCTCACGTTCAGCAGTTGAGCTTGTTACCACTCGACCAACGAAGCAAAATGTAATACAAATTATACTTTAATACTTTGACTTGTGAATGATTTTGAGCGATAATCTTTTCGCTTTTTTAATTTTTAAAATTCGCTTTGCATAAGCAATTTTTGTATCCAAAATGATGGGTTAGTGATCCAAAGACCGGCTGCTGAAACTGAATTCCCGAGTTCGATCCCCGAATCAGGTAATGTTTTCGGAGTAGATGGCATAGCCCTGGGTCTTAATACAACAATAATTTATTTAATAAGTCCTACAAATCTACCTTCATCATCATCATCATCAGCCAGAAGACGTCCACTGCTAAACGAAGGCCTCCCTCAAGGGGGGGTTTGCCATAATCCCCACGCTTGGCAGGCGCTTGGGGATCGCAGTGGCTCACCGATTAGTGAGAGGACGCTGCTGCCCGTCCTCCGGAGTCTGGCCGCAGTTTTAAGAGTAAATCTGCCTTACCTTCCGAGAAATACAAGCGAGATGCTATGTTATTTAAACCTGTAAAATCCTGTAAAATATTCACAAAAGCGTAGTACAGTGTAAAAGTTTAACAAACGTCGGTCATTTTCATCTACGTTATATGAACGCCGAGTGGGTTAATTATGAACTACACTAGCTTTGAATAGGGTTGACTCTATAACTATATAAATGGGCGACCAGACTCTGAGTTTCATACATTAATAATGCAGAATAATTTTATTTTCAACAAAATAATATCTATCTATACTCGCTTTGTTTAGGTATTTAACTAAACGTAAACAAGGCCGGCAACGCACTTGTGACTCCTCCGGTGTTGCGGGTGTCCATGGGCGACGGTAATCGCTTACCATCAGGCGATCCGTCTGTTCGTTTGCCGCCTATAACATAAAAAAAAAAAAAACTTGATGTGTCTTTTTAATATTTCTTGTTTAAAAACTCAGTTTAAAAATAAAACGCGACTAAAAACCAATGTAAAACAACAATAACGATTACCAAATCAATTGAACCACTAGTTTAAGCAGTAGTTTATTTGTTTAATATGTGTTTGTGTAAAAAGTCACATCAAGATTGTTTACCTTTATTTAAGTACCTCATTGGTTTAGTGGTCGCAAGCGTGGCTGCTGAGCGTGAGGTCCTGGGTTCGATTCCCGGGTCGGTCAAAGTGTTATTGGGTTTTTTTATACAGAAATTGCAGCAGCACGGAGTATGAAACTCGGCCCGGTAGATGGCAATAGGTTCGCCCCCTATTAAATGGGACTCAATAACGCTATCCGTGAAATGTGAGTGTTTATAATAGTACACCTCTGCCTGTCCCTTCGGAGAATACAGGCGTGATGCCATGATATAATTTGAAAAGAATGAAAATACTTGTAATTACTTAAGAATGAATGATAAATTAAAGTGAAATTAATGCAGACATTTCAGTGAATTAAAATATATGTAACTGGATAGTGTTTTTATATCAGAATACACAGAGGGAGCCTTCATCCGACCACCGTGAGTAATGAGCAATCTCTTAATTTTTTCAGTTTCTTTCATAGATTTAGTTTTGTGATATTAGGACGTCATCATTTTAATGAAATAGCTTATTAATTGCTTTTTGTTCTTTAAAAACTTTGCCCCATACAAGGAATAATTTCTGTGTCGTGGGTGCGTTTACAAACACACATATTCACATGGACATACACCCAAACCCGGAACAACTATCTGTAGATCATACAAATATTTGTTCCGTGCGGGAATCGAACCCGCGACACGTAGCGCAGCAGTCGATCTCTCAGCCACTACGCCAATCGTGCTGTCAAAAACTAACAGTGCCTTTACAATCATAGTGACTTTTTAAAATAAAATGTTTTAAGTTTCACTAGATTCACTTCCTCTGTTAGGCCGCAAAGATACAGACTGACAAACTCTGGTATTATTCTGTCTTTTATTAAATTTGAGGAAATTAAAAAGAACAGTACATATATAGCCTTAAAAAATAGATAGATAGATAGAATTGTTTTTATTTCAAATAAACCTAATACAGGCACTTATGAAACGTTATAGGACTCTAGTTGCACGGTTCCAAAAATTTGGCCCTATGGAGAAGAACCGATTAAAAACTCCATGGATACTCTTTTAAAGTCTCTTTTAACAATCATGTCATGTATATAATGTGGAAAAAGTATGAGAGAACAATGTAGGTTTCGTCAAATAAATACTATACATATGTCTGTTCATAAAAATAAAAATAAAAGTATAAAGAATACCCCTACACTGTCCTCACATTTACGGATATGGATAGCCATCTGTAAAAAGCGTAAGATTACATTATATATATATATATATATATAAAGAAATTGATTATCAAAGATGAGCTTACAATGGCAACTAGCTTACGGACATATTAAACAAAATAATAATAATAAGTCCATTCTGTAATAAACTCATTATTGATAAAAATGTCACTTAGATCACTCTGGTTCCAAAGCCGTCATTTAAGATATCAAGAGAGATAGAAAATTCCTTACATCGTACTTTTAATTCTTCAAAACATAAAATATACGTGCACACTGGTTAAAAAAACACAAACAATTTATTTCATATCAGTCAGCATCTTTAGACAAATCAAATATTTATAAATGTCAAGCGTTTTTATGAAGATAATTTTCCTTTACATCTTACAAGAAATAAATCAACGTCTAAAGTAACTGAACGCCTTTCCGTCATTCGTAATTCAAAAATTTAAATGTAATCCGCCTCATTTTTTTTATGCGATACGCGGCAATCGAGAAGACGGATCGCCTGATGGTAAGCGATTACCGTCGCCCATGGACACCCGCAACATCGGAGGAGTCACAAGTGCGTTGCCGGCCTTTTAAAAAGGAGTACGCTCTTTTCTAGAAGGTTTAAAGGTCGTATTGGTCCGGAAATACCGCAGGCGACAGTTCATTCCACAGTATTGTTGTGCGAGGCAGAAACGCGAGAAACGCACAGTTGTGTACTGCCAACCATCTAAATGATGGTGATGGAACTGCTGTCGCGTAGAACGATGGCGGAAAGAGGCATTCTCTGTAAACGCACCGTAATAAAAGTTACAGGCAATGTTTTTTTCTTAAATTTCCTTCCGATAAACAACTGAATTCCCCCAGTTGTTTTTGTACTATTTCGATAAAATTTCTCACCAACTTTGAATCTAATTGTCTTATCTATTTTACGAGGTTGCCCTCAAAAGCGCTTTGATTTACTCCACTTAAGCTTTCTCAATTATGTTCTGTCAAAACAATGTTTAAGAAAGATTGTAAGATAAACGAGAGATTAGTTAAACGGTTATATGAATTCCTACTTTTTAATAACAACATTGCATCATGCCTGTATACAGAGAATGGTTGGGCATATGTGTACTATTGTACACCCACATTTCACCTATATCTTTATTGTGTCACATATAATATGAGGCGAGCCTATTGCCATCTACCGGGCATAGTTTCCAACTCCGTGCTATTACTGAAAATTTAGATACAGAAAAACCAAACAACTACTCAAACCGCAATCGAATCCAGGATATCACGCTTAACAGCCTTGCTTACGACAACTGGACCAATTTTAGTATCTCATTCTCATCTCATCTTATGTCTTGGATTATCGTTTTTGAACTGGAAATTCTCTAAACGCTTGTGATTCGATAATCTTCAAAAATTATGGCATGAGACATGCTACAAAACGTTAATTTCGTTTCTTGCCATGTATGAGGTTTAGGAACCGGGTACGTCCTGGACCCGCGTACGTCCTAAAACTGCGGCCAGACACCGAAGGACGGGCAGCAGCGTCCTCTCACTAATCGGTGAGCCACTGCGACCCCCAAGCCGCCTGCCAAGCGTGGGGATTATGGCAAACCCCCCCTTGGGGGATGCCTTCATTCAGTAGTGGACGTCTTCTGGCTGATGATGATGATGAGGTTAAGTTGTATTGACTAGTTAAAGTTAAATAACAAGACAAGAAAATAGCAAATGAGTGAGCCAAATGTGTTTATTGAAGTAAACTTTTTAGCTCATAACGTCATAATCGCCAGACATAAACAACACTGAATTCTTGTTCGCCGTACACTGAGATAAGTATTTCAGAGAAGAAAAAAAGGCATACCTTTTTCTTAATTCTCTTAGAGACTTATTTTTTCTAAACGCTTGACTTAAAACTTCAGATATAGTAGTTGAGATTTTAGCATTTTGTATAGATGGACAGGTTTTCAGTCGAAATGCGCGCGCGTCGTCCCCCAGGGAGGCAATTCTCGCGCCATTAGAGATCATGTTAAAAACCATCATGGATAACTTGATCTTGCGTATCTTTTACCGATTTTTTGTAATACCACTTTCAATATATCTTTAACGCTCGACAACAGTCATGGTCGAATGCAGTTGAGATTTTAGTGACTTTTCTATAGAGATAGACTATCTCTAATAGAGATTTATGTCGAACCGCGCGAGAATCGTCCCCCCATATCCTTTCAGACTGTTGGGGTCCGTGTTAAGCCACAAAACATTTATACAACACACAACGCCGCTTTTCAACAGTTATAATAACAAGGCGCATCAAAATAATTTGCGCACGTGTGAACAGATGGGTCATACATTTGCATACTGTCGATATTACGGGTGATCGGTGCCTTGCATATACATAAATTGAGGTCAATGACTGAATGCTGTGACGTAGGTATTTTTTTACCACTTTTTACCAAATCAAATTAAGTAATTTTATTTGTAAATTACAATAAGTGTTCACATAACAATAAGTGTGTCAAAGACATGCGAATTTTTCGATAAATTTTGGTACAATCTAGAGGACCTGACAGACGTAGTCTGACTGTAAGAAAGAAGCAAATTAAAGATTTAAAAAAAAATGTTTCTTAATTTTTTAGAACTCGGTCACAGCGCCACCTACCAGTTTCAATTGTGAATCTAAACCATTTAGGAACCCGCTCAAATAGACAAATAAATTCATCAGTATCGATCCAGCCGTTTATGAGGTGTTCATAACAAGTCAATATACACATGTACAGAAGAATTAATTATATAAAGATGACAAATTAATATCAAAACTACAGATTAAATTAATATTTAAATCGCATAATTAAATATATATATAAATATTCATCATCATCAACATCATCAGCCAAAAGACGTCCACTGCTAAACGCCACAGGCGGCTTGGGGATCGCAGTGGATCACCGATTAGTGAGAGGACGCTGCTGCCCGTCCTCCATTGTCTATATATATTTTACTAATCTTTAATTCCAATAAATTCAGTATATCCATTAGTTCTGATAAAATTAATGTGTGAGTATCTTTTTCAATGTCACTTTCAATTAGAAAATACGTTTTATAAAGTTAGAACCAATTAAAAGTTTGAGTAAATATCACTCTTTGTTTAATTTTAGTTTTAAAACGTCTAACTTTAACGATAACTTGGGGAACGTGCTACATCGAAGAAATAGAAGCACCCACATGTTTATTGTAGCCGCTAATTTCATTTGTTTTGCTGACAATTTGAATATTTTCGTATTTATTATGAGTATCGTTTAGCTGCCGGCTTCTGACAAAATTGCCTTGAAATACGCGCAAAATAGTTGTTTGGGCGTCAACGTTTCTTACATCGAAATATTAACGAATTAATTTAATTTTGATCTCTATTGTTTTGTCGGATTATAAAGGAGGTCGACACATTTTTTTTTTCAAAATTTTGATTAATTCAGTCATTATCACGAGATAAGTATAAGGAAGATTTTTATATGAAAAACCTAATTTTGAGGATTAACAAAGATGTACTATTGTACACCCTCATTTCACCGATGTCTTTATCCCATGTGGTAGCGAGCCTTTTGCCATCTACCGCTTAGTTCCAAAATGCAGGCTGTCACTGAGAATTTCTTTACAGAAAAACCCAGTAACCCTTTGCTCGAACCCAAGATCTGACATTCAGCAGCCAAAATTGCGACTAAAGTAATGAGACTTTCAAGTATATTTTTAATAGTCGTTCAAAATTATAATGTACATATAGGTCCTTTTTATTTTGTAACAAGATCTATTGCATGTTAGAAGATTTGCAGACATTATTTTACAAGTCAAGTCAAAGTTTTTTATTTATTTCAACTTGGTATTTGCAGACACTTAAAAAGTTGAGACTCTAGGCGTACGGTTACAAAAGGAGGTAGGTCCTATGGAGAACAGACAGGCGAGAAACTCTATCGGTACTCTGTTAAAAAAAATACAATTAATTAAATCTTAAATTTATCATGCATTTTATAAGAAAGAACAAACTTGTCAAAACATTGTATAATGAGGTAATACAATACAAATTATAGAAGTGTTTCGAATAAAAAATAAAAACGGCGTAAAACAGTATAAAGCGGATTTTGTTTTAAGGATATCTTCATATTGAATCAACTTACTGTGTACTCGCAAAAAATAAACACAATGCCCGAATGCTTAGTAACCTCTTGATTTTCAATAAGTATCTACATTTCACTTTCTCTCTTCACGACTCAGATTCAAAAGTCATTGACTTTAACACTTCGATTAAATACCACTTCAAAACAGTAAACATTTGTTTTCCTCTTAAGCATAATATCGATACAAATTTGAAAAGTGATCCTTATGTTCTGTTTGAAGAGCAAACAATATTTCGCATTGAAATTAACAGTACACCGTAGCCCGGTTTCAAATTCAGTTATGGTTTGAAACGTTTGAAGAAAATCGACGTTGTTTCCAATTATGAATGTGATTTCAATTTGTTTTTTTAATTATTTATTCTTTATGTACAGCGTCGTTTTATCCCTATTTCTATTATTTTATATAATCACTTGCCTATTCATCAATCCTTAGATTAAACAAGGGGTGGATACATGAACTGATGAACTTTTCGTAATTTTGAAAAAGATTTATCAAAGATTTTTTTTTGATCTTATGTTACCTCACTACTGGATAGAGTTACGCTCTTCTGTATCAATTAATTATAGAAAAGAATGTAATTTGTAAATTTTCATTTTTTTTTTTTTATAATGATCAGCTAATTTTTTTATTGTCTGTGCCTTACTTTTTGGAATGCAATTAAATAATTATGTATTAGAATATTTTTGTCTTAAGACGTAATTATACGTCCGGTATTGTTTTATATACCTCTGACGTATACTTTTTTAGTTTTAAGATGACTTAAAATATGACATTTTAGTTTTTGATTATAGGCGATATTAGAAGCTTTATTTTTGCCAACGGAGCCAAAGCCTCTTTTAGAATTAATTAGTAAAATAAGAGCATAAGCTGTAAAAGTATTTTATATTTTAAGCTGCACCTAATATTTCTCTATAATTAAAAACTTGTTTTATCTTGTAATAATCTTCACACTATTTAATATATTTTAGGGTTTGATTAATAACGGTGGTTTGATTAATCTATAAGGCATGAATGGTAACACAATTTCTTGGGGTCTTCACGAATAACGAAACTTGAGATACGCTTTGCGCACACCGGCCAGTCACCCTCGTTACCAATTATATTACTGGTACAGAAAACCCCAGACTTGGACTTTTTAAAATATTGCTGTCTCTTATCCCCAGGTAAAAGAGGAGTGAGACGGAAGAAGGATAATATTATGCACTTTCGAAAGGCACATTGCCCTATGGAATAATGGATAGAAATCCAAATTGACAAGCAAACAGACAAGATAAAACGTTTTGCTATTTAAGGACGGAATCCAAAAAAGTCCCAAATGAGTACCCAAAATTAAACTCTAACACTCGATATTATTTAACGACTTTTTAAATCTCAGCTGCCGAAGATAAGAACGCGTTTACTGTTATCAAGTTTATTGAACACCATAAAGTATCCCTCTCCACAAATGTTATGATCTAACAGCGAATCGTATAGCGCAGTCTATATATTAGAATTGCCGTTACCACTACACTCAAAACTTTAATGGATCGTTGTACCTGTTATTTTATCACTTAAACAACGTTTTAAAGCAACGCTGTTGCGTGTAGGCATTAAATGGTTTCCAAAGGTGATCTGATAAGATATTATAAACGTCTGGGTGACATTGGAAAGCTTCGGCCATAGGTGGATAACCAAGTTTTTTTACCTCGGACTGAAGATTAGTATCAGTCAATTTTTTTTTGGTCAAGCCTGGAATCCAGAAATCCTTATAATACTGCTTAACATGTGTATCGAACTTAGATCTCACACTCAGCTATGCTTGACGCCTAGGCCAATGAGGTAGTGGTATTATAAAAAAGTCCAAATAAATATAAAGTAACATTTTATAAATTGGCTCATCAGTCTTATGGTTACTATGTGTTTGATTGCCAGGTTGGGCAAAGTGTTGTTGGATATTCTGAAATTTCAGTAGAAGCTAGAGTTTGGTACTATCAATAAGCTTGCTATTACATGGGACTCAATAACAGCATCAGCGAAATGTAAGTGTACACTAGTACACCTCTGCCTACACCTCTGCCCTCAAGAAATGCACGCGTGATGCTATATTATGTTACATTTGTCCCATGTTTCTCTTCAGCGCCATCTCTGTTATTGCTTGTCAAACTAATCCCACTTCATATAAGCCAATTGTTCCTAGATTGTCTGTTTTATTACTTTTATTAGTCTTCTTGCATGTTTTCGCGCCGACGCATTCGCTTCTTAAACTAACTTTGAGTTGATGGGAAAACTTCACACCATGTTTTGTCAGGATAAAGTAAAATGGCAAGCGACATTCTTGTTTCGGATAAAATTATGGAACAACTAGGTTGGGTAGTTTGGGTAGGTCAAATAATATAGGTAGTATATCTATATAAAGGAACGAGGTACGGTGTTCCTCCCATTGAAAAGGGAGGATCCTCCGACCAGGCAAGGTGGTCAGCCTGGCGGGCCGAAGCTCAACGATCGTCGGATTTTCGTATATGTCTTTGAATCTCATATCTATGAATGAACTCTCATAGTGCGATTCAGGATTTTGTGTTGTCGCTTCACTCCAATAGATGGCGCTTTACTTTTTGACATGTTGAGAGTGGTAGGCGCTACACCTACAATGTATAGTAATAAAATTATTATATTCTAAAAACTCAGGGCACTGTTGGCGCAATGGCTAAACGATTAACTTTATAAGTTGCATATCTTAGATTCGATTCTCGCACAAAACAAATATTTGTACGCCATAAAGATAATAGTTTCGGGCCCATATCCGTGATACAGGAGAAATCCTAGTGCGGGCAACATTGTTCATAATTTTTAACAGCAGAAATCACAACACTATCTATAAGAAAGCGACATTCTCTTTTATGAACTTCGCGAACTAGGACCAAACAGATGTAAAATGTAAACGAGACTAAAGATCCGATATGAAATATGAAGAGGAATTTAAAATGTGAAAGCACCAGTTCCCATACTCCTAGAGGATTTGTGGAACTATTTTATATATGTATATATTTTCACGTCGAAGCATTGAATACATAAAAAGAAGCGACTGTGGAATATGCCGTGTACTAAACAGTTGAGACAGAAGTGCAAGTGATAATTTTCTTTTAACCTTTTCGATGGATGAGATATCATAAGGTTATAAAAATTGACCCAAAATATTCGTTAGAAAATGTAGCCTCTTATTTAAAAAAATAATAATTGGATAATTCAGAAAGGTTTTGGTGTTTCTTATGTTAAAATTTTTAACATTCAGTTTCATGAAAAATAGGATTAAAACGGAGAAACCTATCACGGCCGTGATTTTCAAATCAATGAACCTCTTTAAATATATCGAATAAATAAGAAATACTAGTCTCGAACAATATTTTTTAAATAGATATGTGATACAAATTGTGCCTGCCGAAAAAATCGAATACAGTTTCATTATCGATTCAAACATCACTGATATTAACGATATGGTTACCGTCAAAATATTCGTACTATAAACTGTCAGTGTGACACAAATACAGACAACTGTTTGTAATTTATGTCAAATGGTATATAACATGAACTAGATTCCAAATAATTACTAGAATTAATTAACTCTCCCAATCATTGTGACATTAATGCTCCCATAAACTAGTTTAAACTGTTTCCACAGACAAACCGTGAAAACGGTTTTGTGGGGCCTTGTTTTAGTTATAAGATTTTCTTTTGTGAAACTTTATTAATAATTTAAAAAAAGGCAGCAAGCAATCTACAATAGCGGAATAGAAATGCCAGAAATTAATGGATTGAAATTTAGGAATCATGTGACATGGTCTCCTTTTAGTTCCCGAGGCCAACCACCAGGTATTGAAATTGACCACCGTAGTGAGTTCAGCCGTATCAGTATCAGTACGGCACACTACTCCATCTACCCCGGGATGAGGATAGTCCAAGAGGATTCTCGCCACACACGGCAAAAAGAAGGTGTACTGTTCTGTGAAATCCTTGAGTTCAAATCTCAAGAAACAAGCTCAAACAGGCCCCTCTCCACTCTATTTAATAAAAATATTCTCTTCCATATTCAACTTCCTGAAGCGACTTTTCAAATGTCAAGAGGCAATACAACTTCTTACACAGTTCTATAATAAAAACGTTAGCATACAAGAGCTTGTCAAGCAGAATACAAAACTTGAACAAACAATGATTAGACAGGAACAGTACTAACTTACAAGTACCCACAAATTGAGAACTTACTTCGTTCAAAACTCGCAACTTTCGCTAAGTGAAGTGCCTACAATTTTCTTCCAAAGTATGATTTATAAGTCGTTGTTCGGTTAACCTTTACTGGTTTGAAGTTATTGGAGGTGAAAGGTTAATTGATAATTATTATCAGCTTTTGAAGGTCCTTAGTCATGGCAGAAATAACTTTCAATAAAGCAGACAGAACCCTGAGTCTAACAACCAGTCTAAACTCTTTCTAATCTTCACCATCATTGTCCTACCTTTACTCGATTTTATTTGTGGTTGGCGAAATATGTTTTCTTCTTTCATTCATGGCATCTTAGAGTTTACATTTTGCCATCCTTTTTTGGGTCTGCCTCTTCCCCTAAATCTATTTCCATTAATTCATTCTTACCCGTACCATTCTAAAACATGTCATCATCACGAAAGAAGAATTATTATTGGTTAAACTGGATGCCAATTCCATGATGAGAAAAGTTGGAATGTATAGAACCAATGTATGAAAAATTCACTCAGTATTCTTGCAAATGATTTAGATTTCCAGACCGAATAATGTTGAACTACTGGTAAACACGGGGCAATACTGTATGATTTCTACATACATTGCATTCATGAAAGGAATGTCAATTTTCAACAAGCTTTGTTATAGTGACCATGACTTTCTTTGAAATGTAGATTCTTTATTAAAGTTTTTTTTTTGACAGTCTCATTTGTCTAGTGTTCGCAAGTTCGGCTGCTAATCGTAATGTTTTGGGATCGTTCCCCGGGCGATCAAGCAGAGCTACTGGTATTTTCTCTTAGAAATTTCTCAATACCAGCATAGAATTTTAAATGGTAACCGAAGATGGCAATAGAGCTTACAATGCAAAACTCGTTCATTCCCAATCGTACCCTTTTATACACGACTTAATAACAGCATCGGCGAAATGTGGGTGTACAATAACACCTACCTACACCTCTGCTTCACTATTGGTGTTCAATATTATGTTATAAATACTCAATCAATCGACATTAACTCTGTACTCTTAATCAGTTTTAATTAATTTAAAATACACCAGTTTAATTGATTTCTCAGCATTTTTTATTAACCTTTTTGTGGGTGATTTATTGATAAGTACTTGAAATTGTTTTAATTTTTGATAGGTACATCGATTTATGCATTGTTATGACGCGTTAATTACATTATTCGATACATTACGATTTCAAATTAATGAAACAGTTTGGTAATTACTACATTACAATTTGAAGTTATAGATTTCATCATCATCATCAGCCAGAAGACGGCCACTGCTGAACGAAGGCCTCAAGGGGGGGTTTGCCATAATTCCCACGCTTGGCAGGCGGCTTGGGGATCGCAGTGACTCACCGATTAGCGAGAGGACGCTGCTGCCCGACCTCCGGTGTCTGGTCACAGTTTTAAGACGTACCCGGGTCAGAGTTGTGGGTTTAGTTGTGGATTTATCTGAATGGAAATCCTCAGCTCTTAATTTTATTAATTCTCACGATGGCTGATCTATGCTTGCCCTCTGTTGCGACAGGTCAGCTCAAATAGTTATGGCACTTTCTTCAAAAGACCGTACCACCCTATATTTGTCTCACATTAATCCTTACTATACTATACTATACTATATCTGTCTGACCTTTAAAATAAACCGTGACCCCTTCTCAGGGACAGTCATAGAAAATTCCGACGCCATCTAGTTTAAAAGAGACGTGTAAAAGTGATTGAAATCCTAATTGCAAAATAAATAAATAAATCATTTCATTTCACAACATACCATAGCATAACACAACACATTCACATAACATCTACCGGAAAATCATAAACTCGGGGCTGTTAAAGATAATTCTCTATTAGAAAAACAATACCTGTCTGGCATTCATAACCACCTTCCGCTCGCCAGCTACAATTGTGACCACTGGATCAATCAGCTATACTGTGATTAATTCATCATCAAGATCGGTTCGGAAGCTCTAAAAAATCATAATAAATAATCCTTAATGAAAAAAGGAAAGAAACTTCTTTGTGAAAACTATGAGGGTGTGATCGAGACGCCTTGAAAGTACAAGTTCTAGATAATACCACTGAGCTGTGAAATCAAAGGCATTTCCATTCCTTTTGAAGGCAGAAAATATCGATATTGAAAAATTTGAACGAAGTGTCTTTTTTGAGATAGGTACGCTTGTTTGATCGTTTTTATGTAACAGCTGGATGATGCCTCAAAATTAGTGACAGCGACTGATAATTATCTTTACTATAACGCCTGTATTTCTCTAAGGGTTGGGCAGATAATAATATATTCTTTTGTGACATAAATCATAGTCGATTAAGCAGAGGTGTACTATTGTACACCCACATTTCGCCGATGCCGTTATTGAGTCCCATGTAATAGGGGACGAGCCTATTGCCGTCTACCGGGCACAGTTCCAGATTCCGTGCTGCTACTGAGAATTTTCATATAAAAGAACCAATTAACACTTTGTCCGACTCGGGAATCGAACCCAGGACCTCACGCTTGCGACTATTAAACATATTAAGCAGTCAATATACATAATTAAATATAGTAAATATAAATATATATATTCCTTAAAATAATTTGATACATCCTTACAAAGTCTATGTTAGCTTAACTATTTTCTGTAACAACATAGTGCAATAAATAAATAAATTAATACCGTTTAGTTAAAAATGTATGAAATAATTGTGCGCGCGCACTTGAATGCATTATTTTCATACATTTTTAATTCACTTTAGGTGGATATCAAGAAAAACTCGTATAATACCCCCGATCAGGAGTTCAGATAGTCTTGTTAATTACAGAATTTGTATCAGGGTCACTTTGTAACCTTACGAACAATTTAGGTGACAAAGTGACCCTAGAAAGTTATTTGCTAGGTTACTAAGTGACCCTAGAAAGTTAGAGACTCATACAAATTCTGTAACAAAAAACAAGTGAATAACCAGTTATATAAACGCACCCAGAATCGCTTATTAATCATCTAATTATGTAAGCCAGCACAATTACATAATACCCAATTCATTTATTATTTAATCACTGACATAAATCTGAGTGATACGAACCGATCATACTCACGCACATTGTTAATTTATCGTGCTTAGGTAACATGTTTGATATATTTAGGTATGTTTAAATGAAGTGATTTATAATTTGAAGTAGTTTAGTATAATTTTAGAAGTGTGGTGTGAAAAGGATATAGCTGATAATATTGTGTTTAATACTTTCGGGTGGGATTAAAAAAAAAGACTATCCGATAGTTCATATAAATCAATATATCTGTGATATGAAAACGCTTTGTTTATATCGACATTTTTTTTTTTTAACAAATAACGAGCCTTTTTTTATTAAATGACCCGCCCCGCCTTCTTACGGATGCAATTTTCTTTTTGCTATTGAGATTTTCCTAGTAAAATACCATCAAAATTTCCGACTTTTCCGGCGGGTTTTGCGAAATTTTTCTTTCATACAAACCTTGTCCGGAAGATTTCGAATATAACAAAAAAAAAAACAATCAAATCGGTGGAGTCGTTTTCAATTGATGCTCCGTCATAAATATGGCAATTTATTTTTATTTATATAGATATAGATGTTTGTTTGACAACTAATTTTACCTACTTAATACTGTTATTAATATAGAGTTCTCTTAAATTAAGTCACCTCTTAAGAGTTACAAAAATGGAAGATTCTTTATTAAAATTTTATTAGCATGGTATTTTTTTTATATCTATATAGGTAGTACATCTAATTGACTATCATCTATATATTTATATTACATAATTCCTTTCACATCATGGTCACCCTAAAACATTCACATCATCAAAAGCTGTTAGTAGGTACCTACCGTATAAAAATATACCTATCTATGAAACTATAATTGACTTTCCACTTCAAATACGTGCGGTATTGCTAGCAAAGTGAATTGATTTTTTTCTTTTGTTTCAGTACCTACCGTCTGTAGGTGCCGAAGTAAAATATTCCGAGACACGTTCACGAGGTAAAACGACTCAAGTATCAAGAAAATGTATTGGTGTAGCGGTGTATACTATTTTATGAGTCTGGAGTTACCTGTATGCGCTTTTTAGTACCTTCTGAAGATATACAGACTAGTGTCGTTTAATATTTAAAATGAAGTGATAGTCTAGCTGTTGAAATTTTTCTAAGCAGGAGGGTCTAAGTTGGGGATCAGAGGCCCTAGTGTAAGTTTCGTTCGACAAATTCGATTTACTACATCGAAAGCGTTCGGCGCTCCGATTGGTGGAGAGCACGAAAAGGACCAATCGGAGCGCCGAACGCGTTCGATGTAGTAAATCGAATTTTTCAAAAGAAACTTACACTAGCTAGGGGTACAGGGAGAAAGAAAAAAAAAAACACACGCACACTATTATAAATGCGAAAGTCTGTTTGTTACCTCATCACGACTAAACCACTGAACTGATCGCTATGAAATTTTACAAACAGGTAGTCTAGGTCCTTGTGAAGGATATAGAATATTTTTTGCTTTAATAGCACAATACTAATTTGATAATAACTATAAAATACACACAGACGATATTGCTGGCAGCAGCTAGTTACAACTAAAAGATGTTTGTAGGACGTTTTTTTCTGATATAAGGGATAGAGTATTATAGTTGGCGCAGTGGTTGAGCGATCGACTGCAGCGCTACGTGCCGCGGGTTAGATTCCCGCACGGAACAAATATTTGTATGATTTATTTGATAGTTGTTTCGGGTTTGGGTGTATGTTCATGTGAATATTTGTGTTTGTAAATGCATCCACGATACAGGAATTATTCGCTAAAAAAAAGAGTACTGGACTTCCAGTAATTTGATTGATAGAGCAAAAAAAAAAACTAAACGCTCCATGTAAATTAATGATAATCTGGGCATCTAGTTCAACCCTCGAATGCAAGATAGGCGAAAAAAAGGCTAGGCAGAAACAGCTAGGAAAAAGACGTAAAAAATTCATTCTCCATTTTGCAATGAAACTTTTAAAGTTACTAGCGACCCCTTTCGTCAAGTAACTGTAGGTAATACGAAGTTTATATGGACAATAATGTGTAGGTACATGACAACTAAACTCAAGTCACGTTTGCTTAAAGAATTACTGAAAAGTCCTGCAGGCCTGGTGCCTACTAGTATTTAGTTGTACGAGTATAAAATATAGGACTAAGACGCTTACATATCTTAAAATGGTAGGCTGAGGGATCTATGTACACTTATTAGTATAGCTATGACGGTGTTGAGATTAGAGATGTGTAGGTCCGGATGGATACGAAACGCGGACCCGCATCACTCGTTTTAAAAATGGATGTACATCCAACCGAATTCGGGACACCCATCCGCCAGTACCAGTGTAATCACAGATGACACTGAGATTCTAGATAATGTCAGTGCACGACTAGATGTTTGCCCGAAGTTTTACTCTTATCGAGGAACTACTTGACGTACATAGACAAAAAGTATGTCTTATGTGTTAATACAGGACGTGATCTATCTTTGTACCAAATTTCATCCAAATCCGTTCAGCCGTTTATGCGAAATTGAGTAATAAACATCCTAAAATCTATCAGGTTTGTATTAGATATTAAAAGAAAATTGCCTGCCAGCCAACCTAATTACCGATGGAGCAATCAGTTTGCGACAGGCGTGGATCACGTGATAGCTTCTGTCAAGTGTTATTTTTCTGTCATATAAGTATGTTTTGGCCAACAGAGAGGCTGCTGTCATGTGGCTGTCACATTGCTGTCGCTTATTTTCACGTAATAGGCTAGATGACTGCATCAAAAATAAATTCTGTAATCTTGTTTGGTAAATAGTTTTCCTTCTAAAAACGCAATAAAACTTATTCTCTTGCTTATCTTTGGCGTTTTCAATTTTTAATTTATCAAAATCACACTACAAGTATGGCAATGAAAAACTATGACGTCACGCCTTTGTATTCTAAACATTTTTAGAACAAAATTTCGTTTTTAACAGTTCATAAAAAGTAATTCAGATGACTAGTAGTCATCTACCGTATTATAGGCTGCCGAACTGTTGTTACCTAATAAACTTTATGTCGACAACCCGTTTTCTTATGTTGAATATTTCGTCAAAGAATTTCAATTTTCTTAAGATAAGTAACAAGATAATTAAGTGGAAACACGATCTGCGTTTCTCCTTCATATACAACCTGTTAATTAATGAAAATACAATTATAATATCTTCGTTCACCTGAAAACAATTTATTACCTAAGTATATGTATAAGTATGTTATTTACTATGACAAATTGATACACAATATATCAGAACGGAAAAGCATGCACGGGTTACGATACTCCGTGACAACGTCTGGCGCTCTCTGGGTGGGGTCACCCGTCCTTATCTTGCCATTGGGACAATTTTTCCACTAGCAACAATATTTTTTAATGAGATGTCATGATAGACTACGCAGATGGCGAGACGAACTTGACGCCTGCAACGAACGGTGGCGACAAGCGGCTAATAATAGAGATCAGTGGAAGACTCAGGTGGAGGCCTTTGCCCAACAATGGGACACTCAGGGCTAAGTATAATAATATAATAATGATGATAGTGGCAAGGCCTATGTTCAGCAATTGCTGTTACCAACATGTAGTGACTATTTAATACCCAGCCTGCTCAGGATGGCAATTTTCGCTATGGGGATGATTCTTAGGCGACTAGAAAATATGTCAATTAATTAATTAATTTATTAACAGGGCAAAGCCAATCATTAAAACATTAATAGATTAAAAGATAAAATTTACATAAAAAACACAAAAGCATAAAATAAAGAAATAATAATAAATTCTTGAAAAAGTACAACACTATCGTGCGACCTTCTCACAGCACTCCAGATACAGAAATTCCTTTAAAATCACCTCTTCAGTCAAAATCATATCAGGTAAGTGTATAAAAAAACGTGCACCTTATTTTTTCAAAAATCTCGAATCTTCACTTAGTTTTGTATATCTATACATATAATAAAATTATAACAGGCCGATGTCTGTGATAGATATTGGAGAAAAACTAATATGGGGTGTCTTTATTAGAGCACCAGAAGCCAAAATAATAGTTTTTAGAATGTTTGTCTGTCTGTCTGTATTTTTTACAGGCATCACGCAAAAACTACTGCATGGAATAGAATGCAGTTTTCACTGATGTACTGCTAGAGGTCTAACTTAAAATATAGGCTCCATTTTACCGCAGGGAAATATCAGATTCTAAATTCCTCGCGTACGAAGGGCAAAAGGTAGTTTACATATATATAAAATTGATGTAAATGATGTGAAATTAAAATTAAATGCTCCACATCGGGTAGGACACAGACGAGATTTTAGTGACCCTTTCTATATTGGGCAAGACTACATAAAATAGACTTGTTGAAGCATGCGAGAACAGCCCTGAATCCTTATTTAGATGATAACTTTAGGTGTCACAGTCTTTCAAAGACATATCTAGTACCTACTTATTAACGTAATACACGGAAGATTTTTGTATGAGAATAATAATGTACGTTTTCAATTCAGTATTCCGTTTCAATTTCAGGAACACAATACATTACGCCACTCCTGCGACTCTGCCCGCACATTTATTGGCGTGCGCATTATAAATCAGACATGTTATTGGAGCAATTCTGTGTTATTGCTCCCAGAGTATATTGAATTTGAATACAGTTCAATATTACTATGGGAAAAAATATATTTTAAAATGTTAGGTTTATTTTACCAGTAGGATATAGTTTTAAAATAAAAACTAGCGACCTGCTCCTGCTTCGCACGGGTAGCAGAGCATATACGCCTCCATATTTTTCTATCGTAGTGTCGTATCAACCTTGTACTCATGTATTCAGCATTTACTCGGCGCACGCCAGTAAAGCTCCCAGTCGGCATGATTTTTTCCGACATCTTCAACTATCATCGTCATATTTCAGCCAATTTACACAAAACCTTAACAAATTATACACCTAAACCTTCCTCATGAATCACTCTGTCTATTGGTGAAAACCGGATGATAATTTATTCAGTAGTTTTTGAGTTTATCGCGAACAGACAGAGAATGGTTAGTCCTCAGTCCACCACGCTGGCTAGGTGCATGTTGGCGGACTACACATACCATCGATTTATGGATCCCTTTCAGGTGTGCAGGCTTCCGCACGATGTTTTCCTTCAGCGTAAACGCAAGTAATGATCAAATTTTGATCCGCATATGATTCCGAAAAGTCAGACGTGTGTACCGGGTTTGAACTCAGACTCTCCTGCATGGAAGGCAAGCATTCAACCGCTGGGCTATTACTAAATTTTTATAGTATCTATCTCTCTATCAATATCATAATATGGTACACAGAATATGTGTTTATTGTACTGTGCTCCTAAATATTGCTAGATCGATGACACATACAAAATTTAATTAATACTGGCAGTTATCGATATAACAGCTATATTTTAAATATATATAATAGAAATAAAAACTTATATGTAGCTATTCATTAATACATATATAATTACAAAAAGTCATTTAACATTTGCAAGGTTTTATTCATAAAAAATCTTAAAAATCAACTTCTTTATCACTGACTGTACTACAAAGAATATACGAATAAATTACATACATTTTTCATCCCATACTATGTAAGGTAGTTATTATATAGCTTTGGCATTCGATTGTACCCGTCATAATTCTATTCAATGTGCTCGCATTCCCAACTGTGCCGCCACCAATCTAACCAGATGCGGCTGAATATCAGTATTTTACACAAAGCGACTGTCTGACCTCCGCAAATCAATTACTAGGCGATATTACATAGGTAGCCACATATATTTCTTGTTATATAAAACGCTTGACTGCTTCGTTGGTCTAGTGGTTCCAAGCACTGAGTATAAGGTCGTGGGTTCGATTCCCGGATCGGGCAAAGTGTCTGGAATTATGCGCGGTAGATAGCATTAAACTCTCTCCCTATTACATGGGATTCAATAACGGCATCGGTGAAATGTGGGTGTTCAAAACCTCTGGCTAACCCTTCGGGGGATATAGGCGTGATGCTATGTTATGTTGTTATGTAATAAAACAACGACTATGTAATGGACGTCGCTATGATATCAGAAACTATTTCTATTGTCAGTTCTTTTATGTATTGTGAAGGAGCGTTAGAGTAAGACAGAAAATAAGTTGGTATACATTTCTCCTTTGAGACTTTCATTTCAAAGAATTTTATTGTAATAAATATTTTGCGGTCTTTCTGTATCTAATGTTTGTTTGTGTTTTATTTATATATTGTTGAATGTCTCCTCCTTGAACGAGACTACAGAGTCCCAGACGTTTGGAACGCGTGCGTGGGGCCGAAGCCGACACGTAGAGACTTCTTTCAGACAGTTTTAATGAAAATGTTCTGGAGAGATAAATGTTGATATTATTATGATATGGAAATGTGATAATAATAGAGAAAGTTAATAGTATTAATTCGTCGGTTTGGTTATGAGAAGAGAATTAATGAAAGGCGATTAATGTAAGAGATATAAAACACGAATGGGAAATGTGTGATTGACAGCCTCACTACTCACCAACGCGATTGTTGAACGCAAGGAGGACCTTACGTCCAGAAATCGCGGGCTACCGGCTAGGGCAAAGTATTTTTAGGTTTTTTTGTGTGAAAAAACGTGGCTTTAGGTAATCCTACCAACGTCTATGAGAAAAAAGGCGTGATGTTATGTATGTATGTTAGATTTACAAAGCCTCATTGGCCCATGCTTGTGGAAGGTGAGTGCCTATTTTCTGTTTTCGAACAAAGAGTACATTATTTAGTTTTCGTGATAGAAGATTTTCAGTTTCATTTGAGAACTTGGAATTGTAGATGTACTATAATTGTTGAACGGTTGGAATGTTTGTATGTCCACCAACCCGCACAATGTAGTTATATAATAAATATTTTTACATAGGTACAGGGACTGCAAAGTTGTCATTTATGGAAAATGCAAGTTTATTTTGGCCAATTTATAGCATTTTATTCAGAAGATCTGATATTTCATTAGTTTTTTAAAATATTCATTCTGAACGCTATTTGTCCCCATATTTTCGTTCAATAGACAATCTTCGATTAAAATAAATATATAGTTTCATAGGCAAAGCCTAATTAGGCACGATAAGTTTAAGACTATTATAGAAGGGAAATAGAGGAAGGTCAAGAAGAAAATACATTAATCAGCTGAAGAAAAGACAAGGTGGCGTCATGGTTGATGCAGTGTTTGAGAGATCGACCGCTATGGGTAAAGGATTCGATTCCCGCACGGAAGAAATTTTGTATGATCTGCAGATAGTTGTTTCGGGTCTGGGTCTTTGTGTTTGTGAATATATGTTTGTAAACTCACCCACGATACACGTATAATTACTAGAGTAGGGCAATGTACAAAAAATTTTTTTTTTGATATTACAATGCGCAAAGCCGTTACTTCTTTTCAATTGAACATTCTTAAATGTTGTAAAGGCCTGTTATCGTATATATTATTTATTCAAGCAGAATATAATAAAACCATTGCTTCCTCTACTTCTAGCTAATATTTTTCCTTATTGTCACTATAACAATTCCATTCGGAGCGTTTGTCGCGTGCGTTACTTTTTATGACGCGACCGCCACTTTAGTGCCTCGGTCACGTGCCAGACGAGCTTCTGGGCCACTTTTAGTGCCGTATGGTTGAAAATAGGTTTATTTTGGTGGCTTGTAGAGATTTATGGGTGTGGGCATGTGGGAAAGGATATAGTTGTATCAAGTAGGATAAAAGATAGGTTCTATTTTCATCTATTTGAGGTACTAGCAAGTCGCGGGCAACCGATGGATGCAAGTGGCGGAATGTCGTTCGATGTGGTGGTGTAAGGGGGAGAGGTTCGTTCAGCAGTGCACGTCTTCTGGCTGATGATGATGATGATGAGGTACTAGCAGGATAAATGCGACTTGCACGAAAGGACATCTGCGAAAAGATAGTTGTACGAATTTAAGTTTAGTTAATTTCTAAGTTTAACAGTAACCGAATTTTATGCAAACGGCCCGAACACTTTTCTGTGCTAGTAATTTCAAATGGTACCCTTTATAACTTCAATTTCTTGTCAATAGTGTTTATATAGTTATGAGTTTTTGATACGTTATGTTATGATATAGTTCTATTAAATCTATATTTTTGATCGCTGCAAAAATTCTACTATCTAATATTTATATTAAATTCTTTTTCATAGAGAATGGAAATCTTTCTGCAGATTCCGAAGGACCGCAATTAGATCAACGTGTCAGACTTCAGCTAAAGCGACCTTTTCAGTGAAAATGCCTTTGTGTGAAAAGTTCTTCAGTTTACAGCCATTGTGGATGGCAGGAGGGAATTGATTCAGGTGGGGCGCCAAATGATGCATTCTGCTGAGGAATAAATTTAGACCAACCTTTGTGGAGGATATGGAGGTAAAATATGTGTGGAAGGAGGTTTTTTGAATACAGTATGAAGGTTTTTGTTAGGTTTTGTTAGTGTGGAAAGTGTAAGGTCATGTTTTGGAGGAGAATGGGGATATTTTGATGAGTTATATCCGTTGATTGTGAAGCATATTTTAGTCTTGTGATATATAGAGGCAGGAAGGTCGCCATTCATTTTTTTTTGAATATGGCTCATCTTGCATATTAAATCATGCGTTGCTTTACGAAAATCCATGTCATACAAAATATGCAATTAGTGTTTGGCGGAATTATCATAACATAGCAACACGCCTGTATTCCCCGAAGGGTTAGGCAGAGGTATACACCCACATTTCGCCGAAGCTGTTATTGAGTCCCATGTAATAGAGGGAGAGCCTATTGCCATCTACCGGGCACAGTTCCAGACTCCGTGCTGCTACTGAGAATTTCCATTCAGAAAAACCCAATAACACTTTGCCCGACCCGGGAATCGGACCCAGGACCTCAGGCTCAGCAGTCACGCTTGCGACCACTAGACCAATGACGCAGTCGAAGTAATTATCGTAATTGCATTTTTGCATATTTTACATTTGCTGCATACCTAGATTCTAAATTACAATGATTTGTATGTCATACAAATATTTGTACTGTGCGGGAATCGAGCCTGCGACACTTAGCGTAGAAAGCTAGATAGATAGATAGAATTGGTTTTATTTCAAATAAACCTAATACAGGCACTTATGAAACGTTATAGGACTCTAGTTGCACGGTTCCAATAAGTTGGTCCTATGGAGAAGAACCGGCAAGAAACTCCATGAAAACTCTTTTAAAGTCTCTTTTAACAATCTTGCCATGAACATAATGTGGAAAAAGTATGGGAGAACAATGTAGGTTTCGTCAAATAAATACTAAATGCAACTTTAATATAAAGTCTGTTAATAAAAATAAAAGTAAAAAGAATACCCCTACACTGTGCTCACTTTTACAATGGATAGCCATCTGTAACAAGCGTCTGTACAAAAATCGAATATTTCATTAACAAGATGTCATAGCAACCTATGAAAAAGAGAGAATAAAATAAATACAAACATGATAAGACATGTTAAAAAACTATTAAATTGTAAAAAAAAAAATAGTGTGAGTAGCTAATCGCTTAAACAATGCGCCGACCCTGATATCATTATATTCAACATAACACGTTTATTTACTCTAGAGAATTCAGTGCAGAGCTTACATTGAAACAATATGTATACATACAAGGAATTGCTTGGACGTACATAGAATTTCGTTTTTCTTCAAGAAAGTGCTTCTTCCAGTTCAAGTAATACTAAGAATATACTCCAGAAACAGAGCGCATGGCTTTTAATATATATAAATACAAAACATCACGCTTGTATTCACTGAAGGGTAAGGCAATTTAATTGTACACCAACATTTTGCCGATGTAGAGGGTGAGCCAATTGCCATCTACGGGGCCCAATTCCAAATACCAGGCTGGTATTGAGTATTGTTTAACAGAAAAACCAAATAACACTGCCCGACTCGACGATCGAACTCACGACCACACGCGCAGCAACCCCGCTTGCGAATAGTCCAGCAGGCAGTTAAATAATAAAAGAACACACCAAAAATATATTTTCTTTGTAGTCAAACATTTTTGACAAAACATCCACAAAGACTTAGTTAAAACCTAAAAACCTTTGAAATCCTACTAATATTATAAATGTGAAAGTTTGTGAGGATGGATGGATAGATGGATGGATCTTTGTTACTCTTTCACGCCAGAACGACTGATCGGATCTGGATGAAATTTGGCATAGAGATCGATTATAGTCTGGAATAGCACATAGGCTACTTTTTATCCCGGGAAAATGTACGGATTCGTAAATCACGCGGGCGAGGCCGCGAGCGGAAGCTAGTACAGTAATAAAGGCCAAGACTTTATTCATAACCTAGATGTTAAAGCTTACAATTAATATGCTTTGTAACCAGTTTACCTAATTGTTTGTGGACCAACAGACCCCCGGGCAAAGTGCCGGTTAAACTATGTGTTTACCATTATGATAGGCAAGGCTGTCTAGTTATAAGTAAATTCAGTAATTCAGTTACATTACATAACATAGCATCACGCCTGTATTTCCCGAAGGATTAGGCAGAGGTGTACTATTGTACACCCACATTTCACCGATGCTGTTATTGAGTCCCATGTAATAGGGGGCGAGACTATTGCTATCGACCGGGCACAGTTCCAGACTCCGTGCTGCTACTGAGAATTTCAATACAGAAAATCCTAATAACACTTTGCCCGACCCGGGAATCGAACCCAGGACCTCACGCTCAGCAGTCGCGCTTACGACCACTAGACCAGTGAGACATTAGTTTTTATTATTGCCTCATTATTCTAGTGTTTGCACGGCTCGTAGCTAAATAGCTACCAGATCGGTCGACTTGCGAGGTTAAGCAACGCTAGACGCGGTCAGTCCTTGGATGGGTGACAATTTTACACATTTTTTTTTTTAAACATTGCCCCACTCTAGGATTTCTCCTGTATCGTGGGTACAGTTTACAAACATACATGTCACATGCACAAACAACCAGACCCGAAACAACTATCTGTAGATCATACAAATATTTCCGTGCGCGGATCGAACCCGTGACACGTAGCGCAGAAAGCTAATCGCTTAGCCACTGCGCCAACCGTATCGTCAAGGAGGATATCGAGGTCCTGTGTGTCAAACGAAAACCTATGACAGTCGTTACGGGTGTCAGTAGCCCAAAAAGTCTGAGAACCAAGTCTAATCTTAGAGTAACAGTCATATCTCCCTGTAATTGTGTGGCGGAGGTCAGAAGGCAGTCGCGTGTAAAATACTGATATTCAGCCGCAACCGGTTAGATTGGAAGCCGACTCCAATGTAATTGGGAAAAAGGCTAGGCAGATGATGATGATTCTAGTGTTTGCAAGGACGCCTGCTGAGGTTCTGCGTTCGATTCCCTGGTCGGGCGATGTGTTATTAGGATTTTTTGAAATCTTGAAAAGCAACTTGCAGTTTGACTTTGTCCAAGTTAGATGGCAATAGGTTCCTAGAAATTTAATTAAAAATTTGTCTGCCTTATTGGTCTAATGATCGCAAGGGTGATTTCTGAGCGTGCGGTCCTGGGTTTGATTCCCGGGTCGGGCAAAGTTTTATTAGGTTTTCTCCATGAAAATTCTTAGTAGCAGCACGGAGTTTGGAACTGTGCCTAGTAGATGGCAGTATCTTCGCCCCCTATTACGTGGAACTCAATAACGGCACCGGCGAAATATTAGGTATAAGAAAAGTACACTACTGTCTATCCCTTCGGGGGATACAGGCGTGATGATGTTTAAAAATCAAGAATTTAAAATCAACCAAAACGTTCACTATCCTCCGTTACCCTAGTTTATTTAAAGAATTACAACTGAAGGTAATAATATTTACATAGAACTTAAATTACACAAAGGTTTCAGTATAAACGATGTTTATATATTAAACGGTTTGAAATCATGTATTCTAGTATCTGTTTGTTGTCTACTTGAACGAATCAAAGGCCTAATACATAGTACATATTTGTATGTATGTTTACATGTATTTGCTTGCCGTTGTGATTTTCAAGAACCTTGTCAATTTATGTACAGACGAACAAAGAGATCAGTGCAAGGTCACGTGATAGGTAATAGAGATTTTCTAAATAAATTTGACGGCACGGTTGGCACAGTGGTTGAGAGATCGATTGCTGCGCTAGGTGTCGTAGTTTCGATTCCCGCACGGAACAAATATTTGTATGATTTGTATGAATACAGATAGATGTTTCGGGTCTGGGTATTTGTGTATGAGAATATACGTGTTTGTAAACGCACCCACGATACAGGAATTATTACTAGTGTGGGGCAAGGTTTTTTGAAAAAAAAAAAAAAAGTTATGTATTCACCGATGCATAGAGTAAAAATATGTCAGTATGTTCGGAGTTTTGTGAATAGATTGTGTATGAAAGTAAAAGAATTTGTCTAATTCGTATGTATATTTAAAAATTAATTAGTAAACATGTTCATTGAATATTTATTTATTTGAATGTATTATATGTTAATGTGATTTAGAATGAACTAATTATCGAAAGACAATCTAAAGTAAGCTAAATTCTAAGTCAAAACTGGCAGTCCTGCCATACAGCGTGGCAATGCTGCCAGTCTTCTGGGCACACTGCCGGTTGACAGCGATGCTGAGAAGTATTTTGACGCGTAGGTAATGTTTTTTATATTTTTTACATCTTTAATCTGTTTCCGGTAGTTCGTAATAAGCAGTCAGTAAAATTAAATTAATAACTATAAAAATAAATTAATAACACTGCCCGACCCGGGAATCGAACCTAGGATCTCACGCTCGGCAGTCTCACCTGCGATCATTAGACCAATGAGGCAGTCAGTTATTTTTAATTAATACGGTAATCCTTCCAGGAATATAATACTAATATTTAAGATATTAGTAAGGATTATAAATTCCGTTTTTCTCTGCAATTTTGTGCTACTTATCTACATAAAAATCCTTTATAATCCACTCAATAATCGTTGCTCATCGTTGCCCCGCATATTAATTAACGTAGGTATTAATTAAAGCCTTGAAATTGAATCGCTAAATGGTATCTATAATTAGGTGAAGGAAAATGGCAAATGTTCTACACTGTGACATTCTACTGAAACTTAATGTATTCAGTTGTTTAGTACCTTAGGACATGAACAGGCTTAGTTTACACTGTACGTGTTACTTTTTAATTTTACTGGCCTTCAATGCTCGATCTACTTTATAAGCAAATAATCTTGGCTTTACATTTGATGTTAGTTTAAATAGACGCATGTTTTTTTTAAGACTGCTAGGTTTGAAAGGTTGTGTATCGGACCTTATATCGTAAGATATTATTGAGACCTAAGCACGAAACATTTTTTCAGTATAAATTTTAAAATAATAGTTTTATTATTGAAATTTTAAGATTGAACAAATTCTACTAATCCTACTAATATACATGCGGCTGAACGGATCTGAATGAAATCTAGCACAGAGATAGATTATAGTCTGGAATAGCACATAGGCTACTTTTTATCCCGGGAAAATGTACGGGTTCGTAAACCACGCGGGCGAATCGAATTTGTCGAAAGAAACTTACACTAGGGCACTCTGAATTGTACTAGTTCAAAAACAACCGAAACGGGTTATTATCTATATTCGTTTTCGATGCAATGTCTCCACAGCTTTATCAGACGTTCTCGGTGCACTAATTGGGTTATTTACTAGCAAACCAGATTCTGTCACACATGTAATTGTATTGCAACACGACTGTTCCATTTCTGGACGCGTGCAGACAATTCCAGTTCCACATGTTGGAGTTACGGATACGGCCTCTTGTTTTAATTCAATTGTTTTTCCGATGTGGTTTGTTAAGAATAGTTGTGTCCTTTTCATTGGTGGTTTGAATTAAATGAAAGTTTAAAACAGAGAGGCAGAATTTTGATTACATATTTAGATCTGTATTCAGACGTATTGATGAATTATTAAATATTATTTGTATCTAATTAAATGCAAATAATATTTGGGAGACATAAAATGACCCGGGTACGTCTTAAAACTGCGGCCAGACACCGGAGGACGGGCAGCAGCGTCCTCTCACTAATCGGTGAGCCACTGCGATCCCCAAGCCGCCTGCCAAGCGTGGGGATTATGGCAAAACCCCCCTTGAGGGAGGCCTTCGTTCAGCAGTGGACGTCTTCTGGCTGATGATGATGATGATGATGATAAAATACACAGTTATTAGTGAAGTCCTGTCACATTCAGTGACAGTTGTCCATTTATTAAAACCAACATTAAAACCTTTACAGAACACTGGCGCTAGTAGCACAAAGGAGGTTGTCTGATTCATTTACAAATTCTAACAGGTATACTATTGTACACTCAGATTTTGCCGATGATAAATCCAATGTAATAGGGAGTGGGGCTATTGTCGGCAAGCAAAATTTCAAACTCTGGGCTCTGCTATTATAACTTAGAATTTTGCGACAAAAGAAAAAATCTCAGTAATACTGCCCGACTGCCAGATTATTTACGTAAAAACAGTAACAGCAACGCGAGCAGTCTCACTGTTTTCGCAGCCTAATTACGTAAAAAACCGACAGCAACGCGATAGCCACGCGACAGCAATTTCACTGTCAGCCTATATGACACAAAAATGACGTTTGACATAAGATATTGCGCGATCTACGCCTGTCGCTACATCGGTAATTAGGCTATGTCACAAAAATTATGTTTAACATTAGCTATCGCGCGATCCATGCCTGTCGTAAACCGATTGACTGCCGGGAACCGAGGACCATATGACACAGTATTCATATTTTTATTACTACCAAGTAACTACCGATCAACCAGTGTCTCATATGACGTTAAAATAATATAAAATTTTTAACCATCCATTCGAAATAGTCTCTCAATTTCAACACTAAGAAAATCTGTGCCCGTTTTACTACTTGTACAAAAATCATTTACGTTCCAGAATCGAACCGAGCGTTTGAAGAAAGCGATATGTCACCGTTTTGCGGCGAAATATCTCTCTCTGCCATATTCTTGGATCGTTCGATGGTACAATAAAATGCCGCAAAGAAAATAAAGAGAAAGTAAACGCCTCAGAAGATTTTGCGCCTTGTGTAGGGTTGAACTAATGTGGTGCCTTTCCTACAAAGTATAGTTAGTTTGTTATATGTTGCATGAATAATCTCAGTGTAGTCATTTTTAACATTATCAGAATAAGATACAATGTGATTGTCACCCAAAGGCCTCCCCATTGATTTAAGTATCACTACATAGCATTATAAAACAAAGTCCTCCGCCGCGTCTGTCTGTCTGTTCGCAATAAACTCAAAAACTACTGAACGGATTTTCTTGCGGTGTTCACCAACAGACAGAGTGATTCATGAGGAAGGTTTAACTGTATAATTCGTTAAGGGTTTGTGTAAGTTGGCTTTAAAATGACGATGATAGTTGAAGATGTCGGAAAAAATCATGCCGAGTGGGTGCTTTACTGGCGTGAGCCGAGTAAATGCTCGGCGTAACAGTCTGATACGACACTACGACAGAAAAAAAGTGAAACCATACATGCTCTACTACCCGTGTGAAGCCGGGCTCGCTAGTAAAAGATAAATAAAACCTTATTTAAATTTTGAAATAAATACGGACGAATAACAACGGAGATAATTTTGGCCATCACAACACAATCGATAAAGTTAGGTTATATTAAATCAATCAATATAAAAAATACATAAAAAATCACATTAATTAAATTTTAATTCTTCTCTTTTTAATTTAAAAAAAAAAAACTACTTTTAAATCTTTGTAAATTGATCTACTTTTGATGCTGACTGCACTTATAAGTATAGTACCGTAAAACGGGGTGAACAGGGATGCAGGGGTAAATAGAAACAAAACTGAAAATATTTCAACGTTGTATGAACACAGATTTTTTCATTATTTTTAGTTAATTAAAGTACATTAATATTGAAGTTCTTGTTAGCATCAAACTGAGTTATTCCAAGGTTGAAATGATTAAGTTTTGTCTCTATTCGCACCTGGATCCAAATTCATCCCGTTTTACGGAATGTAAATTTTTAAACCTATCTTGTTTCTACAGTAATATTTTAACGACATGAAAATGTGGCTACATGATTACTATTTTATATAGTATTACATCTCCAGTTGTGTCCCGGGTACGTTCTAAAACTACGGCCAGACACCCGAGGACGGGCAGCAGCGTCTTCTCACTAATCGGTGAGCCACTGCGATGTCCAAGCCGCCTGCCAAGCGTGGGGATTATGGCAACCCCAAAGGGAGGAGGCCTTCGTTCAGCAGTGGACGTCTTCTGGCTGATGATTATGATGACATCTCCAGTTTAGAGCAAAGAAGGTCGACATTATGATAATGAACATGAAATTCCGACTTTTATAGTAAGAGTTGTGATTCATAAAACAAACAACATGAAACCACAATATCATAACTTATTCGTCCTTGTCAAAGGCGTGACTTGCATTCATATATAACGTCATAATTATTATGTTAATATGCTGTCACAAATAATTAAGCACGCAATCTGCAATGTGGCAACATTACTGCGCTGACAGCGTGAAGGGTGGCCATGTGTGTTGCATAGATAGGTATAAAATGCAAAATTTTTAGACGTAATAAATCATAAATTCAGCTTATTTCTGTCCCTCTGCTGGGGTTGTGCCGCTTTTCAGATAAGCATTAGGCCTTAGTTCACCACACCGGCCTGGTGCGGGTTGGCGGACTATCGACACCATTGAGAACTTTATGGAGCCCTCTCAGGTGTCCAGGTTTCCTCACGATAATTTCATTCACCATGAACGCAAGTCATAATGAAATACTTATTCGCATGTTTCCGAAAAGTCAGAGGTGCGGGACGAGTCTGAACTCGGACCCTCCTGCATGGAAGGTAAGTGTTCAACCGTTAAGCTAACACTGTTACTTCTAGAAGTAAACTTTTCTTTGTAAAGCTATGCCGCAGATTGAGAAAGGCCTGTGTTCATTGTAGGCTATGCATTTCATAGGCCTGTGTAACATATGAAACAGTACTCTATCTATACATCTATACATATAAATAAAATTGGAGTGTCTGTTTGTAATATTGAAATAACCGTTTTTTACTACATGCATATGAATATATATACGGTACATACACCAAAATAATATTTTTTACAATTTTTGTCCGTCTGTCTGTCTGTTTGTATAGGCTAATCTCTGAAATGGCTGGACCCATTTTGACGGGACTTTTATTGGCAGGTAGCTGATGTAATAAGGAGTAACTTAGGCTACTTTTATTTTAGAAAAAATAGGGTTAAGTGCATTTGGTCTCACTAAAAAATACATTGTTAAGTTCCGACATCCACGCGAACGAAGTCGCGAGCACAGCTAGTATCATATAACAATTGTCAATTAAGGCCCATTTTAGTATGGATGTATAGAAATAAACAACGTGTTTGCCTTCCAACAAGGATTCAACACAGTATAACTCTGAACCTTTGCAGTCAATTAAAATGAGCTAAAACTTTACTTAAAGAAATGGATCAAAAGATATTTATGCTTTGATTGGCCACTTTTGTATATCTATTTCCGCCGAATCGATACGAGCTGTCCATGAAAACATCATGGAATCTATCATGCCGTAACGGAAAGATGAGCCAGTCAGTAATTGTGGTATCGAGGCTAACTGCCCATATATGCCCAGGATGCGCCACACGAACTCAGATTTCGTAACTCATGGAGGCTATTTCTTTGCAACCTATTTTGATCTGAACTTTAATTTACAAAATCATATTGGTATAATACATGGAATCAACGCCATATAGCAGTTAGCCCATCTTTGCCAATTGTTAATAATTAATAAGTGCACCGAGTCATTTCATCACTCGGGCGGACTCTTTACATCGACCCTGTTTGCAAATGTGAAGTTGTATCTTTATAATATATGCTAAATGAATTGTGTAGAAGAACTGAATTATAAAGAAATTCCCATTTTATTAAAGTTCTCGTCTTCAAAATAAAACTTTTAGTGTTGAAACTCATCATAATTTGTAAATGTTATGCAAACTAAAATATGCCAACACAGGTGCTGGCAGCCATCCAGGGTGACAATATTGACAAAGTTAAGAATTCTTTGTGCCAGCGACGCAATATTACCCAAAATTCATCCATTTTTCTCAAAATTTGCATCCCTGCATTTCTTAAAAACGATATTGGTTTCCCGAATTTCTATCTGGTGATTCAACATCATAGTGAACAACGCACCAGCGGCTTTTCGAATTCATTACGAGGAAAAATGCCAAAATTAACAGTTTTAATCAAGGCACCCGTGACCCGGGTACGTTCGTGTGACCCGGGTACGTCCTCAAACTGCGGGTAGACACCGGAGGACGGGCAGCAGCGTCCTCTCACTAATCGGTGAGCCACTGCGATCCCCAATCCCCTGCCAAGCGTGGGGATTATGGCAACCCCCTCCGTTGGGAGAGGCCTTCGTTCAGCAGTGGACGTCTTCCAGCTGATACATCAGAAATAAGAGGCCTTTAAATAACAGTCCGAGAAAGTCTAATGAAGACCGCAATTATTAGGTAAAAATAAAAGAAAAAAGGCACATTAGAGAGGCCTAACAACAGTGCCACTTAACCCTCTCAAACTTGACCTTGGCTGTACGATTGGGGGCTGGTGTGCTCACCTCGAGAATTATTGAACATGCTATACTTAGATTAATGGATTGATGTTAGACAGTGTACAAGGGAAGGCAGATGTTGGTTAAAGTGGTGAGACGAATGCTAGGAAAAATATTATATTTTCACATCATTGTACTTAAGTATATTGTACCAAAGATATTGGAAGTATTTTTGTGTATTGTACCATAATCAGCGGCGTGCACACAGTTTTTAAACAGGGTAGGCAGAAAATATTAAAAACCTACTTACCAATAATACCTACTGCATGTTGGTATTGGTTCGTCGTCTTGTCGATTAAATAATGATATTATTATATATATAATATAGTATATGATTTGCCACCTCAAATATATCGTAATAAATATTTATCTGAGTTATGTAGGTATGCAGTGTTTTTTTTCTCTCTATGAACCGCACGCCACTGACCATAAAAGACAATAGTCGATCTACATACCGAAAATAACGAACATATTCGTAATAATAAAATGAGTAATTTACCTACACTATACATAGATATAAGATATGGAAGAGTGGAGTATTCTAACACAGGTTTAATTTGCTTAAAAGGAGGCTCATTACCTAGTTTGTAAATAAGAACATTGGTTAAAATTATAATAAACATTTTTTTTATTCGTTATGATAATCAAATTTTTCGCAAGCTCGACTACTAAACCTGAGCTCCTGGGTTCGGATTCTCGAATCAAGCGAAGTGTTATTGGGTTTTTCAGTACAGAAATTCTCAGTAGCAGCATGGAGTCTGGAACTACGCCCGGTACCATAAGCCTTGCTTCCTATTACATGAGACTTAATGACAGCATCGACGAAATGTGGATGTATAATAGTGTACTTCATCCCAATCCTTCAGGGAATATATTCTATCTCCAGTGTTTAAGTGGAAACTAAAATTATTACCGTTTTGGGGGCACGTGTTTGATCACTCGCGACGCTGAGAACTCTACTTTAAAGTTTACGCTACACTCGCGCAATACACCCTTAATATACTTGTAACTAATTCCGAAAATACAATATTTTCCTCTATGAAGTTCTATATCAAGTACCAACTCACCTTCTTTACTAATTCAACGTATCCTACAATCAGTTGATAATCATAAATTTAACGTTTGAACTGAACCCATATTCTACAAGTCTCAGTCACTTGGCATGTACACATCCTACTAAATAATTACTCATACTGAACTTTAAACCAATTAGCATTTCCCTCCAGCCCTACAGCCCAACACACTTCAATGAATAATCAAGAGGACTGTCCCGGCGCGTTGGCGATTGGAGCCAACCTACCCTTGCATTATTAAGCAGTATTGTTTGCAATCAAATATGTAGAAGTTTCAAAATAATAGCGTATGTCTTTTGTTGGAGTTTTGTGTCTTTGACTACCTTACGCGCTAAGCAGACAGTCGACTAATCGCTCCGACAATTATCTGCCTAATCTTTTCCCAACTGCGTTGGGATCGCTTCAAGTCCAGATGCGGCTGAATATCAGTATTTTATCTGGAGTGACTGCTATCTGACCTTTGCCCTCAATTACTGGGAGAAACTGATACTCTAAGAGTTGACTGGTTGTCAGACTTTTTGGACTGCTGACACCCGTACGACTGTCATTGTTAAACTGCTTAGCGTGCTTTCCGTGGCACGGAGGTGTCGATGAGTGAAAAACGGTTACACATCCAAAGGCTGACCGTAGCAAGTGCTACTTAACCTCGAATATCGCCGCTCTGCGCAGTAGCTGTAGCCATGTAGCTACAAAGCCCTCCGATAAGATACTTAAATAAAGAAATTCGGTACTGTTCAATTACCGCAGGGGTCTTTTATAATGAGAAGGACTAAGTCTTATTCCACCACGCTGGCTTGCTGAGCGTTGGCGAACTCCACACACTATCGAGAACTTTATACAGCCGCTCTCAGAGGCCCTAGTGTAAGTTTCTTTCGACAAATTCGATTTACTACATCGAACGCGTTCAACGCTCCGATTGGTTCGTTTCGTGCTCTCCACCAATCGGAGCGCCAAACGCGTTCGATGTAGTAAATCGAATTTGTCGAAAGAAACTTACACTAGGGCCTCAGATGTGCAGGTTTCTACACGGTACCGCGATATTTTGTTCCGCCGTTAACACAAGTGATGAACAAATTTTGATCCACCCATGGTTTCGAAAAGTCAGAAGCTCGGGCAATGTTTGTATTAAGACCCTCTTTGAAAGGCTGCAGCAACAAGTATCATTTAAATAAACCGAATTACATAAGTTTAACTTGATCGGGTCCTTGGACAAACACGATACGGTCGCATCAATGTTGTATTGTTTCAGTCCCTCTGGGTGATTAGAGGGGAGAATTATTATGGGGTAGATTTGTTAATGGTATATGAAAACCTCCCACAAAACGTGGTCATACAGAGACCTTAGCGATTCTCACAAACAATATTGTTGGCCATACTCAAATACCTTAGTGTAAAATAATACAGTATATCATACTTAGCTTCCGTCCACGGCTTTGCCCGCGTGGATTACGAACCCATGCAATTTTTTGCGCGGATCCCTAAATTATTTTACTAAAATAAAAGTAGCTTAAGTTACTCCTTATCATTATTCTTATGAGAAATAAAAATAATTCACCTAAAAAAAAATATTCTTTAAACCTTATAACATCAACATCAACTATCTGCCATTGAAAGTCCCGTCATTTCGCCCTGTTGTTTTTTTGTTATATGTACCGTATATGTTTCCATATGAGAAAAAGCTGTTATTTTGACATTACAAACAGATATTTCAATATAATTTATTTGAATGTATAAAAAAAATTCAACCCATTACTGTCCCACTGCTGGGCAAGGGTCTCTTCTCAGAATGAGAAGGGGTAGGCCTTAGTCCACCACGCTGGCCTGGTGCGGCTGGTTGGCGGACTACACACACCGTTGAGAAGTTTATGGAGTCCTCCCAGGTGTGCAGGTTCGTACGATGTTTTCGTTCACCGTAAATGCAAGAGATAATCAAATTCTGATCTGCACATGATTCCGAAAAGTCAGAGGTGCAGGCCGGGTTTGAACTCAAACCCCATGGAAGGCAAGCGTTCAACCGCTAGGCTATCACTGCTGTCGTTGTATGTATAGATAGGTAAAATAAAAAATGTAAACCGTTGAAATCGATCGCTTGAATTACCTACACCGAAAAGGTAAAGTTAATAATTGTTTCAAAGTAAATATTGTCTTGTTTGAAGTAGATAAAAGTTTTGTATAAGTACTGTCAAAAAGGCTGTCTGTCTTTACAAACTGACAGAATGTGCCACAAGCAATTCGCGGTATATAATTTGTTATTCCTGATTGTTCGCCTTGAATGGCTTATATGTTTTTGAAATCTTGGTAAGGCGGATATCGTTTCAGGGATATACCTAGTTTTTTCAGAAATCCAGTGATGCAGTTTTAGTTTTCATCAAAATTGGACTCGAGACTCCTTTGAGTATTTTTCGCTATTCCTAATAATTTCGGATTTGGCCACCCACGCCCACTTGAAAAATCCACCTGACAAACTTTTCAACGAATACCTAAATCCTCCTCTAAATTCTTATCTTATGGTCCTCTATAGAGCTCTGATGAATGTAAAATAGATATTTTTTTTAGATACTAGCTAAAGCTTTGAGAAATACAAAAATGGCTTCCACAAGCGTACGTTTTCTTAGAATACATAGACCACATAAGCTATTACGAATTTAACTGCCATTTTAAGGGCTGCTTACCCCATAACAAGAAAAAAGTGAGTCAGATACACATTCTAATGAAACACTCATTAGTTTAACGTTTAGTTGGAAACTGTTAATTAAAAGGCTGTGGTGTTAACATCAATAAGTTTGAGAGCTTTCGACTAAATTATTTTTAAAGGAACAATAACTCACGCCTATATTTTTAGAATGTTTAGACAAGAGTAGTACTGTTGAAAGCTTTTATTAATACATTGACGGATACTCTTTCTCATACTATTTATAATAGTCCTTTAAATTCCTTTTAGAAGACTTGATTAAGGACTTTAAAATAGACTTTGACCCCTGAGTTTGTTTCGGCGTTTCTTCTCAGGGATAGTTATAGGAAATGCCGACGCCATCTAGTTTAAAAAAGACGTGTAAAAGTGATTGAAAAATCGTAATTGCAAAATAAATAATTTCATTTTATGTCGTTTCATAGTGAAGTGTAAGTGGCGTTATTCTTTTAGAGGTAACTTCACACTCACAAACGCTACTCCTACTGTATAATTATTACAAGTAGCTGTGGTAGCCTAGCGGCTGAACGCTTGGCTTCCATGCAGGAGTGTCTGAGTTCAAACACGGCCCGCACTGACTTTTCGGAATTATATGCGGATCAGAATTTGATTATCACTTGCATTTACGGTGAAGGAAAACATTGTGAGGAAACCTGCACACCTGAGAGGGCTCCATAAAGTTCTTAATGGTGTGTGTAGTTCGTCAACTCGCACTAAGCCATCATGGTGGGCCAAGGCCTAACCCTTGTCATTCTGAGAAGAGACCCTTGCCCAGCAGTGGGACGGTAATGAGTTGAGTTTTTTTAAGCCATGTCACCTGCCTGGCTTTCAAAACTAAACTGAATAAATAAGTTACAGGGCTACCCGCAGCATTTTTCTATTCGTCGCAATGCCCCGCTCAGCTGACTGCGATGCGACAGCCCTGCGCAGAGTTATCTCAACACATAAATATTTAAAGATATCCGAGACTCATACATCACGGTCGCTTGCTGACGAATTGAACAGAAACAAGTGTTGAAAAGTATTGTGTATTTTTTGCCATTTTCCCGATTTTCTGTTAGTTTTTTCGATACGTTGTTGAATGCGATTGGTTGGTGTAAAGGCAGTGAATGAAAAAGAAATTATTACTAAGGCAACTGGTGTGTTTAGTAGTGCAAGAGAATATTCACACAAGGATTTTGTTTGCAGTTTTTCGCCGCAATAAGTAAGAAGGGTATATAAGGGTATATACCTAGTATTAGTGGCCGCAAGCGTGACTGCCGAACGTGATAGTGCAGATTTTGTGGTTATATTATTTACATTTCATATTTCTGGTTACAAAAAAATTGAAGCAGCACATGTTGGTAAATTAGGAGCAGTATTAGTACTGTAGTAGTACTAGTGGGTCAGCTAATTTTCTGTTTCTTTACGAAAGAGTTAGAGGAGAAGTAGCATTGTTCGTTTAGCTAATCAAACGATCGGATAAGTTTTAACGAGAAGAGCTTCCGACTGAAAAGGAGGCGGTGCAAGCTAGAAGATCAGAGCAATTAAGAATTGAGATGACATGATAGTGGTTTGGCCAGGATACCGGATACGTGCCGGATGGACGGCGTTGTTCTTCACCGGAGCACGCAACAGGAGAGAGAAAACTTTCACCCGGATATCTGGCCGTGGGTTTAAAGTTTTATGCGTTTTGCAACAGATACAAGTTGTGGTTAGCAAATGGCAACAGTATCTTCAGCAATAATACAAAATATTATAATCTTAGTATTCGGCCGGATTCCGTATATCTGAGAAAGTGGCCGGATTGGTCGGATACCGAGTATCCGTTGCTTGCCTTATCAAGGGTAAGTGGGTATAGAGATTACTCTTATTCTATTTGTGCATTCTACTGAAAATTATAACATGAAGAAATTACTATATTATCTTTAATTGTCGAAAAGGTAATAAAGGAATTTCCAGGTGGAAATTACGGGTGACTGAGGTTTTTTTAAAATATTTTTTTAAACAAAGGAAGTGACAATTTAAACTTAATGAGCAAAATTTACTTCAGCGCCATCTATCGTATTCAAGAGACAACTGCAAATAACCAGCAAAAATCCTGAATCGCACTATAAGTGTTTACATCTATAGTACCTAATGGATATACAAAATGAAAATACGATTACAATGTTTAAATGGATAAATAATTGTTCCTAATTTCTTTATTTATATAGTGTTTATTTTTGTCCGCAAAGCGCGAGATCACAAAAGCGAAAAAATATCAAAAATACGCTTCAACGCTATGGTCCTAATATAATATATAAATAATCCTAATCGGTGACTTACGGAAAGCAAACACTACTAACTTCTTATGGGAGCAGTTTTGCTAATCGATTTTATATAATTGGTAAATCGCGTCCTCTTTAAACCTGTACCTTTAATAATAAAAAGATCAAGACTTGATTGGGAGTGCATTCAAACATTATGTTATATGAACTAGCTATAATAAAGAGATCTTAGGAAAGCTGTTAAAAAATCACTTAAGTTTTCGATTTATGTTAAAAAATCTGTAAAAGTTTAATACCCAATTTGATTCCGATGTTTTTCTACTAAGTTCATATCGCCATCTAGCGATATTTCTAGGTACAAAATACTCTACAATACCCACACAGTAGTTTTAAAAGCGGTTTGTTTAAGTGACACTCCTGCCATCTAGTAATTGTTCTCGGAAACAGCATCACTACAGTAGAACATGTCTCGTCATGTTTTATGTAGTTGCTTCTACTTGTTAACAGATGGCAGGTTACAAAATACCTTAAAACATTTTCAATAGATGGCGGTAACTTGAAAAAAATTACATTCGGGATTCGAATTAATAAAAACGTGACCGACACAACGATGATTTTTATATAAATGAAACCTTAAAGTTAGTCTGTTTATCGACATTCGGGCTCCTGATCTGATAATACAACTCCCCAAAAAATCCATTCAAGTTAAATATTTTTATATCAACTGGGCCTTTACAGGTGCTCTAAAAACGTTATGATTCTAGTTGCGCGGTTCCAAAAGTGAGTCGGTCCTATGGAGGAGAGACGGAAAAGAAAAGTCGAAGAAACTTAAAAAAAAATTGTTTTACAATTTTATTGAGATATCACAGGTGTTCCACCTAGCGTGGTGAGAGCCCGTCATGGGCAATCCTCCGTGTGGGGGAGAGGATGCCGGACTCCTACCAGCTAAACTACTACGGTGGTCTGCCTCGACACCATATGGTGGGCTTCGGGAACTCTTAGATGACCGTTCCGAAGCCCACCACGGTGCAACCCCCTCGTGAGGTGTTCCACCTTTTATGCGTTCTGTACCTTATTTCTGCTGACCCCAACACGATAAAAACTTATTTAACATATTTAAAACGGTTAACTTTCAATCGTTGAACGCTAAACCACGCTAATAGGGGGAAGTAAAATATATTTAATTACTGTCTTAATGTTCCATAATTTATTTACTTGGTTTTCGTTCGGAGTTGGCTAATTAGTGTTATTTTAGAATTTCCTAACTTTTAATGGGAGACCCCTTTGCGAGAGCCGCCTTTGATGTTTATATTATTTGTAATAGATGCGACTTTCTTTGCTTCTGATCTTAGTATCTGTGTGAATGATTTTAAATAGCTGTGGAGTAGTCTCTTATGGGAGACCGCGACCGTCTTACCTTTCTACTAACCTACCGTTCTGCCTTACGTTGAAGTTAGTTAGTATAAAACGTTGCCAATTTTGTTGACAAAAACGTAATTTCGCCTATATAAACTCCAATTACACGGCGATAGATAACACACAACCATAATACTTATGGACCAACCGATGGCAATAGGTACGTCTCAAATTGGTTCCACACTCTCATGTTACCATTTTATTGCTGTTAAAAGGAATGTTTATTTATGTATTAAAAAAAAAACACAAACTCTCTTTCTCTCTCCTACTTTTGCTGTTCCCGACAGGGTCCATAATTCGATCTAATAGTTTTAAACCTATCACCTAAGTTCTACATTGTGAAACGCAAATAAAGTATTGAGTATTGACTTACCCAGTTGTCTTTGATGACGTCACGATGCTCTCCATATTCGCAATCCTCTAGAAATTTGAAGAAAAACAAAATGTATATACTTTAATATAACATCACGCCAGTATTCACCGTAGGGTTAGTCAGAGGTGTAGGTACGATTGTATAACTACGTTTCGCGGATACTGTTATTAAGTCATGTAATTTTGCCATACACCAGGCACAATTCCTAACTCCAGGCTACTATTGAGAGAACTTAATTAACAGAAGAACACAATAACACGTTGCCCGACTTGCATCGAGACCTCTCTCTCAGCAACCATTCTTGCGACCACTAGACCTTTGAGGCAGTTATGAAAATTAGTTTAATGCAAAACAAAGGGATAATAAAGTTGTATAAACGATGGTAAAACAATAAGTTTAAGATATCCAGGTGTCAGTGCCAAAGAGGTTGCAGCTTAATTCCAGGAGGCAGTAATAAACTACCTGACGCTGGTTTTCAACTGAAACCCACGAGAGATGTACCTACACACAAAACTATCTTATATCACAACTACGAGCACCGTGAGACACGATCAACCTCATTTAACAATAATAATTAAGTTGGTACCTATTATATTAGTCTGCCCCGCTTCAGTTACAACGGCCACCATTATTTTATCACGACCAGTTCACAATCACACAATTCACATCACAATAATCCACTGTTTAATAACACAAAATTATTATAATTAACACTTCAGCAAAAATCTGTTTTTATTCACAAACTACCCACTTTTTTTTCTTCTGACGTATACTTTTATTTTTGTTAGGCAATGATCATTACTGACATACGGCCAAATTGTGTACGTTTTTTAAAGCATTTTTTGCAATTTAACTTAAAAAATATAACTCAGTAACAGATTATTGTTATAATAACAAACAAATAAAACGACAAAGTGGAAAAAAGATAAAAATAATTAATAAAAACCTTTTCACTGCGTCACTGTGGAAAGAACGAGCAATCCTACAATCTGCAAGTTTGCTTTTCATTTTCATGCAGGCGCTATCACCCGTATATTGGTGATTTTTCGCGCTTTGAGAATCTGATGTAAATCCCAATTTCATAGATAAATCTGTTGTATACTGTACACGTTTATATTTTATTAACGACTTTTTATGTTCCTAAGTTTAAGGTGTAAGCAGATTTCTGCTGTAAAAAAAGTTGTGATAAATATACCAAGTTACAAAATCTTTTTACTTTTATTTTATCTGGGAATATATATTTTATTATATTATGGCTCAATAAATAGACATTTCTGTTTATTTTTTGCCTGAAATATATATCTAGTGCCTACCACTTCTAAATCTATTTAAAAAAATAATAGGCACTTAACAGACTTGTTTACTTAGCATCGAAGTAATATTATTTGAATATTGTGTAGCTTCTACATATATATTCACATTGTTCTCCGTTATTATTGTTAATAACAATATCATTACATTCAAGTAATAGTTCGTAGCTGTGTGTACGACTTCATAATGGAGTGGAGGTAATTTTGGATAGAAATCAGGAGCACAAATAAGTAGATTGCATTTAGAATGGCTATCGTTGCATCTATCGTTTATTTGTCGAGGATAAAAAATGCTAGGAAGATCCTGAGCATTCAGCAGTTGGACGACATCGTGATCGCGGGGCGACAGTGTATGAGTTCAGCTCAAGGCCGGCAAAAGTGGCGTAAAAAGTGGGTGGAAGTGTGCTGATTATATAGCTACCAAAGCAGAATATATTAGGTTAAAATTTTGATGACAATCTAAATTAAATTAAAGATTTTGATTATCCGTAGGCTGAGGGGTGACTGTTAAGACACTCGGCGAAAGTATAATTTTCAGGCCAAAATTAAGATTAAATAATAAATAAACGTGCCATAAACATGACTCTTTATCCTTGCCAGCCATACTCAGAGTGTGCTCCGCAGAACCCCAGGGCTCCGCAAAGTCTCTCACAGTCAACTCTCGTTTATCAAGCCTGATATCAAACAATTAATGAAAAGTAAAAAACAATTTCATACCTCCCATTAGATGCAAATGTTAATGTCAAGTAAAATTATTATTAATAAAGAGTACACATAAACCCAGATTTTGATTATTTTAGGGCTCCATCAAGTATTTTGTTTTCCAAAAGGGTTCCGTCGCCAAAACGACACGGCTGGCGCAGTGGCTAAACGATTAGCTTTCAGCGCTATGTGTCGCGGGTTCGATCCCCGCACGGAACAAATATTTGTATGATCTACAGATAGTTGTTTCGGGTCCGGTTGTTTGTGCATGTGACATGTATGTTTGTAAACTGTACCCTGTACTGTGTAAAAATAAAAAATCAACCTCATACGCCTCCTATTAATGTAATAGTAATTATATATCTACCATAACACCGGAATCGCTTGAATTTGAAGGTGTACAACATGAAAAGGAAGATATTTGTGGGTTAAAAGAAACAAGAATATTGTAAATAAATGCTTCCAAAAAAATAGATGCTTCCAAAATTCCAATTTTGGAAGCATCTACATAAGTTATTTTACAATACCTAAAGCCCTCATATTATTCAGTTACACGTTTGGTTACGCAAAGATACTTTCGTAAAGCGAATTCAATATTTTTGTTACGCCATTCATTTCATTAAGATAGGTACTGGAAAGCTTATAATGGTTAGAAAAAAAAATACAACTCAATAGCACTTGTTTTCAAAATTCAAATTCTTTATTTCGCATAAAATATGGGTACAGAAAGATGGATACAGAGTCACATTTAGATTTCACATATCTTGCCATTAGTGACATGCGAAAATTAATTATTACCTATGTGTATTCTTTATTTATTATAAACTAGCTATGATCAATCTCTCAGAGTTCTTTGTCCGCTAAGGCCTACGTCCCAGCGTCAAAGAACTCTGTTAGATTATAATAAATATTGCTTATTAACCATTTCTGCAGAATCTTTTTCATATGCATTAACGGTAATTCTCGGATGCTTTTAGGTTTTATATTCTAATATGCAAAGTTGAAGTTTAATAGTGTGTTATGATTTCATAAATAATGTCAATTGTTATAAAATCTAGAAGTTAGGTACTTATTTGTCCCTAAATTTTGTCCCTCCCTGTATGCGAGAAAGTCCTAGTATATTTTTTGCAGCAAAGCTACAATGAATCCTTTTCAGAGCATAGGAGCATGGAGTATCCTTTGGTGATCTAAACAAGAACAAAGAACATCCATCTATTCACCAAGCGCGTTTGCCAAATAAATGTGTTTGTAAACGCACCCACGATATAAAAATTATTTCTAGAGAGGGGTAATTTAAAAAAATATAATTTAATTTCAAATTGGGATAATTCAAGTCAATAAAGAAGAAAGAATTTCCTTTTAAATTTACATCACTTGCTTTCTCATTTCACTTCTGACATTGGCAGAATCGTCGACATCGGCATCGAGGGCATCGCTTGCCATAAACCAAAAAAAAAGAAGAAAGAAAAAAGAAATAAATAAGAATCCTTAATTTTTAAAATGACACCATTTATCATTAGACACTGATAATAATTAAACATGTTCTTTAAAACCGTAAAACCGATAATATTGCGATTAACTATTTCAGAACGTTTTTTATTAATATGGCGTACAGCTCGGCGATAATGTTGCAGGTTTGAATTCGATCTAATGCAGGGTTAGATGGATTTTTTATGGTACAAATAGACAACCTAATCTTCAAGGTTGGCCTGTCATTTATTTGGCAGATATTTTAAATGTTCATGGTAGGCTCCCTGTTGCCGCTACAAACCGACTCTTAGCCTTCGCAGACTTATTCCCTATTTTACATAAGAATAAAATATATAACTATACGTTAAAATAAGTTTCTCGTAATTTATGTGACGACGACGAATGAAAAATTAAAGTCAAAGTTCCAAAAAGTGCCATAAAGTACTTTTGCTTTGCCATACTCCATTAACCATCAATCCTTAAATTCTCAACCCTTATTGAATAAAACATATTTTTTCAAACATATTTCTGCATTTTTTAATAATTCATATATGTTAATGGCGCTGTTGACATATTGTGGGGGTTGTAGGCGGAGGACATCGAAAAAGCCAGAATTTTCGTAATAAAATGTGTTGGGTAGGAAGGTCCGAGTTTGATTCCGACCCGAACCACTGAGATATTGCTAGGTAAGTACTGGCTTTTTCTCAGAATAAGAAGAGTTAAGTTTCTTAGTTCGCCAAGCTAAGTTAGTGGATGTTTTACCACGTACACATCATCAAATACTTTTTGGAGTCATCTGAGGTATCCAGATCCCTCACGACGAATTTTCTTATCATCATCATATCTTATTCATGTCATATCAATCTTTGACCCGGGTACGTCCTAAAACTGCGGCCAGACACCGGATGACGGGCAGCAGCGTCCTCTCACTAATCGGTGAGCCACTGCGATCCCCAAGCCGCCTGCCAAGCGTGGGGATTATGGCAAACCCTTGAGGGAAGCCTTCGTTCAGCAGTGGACGTCTTTTGGCTGATGATGATGATGATGAAATCTTTCATACCTATTTAATTTAGATGTATAAATTAAACTCTGTTTAGACTAACCCCCTCGATGCAAACAATTACGGTCGCAGCAATAAAAAGAGCTCGACTAATTACATTTTTTTTTTCTAAAAGCAATCGCTTTTTTATAAATTACTTTTCCGTACATGTTTCGTGTTACCTTTTCAGAAAATTAAAAATAAATAAGGTAAATTTGATCGGTGTTGTTAATTTTCAATGCTTACTTGTTTGTAGGAAGATTTGTTAGCAGTATTACTCGCTGGTATTAGGTAAATTTAATCTCAATAAGATGTATTCATAGGGAATTTAAATAATTAATACATTTTAGAATACTAACATACATAGTACATATCTGCAGATATTTAAAAATAGGTACTGTTTTTTTGTGATTTCAATCAAACACTCCATCTTTTATTATTTTACAATAATAAGACTGCCCCATTGGTCTAGTGGTCGCAGGCGACTACTGAGCGTTGGGTTTTAGGTTCGGTTCCCAGGTAGGGGAAATTATTGTTATTTTTTTTGTATGAAAATTCTCAGTAGCAGCACGGAGTTTGAAACTGTGCCCGGTAGATGGCTATTATACCCTGCCCTGTATTACATGGGATGGCAGTGGCGAAATGTTGGTGTACAATATTACACCCCTGACTTGTACTTCAAATAATACAGGCATGATGCTATGTTATGTGTCTAGCAAAGACCTGGAGTCACCTACATGGCAAGAAACGGCCACCTGTAGTGCCATTACTCTGCCCAAGTCTGTAGAAGTACCTATAGAGCAGACCTTGATTGGAGACAAATCGACATAACATGGGATGTTATCAAAAGAAAAACAAGTTTGATGATTTATATAGGTAAGTATTTTATTTAGATATTTACAAAGACTCTAAGGCGTTTCGTTGTACAAAAATGTTGCTATCATTACCTTAATGCATTGATCATTAAATTCAATGAATAGACTAGGGGTTTCTTCAGAGGAAATATCCATACAATCCATACTTTCAAGACATATTTCAATATCCCAACATCGATCACAGATTAAATAGCTATGTTACAAATTCAAAAACCCAAAGTCCATTGCGTCGAGTATTTAAAAAAATATATTATGATGTTAAAAGAAAGTTTGAACACATTTGGGACGCGAGTTTGGTTTAGTGGTGTCCGTAGTATCCGAGACCGCCGCTGTATCCGAGACCGTGTCCGCCGTATCCACCGTATCCGCCGTATCCGCCGTATCCGAGTCCATGTCCACCGTATCCGCCGTAACCGCTGCCGTACGCTACCTGGTTAGCATAGCTGACAGCAGGGGCGCTGTAGTAGCCACCATGACCATAGCCTGGAGGAGAAGATATTTGGATATATATTTACGTTTTCGCACTTAAAAAAGAAAAAATCTCATAATGTTGGTAATAATTGAAAATAGCCTAGAAAGTTCTTTGATTTTTGTCACTGATCAAGATATCCTGGGTACATTACAGTTCCCAGATAGGGCAAAATGTTATTGAAACTTGAAAATCTCAGCTGCAGGCGTTGTTTGGAGTGGATGGCAATAGACTCAATCTCTATTGCATGGAACCTAACAAGGGCTAAATGTGGGTGCACAATTAAGTACACCTCTTCTTAACCCTCCAGAGAATACAGATGTGATGCGATATTATTAAATTCAACTGGTGATAAACTATATAGACAGACACCGGAGGACGGGCAGCAGCGTCCTCTCACTAATCGGTGAGCCACTGCGATCCCCAAGCCGTCTGCCAAGCGTGGGGATTATGGCAAACCCCCCTCGAGGGAGGCCTTCGTTCAGCAGTGGACGTCTTCTGGCTGATGATGATGATGAAACTATATATTTTTTAAAAGCCCTGTTCACTTTTTGTAATCGTTCACCCAATTACAACAGGACTCTGCATAAAGGCTATTAAATAAACCTTTACACATAGTTACTCAAAACTAAGACGGTACTTTCTATACAAGACGTTGTTTTGTTTTGATGGAGAACTTGCACAGTCTTATGAGAGAATACGCTAATTAGCAGAACTTTCTTGTATTAAGTTCAAATTTATAACATATTCCCCATATTCCGTTGCGGAACTTAGTCTCACGCTATTAAATTAATTACAACAAGCTGTTGTCTAAAAACAGGCTACAGATAGCTATTGATATTATTGTTGTTAAGAACAATACTCGTATTGTAGTTGAGATAAAAATCTCCATTATTTAAAAACAATTTTACACTTGATTCGCGTTCCCACGTTTGAGGTACCTCAATGAAATAAGCAACGCTCTTTGTCATGTTCGTCTTTCAGTATATCCATGTTATCACGTCCAAATAAATTTAACAGACACCTTGGAATTGGCCTCAAAAATTCGATATGGTGGTATCTACTTGACTGGTTTGAGTTAGTAGCCTCTATGAATATGGTCTTCAGTTTTTGCATTAAAAAGCTAACGTTACTTCTCCCTAGCATTTTTCCTGTATTATAGGTACATCTTATAAATATATATGTCACACGTACACACATTCGTTGTTCCGTGTGACAACGAAACCCGTGACAAGTAGCCTAGAAAGCTTATTGCTTAGCCAATACGCCAAACCTATTCAAATAACATATCAAGTACGGATCTCAACCTGCAATTCGTTTCATATTTGATTATTTGGCTTACCGAGACCGCCGTAACCGCTGCTAAGGCCACTGTATCCGCCAAGGCCGCTGTATCCACCATATCCGCCATATCCGCCGTAACCGCCTCCGTGAGCGGTGGTGTACGCAACCTTGCTGACTGCGACTGGTGCGGCTGAGAATAAACAAATATGAGATATAAACATTTTACTTGGTAATATAAAGTCCATCAATGTTTTCTTTTTTTTAAAAAAACTTTGTCCCTCTGTTGTATTTCTCCTGTCTCGTGGGTACAGTTTACAAACATACATGTCACATGCACACCCAACCAGACCCGAAACAACTATCTGTAGATCATACAAATATTTGTTCCGTGCGGGAATCGAACCCGCGACACCTAGCGCAGAAAGCTAATCACTTAGCCACTACACCAACTGTGTCGTTTCAATTTATCATGTGCATAAAAATAAAAATAAATATGATATCAATAAAAATTATCACTGAACTTTCAGTATGAACCTGCTTGTTGAATATAGGTTATAAATTAAGAGATTATAATATCAAGAACATTAAACACTGTATTTTGATTAAACAAAGAGGAAACAGCGCGGCTCACCTTCTTTCTTAATTGTTAATAATCTTTTTTTATTATAATGTGAAATGAGCCTACAGTAAATCACAGATAAAAATGGTTGCCTCATATTTCAACCGCGGTACAAACCCAAAAATGTCTAAACAAACACCGAAGAACACTCATTACCTTGCCCAACTTCACCCTACGCTCTGATGTCATACGTAACACAAAATTACACGTATTACTGTACCCAGTATGCCAAGGACCCAAGTTTCACACGGCGACTTGTGACATTGGAGAACAATAGATGACAATACTAGCCATTTACTTTGTTTCAACTTTTAGCTTTTATTGAGGGTACGAAGGTTTAATTAAGATTGATTGAGAATCAATTAGATGTCAGACTGCCTCATTAGTTCAGTGGGTATGAAAATTCGTAGGTAGCACGGAGTTCGGAATTATTGCGCCCCGTAGACAGTAATAGGCTCCCTATTACATGGTGCTCAATAATGGCATTAGTGACAATAGATATGATGCTATATTTATGTCAATTTCTTTGCTAGACCCGACTTGATCTGTAGCAACATAATTCTTAAACAATATTTTAAAGAGTTGCTTTTGAGTATCTGGTGCCACGTTCAAGACTCATACTTGCACTAATTCAATGGGGCAGTCAATAAAAACGATTAGCGGTAATAAGTACCACAAATGCATCCACACAAACCATTATACATGCTATCATATAGGCAAAGACCAACCGCACATCCATATCTTGTGGAACACATCACACTTTAGTACTCTGTGGCAAAACGCATTCAATATTATGTTAGATAGTTGTAAATCACATTTGGAGTAGTTTGTTACAGTGCTTGCGGCATCCAGGTAATTTCCGAGAATTCACATGTTGGTCACGACCATTTCGTGTACATACTGAAGTAAAAATTTCATTGGATCTGGAAAGTTGGATTCTGTGGCCCAATATAGAAGCCCTATGTCTGATTTGATTGAGAAATTTTGTACACGATAGGTTTACAGCTCTAGCCAAAAATATCGTAGTTTGGATGATTGGAGCTTGAGATAAAGAGTAAGAGAGCTAGAAGATTATTGTGTCAGGCTGAGAGGCTACAATTCAGTATAACTAGATATTTTCTGTAATATTATTGGACATGATAGTTAATTGCGTAAGAATTGGCGTTTATGAATATTATAACTAAGGCTATGAGTATAAAACCTTTTTCATTTATTTTATGCAACGCAAGTTTTTTTCCCAGATTAACGTAGATATTGTCAATTTTCAAGTGAATGGAGCCACAATAAAAACGAATAGTTGATTCATACAATTACGGTGTCAAGTCATGCGCACAAGATAATTATATAAAAAATATAGAAGTTATTTTTTTATTTTATTTTTTTTACTAAATTGGCTATCTAGCTTTACATTGAATTGGCCATTCTATTCACAATGTTCACAAAAAATGGTTGACAATAACGTTTATATCGTGCACCGGATGCTGAGCGATTGATTCTCTGTATGACAAATAATTATATTATGACCTGTGAACCCGACTATGGGCTGCGCGGCCCACATTACGTCCATACATAAATAAATCTTATTGTCTGATGCTTAAGGTTCACAGGATCTGTCACCATCCTTGACCTTGCAGCCAGAATGAACTGGCAGCCAACTCAAATTACTTGGGATAAAGCTAGAATTGTCTTTGAAACATAGATTATTGAAAAGAAAATACGATTCTTTTGTCTGACTATTTCATTAATCTAGTGGTGACAAGCGCGACTGCTGAGCGTGATATCCTGGGTTCTATTCTATGGAGTCTGGAACTGTGCCTGGTCGATGGCAATAGGCTCACCCCTTATCGGTGGGTGTAGAATGGAACACCTCTGCCTTACTCTTCAAGGAATACAGGTATGAAGCTATGTTATGTTATGATTATTTTGCCATGAGCGCCTATACCCATATTTGAACGTTAAACGAACCGTGTTAAATAGTTTTTTTTTTTAAATTAGTTGTCAATTATTTTTATTAGTCATACTACCATCGTGTGACTGTGTATCAGACATCAATATTAAGTTATTGGTCACACATTAAAATCAGACAATCAATGGTCCGACAATTACAGAAAATTATACAGTACATAAGCGAATATTGATTATGCAGGATTTATATTTAATTGATTGAAATAGGGACATAAGTGCGCAAAGGCAATTTGTTAGAAGTCCTTAAACTTAACAATAATGCCTATATTCGATCAAATATATGTAATCACGTCAAATGGGACTAAATTAGTCACGGATAGAACAATTTTCTTTATAATCCTTAACACCCGGATTCATTGTCGAAGAAAACTCAGCTCTATAGTGTTCAGAATAAGATTCAAACCCATTTCAGCCAATATAATGAGTTCTTAAAAGAGTACTTATTCCTAGTATTAATCTCCTAGGAACTAAAGCGTTGTAGCGCTGTTTTATTGGTCGTCTAAGGGCCGTTAATTCTGTTCGCCATTTGCTAAGCGCTTTGCGCTTTAATTTATAGAGTTTTAATGAGAAACTAATCGTTCGATTGGTTTTTATTTTATTGTTCTGCAATTATATAGCCTTTAGGGGTTTGATGTTACAGTTAAAAGTGCTAGTAATTGTACGTCGAAATCCGTGTATATTGAGGAAATGAAGTGTAATATTGGTTCAAGTATTGGGTATTTTATAAAACTGACTATGTTCCCTCAGATACATAAACAAACCAACCGTAAACGTTATAAATTCCAAATCGATATGTGTATGAGTGTCTTGTCTAGATACACGAATAATAAAAATACCTTAGACTGCACTTCTCATACACTTTACATTCACACAGTATAACCAAAAGCGGGCAAAATGAACCAAGCAAAGACTCCTTGGTGCCCCCGTCACGTCTCCCAGTGCAAGGCTCTTGGCCAATTTAAAGTTGAACAGACAACTTGGGTGCGGTAGATTGTTTGAAATTTCACTAAATCTTCTTATATTAGGAATTTCTAGTGTCTGGGCTTATTAGTGGAGAGTAGGAGGTGAGCAGTATAATGATGTTGGAAACAGGTATAGCAGTTTAAATTGCATCAAAATTAATCTTAAGTTTTCAGTTGAATATTAATGTACTGACGAAAAGTTATCGCATACCAGTTAGTTTGGAATCTTAAACTATTCTGTCAGTATACTGACAGTGACAATATATTATGAATATATTATCAATGTCTGGAGCACGTTTTATTGAACTTTGCTTTTCGCCCTAAAACTTTTTCTTTTGCGTGATATCTGGTATAATGATAGTCTAGCGGTTGAACGCTTGCCTTCCATGTTAATTATCACTTGCTACAACGGTGAAGGAACACATCAAGATGAAATTGGCACACCTGAGAAGTCTCTATCAAGTTCTCACAGCTAGGTTCCATCAAAACTTACTGTATCCGCTGTATCCCAATCCGCTGTAGCCGAGTCCGCCATAACCGAGGCTGTCGTATCCGCCTCCGTATCCGAGGCCGCCGTATCCGACGCCGCCGTATCCGAGGCTGGACAGACCTCGCTTCTCCGTCTTCTTCGCGGCTTCCTCAGCGGAGACCGCCACCATTGCTACGGCGAGAACAATCTGGAGATAGAAAAAAAAAGTTGAAATTTAATAAAAATAGTTTATTTGTTTTTACAATTCGCTTTCGTATAGGATGCAAAAATAGCTGTAATAATGTGTAAAAGTTGATTATATTTATCAACTCGTAACAAGATTTTAAAAGCACATTGAATTTTATATTACAATTTATGACCCCTGCAGAAACAAAAGCACATAAATTTGGATTGTCATTTACAAAGCTTCCAGGTGATAGGCTCTCCCTTATTACATGAGACCTAATACCATTCTCCAATTAACATAAAATGATTAATAAGTTTTAAACTGCTAACGCCCTTATTAGGCACTAAGCTCCACTAGGATACGCCTTAAAATAGTCATTAATAGAACTCCGCAATTCACAATGATACAATCCTTTTGTGTCTGCAAAGGAAATCCTAAGTTGCAACATTTCAATCGTCAGGTTGAGACATAAGTGCACACAATTATCGGCTATTGTCGTATTATCGCGACAATTATGAGATTGGGTAAGCAGTTTGATTGTAGAGGTTATAGAATCTTTTGTGGTGATTGCGGGTTTTACTGCCACATTGGTCTAGTGGTGGCATGCGAGATTGCTGAGCGTGATGTCCTAGATTCGATTCTCGGGTCGGGCAATGTTATTGGATTTTCCGTATGAAAATTTTCAGTAGCAACACGGAGTCTGGAATTGTGCCCGATAGATGGCAGATCACATGGACATCGCTCATGCCGTAATGAAAAGATTAGTCAGTCAGCATTGATTGTATCGAGGCTGACTCCCCAGGATGCGCTAGAGCATCTTAGGGTTCGTCACTCGTGGAGGATTTTTCCTTCAATAAAATAAGTACTAATACAAATTGAGCAGGAATAGTAGGGAAAATTGGTCAATTTCTGTGTATATTTTTAGTACATACATAACTATATATCACGCCTCTACGTCTGCTAGAACCAATACCTATATAAGGCAAATATTCGCTACCTATAAGTTTTATTAAAGTTGATGAAGTTTATCGTGATAACCGTAAACTACTGGATAATTTTACCCACGGGTTAAGAACTGTCAGTAGGCACAGTCCCGTAGACTTTCTATTAATGGCTTAGAATTTGTTAAATTAAACCTATATTTCATGGATTTTGGGAATTTAATTTTTAATTCTTGACCTCCATGATACATTTGCGTTATTATAAATAGCAATTTAGAAACGGATATAATAAAATTATAATTAGTGAACACAACATAAAAGTGGTAAATAAAATTTTGATTCCAGATTATGATAACATTGTTTTGTAAGGCCGGTGGCTTTTTCATTTGATTTAATTTAATTTTAAAGACTTAAAGCTCGTAAAATAAAAACATATCGTCGTTGAAGTTTTAACACCACGTAAGTAATTTTTTGGCGGTTTTGACATTTTAATGGCATTTGCTAGAGAATCGGAAGACGCGTTGTTTCAGCCAACCAGAAAGAAGCATCGTCCAATAGAAACTGGTAAAATGAAATAAATATAAAATGGTATTGTATTGTCTGTGTGAAATTAGGCAGTGATTTCACTCTTCTGAAAATTGCTATTTTTGACATACGTGGTGTTAGAACTTCAACGACGATATTCAAATATTATACATTATTAATATCCTCAGCACAGTTACATATCGTTTAATAGAAAGGACTAACAAATTCAACATTAATATAAAAGTAACTGCAATGAACTATGAAGCTACCTTCACAGTTAATAGGTACAAACATATATGTTTAAAACAACAAAACAAATGAATAACTACTATTTATGAAACACTGCGAAAATGCAACCAGTGAAAGAATATATCAAATACCAATAAACAAATTACTGAAATCACACGAGAATGGTGCGTCCAATAATGATTCGCGTTGACAGCCCAATGCTAAAGCAACCAACCTTTAAACTTTTTCATAAGTGCCTGATTCGCGATCTGACACTTAATGGAGTACAATAAAATCTACCAGGACCTACCGTTATTTGGGCCAAAAGAACAACTGGGTCCCAATATATGTTTCAGTATAATGGCGGGACGAAGTCTTCTCCTAAAAGATTGGTCACTAAAAGAGAGGAATGACTTTGTCCAAAATATTACAGCAAATAATTGAGTAGAAACTAGAAATCTGTATCCTGGCAACCGCAGAAAAAACATTCTCATTCATTTGTTTCTGCCTATCATAAATCTTAATTTCCGTTCAACGAAAAAATATAACAGATGAAGAAACAAGATGATAATTGAACGAATCTGATCATTATCTTTGTATCATTAATTTGAATAATGATGTCTGGCCACACCCCTATTAGTAGCTAAGTTATAATTATGGTATTAATCTTTAACGATACGTTTACTTACTTTGTAATCAAGGATCTATTATATTTTCCGGTGCGTGAAACAATAAACTCTATATAAAATAATTCGCTCATGAAAAGTACGTGAAATAAAATTTACTTGAAAGTCATGGAGGAATTTTTCCAGTTTCAAAATATTCAATTGGACAAACTGTGAATTTTTTTAATATAGAAGATATATGTATATACAAAAATCCTTCAATATACATATGATCTTAAAATGACTTTCCACACAGCAGTATATTAGCTTGTATCTGTTCAAGTAATTAATTGAAATATTCATTCTTCCAAATGTTAAGGTGTAGACTGGCGATCGAAATATCGTATATACATATTCGTGAAGTTATTGTGCTAGAAATAATTCGAACACAAACATTTAGCTTTTATGATTAGAACTTGCATTTTATGTGTTTAGTATCATTGTCTATATCACCATAAAAATAATTGTTTTCAATCACTGCACTGAACTTAAAACATATTTATCACAATGAAAATTGCAGATAGGCAATTGTTCAGTTATTTTCGAACTTTGTCATACACTAGGATTTTTTCATGTGTGTTGGATGCGTTTACAAACACAAATATTCACATGCACTAACATACTTTACAAACTGAACTGTCCAGAGTTCTTCAAGTTACGCTACACTTGGCTAATACAAAAGATCGTACCGACACCAATAAAGACGAAATAATTCCACATAACTATGAATTCATTGCAACTTTAAATATCAACAATCGTATGGCATGATTCATATCCTCACTGGTCTGTGCTAAGGTGTAATTTGCCATGGTGATCTAGGGCAAGCTATGCAATTTCCTATAGCTGACCTGACGTTGGTACCACGATTTGCGTATTGGACATAATATCTAATGCCAACGGCTAAAAATGAATGACAGTTTGAAATTAGGCAGCTGGAGTAAGTAATTATCATATAACGCTTAATATTTACATTCGTGGTTTCAAAATTATATTGTGAAATAAGTAATCAAAGTGATGATTAAGTGCAAGAAAATATGTAAAACAAAATATTGGTGAAATTGTCAAACTAATTTGTTAGTTCTTAATTCTACATGCAAGAGATTTCTAGATCTACCTAAGCTTTTTTTAAAGAAGAATATTTTATTAAGGATTGAATGAATATGATCAAGATTGTCCAAAGCCAGCTCTAAAACCAACTAAGAAAAAAATCTACAGTAAAGGAAAATCAATTTCATTTTCAGACGAAATAACAAAAAATATTTTTTTGATAAATTAGATTTGATGAACCGTAATTTTCGTTTATACAATTTTAAAATATTAGATACAAGTTTATTGCAAAAGATTGAAGTTAATCGAAAAATTAGAGGAAAATTGGAAAAATTGGTAGGTAAATGTCGATAACATCGTATTCACTATTTAAGGTTTAAAATTATTTTTTTAATGGAATTATGTTTTTGATTATTCGCAATTTAATTTTATAATTCATTTTTATTCTTAAGCTAAGCCCCCCAAGTAATAAAAAAGATCCCTTACCAAGAATTTCATGTTGGCTACAATGTTTCACTGCAACGACTGATGACCGACTCCCGCACAGGCGGCTTTTATACCGTACTGAGTCGACCAAGTACAACATGCTTCAATTATTTACATTTTTTTTCTACTGCCAAGGATATGTTATACGTAGGGATGAAGGTGTTACGAAATGCTTCGAAATGTTGAGGTTGAATGAGAGGTTGGTCCGAATAGTGTTTTGTTAGGAAATTACAGTATTTTACAGGGTGTCTAGTGGGTTCGAGATTGGACTGGGTTTTAGAGACTTGTGATTTAGCAGTTTGAGGAGCTTAAACTACGTTACCTCAGTTTATGAGATAGGTAATCCTTATTTAAGTTATCCGTCTTTATTTTCATATGAATTACACAGTTTTTCCGGGTTTTTTCAGTTAGAGTATAACCGGTAAAACCGTGTATTCGTTTTAAAAATAAATAATTTATTTTCTAAATTACGTACAGAAAGTTATACATAAAGTTACAACTTATTAACAGGTAGAAAATTATGCTATGGTTATATGATGCAGAAATGTGTCCAAAATTATTTAACTTTCATTTTCCACCAACTAGTGGGATGAAGATAAAGGGGTCATATTATTCGCGTGAAAATTATTGTCGCCAGTTTTGTTTTGGATAGTTTTTGCCCGAGACTTCTTCAGCGTGACTTACCTAATATATTAATTTATAGCCTATAGCAATCGGGGATAATGCAGCTACTTATCAGTTAAAGATTTTTTAAATAGGATGATCAGTTTCGTACATTACATCTAAACTTAGAAACTTTACCTTTTTTTTATTTTATTACTGTAGATAGGCAAAAAGACAGGATTTAAATGCAGTAATTAGTTAAAATTTCACACATAATCAACTTGTAATGAATTCAACAAATCTTTGGATTTACCGAGTTTGTGTTCAAGGAAAAACCCACGTCTTTCTTGTTATA